>JAJHSJ010000014.1:51789044-51811087 GCA_021015155.1 Magnolia officinalis | reverse complement strand
GGTTTTGGCCGTTGCTTGCAAATTCAGATAATAATGGCTGGAATTAATCATGCATACATGACACTCCTATTTTTGAATGGACTAATTGTTGGAAAGGTCCATTCTCTTGTTAAAAAATGGGTTAACTGTTTGAAAGACCCATCTTATTGTGTGAATGAGCCGACTGTTTGAAAGGCTCATTCTTATCTAAGTGCACCCACTGTTTGAAAGGCCCACAATCTTACTTGAGCAGGTCGACTGTTTGAAAGACCTGTTCCTTTGCAAGTTGAATGAGTCGACTGTTTGAAAGACTCATTCTCTTGCCTGGGTGCACCGACTGTTTGAAAGGTCCATTCCCCTGTTTGGGATGAGTTAACTATTTGAAAGGCTCATCCCCCTGCATGAATGAGCTGACTGTTTGAAAGGCCCATTTATGTTTAAGTGAGCCGACTGTTTAAAAGGCCCACTACTCTGCAAGTTGAATGAGCTGACTGTTTGAAAGGCCCATTCCCTTGCATGAATGGACTAACTGTTTGAAAGGTCCATTCACTTGGCCAACTGGATGTGCATCTCCAGTTGATGTGCATTCACGCATCCATGCACTTAAACAAGATTGCATCATGAAATGTTTTGTATGTTTTAAAACTATGCTTAACTAATGCGGCGGTGTGTAATCTTGAGGGGAATTCACACTGAGCTGGTCATTCATTCATCGAATATATAACCGTACAGGTAGTACATGTGGATTAGGTGGTATTCAAGTTCAGTATGATGAGAAGCCATTATGATTAGCAAGGATGTTTGGCTGTATCTACCTCGAGAAGTTGCGCGATCTTGCAGCTTTCGTTATATGCATTTTAAGTTTTTCTTATGTATTGAATCATGTAAATTCTTACAGTTGTTCATATGGAGACATGGGTTTGTATAAGTCATTATGGACAACCTCTTGTATATTCTAAATGTAAATGCAAGATTTACTTTATGTTGATTTGTCCATTCTATACTAAACTGCTAACTCTAAAAGGAAAAAAAAATGTATGAAATTTGGCTCTTTATAAGTTAACACTCGAGTTTTTGAAAAACGGGTCGTGTACTCGGGTCCTGAAAACACGGGGCGTTACAGTTCCTCTCTTTTCACCAACAGTAATTTGGTGGCTAGCTTTCCATATACAAAAAAAGATCGGTGAGCTTAGGCATCCTTCTAATTTGCATTTTGTATTTTTGGGAATGCCAATTACTTTGCTAAGAAATGATATAAATACATGAATCTAAAATTTCATGCCTTTTTTTGTAGGGTTGTAGAATGCTTTTGAGCGAACTGCCCCTATTCTGGGAAAGCAAAGACTATTCTGGGAAAGCAAAGAGTAAGTATAAGGATCAAGAACCGTGGCTTTTGTCTGTCAAAATTATATAGCCATGTAATTTTTACTCATGGTATCTGAGGAAATTTCTTTATGTTTTGACTCTACATGCAAATAAATTTGAATTCCATGCATTTGTAGACTATGAATAATTCATAAATTGTGGTAAT
This sequence comes from Magnolia officinalis, assembly GCA_021015155.1. Lineage (NCBI taxonomy): Eukaryota > Viridiplantae > Streptophyta > Magnoliopsida > Magnoliales > Magnoliaceae > Magnolia > Magnolia officinalis. The sequence goes on along the minus strand of JAJHSJ010000014.1, from coordinate 51,809,577 downwards.
GAGGCACTACATTGATCAGATTAAACAATGCTAACCATCTGACCACAGATACAAACTAGTGTTTAAAAGTGTATATGATATATATATATATATATATATATATATATAATATATATATATATATATATATAAAACAGAGAAACAGTAAGTTTTTCTACAATTTGATTTTCATTTATTGAAGCATGGCACAGAGTCTTATAATTTGTTTTATGCTGGTAAGTGGGTTCAATCATGCATCAGTTGCTTTTCATCTCTTCTAGAACACCCATTGTTAGAAACCTTAATAGGAACTGCTATCAATGGTAGAATTCATTTCCTTACAGGATCTTGAGATGGTTAAGTGATGAAGATGAGAAACTGAAAGCAACCAATAAGCAAAATACACATATTTTAACATTTCATTATCGAAGTTGAAAGGAGATTACCTTTCTGGCAGTTGCCATGTGACCTTGGTAATATTTTCTAGAGAAATTCCCTTTTTTTTTTTTTTTTCTTATGTAGATCTAGTTTGATTTGGGATGGATTGAGAAAATACCATCATAGAAGAAGGAAAAAAAAAAATGACGGGTTCTGTTATGTGCACACTCAATTTAGCATTTCAGACTCTTTCTATTTGATTTGGAACTTGCTGTCAAAGGAGAGATCCATTTTCCTTTTGTCACGTTTTGTTGCTTCAGTTGGATTTAGAAATTGTTTGGAAGGAAAATGGCATTTGTAAGTATTGGGCATTACAGCTGTTGCTGTTTGATTTGGGTAATGGTTTTTGGAGAAGAAAATAGCACTACATCCGCCACTGATATGTAGTGATTTGGGCATTACAACTGATTTATTGTTAAATGTTGGCCATTGGTTGAGACTTTTTAACCATCTGTTTGTAATTATTGAAACTCTTCTAGTGGCTAGGATCACCTAACGTTGTGGTTTCTGAGGTACGGCTAGAAGAATGGTCCAAATCTCATGCATGGCATCACATGTTTGGAGAAGTATTGCTGGACAACTAACTATGATGCAAGTGTCGAAACTGGTTCCTTTCTCAACTTGTTCCATCCAAAAGCTTGTTAAGTCTGAAACGAGCCCTGTTTTTTGTAGTGTTTGGTATGCTACAGTATAGTCATATGCATTAGTTTTTAATATCTCTATGATCCATTTGGTATAGTCATATGCATTTAATTTATTTTTTTCAATGGACATTGCTCTTGTCATGTGGCATGTTATTAACATATACTCACAGAGATATGAATTTCCTGAATAATCGGCCATTCAATATACATTGTGATATGTAGTCATATGATTTGCTGACTTCCAATTGCAGGGAAAAAAAAAAAAAAAAAACCCACCTGAATTGACAGAATTAGTTATCTTGTTTATCTTATTATCCATGTTTTTATTGTAACCTGATGTTATAGATGTGTGTGTGTATGATTGTAAATGCCATTGATTTGACAGGGATTTTGGTATCTTTCTTTGCAACCATTATTTATTAATGTTTTCACATACTAATACCTATTTGATTTATGATTAGTGTATTTGTGTTTGGATGTATTATGCTTAATTAAAGTGAAACCAATAGTTTAGAGTAGAGGCTTAAAACAAACTGTTTCTCCATGTTTATTTTGATCCTAGTCTGGTCACTCTTCATCTAGAGAGGAACTGCACTTGTAGCATTTACAATTATAAAAGGAGTTTCAGCTGTCCTTGTACAATTTACTTTAATTTTAGCTATATTCATGGGATGTTAACTATAAAAGGAAAGACTGAAGAATCGGTGTATGAGATTTTCTAAATTTGGGATTTTTGTGTTAACTACAGGAAACACAACTTGATACTCACTATCAACACATTGAAACAAATTTGGTGACAAAGAGTTGCTATACATGTTGTCTTCTCATATATCTTTTTGATGATGCTTTTCTTCTTCTTCATGTATAATTTGTTAAATTTCATCTGTTAGTGCTTTTGTTCAACTTGTAATATGTGTTTAGTCAAGTTTATTTTCATGAAGATTTATCCTCTTGAAAGAGCAGCAGCGGAGATGTTTAAAGTTCGTTAAGCCCTCGAAGATTTGTACAATTTGTATGCCACTATTTTACCTGCAGCAGGTGTTCAAGAAAGTAAAGATACGGATGTTTCTGTACCTGATAATTAGGATGTGCTAAATGAATACATGTCGTACCTGGCACAAAAATGAATAGGAGTGAAAGACTAAGGAATTAGAGCTATAATTTTACCTCAATTAGCCAATCATAATGCGATCCGACTTTGATGTGTTGGAATGGTGGAAGATGAGGGTCAGTGAATCAAAATACCCTACATTATTTGTGATTAGAGCTGGGCATCGGTCTGGATCGGATCGGATTGGATCCAACTCAATCCGATCCGAAATCTCAATGGTAACTCGATCCAATCCAGGACCGAGTCTGGGTCACCTAACTCGGATCGATTCGATGCATGGTTGGCCTGACCTGAACTGAGTCCGACTCGATCAGGGAAACTGAGTCGGATCGGGTTGGGTACGATTCTGATCGTATGAATTTAATCCAACTGTTTTATGTGGTGTGGTCCACTTTAGCCTTCAATATACCGTTTTTTTATACTCAAGGCCTAAAATGATATGTCAAAATGGATAAACGACTTAGATAAAACATATACATCAAGGTGGCCCCCACGTGGCTCTGAAAGTACTATTCGTCTACCGTATCCATGCTTTTATCGAACATATTCTAATGTTGACGTGCACTGCATGAAAGTGCAATGACGTGCTTTTCACGCAAGTGTAACTGTACACAGTGCATTACTGACTTGCTGTATTGACGTTAGCAAGTTCTGTGGGTCTGATCATGGGGTATGTGTTATATCCAAACCGTTTATCCATTTGGCAAGCTCGTCTTAAGGCTTGAGACGAAAAATAAGACAGATCTAACTATCAAGTGGACCACACGAATTGTTTAACGGTGAAAATCATTCTCTGTTGCTATTTGTGGTGTGGTCCAGATGATCTTTGGATATTATTCATTTTTTGGATAATTCTCTATAATGATCTCTAAAATTATGTGAACAATGTAGATATAATAAATACATCACTGTGGGGCCCATATAACTTTGATCTCCTTTGAACCGTTCGTACAACTCGGAGCTCGAGGAGCGTAAGTGCTCGTTTCGCACAACACGTACAACAACTATATAGCTAGTGTGAGGTACACCAGCCAATCTGCTTCCATTTTTTTACCACTAAATACGGACAGATTAGCTGTTGCAATAAATGGAAAGAAGAGACATGCTATTGCTAGTTGTAGCACCACATTCACCCGCCCTTTACAATGCAACCTATACACATTGCACGTGCCACTTTGGCAAGCGTATCTAAACTCGTGTGAGTGAATATAGCGGAAACTAAAGAAGATTGCCATTTGCAGCAAATAAAGACCATTCATTCATCAGGCGTGCCATAAAATGTGTGTTAAATTTGGACCGTTGGCAGTTTTGTAAGTATTGTCCATTATTTGTTTAAAGGGATGGCCCAAATGATGAGGGAAAAACTTTAATTTTTATGTGGTCTGTTTTGGGCCAAGTAGATCTAGATGTTTCGTTCAGATTTCTCAAAAACCTTCCAGTTTTGTATGTGTTATGGGTGTAGGGAGGAGATGGATGGTGCTCGCAAAACATCTGCTTGCAGGTAGGAGGCATGAGTTGCACAGCGTGAGTGGGGAATTGGAACGTACCAGAATCGTCTATAATGCTACTTTTACGCACCGTGTAAAATAATCATGCTCTGTGGGGCTCTCTTTTATCGTACTGAGTAAACTCTGTTGGGGCCCACCGTGAAAATGCGTGTGGTTTATCCACTCCGGATCGGGTCAAATTGGTTTGAATTGGATCCAATCGGATCGGATCGGTCCGGGTAGGTATGGATCCGAACTCGACCCGAAAAGCTTTCGGATCTGGTCGATCTGCCCTACTTGATCTGCACCGATCCAGGCCATCGGATCGGTTCGGATTAGGTCAGATCTGGTCGGATCCACCGGATCAGGTTAAGATTGCCCAGCTCTATTTGTGATGGCACAGGACATATTATCAATACAAATTTCAACAGTGGCATCAGAATCCACATTCAGCACAGGGAGCAGATTTGTGAGTAAGTATCGAAGCTCACTTTCACCAAATACGGTTGAAGCATTGATTTGTACGGAAGATTGGTTGTGTCCGATATAGGGAGGAGATGATATTAATAATGATGAAGAAGAAGAGATTGAGATTCATGACGAGTCTCTACCTGCAGCAACAAATACATGAAGGAATTTTCGATTTTTCAATTATTTTCTTTTTGGTTCAAACTTGAATGATTTGTAATATTGTTTAACTTGAAACATGAAAGTGGTGGAATGTGGTCCGTAAGACTTTGATATTTATTTACTCATTGATGTTCATTTACTTTTATTTTTGATATATTTATATTGCTTTTATTTTGTTCTTATATCAAGTTCAAATTATTTATCAACTTTCTGATTTTTTTAAATTAAAAATTGAGTGTAGATATGTCGTCATCTGACCCATCGACAAACATTTGGAATTACGCTTCCCTAGTTGAATCGCCACCAAGGTCTGGAAGAACAAAGAGTGTGTGGTTTGTGTGGCGCTAAGTTTGAGAACAAGACTAATCGGTATCGGTTACAGTTGTCATGTCGAGGTGGTGGTGCAAAACCATGCCTCAAAGCCCCTAAGGATTCCAAATTCTTTTTCAGGCTCTTTTAGATTCTAATAGAAAAACTTCCACTCCATCCAAACCTTCTGCCTCTGGTTCTAGATCTAGTACACGAATTACTTCCACGAAAGATGCAGAGGAAGAAGTCTATAGACTTCAGCGATATCCTCAAAGACAACACGATGTTGAAGCAGGATCGAGTACGACAAGCAAGAAGAAGAAGAATAGTAATCATCACCTATCTCGGTGAATTTTATAAGGCATTGAGTACTACATATAAATCTTCACATAAAGAAAGTTTGAAAAATCTAGTTCAAAGTGTAAAAGAGCACGAAAGAAACATCTCTTCGCCTTCTGACTTAGAGGAAGTGAACTAATATGTATATGAAAAATTAGATAGTAGTTCGGATGAATCAATTGACAATACAGGAAGGCACTCATCCTATGGAGGTTATTAGTTGTAAATTGTAATTTCGAACAATGCAGTTATCGAAATTTTAATCGTAAATTATGCATTTTATATATTTTATTGTTTTGTTCAATTTTGAACTCCAATTTGATAATCGAATTCAAATTCAAATGAAGCTCAATATATAACTCGAACTCGGAACTCGTATCAAAGCTTGAACTCGAAACTCTAAACTCGGCTGGAAAACTCGAACTTGAAATCGGCTCGAAGACTCGAACTCGACTCGAAAACTCAGCTTGAACTCAGCTCGGACTGGACCGAGCTGCTGGCCGAGCCGAGCACGAACCGTTGTTCCAAGCTTGAAGGCCGAGCCGAGCACGAACCGCTGTTCCAAGCTTGAAGGCCGAGCCGAGCCGAGCTGTTCGAGTCGAGCACGAGCTGGGCAAAGCTCGGTTCGACTCGACTCGTGTACACCTCTAGTGGTGTCTGGTACACTAGCCAATCCCTTCCTAAGTGAACGTAGATTGCCTCGCAAAGCCTTTCGCACGACTTCCTGCAACAGGAAGCTAGGTAGGGCCCACCGTGATGTTTGTGAAAAATCCACCTCGTCCATCCATTTTGCTAGATCATGTTAAGTCAAAGTCTAAAAAATAAGGCCCATCCAGAAACTCGAGTGGTCCGTATGACACCAAAAATTGGGGAAGGAAATGTTTACCGTTGAAATCTCCCTGAGTCCATGGTGATGTTTATATGCCATCCATACCATTCATAAATCAGCCCTACTGGGATGAACATACTAGCCTTATCCATAACTACTATGGGCCCATGAATGTTTCCTGTAATGCTGCCCCTTTGAGTTTTGTATCTATCTCATTTATGTGGAAAAGCCGATGGATGGAATGGATTTCTCACAAATATCATGGTGGCACAACTTGGCTTCCTGACATAGGAAGTTCATGTCACAAGTTGGCTAATGCAATCCTAACACGTAGGTTAGTTTGGCTTAACTTATAAATCAAAGTGTGAACCCATAGGATGTTTTAATACTCTTATTTTCTATCTTGTGAATTCCCTTTTACTTTCCTTAGTGTCTAAATAAATTAATGTTTTAAACATCTAAAAATTAAGTTTTAGAGCCACATAACATTTTAAATATCTTTTCCACTCACATGCCCATTTCTCTTAGTTGGATGCATCTTCCTATTTTCATTTAAAACTATGATAGGCCCCTTAATCAATCCAAAGTTGGTGGACATCACACCCCAACATTTACCTAATTTTGGCACAATACTCAATTTTGGATCAAATTTAGTTTCAAAAGAAATGCAGATAAGTAGGTGGCAAACAAGATCGAAGAATTGAATTTTATGTAAATATCATGGTGGTAGATTTTATGTAAATATCAGGGTGGGACTTTACATAAATTTATATAGTGATTTGTAGTTTCAAACCATATGTATTGAATTTATTTCGAAATATCATACAAGCACGCAACTAAATTTAGCTGACTCATTGCTAACTTCAACACACACGTAAAGTCGATTAGGTACCACATTTTCCTCACCCAAAACATTACAGCTCTTATAGTAGAGACTGTCGCCATCAATTTTTCGAGATGATTTTAGGACACAAACCCATAAATGAATCATGTCCAATTCTCAGGTGGACCATAACATTAGAAACAGTGTTTATTCACCATTAAAGGCTCACAAAGGTTTTGGATCACTCCGATATTCATTTTTTTCTATTCATCTAGGTTTATATGACCTTATTAGTTGGTTAGATGGAAAATAAATATTATAATGAGTCCTAGGTGTTGTTGCACTACTTTTGTTTTCGGTTGTGTGTGCGTACGGGAGTGCCAGAATTGGAATTGTGGCTCAATTCAAACTGAACAGCTATGACCCCAAGAACCAAAATCGGCAAACACATAGTGTATGACCAAGATCTAATGAGATCGATCACCTATTCAGTCACTCGCTCAATGTGTAAACGAGATCAGGCGATATTCAGATGGTGGGGTTCATCCTCTAATGATGCGTTGCACCTATGAGACTCGAAATGACTTGTTAATACAGGTGGAGTAAAATGAGAAAGAGATTCTTATCGTCGGTCGTGTGAACAGCTACAAAACACATTCCTGAGTGAAGAACGGAATCCAGCATGCGAGTATAGACTTAAATTACAACTAAAATTACTCGCTACCTTATTAGCGTTATGGATTACATTAAGAAATGTAAACAGTAGACTGAAAGTAAATGATTACACCAAGAAATGTAATTTACTTGGAAAGGTAAGTAAATGATTACATTATAGAATGTAAATTGACTGGTATTTTGAAAGGATAATTTGAAAGGTAATGTTTTGTTTGATTGGATTGGTATGAGACGAATTCTTCTTGCTGAATTCCTTTGCTAATTATAGCCTTGATCTAGCCATCTAGATCATTCCCACATTCTAACGGTTACCATAATCATTCACCGCTACTCGACTTCCCTTGTTTCTTCTTACACCATATGTCATGTAACCGCTCCTTCATGATTGCTCTTCCATTAACTACTTAAACAATAACGTGGCATTACTTTATACATTCTAGCTATAATTATCAATAAGTCTTCTTCGTACATCTCTACAAATCTTCAACTACATGCGGATCCATACAAATCACAAGTAACCGATCCTAATTGGTTCTCATGAGGAATAACAATAATGGGGAAGAACATTGTCCCCAATGTCGCTTTGCCTTTGTTAAAAGGTGAAAGCAATGTGTGATTCCTCATAAATGCAGCATTTATTACCCACATGTGGCAGCGCTCGAATGACCTCCCTCGACCAATTCATCATAACATGCTAGCAACAGTTGCTCTTTCCCGAAGTAAGAGTCGAGCCCCATGTTGACATGTGTTCTTTTATCGTTTTCCACAAAATTATAATGATGTCCTCATCTTACACTTCCCTTGGCTGATATAAACGTTGTTTCTAAATCTTCTTCATTCTTACGCTTCCCTAAACCTTTCCGAATTCTCTGGTTTTATGTTTATTTCTCATTCCAATTAATGGTTACTACTTCTTCATCTTCTTCTCATTTCCCTCAAGGTGGTCTCATTAATGTGATGGATGCCCTCTTTGAGAAATGCAACAATGAAACAATGTTTCAGACACCTAATAAAGAATACTAATGCCTGGGTCCAGCATTTATTCCAACAATAGATGTCGATGAAGTTAGCATGATGGATCCCTTATCCCTCATCTTCCCTGGTGAGACTTTGCTGATTCAATCCGAATCCATCCCTAATTCTGTCAATGCTTTGAAGAATCTTCTGTCATCACCGAAATCGTTACCAGAATGGGATGTCCGGTTTGCTTGCATTTCTTCTAGATGTGAAACCGCATGGAGGCATTCATGCATCTATGAATGCATTAAATTATCCATCTACGACTATCCACTAGTTCATGCCATTCTTGTTGCTGCTTTAACGTTTTGGAGCTCTTACACCAACAAATTATTCTTTAGCTACAGTCATATGAGCCGAACTATCTTGGACGTTGCAACCTTGACTCAACTCCTTCATTTCAGTGAAGCGGTCTACCTAGTCTTTTCACAAACATCATCTAGACTCTTCACGAATAAAGCCGGTAAAGCCTATTCTCATATAACCTAAGGATCGGTCAACTATGAAGAACATATGGCCTTTTTACTGCTCTAAATTTGTCGACATTTATTCTATGTGAATGTTGTGCAAATCAGAAACGAATATATTCCATTGGTTGAGGCATTCACCGAAGGTTGGAAACTTGCTTTAGCACCTTATGTCCTCGATCATTTGTACAAAGGCATCCACGAAGTCACCACCAAGGGTTTGTACATGGAGGACGACCATTATGGCTTCTTCAAATGTGGATCTACGAGTACTTTCGTTTGTCCATTGTACGTAATTCCATCCATTCTGAAGCAGTTTATTCTTCTTATGGCAAACTCGTCATCAACTCTCCCCATGAAGTTCAATCATTTTCCTTGTATATGAGCACTTTATTCTTTCCCTTGGATGGCAAGCGAAATTGGTCGTTCACCCCATTCCATGATGGAAAATATGGCCTTGCTTGGCTCACTGGCCAATATTAGTAAGAAGCTACTACTGAAGAGGCGTCTCAACTATATCAAGCATGGGCAAGTTATCTCATGTGTGAGGATCTTCTTATGGGAGTACAATTGATCTTGGCAAAAATGCTAAAGTTGGGGTCAAACAATATAGTTTGAACTTGCTAACTCGCCAGTTTGGCTTTGTCTAGTGTATCACTTGCCCATTTATTCAAATAACTTGCAATCAAACTCCCTGTAGCCGGTCAGTCGTTGAAAAAGTTGAACTCTATCATTCTCTATCTCTTTATAAGAATCCACCCTAGTTCTCACCCTCCTATACTGTCTGACTCAACCTCAGGTCATTGACACCTTCATTGCTTGGTGGCCATTTACCAAAGCTTGATGAATAAATCTCAAGAAGAGATCATAGCTCAACTTTTCCCTACCATGGAGCCCAAGGGAAAGAAAATAACAGCACCTTCATCGGCCATAACACCGAGCCAATGGGTAAATAAGCTGAGGACAAAATCAACTGCAACATCTTCACCCCATTCTTCATTAACTGGAGCAGCAGTCGCTCCCCCAAAGCTCCAGAAAGTTATGGCAAAGATTCCTATTGTTCATGCACTCCCAATAGTTCAACAATTTCCATCAACTCTAAGGAGAACCCTTGACTTAGGAGCTCTGCTTGCTCCACCTCCTCAGCCTCCTTGTAAGACCCGTATCCTAGTCCGTACTATTCTCTCGACTATCGCGATCCTTCCTGATGAATTCCTGCAACCTGCGACGTATAATCGACGTTTGCGCGTGACCCTAAGTCATAACCTGTAGATCTGAGTCGGTTTAATCCAAGACTTGTATCATTGCGACTGCACCGTCGCCGTGGTTCCAACGCCGCGTCTTGCGCACCGATCCAATACCCTGGACAGAAGATATAAGTTGGCGTTTATTTCAAAGAAACACCGCGCATTTGCAATTCCAAGACAATCTCTACAACATGTCCCATCAATCAATCACTCAATCAATCAACAATCATCTCATGTCAAGTACAAGAGAACCCATACTGTCTTTCTCCCCAAGTCAAGCAACCACCAAGTCAACTCTCTCTCACCTTCTCTCTTACACACCCATACATGTCAAGTACACCATCACCTCGCCCATCACTCACATCCATCACCCATCTCTCACTCTCTCTCCTTACAACCCTCTCTCTCTCATTTCTCAACACACTTTCCAAGCAAGGGAAGAGAGTGCACGCCCAAGCCATTTCAAGAGAGAAAAGAGTGAGTTATGTGGCCCGCTTCCCACCCCAAAAACCATTATCCTATCCATTCAAATATCATCTTCTACCATCAAAGTGAGACACAAGGAGATCGGCTTTCCAACGGACCAAGAAGATCTAACAATGGGTGCTTATATAGGCTTAGATTTCATTTTTTTTTAGATGAAGGGCCAAGTGAGGCCTACTGATTGATGGTGTGAATCTCACTTTGGACCCTAAGATGTGGCCGATGACCCACCTTGATCCTCATGATCATTCCATGATGGGGCCATTCTCCATAGATGTCACGCCCCAAACTCGGAAACCGGGCTCACAAAATTTCCGATCGCCGAATCCGGCGCCGACAGCCTCCGTAGCATCCCATTCTCAGCTTCCAGCGCCCATACGCCAGATTCCGATCCTGGGATCCTACAAGGAGGATTTTCAGTATGAATTTTTTTTTATATATATAATGTAATGGAGCATAACTAAAAGCATAACCAAGTCACAAAAACAACATCACCACATATCCACTATATCAAAAACTTTTAAGTACAATGCAGAAAGGGAAATACAAGGTGATCAAAAAGCTCCAAAAAGATCTGATACGCGCTCCTGCCTCAGCGCGGCTGCTGTCCAACGCTACCTGCACGCAACGGTCGTGCATAAGCTTACAAAAGCTTAGAGGGTGGTGTAAGTGTGTGTACAAGGCAAACGCCAAGTGTACAATATCAAAGTAATGCGAGAATATGCGGTAAGTCCATGAATACAACCAGAGCTATGTAATGTAAGGCATGAATGATATCGACCATACCAAGGCCATGCGATGCGAAACATGAATGCTATCGGCCATACCGACGCAATGCAAGGCCTACGTAGCCGAATGCCATATGCGAGATGCAATACAAGCATGTCATTCCTCGTCATGTACACATATCAGTACAGTTCCTCTCTGGATATCACCGGGGTCTAATACACCTCACACTGACTGCCTCCTCCCGAGCTGCACAGTCAAGTAAGTGGAAGAGACCACACTATCCGCCTGACCAGTAGTCTGCCAATACCTACCCGGCTCGTCGATAGCGGACACATTTGCGAGCTGGTCAAACTCAGCCTAGCTTATAGCCCCCTCACTCAGGCGGATAAGGCCACACCCCTTTCCAACCGACCACGACACAGTGGGAGACGCGGCCTACTGGTATTCGGCACTCGGACGCTCGTGTATCCACTCGGTCTAGATGTTGGAGCATCTCCTGGTACCAAAAAGGTTCTGGGACTTTCACCCAAGGACATCCTAAGTGCCCACAGTGCTAGAACAAAGTATTTCCGGTATCCGATACGGTCATCCACGATGTGCCTGTGGAGCCACGGCCCTGATGTCGCTAGAGCGTGCAGTGATCAAGTCACACATATGCGAGATGCATGAATCACACCGTCAAATCATGCAGCAATCCATGCGCGTACAATGCGATAGTGTGGGGCACTCCGCCTCATAAGGAGTCCCCTAAGTGGTCTGCCCAATGGCGTATGCTATACTCAGTCACTACTCATATCAAGCATACATATGATGCGTATGGGTATGAATCATGGAGTTATACTAAGCATGTTATAAAGTGGTGACTATCAACAAATGTGGGCCTACTAATGGGCCCTGGGGAGAGTTATAATGCGGACATTAAACCAACATTATTCTACAATGTGGACGTCAAACCAACATTGCTCCCAAGGCATAGCTCGCTATAAGACATCATTACACAAACCATGGGGAAATCATACATTGCAATGGACCCTAAGGACCTCCCGTTGGGCCTCGACCTATGGGCCTTGGATACATCAAGTGGGCCGCATCATATGGGCCTTATATAATTCAAGTGGGCCACATTAATGGGCCTTAGGTACATTACAATGGGCCATATCCCATAGGCCTTTGAAACATCACAATGGGCCTCACAACATGGGCCTTATATATACCAAGTGGGCCGTATACATATCAAATGGGCCACATCAATGGGTCGCACCAATGTAAGTGGTGATAAAGAATTCCACCATTAAAATTCCTAGGGCCCACCATAACATTTATTTCTCATACAATCTGTTCATAGGGTCACCAAGAACTTGGTGGCCCAAGGGTCTAATGGTGGACGTTCAATCGTCACTATACAGTGTGGTCCACATGATAACTAGATCTATCTTATTTTTGGCTCCAAGCCTTAATACAAGCTTGCCAAATGGTGGACTATTTGGATGCAACACAAGTATCATGGTGGGGTCCACATGAGGGCCCACCATCCCTTATAACATAAATAATCTAATATATAATTTATAAATATATATATATACAATATTATATATGATATAATATTATATATATAGATATATATATATATATATATATATATATATACACACACATACATACATACATACATACATATATATATATATATATATATATATATATATATATATATATACACACACACATACACACATGCACCCACATACACTCACACACACACGCATGCACTCACCCACACACTGCAACAGGGGCCCCACCGTCCGTCTGGACGGGGGTAGAACACAAACATCACATTGGGCTCCACCGTCCGTGGACGGTGGGGTGTAACACATACATTGCAGCGGGCTCCCACCGTCCGCTGGACGGTGGGATTAAGACACATACATCACTGTGGGCTCCATGTGGGGACCACTGTAACGTTTATTTGCCGTCCAACCTGTTGATAAGGTCACAGAGACTTGGGTGGAGGGAAGAAAACAAATATCAGCTTGCTTCAAAACTTCTGTGGCCCCAAAAGTTTCAACGGTGAAATTCAATCACCGCTATTTCTTATGGTGTGGGCTACCTGAGCCGTGGATCGGCCTGATTTTCGGAGGGGACCCACCTTACGGGGTGGTCCACCTCATGGACGGTGTGGATACAACATATACATCATGGTGGGGCCCATGGCAGGGGCCGTGGGGCCCTGCCCGTTTCACGCCAGGACGCCTGCGTCCTTTGTCAGAGAGACAGCAGCGGCATGCTGCTTTATTTGTTTTTTTTTTTGTTTTTTTTTTTTTTAAATGGGGCCCTGTGATTCATAATCCAGCCCACCCAATATGTGTGTCCCACTTGTCTGGCCGTCCAGACCAAGTTTCAGCTACATCCAAACTTAAGGTGGGTCCCACCAAGTACTTTTATATGTTCAGGCGTGTCTTTACATGGTTTTAGAGGGTATGGCCCACCCGGTGATCAGATCACCTTGCCATTTTGGCTCAACTCCTAAAATGAGGTGAAAAAGGGGATGGACGGCTTGGATTAAAAACATACATCAGGGTGGAGCCTACATGGGCAGCCCTTCCCAAAACCATTTTTTTTCTTCTACTAACGTTAGTACACCCACTGCCCTCATGCTGCATTGACGTCCAGCGTCTCTGGACGCTGGACAGTCTGGTATACAACAAGTAAATATTAAGGTGGGCCTGCTCAGGTGGGCCACCACATAAGTATGGTGTGGTACAACACATATAAGGTGGTCCCACTCATAGACAACCCGGATAAAATACTTACTTCATGGTGGGGTCCATCCGAGTGAGCCAATCAACCACATCATCACAAGAAAAGAAAAATGAAAGAGAGAGAGAGGAGAGAGAGAGAGAGTGGGACACACGTGTGATGGAGGGACCCCGACACTATGGGCCCTCCCTTGCATTCCATCATACATAAAAAGGTAATCAAAGTGGGCCATTAGCCACATCATAGGGTCCCAAGTGAGATCCATACCATTGATCGGTAGGCCTCACTTGGCCCATCTAAGAAAGCATGAAAACTACCCTATCAAAACACCCACGGTTGATCTCTTTGGTCCGTTGGAAAGCCTATCTCTTGTGCTTCACTTTGATGGTGGAAGATGGGGGATGGATGGCTAGGATGATGGGTTTTTGGAATGGGAAAGGTGGGCCACACAAACTCTCTTTCTCTCACTTGGGAGCTTGGTCGTGGGAGTTCTCTTGCTTGGAATGGTGATGAGAAATGAGGGAGAGAGTGTGTGTAGTAAAGAGAGGAAGAGTGTAGGTTAGGTAGGCCATAATTGTTTGTAAGAGAGGGTGGCTTGTAATAAATGGTTGTAAGAGGCTAAGGGTAGGGTGGCTAGTCATAAGTACTTGTAAGAAGGCTAGGGGGTAGGGTGGCTATAGCTTGGTTAGGGTGACGTCATCCATCACTCTCATAATTACCTAGGGATTTGTGCCACATGGGATGGGTGGGTCCCGCAATGTGCGGTCCACGGTTATTATAATGTATGGTCCGCATCTTATGATCTAAGCGTCGGATTGGCGCATGAGACGCGGCGTTGGAATCGCGGTGACGGCGCGGTCACAACGGTATGGGTCTCGGATTAAACCGACTCGAATTTAAAGGATACGACTTACGGTCGTGCGCAACGTCAATTATCAGTCACGACTGCCGGACTTCGACGGAAAGGATCGCAGGATTCATCGGAACAGTACGAACTAGGATACGGGTTTTACAGCTCTCCCCACCTAAATAAAAATTTCGTCCTCGAAATTTGTACTACCATCACAGCTAAGCGTAACTCTCAAGGGAATAGAAAACATAACATCATATATAATCACAACATAGTAAAACATACAATCAAACATCGAAAAGATGGGGATAGCGCTCGCGAATCTCCGCCTCGCGCTCCCAAGACGCCTCATCTACACTATGATGGCCCCACTGCACCTTCACTAAGGGGATGACCTTGGTCCGCAGGACCTGCTCCTTCCGATCGAGGATACGAACTGGCTGCTCAATGTAAGAAGCGTCCTCACGAACCTCCAACGGCTGCCAATCAATAACAGGAACGATGTCTGACCCACACTTTCTCAACATAGAGACGTGGAAAACGTTGTGGACGCCAGACAACTGAGATGGCAAGGCAAGCCGATAGGCCACGGCGCCAACACGCTCGGTGATCTCGAAAGGTCCTATAAATCTCGGGGCAAGCTTGCCCTTCGTTCCAAAACGAATCACACCCTTCATGGGTGAGACCTTGAGATACACATGGTCCCCAACGACAAACTCCAACGGACGACGCCGACGGTCAGCAAAACTCTTCTGTCGGCTCTGAGCTGTGCGCATCCTCTGCCTGATGATATCGATAGCCTCTGATGTCTGCAACACAAGCTCAGGACCTAGGAGACGGCGCTCTCCAACCTCGGTCCAACAACTTGGAGATCTGCACGGTCTGCCATATAATGCCTCAAAAGGAGCCATGCCAATGGTCGCCTGATAGCTGTTGTTGTACGCGAACTCAGCCAATTGTAGGTGCTCGTCCCAACTACCCGAGAAGTCAATCGCGCAAGCCCGAAGCATATCCTCAAGGATCTGGTTGACCCTTTCGGTCTGCCCATCGGTCTGCGGATGATACGCGGTGCTGAGCTGCAAATCAGTGCCCATCGCTCTCTGGAAGCTCCTCCAAAACTGAGACGTGAACCTCGAGTCTCGGTCTGAAACGATCGAAACAGGAACACCGTGCAACCTCACGATCTCATCAATAAACATCTTGGCAAGCCGGTCCGTATGCCAACTCTCACGAATCGCAAGAAAATGTGCGACTTCGTCAGACGGTCCACAACAACCCAGATGGCGTCATGACCGCGCTGAGTCCTCGGCAAACCCATGACAAAATCAGTAGATATGTGCTCCCACTTCCACATCGGGACGCTCGACGGCTGCAATAGACCAGGGGGTCTCTGGTGATCGGCCTTGACACTCTGGCACGTGTCACACTCGGCCACAAAGCTAGCTATCTGGCGCTTCATCCCCGACCAATAATACTGACGCCTCATATCGCGATACATCTTCGTCGACCCAGGGTGGATAGAGAAACGCGATCGATGTGCCTCGGTCATAAGATCTCGGCGTAACTCAGGAGTATCCGGGACACATAATCGGCCTTTAAAGCGAAGTCCACCATCAGAACCAATCTGCCAATCTGTCTGACTCTCAGATGCTGCCTCTACTCGGTAATCCTGTAACGACTCGTCTGCCTGCTGAGCCTCGATCACCCTTGCGACAAGAGAGGGTTGAATCGACAGGCTCGATAACTGAATAATAGAAGACTGCAGACCAAAGTCGAAGTCATACTCTACTACATCCTCGAGCATCCTCCACTCCCGAATCATCAAGTGCGCCACCAGGCCTCGTGGCTGACGGCTGAGGGCATCCGCCACCACGTTCGCCTTGCCTGGGTGGTACTGGAGGTCAAAATCATAGTCCTTCAGGAGCTCCATCCAACGCCTTTGCCTCATGTTCAACTCAGACTGAGAGAACAGATACTTCAAGCTCTTGTGATCGGAGAAGAGCTCGAACCTCACCCCATAAAGATAGTGCCTCCACACCTTCAGTGTGAAGACCACTGCCGCCAACTCCAAATCATGCGTGGGGTAGTTCAGCTCATGGACCTTGAGCTGACGAGACGCATAAGCCACCGGCTTCCCGTGCTGCATCAGGACAGCACCCAAACCAACTCGTGAGGCATCGGTAAATACAACAAATCCATCACTCCCAGAGGGAAGAGTGAGGACAGGAGCGGACGTGAGGCGGTCCTTCAGCTCCATAAATGCATGCTCACAAGTGTCACCCCATACAAACTCGGCACCTTTTCGAGTCAACCTGGTCAGCGGGGCTGCAATACGAGAGAATCCCTTGATGAAACGTCGGTAGTAGCCTGCCAAACCAAGAAAACTGCGGATCTCGGATGCGTTCGTGGGCTGGCCCCACTGACGCACGACATCAATCTTCGAGGGGTCCACTGCGACACCCCGCCTTGTCACCACATGACCGAGGAACTTCACCTCCTCCTGCCAGAAATCGTACTTCTCCAGCTTCGCGTAAAGCTGGTGTGCACGGAGGGTCTGCAATGTAATCTCTAGATGCCGCTCATGCTCCTCACGGGTCCTCGAATATATCAGAATGTCGTCGATGAACACCACAACAAACTGGTCGAGATATGGACGGAAGACCTCGTTCATCAACTGCATGAATACTGCAGGCGCATTGGTCAGTCCGAAGGACATGACCTGGAACTCAAAATGACCGTAGCGCGTCCTGAAGGCTGTCTTCGGGATATCCTCATCTCGAACCCGAACCTGATGATAACCGGACCGCAAGTCAATCTTCAAAAAAAACTGCGCCTCCTGCAGCTGATCAAACAAGTCATTGATCCTCGGAAGCGAGTACTTGTTCTTGATCGTGACCTTGTTGAGCTCGCGGTAATCTACGCAAAGCCTCAATGAACCATCCTTCTTCACGAAGAGTACCGGCGCTCCCCACGGTGAACTGCTCGGTCGGATAAAGCCTAACTCACGTAGCTCGTCCAACTGCTTTTGCAGTTCCCGTAACTCCAATGGTGCCATACGATACGGGGCCTTCGAAATAGGCGCGGTACCGGGCACGAGATCAATCTGGAACTCAGTGTGCTGACGAGGTGGTAACCCCGGAATCTCCTGGAACACATCGGGAAAACCACAAACAACCGGCAGCTGGTCGATACACAAAGCAACTGGCTCCTCAACGGCACACGATAACAGGCAAGAAAGCTGCACTCCTCTGGGCTCGACAACAAACTGGAACTCTGGCACGCCGGGTATACAGAACGTAACTATCCTCGCGGAGCAGTCCAATATGGCGTGGTACTCGGCGAGCCAATCCATGCCCAGGATGACATCAAAATCGGACATCGGTAATACGAACAGATCAGCAGGCAAAAAGATATCCTCAACCAGAATGGGACAAGATGCACAAAATCGGCCCAACACTGCAGTCTTCCCTAAGGGCGTCGATACTGACAAACCCTCACGGGCATACTCCATCGGCAAACCGGTCGATCGGCAGAAATCATCGGCCACAAAAGAATGCGATGCACCAGAATCAAACAATACACGTGCAATGCATGTAGAAACAAGGAGTGTACCCTCGACGACCCCTCCTGATGACTGTTGGTCCTGCTGTGCAGCATAGAACCTGCCCTGGGCCTGCTGGGGAGGTGCAGGTCCCCTCTGAGGTCTCTGTTGCTGCTGTGGCCGCTGTGGGGGCCTAACCTGCTATCTCTGCTGCTGTGGGGGAGGTACAGGAGGCTGATGCTGCGGTCGCTGCTGCTGCTGTGGTGGCTGTCGTGGAGGCTGATGCGGTGTCCTCGGCTGTTGTCGCTGCGGATGGGGACACTCGTGCACACAATGTCCCGTCCTACCACACCCAAAGCAAGTACCGGTGAATGGTCCTGAAGGTGGTGCTGGGGGTACTGCTGGTGCTCGGAACGCTGGGCGAGTCGTACGTCGCTGCTGTGAACGATGCTGCTGCGGCTGCGAACTACCAGAGGGTGCCTTCCTCTTCTGATCTCCCCTCTGATCACGGGCTCTCTGCACACTAGCCCAATCTGTCTCATATATCATGGCTCTCTCCACTATCTCCTCAAATGTCGGAAGCATGTGTCCGATCACACGACTCTTGAGGGCAGGACGTAAGCCGTTCTCAAAACGGTGAGCCTTCCGCCCCTCATCATCAACAAGGTACGTCGCGAATCTAGATAGTGCGACGAAACGAACCTCATACTGGGACACGGTCATGTCCCCCTGGACCAGAGTCTCAAACTCTAATGCGCGCTGCTGGCGCACATGCTCAGGAAAGAACTTCCGGTCAAACGGTCCGTAAAGTCCTCCCAGGTCCACTCAAAGTCGGCCGCTACGACCGGGCTACAGATGCCCACCAATGCTGAGCCTCACCCTGAAGAGAAATACGGCTAATGGGACTCGCTGCTGGGTTGTGCATCTCATGGTGTCGAATATCTTCTCCACCTCAGAGCACCATATCTCGGCTGCAGTGGGGTCTGCCTCACCCCTGAAACGTGGAGGATCGTGTCGTCGGAAGTCCTTGAGAAGGGCGCTCGCTCGCTCCTGCTCGGCCTCGGCTGGTGTAACAGTGGGACGCCTACTCTGCCCCTGAAGAATGACAGTCATCGCCTGAAGCATCTGCTGCAACTGGGTGGCACTCACAGGTACGGTCGGATCCGCAACGGTCTCAGGTAAAGGAGTGGCATCTACAGGCTGAAAATCAGGAATATCCGGTGATGAAGCGGGAGTCACAGGTGGTAGAGCAGGAGTAGCAGGTGGTGGAGCGGGATTCGCTTGGGTCGGTATTCTAGCCATTACGTCCTACAGGAAGCAACAAGGGCCTATCAGTCTTGAGAATTCTCGAAGGCATAAACGTCAAGGGGCTATGTCAAAAAAATTGCTAAGTTATCAGTACTCGAAACCTATTTATTCTAAGTTCATAACAGATATGTGTTGTGATCTCAGGTATTCCCAAGTTATGCTCTGATACCAACTTCTGTCACGCCCCAAACTCGGAAACCGGGCTCACAAAATTCCCGATCGCCGAATCCGGCGCCGACAGCCTCCGTAGCATCCCATTCTCGGCTTCCAGCGCCCATACGACAGATTCCGATCCTGGGATCCTACAAGGAGGATTTTCAGTATGAATTTTTTTATATATATATAATGTAATGGAGCATAACTAAAAGCATAACCAAGTCACAAAAACAACATCACCACATATCCACTATATCAAAAACTTTTAAGTACAATGCAGAAAGGGAAATACAAGGTGATCAAAAAGCTCCAAAAAGATCTGATACGCGCTCCTGCCTCAGCGCGGCTGCTGTCCAACGCTACCTGCACGCAACGGTCGTGCATAAGCTTACAAAAGCTTAGAGGGTGGTGTAAGTGTGTGTACAAGGCAAACGCCAAGTGTACAATATCAAAGTAATGCGGGAATATGCGGTAAGTCCATGAATACAACCAGAGCTATGTAATGTAAGGCATGAATGATATCGGCCATACCAAGGCCATGCGATGCGAAACATGAATGCTATCGGCCATACCGACGCAATGCAAGGCCTACGTAGCCGAATGCCATATGCGAGATGCAATACAAGCATGTCATTCCTCGTCATGTACACATATCAGTACAGTTCCTCTCTAGATATCACCGGGGTCTAATACACCTCACACTGACTGCCTCCT
>JAJHSJ010000014.1:51576544-51784044 GCA_021015155.1 Magnolia officinalis | reverse complement strand
ATAAGTTTTGGATCATTAGGAAAATTGTTTTTCCTCGTAATTCAGGGTTGTGTGACCTTATGATCAGATTGGATGGGAAATAAATGTTAGGGTGGGCTTTGAGAATTTAATGGTGGAAATCATTCTTACCACTGTTATTTGGGGTGCGGTCCAGTTGATCTTTTGATATGATTCATTTATATATATTATATATACATTTTGATTTATTTATGGCCATCCATTGAGGCCCACCTTGGTATATGTATAAGGCCCATGTGATGGGGCCCATATTGATGTATTTATGGCCCGTTGTTGAGGCCCACCCTGAAATATATAAAGCCCATGTGATGGGGCCCATATTGATGTATTTGTGGCCTGTTGTTGAGGCCCACCTTGACATATATAAGGCCCATGTGATGAGGCCCATATTGATGTATTTGTGGCCCGTTGTTGAGGCCCACCATGACATATATGAGGCCCATGTGATGCGGCCCATTAAATATATCAAAGGCCCATGGGTCGATCGAGGCCCAATGGGATGTACATAGGGCCCATTAAATGTGATTCCACCGTGGTTTATGTGTTGACCTTTATGGCGGGCTATGCCTTGGGAGCAATGATGGTTCGACGCCCACATTGTAAGTACAATGTTGGTTAAATGTCCGCATTGTAACTCTCCTTAGGGCCCATTGATAGGCTCATACTTGTTGATAGTTCATCACTTTACAACATGCTTAGTATAATTTCATGACTCATGTCATACGCATCATATGTATGCTTGATATGAGGAATGTTTAAGCGTAGCATAAGTCGTTGGGCTGAGACATTTACAGGACTCCTTATGAGACGGAGTGCCCAATTATCGCGCCGTACGCGCAGGATTGCTGCATGACTGGATAGTGTGACTCATGCATCTCGCATATATGTGACTTGATCATTGTATGCCCTAATGACATCAGGGTTGTGGCCTCCACAGGTACATCGTGGATGGCTAAATGGGACACCGAAAATACTTGGTTCTAGCACTGTGGGCATTTAAGATGTCCTTTGGTGAAAATCCTAGAATCTCCCAGGCCATGAGGTGCCCCAATGTCTAGACTGAGTGGAACATGAGCGCCCGAGTGCCGAATACCAATAGGTCGCGTCTCCCACTATGTCGTGGTCGATTGGGAGGGGGTGTGGCCTTATCCGCCCGAGTGAGGGAGCTATAAGCTGGGCTGAGTATGACCAACTCGTAAATGGGTCTGCTATCGACGAACCGAGTAGGTATTGGCAAACTGCTAGTTAGGCGGATAGTAAGGTCTCTTTCACTTGCTGGGCTGTGCAGCTAGGGAGGCGGCAGTCGGTGTGGAGTGTAATAGACCCTGGTGATTTCTCCACAGAGTAACCGTACTGATATGTGGACTTATTGAGCAGGAATTGCATATCCATTCCTTCATTCATTCACTATCCACTCGGGCTGGTGGTGTGTAACTATTTGTTACGTGTACCATCACATGGCCAGGATTTCGGTTGGGCGCGCGACTAACCTGAGATCAGGAGTTTACCACTTTGAGTCTGACTATCCAAATTTAAGTATGGGACTGGTTTGGATAGAAGTCCCTTATGGTGGACCCCATAGCCTGCGATACTACATACTATCATTCCGGCTTCACATTCCAGCATGGTCATTTCACTCGCACCGCATATTACATTGCATCCATAGTACTTAACATTTTGGGTTACTATGTTTTTACACTTATATGGCCTAGAGGGACTTAGCAGGATTTGCATATTGCATCGCATCACCGGCATCTGATATTCGGCTTTCACATTTGCATAGCCGATCCGCATTGCATAGTCTGTTATTGTATGATTCATAGATCTACCAGTATATTTCTGCTTACTATGATATCGTATGATTCCTGATCTTGTCAGTATTTCTGCTTATCTCGATGATGTATGACTTATGGACGTTAATGTATACTTAGCACTTACCTTATACACACTTTCACCACCCCCTAAGTTTTCTATAAGCTTATGCATGATAGATGCGTGCAGGTGGCGTTTGGTTACAACAGCGTTGAGCTTGGAGTGTGCAACTGTCTTCTAGAGCTTTGATATATGTATTTCCCTTTCAGCATTGTATTCAATTGATTATATTAGTGGATATGTGATGATGATGTTGCCTTTGTGAATTGGGTATACTTGTGGTTATGCTCCATTACAAAATAAAATAAAATCATACTGAGAATCCTCCTTGTAGGATCTTAGGATCGGAATCTGGCATGTGAGTGTCGGAATCCGAGAATGGGGCACTACAGAGGCTGTCAGCGCCGGATTCGGCGATCGGGAATTTTGTGAGCCCGTTTTCCGAGTTTGGGGTGTGACACTCAGCCTCCTATTATGATCCTTAGACTCATCGATCCACCTCTTTAGTTAACAATTGTGGATTAACCGTTGTTGGCTTCGTTGAGGCCAAGACGAGCATTAGGTACCTCATTGGCCGAGACTGTATCTTCTTTTGGAAAAAAAAATTCAAAACTAAGTACTAGTTAGGTCTTTCCATTGCCGATTATTCAAAAGAGATCAAAGAAAGCTTGAAATGTCATAAAAAAGCTCATTATAACAAATGTTGGAATAAATGGTGGTGGGATAGAGAAAGATTAAATAATCATGATCTTCCTTTTGATGAAAAATATCTTACTCCTTATCATCTCAATCTGCCACCATTCCCTACTTCAAGACTAGCGCTAGTGATGATTATGAAAAAACCCTCAGGTTGTGGACAAATGATCCATTGCTTACGTCGTCAGCTCTGATTTAGGTGGAAATTACTTACCTATATAATTATCTTGAATCGTATGTACTCTTCGTGATGACTAACTATTCCTTTCTTTTGTAGTTACCCGGGAGTTATCAGCCACAAAAAAATAGATTATTGTGCCGCAACCATTACTACAATGTCCACCAACGAATGATGCTCTTGAGATCGTTGATGTCCAGACTGTTAATTTTTTTAATACGGTCAATATTGAAGCCCTTCCATCCCATAGCTCCCATGAAATTATGACGCTTATTATGGAGTCTGAACACATGATCAACGTACCTCTGATGCTTCCTGCTACAGTCGATCAAGAAGAAGAAATACACCTCCTTCACCATTATGGCAAAAGACCATATTCCCAGCCAATAATTTCTTTACCCCACAAACAGGTTCTTCTAACAATCGAAGATTCTTTAGCTTGCGAGGTGATTCTTTATGTGGTGGAGGAGATTGCGGCAATCGATGCTCCTTAGCCCGAATCGCATCCATTACCCATCCATGTACCATTAACAGTGGGCGAAACTCCGATCCTACCTCCTTTTGATGAAGAAGAGCCCACATATGAGGATATCATTTCCTCTTTTGAAAAGGCTCTCCCTGAAGACATTGTCGTGGCTGAGTCACATTCTCTCTCGAGCAGTTTGCAAAACCTCAAGATAGAACTCCAAATCCTTATGCAAATGGGATTATCTGGATCGCTAACAGCTGAGATGGTTGATAAGCTCGAACTATTGGTCTAGTCATACCGTGTTTTCTCTTGGTTAGATCCCAACCTGATAGACAAGTTACTAATTCTTCAGGAGTTCTTGGGACTTGCCAAAGCAAACAATCATGTACGCACTATTTTTGGCCGAATCGAAGCAGAACATTCAACAGCGGGGTCCCAAATGGTTTCCACCAAGGATACTATCAGAGATATTGCAACTGGGACTACTGAGTCGAAGACTTATAAAGTTGAATTGGAGGATATGGAGATTAGAAATTACAGCTCTATAAGTAGAACTAATGACCCTAAAAAGGAACTACATGGATAAACAAGCAGAGCGCAATCGCCGAAAGGAAATGGTCGAGAGACTGACGGTGTCTATGAAGATCCAGACAGCCACCATCTATCAACTACGTCTATATGTTACTAAGCAAGATGCTACTTTACTAGCAGTAAAAGGTAATTGGAGATGCTAAGCACTTCAATGCAACATTTTTCTTATGTTGATTTGTAATTTTGTAATGTTTATCAATACAATCAGCCATCAAGTCTCCTCCTTTTCTTATGCTTTAGCATCTTTCCTACTCCTTTGTATCTAATTGCTAACTTGGCCCGCAAAACGTGATATATCGTGGGCTTGTTCTGGCTAAGTAGCCTCAATGACTTACACATCCCTAATTACGCAGAACACATAAAGTTTTTCATGTTATAACTACTCTCAATCGTGGGTGTTTGAGCCATCTATTAAACTACTATGAACCCCGTTCAAATTCACACTAACCTTGTTTTTATACTTTTGTGTTACTCCAATGGTTTCTAACCCTCCTTTCATTGTTGGTGTTGAAAGTTATCTGAAAGAGATTTTCTAATGGGGTTTGGCAGAATTCTATCAATCCTCATTACTCTTTGATGCAAACTATTTTGTTAAAGAAGCTTCGACAGTGGCCAAATCAGAGGCTATGATTGGAGAACTCCTTCAAAAATTGAAACGTCTGTATTCTATGGAATGTCATTATCTCGAGCTTACCTTCGATTCTCAATTACTCTATGGGTATCTCCACAAACAAGCGTAAGCCAAAGAATAATCTGCAAGGGTGAGTGAGGCTCATGAACGGGCTTGGCACAACCAATTGCACTAGGTTCAGACACACCAGTTTAATCCCACCATACTCTATGCATTGCAAGCTTATCGTATTAGACTAATGGAAGAACTCAAGGAATGAGAATGTTCCTTCTTCGTAAAAGACGTGGTCGTCCCAAAAGACCTTTTCATTTCTAGATGAATAAATTGTCATTTACCGAATGTAATCATAGATAAGTCTCTGTGCAAAAAGAGATGTCGAGAATAAGGTCTCTTTAAACAGTGTCCGTGTTGATCAACTAATTCACCTTCTTCCGATCATCATCTAGAAAGGAGAAGATTAGGTACCTAAAAAGGAGAAAAATGAGACCGAGATGCAAGCTCTCCTCGGGGAGTTCGAGGAGTTGAAAATCAAGATGAACTAAGTCACTCAGTCGCCTTTGTTTCCCTTTTTATCTCTCTTTTCTTACACATGTAATGTGGTCGATGACTGTCAATGTTATTAAATAAATATTCCTTTTATCAATAAGATTAATATTATGGTAAGGTGTGCGATGATCTTTTTTTTTTTCATGTACCCTATTCTTTACCATCAGTCATGGCTACAAATATTCAAAGAAGATAACTAGTCTGAATAATGTTCCCACAGTTGACCGAGTCTTTCTATCACCAATTGATCATCCAACACTTAGCCATTTTTCATTTATATAACCCCTACCATATGTTAACTCAGCAATAATAACCACGCCACATTCCTCGAGAGGCCTTATTTATTCCGCTACACATTTCCACTTCACAGGAAATGAAACGACAACCTAGCTGCCCACTTCGGGTTCCTAACTGTCAAATCCTATCCAATGCATGCATTCATTAGTCATCTTGGTCTCTATAAAAAGTACTCACACTTCAGATTTGCAATACATCGCAAATAAGAAGCCTTAGTAGCAAGCCTTGACGACATGACTTCCTCTTCCTTCTTCTCTTAATCCTTTACAGTTTTGGAGTTGATCCTTAGGGGAGGGATTGACTCTATCTCATGCTCCTCCCTCCTATGCATCACTTGCCTCTTTCCAAGGAAGGTAACTGAAGTAGATAATACTGATGAATGTCTGCGAGAGGTTTTTGAAGTCCTTTCAGACTTACAACAGCTCAGAGAGACCTTCTCCAAATCCGATTCTGAGCTTGAATAATACGTTGTCTTTCTAACGGAACTAGGAGCTCTAAGTGATGAGTCATTAGTTTTTGCAGCTTGTTATGATGCAGCTTAAAAGGATCGACTACACTGGACCCGTCAACATCACTTTGATAAAGAGATATTACGATCCATGGAGGTTGTACTTGGGGACTTCTTCCTTGACATCTCTAAGGCCCAATAGCTTTATCTGGACTATGATCGGCCGGATAATCAAGACCTCTGAAACTTCATCGAGTCGCAGATAGAGCTCTATCGAACTCGTAAAGAATCTAACGAGTTTGAAGAACTATGGACTGAGCATGGGTTCATAGCAGTCAACCGGTGCCTCGATGAAGTCGTCGGCCTTCTCCGAAAGCTCACAAACCAGCAGCCATTGGGGAGAGATAGGCGCGCGGGCTATGGTAGCAATAGAATTGGCCGCCAAGAGATTTAAAGAACTCAAGCAACTTCTCTGTAACTCGATCGATTGGTGAGGTTTGTACCCTTTTGTTTTGTTTTTTTTTTTTTGTAATCGAATGACCTTTATTTTAAGGCCTTTTATTGTAATAAACATATATATATATATATATATATATATATATATATTATATATATATATCTTATTATTGTGTCCCTCAACTTTGCTCGGTTTGTTCCCGAACGACTTCCCACAATAAAGGAAATTGTGGATTTAGGAATCAACCGTTAATCGGGGCTTTCGCGACCTTTCCTTTCATATCCTTTAAGATATATACTCATTCTTTAAGAACCTGGACGACAACATGTGGTCTATCCCATGTAAGAGACCATTTCTTGTTAAGAGCAGGGTCCGTCTGACCGAACGACAATATTACTTTACAAACCATATCTCCCTCCCCAAAAGATTTTCCTTTCACCCTTTTATTGTAAGCACAAGCAACGACCGTTTTATTGGCAATAATCGAATCAATGGCTTTCATGCACACTTCATCTAGCCCTTCAAAATCCGCCAACATTGCTTTTATAAACTCATGACGGGTCAACTTGGCTTGATAAACGATCTTTAAGGATGGTACAGTGACCTCTAAAGGTACTACTGCATCATGCCCATATGTCAGCGTGAATGGACTCACCCCAGTACTTGTACGAGCTGAATTTCTATATGCCCAAGGAGCCTTCGACAACTTAGTATGTCATTCTTGAGAATTCTATTTGATCATTTTTCTCAGAATATTTTTTTATTATTGTGTTGCTAGCCTCGGCCTGGTCTTTAGCCTGTGTATAATATGGCATTGAATATAAAATTTTTATTCCATCTCGATCAGCCATCGCCCGCACTTCCTTGGCGGAGAACGTGGCACCTCAAACCATCATAATGGACTCTGGAATTCCAAATCTTGATAGTTAATATTATTCTCAATGAATTCAATAATTTCTCGGTGACCGACTCCTTTCATAGGCTTTGCCTTTACCCATTTAGTGAAGCAATTAGTCACAACAATTATGAACGAATCCATCTGCGATGAAGGTGGGTGAATGTGGCCTATTAAGTCGATCACCCAACCTCAGAAAGGCCAAGATTTTATGATGAAATGCATCTCTGAGGTGGGTACATACTAGATTGGCCCATTTCTTTGACAAGCCTCACAACCCTTAACATATCGTATACAATTGGCCATCATCGTCGGTTAGAAATACCCCTAACATGTGAGTGTGAGTCTCATCTTCCTTCTTGCCTAATGAGCCTCACACAGTCCTTCATGGACTTCGCCCATTTCTAGCAGAGCCTCTTTCTTAGACATGCATCGTAGCAAGACCCTATCGGCCCTTTTTCTATATAGTTCATTGTTGATCATGACATAATTGGTGGATGATCTCCCCACATTCTCATCGACCTTGGTACATGGGCTTTGCAAGTAACCCATCAAAGGAGATCTCTAATCTTCTTCCCTTAACTCTACTTTGAAAATCTCCATAATGTCTCCTCTTTAAAAAATTGATGGTAAAGATATCCTCTCGACAACAATTGTTCGCTCGGCCGATCCTCTTAGGTCATCAAGCCCTATAGTTAATTGTTTCATCTCATTAACATCCATGTTGTGATCTCTATTCACATGTACTAGCTCCACTTCTTCAAAATAGTCCGGCATTTAGGTTTCCAAGGCATAATATGGCAACAATGCTGCACTGGAGCATTTAAACAATCATATCCTTTGAATGATCACTAACTAGGAATCACCCATTACCGTCACAGTCCTTGCACCCAATTCTACCAATAATTCTAAGTCAATTATCATGGCTTCGTACTCGGCTTGGTTATTGGTGTAATCGAACTTCAATTGGAATGTAAACTCCTGTCTATTCCCATTTGGGCGATCAAAATTATTCTAGCTCCTAACACCTTATGCATTTTTACCCATTGAATATCAACTTTGATGGCATCAATTATATGCAATACAAATCCAAGATCTTTGGAGGAATTTACTCCTCTAGATCAGAAGGATGGTCAGTAAAAAAAATCGGCTATGGCCCAACCTTTCACTGATTTCTGTGAAATATAACAAAGATCAAATTCAGACAAAGCTTGTACCCATTTGCCAATTCGACCATTCAATATCGGTCGATTCAACATGTATTTCACTAAATCAGTTACTGTTATTATATTTACTCTTTCGACCAATGAATAATTTCTTAATTTTGTAGCCACAAAATACAATGGCAAGCACAACTTTTCTATAGCAGAATATTGTCTCTTGGCATCAACCAATGTCCATCTTAAATAATAGATTGTGCATTCTTTTTGCATCCCATCATCCTGGGCTAGGAGGGCTCCCACTGATTCTGCAGAGGTGACCATGTATAGCTTGTGTGGTCAACCTTCGATTAGCGGCATCAAAAATGGTGGCCTCATCAGATACTCCTTGATTCTCTCAAAGGTCAGCTGGTGCTCCGCTTCTCAAATGAACTCAGACCCTACTTCTACTTTATTAATTGATAGAAAATGTTGGTCTTTCTTGTGCAATTGGATATGAATCTTTGCATGAAGCTAACTTGCCCCATGAAGTTTTGTAACTCTGATTTATTTCTCGGTGGGTGAGCATTGATGATCGATCAAGTCTTATTTTGATCGACCTCAATTACTTATTGATGCACTAGAAATCTCAAAAAATTACCGGCCGAGACCCCAAAAGAAAATGTTAAGGGGTTCATTTTTAACTTATGTAACCTCATTCACTCAAACAATTTGCATAGCTAGGCAACATGATTTTCTATGTCAGTCGATTTGACAACTACATCCATATAGACTTCCATGACTCGGATGATCATATAATGGAATATATCATTCATTGTGCTTTGATATGTAGCTCATGTATTTTTTAGTCCAAAAGGCATCACCACCTAATATTAAGTTCCCAATGGACCTAGACATCTGAATGCCGTCTTCGGCACATCGTCCATTGTAATGTACATTTGATTGTATCTGGAATGTTTGTCCATGAAAGACACAATTCCATACCCAGCAACCCTATCGATTACATGATTGGCAACCAGCGTTGGTTATTCATCTTTTAGTGTAGCTAAATTTAAATTCCTGAAATCAATACAAATCCTTAGCTTGAGATTCTTTTTTTTTTTACTGGAATAACATTTGACATCCATTCAGTGTATTTAATAAGCCTAATGAAACCAACCTTCGAAAGCAGTTCGATTTCTTCCTTTATCTTATGGGTTACATCAGATGTCATCCGCCTGGGCGATTGCTTGTGCGGCCGATATCCTTCTTTTATAGGCAACATGTGCTCAACTAAACAGCGATCGAGGCCTGACATGTCATGATAGTCCCATATGAAACAATCTGAAAATTCATATAGCAAACTCATCAATTGTTTATTCTCATGAGGCTTCAACAAATCACTAATGAATGTAGGTTTTAGGTCTTACTCCGTCCTTACTCCCTAGGTTGACTTCGGTCAAAGGGTTTTGAACTTGGGGCCGAGAATCCTCCACTTATCAGGCACCATTTCAAGCTTGATGCCCTCTTATTCAGCCGAGACATCCACATCATCCAAATTTATGAGACAACCATCATCCATCCCTTCCAGACTTTCCTCAAGCCTTCTTATTTGGCTGTGAAATCGACTTAGTATTACTTGATCCTTGGTGCACTGATCAAGGAATTTCTTCAATAGTGCGACGCGAAACCGGCCGATAATGAGCGATATCTCTCAGCAGACTGTCACTCGATCGTATTACTTTGGGGATGGCTTGTTGTTCACAACCCCAAGTGTAGGGTCGCGATGTAGTAATAATCTCGGTGAGACAGAGGTCGAATCCACAGGGACTAATCTCGTGAGTATTCTGAAAACAACTAGAAGAAGAACTAGAAAAAGATGAAAACCTAAATATGGAAGTATAGAGAGTAATCGTGAGAGATTTAATGAAAAACTTAAGCAATTCAAAGGTAGGAAACTAGGGTTTCCAAGGATCCACTTGTAGAGATCAGGGAGATCTATGCTTGATTCACGAACACAACTGGAATCAGAGTTCCATCTTATCCAATTGGAAGATATCTAAGTAAAGTCAAATATGAACTTCCTTTGACCTAATTCTCAATGGAAGAGCGGCGTGAGAACTAAAAGTGATTCCATCACAAAACCATGCCCATGAGACAATGGCTCACAGCAGGATTTACCAATCCCCCGATCGATCCGAGAGAATTGTGAAAGTTAGGGAGGATTCCATCATCCAACCATGCCCAAGGGACGTTAGTGAACAACAGGATTTCCTAGATTCACAATCCTAAAACATGAAAAGAACATACTCAAAGCTATCGCAAATCCATTGTAATTTAAGTCACAACAAAATATTAAAAACTGAAAGTATTCCTTATAATCAAACTAGAATCAAAGAGAGTTCAATATAAACATGAATCAAAGCAATAGAAACATCTCATCACGCTACAAGCTTCACCTCTTAGCCCTAGCTAAGAGGTTTAGCCAACCATAGACATGATTGAATTAAAAATCTCTTAAGAAAAGCATAAAAGTTACTAAGGAAGAAAAACTCCTGGTGACGGCTTCTTCACGCTTTTTCTTCACTCGTCAAACCCTAGATGATGCCTAGGAACGTCCTAGGGACTCCTATTTATAGTTTTGCAGCACCTCCTTTCACACCGACTTGGAAAAATCTAGAAACCGCCTCAAATTTACGCAATTTCTCAAAATAGACTTCACTCTGCACAATTTCATAAAATGACCTAGAGTTTCAGAATATGCTTCTTCAGGACACTTTTAGAAATATGTTTGTTTTCAGGACAATTTCAGGATTCCTTTTCTTTACTTCAAATATTTGATTCTCTTCATTCCTCACTTGGTTTTCTTGGATCTTTAGCATGTGAATTCTTTAATCTTTGCCTTCTAAGATCCATCTCAAATCTTGGTGATTCTTGAGCATCAAATCCATGCTTTTAGCACCTTTTTTAATCCAAGCTCTTAAATTCTCCTTGCAACACAAACACGAGTAAAATATAATATTAAGCATTATCATATTCATAAAACCAAAATATAAATGGAAGATAATATACAATATTTGACCCTTAACACAATCCCCAACCAACATTTTTCTAGTCCCGAGCAAAGTATCGTGAAATGAACTTTAATGCGCAATGTTCAAACCTTTTCCAGAAAATAATCTTTAATCAAGTATGAATGAGTAGACTCAATGATGAGAAAGTGAGATTTTGAAAACCTAGAGTCAAATCACATAAGCAATCAATCAAATAAGTTCTTTATCCATTAAGTCAGAGCATAGTTCGCGTGTCAAGTTTTTCAATGTGCCCAGTGAAGATCAACTTACTTTCTATATGGATACTATCATTACATCATGTTAGCCTTGCTCATCACTTTAAGATTGGTTGAAAACTCGAGTACTGATTCCGAACTTATACTCTTTTCCTTCTTTTTCTAGTTTTTGATTTTATATCAATGGTCATTTATATTCATTCAGTCTTTTCTCTTTTCTTTCAGATTTTTTCATTCTTTTTCAAACTTTTTTCAATCTTTTCACTACACATGACCCTTTCTGTCGATCTCCTATTTTTTAACTGGTTCTTTTCATCTTTTAAGGTGGATAAAATTCTCCAGACTTGATTCTCACCATCTATCAATGATTCACATACTAATAATTAGAAATTCAAGAATTATTCATAAAAAAATAATTTAAATGTGTCTTGTGATTTAGATTAACATGATATTTGTGATTTAGATTAACATGATATTCAAACTTCCTCTTAATCAATTGAGCGCAAGAACTTAGGAGATAAATTACTTAGATGACTAGACTTCAGTAATTCAAAATTTAATTTTTATCTTATCATCATATTCAAAACATTCTTAAATACACAACTTATCGCTTTCCAAATAGATAAACATTAATTATTTTTTTTAATTTTTTTTTGCAAATTTTGCTCAAAACTGAGAAAACACTGATTAGTTTACCTAATCTCCAACCCCAACCTAAAACCTACATTGTCCTCAATTTAAAAGAAATAAGCATGATTTGTAAAAGAGACAACGTAATTGAAGGAGAAGTGATGGAAAGATAGTACCCGATGAAGGAATTTTGAAGCTTTTTCCAAAGGATCTCAGCGTGAAGGTGGGTTATCGCAAGAGTTAAACCAACACAAAGCAAACTATCCTAAAACAGCGGAAAGCAAACTATCTTATTCCTATGAAAGCAATAAACCTACCTATACCTCCATCAGACTAGGAGATCAATCCTGCTACACAGGATCATTCAGGGTATGGACATGTCCTCTGAATCAAATTTCTCAATAAATGACTTTAATCAATGTTCATCTACTTTGAATTCATTGTCGTTGTTTGAATTCTAAATCTCGACAGCCCCATGAGGATAAACATTGGTAATAGTGAATGGGACGGTCCAACGAGATCGAAGTTTGCCTGGAAAGAGACGTAACCGAGATTTATACAAAAGGACCTTCTGACCTGGTGTGAATGATTTTTGAATAATGTGTTGGTCATAAAACACCTTCATCCTGTCCTTGTAAATTCTCGAGTTCTCGTACGCATCGTTCCGGATTTCTTTAAGTTCATTTAATTAAAGTTTGCGTAGCGAGACAGCGTTGTCTAAGTTGAAATTCAAATTTTTAATAGCCCAGTAGGCTTTATATTCCAACTCTACAGGCAAGTGGCAAGCCTTCCCATAGACAAGTCTAAAGGGAGACATTCCAATAGGGGTCTTAAATGCGGTACGATAAGCCTATAAAGCATCGGTCAATTGGATTGACCAATCCTTTCGATCAAGGTTAACCATTTTCTCCAAAATGTGTTTGATCTCTCTATTGAAAATCTTAGCTTGCCAGCTTATTTGTGGGTGGTATGGAGTGCTCACTTTATGAGAGATACAGTATTTCTTCATTAAATTAGCTAATAGCCTATTACAAAAATGTGAGCCCCCATCACTAATGATAGCTCAAGGCGTTCTGAACCAGAAAAGGATGTTCTCTTTTAAGAATTTAATGACCGTTTGATGGTCATTGTTCCGGCACAGAATCGCCTCAACCCATTTAGTAACATAGTCTACGGCAAGCAAAATATATAAATTCCTAAAGGATTGGGGGAATGGTCTCATGAAATCAATGCCCCAACAATCAAATGCTTCAGTGATCATAATGGGGTTCAGAGGTATCATATTTTAACGGGACAATGCTCCCAACTTCTAACAACACTCATAAGCATTGCAAAACTCATGAGTGTCCTTGAATATAGCGGGCCAATAAAAACCACACTGCAGGATTTTGGCCGTGGTTTTTAGCAAAAAAGTGACCACCACAGGCCTGAGAGTGACAACAGGAGATGACACTTTGGTGTTCATTATCTGGTACACATCTCCTTAAGATTTGGTCTGAGCAATATTTAAACAAATATGGATTATCCTAAAAGAACTTACGAACCTCGGTGAAGAATTTTTCTTATCTTGCGCAGTCCAATGTGTCGGCATGAAACATGTGGCAAGATAATTAGCAATATCAGCAAACCATGGTGAATGAGAGACTTTAAACAATTGTTCGTCAGGAAACATGTCATTTATATGTGTCGTTTCAAGAGAATTAGCGAGATCAAGGCAAGAAAGATGGTCAACCACTACGTTCTCTACTCCCCTTTTATCTTTTATTTTCAAATCAAATTATTAGAGTAGGAGGATCCATGTTATCAGGCAGGGCTTAGCATCATTCTTAGAAAGAAGATACTTGAGCGCCGCATGATCTATGTAAATGACGATCTTGGATCCGATCAAGTAGGACCTAAATTTGTCCAAAGTGAAAACTACGGCTAAGAGTTCCTTTTTCGTAGTCTAGTTCACTTGGGCAGGATTTTGAGTTCTACTTGTGTAATGAATAACGTAGGGCTTGTTTTCTTTTCTCTGGCTTAAAATATCCATAAGAGCATAGTCAGACGCATCGCATATAAGTTCAAAAGGAAGGCTCTAGTCGGGTGGCTGCATGATAGGTGCAGTGGTTAACATGCCCTTGAGCTTAGTAAAAGCTTTCTGGCATTGCTCAGTCCACTCGTATAGTGTATCCTTTTGAAGTAGCTTACATAAGGGATTAGAGAGGTGACT
Organism: Magnolia officinalis; assembly: GCA_021015155.1. Taxonomy (NCBI): domain Eukaryota; kingdom Viridiplantae; phylum Streptophyta; class Magnoliopsida; order Magnoliales; family Magnoliaceae; genus Magnolia; species Magnolia officinalis. Next base: position 51,769,676 of record JAJHSJ010000014.1, on the reverse strand, counting down.
AAAGTCCTTTATGAATCACCTATAAAAACTGGCATGTCCTAAGAAGGATTGCACGTCTCGTATGTTCTTCGGCGGAGGTAGGTTAGAGATAAGATCAATTTTAGCCTTATCTATCTCCATTCCTTTAGACAAGATGATATGTTCAAGGACAATTCCCTTATAAACCATGAAATGACACTTCTCCCAATTAAGTACCAAATTCTTTTCTTCATATCTTTTCAGCACACATTTAAGATTCTCTAACTAATCGCTAAAAGATGGACCAAATATAGAGAAGTTGTCCATGAAGACCTCTAGATATTGCCCCACCTTGTCAGAAAAAATACTCATCATACATCGCTAAAAGGTGGCGGGGCTATTACACAGTCCGAATGGCATCCTTCGGTAAGCAAAGGTACCAAAGGGACATGTGAATGTGGTCTTTTCTTGATCTTTAGGGGCTATCTCTATCGGGTTGTAGCCCGAATATCCATTAAGGAAACAGTAATAGGAATGACCAGCTAGCCTTTTCAAAATTTGATCAATAAAGGGCAAACGAAAGTGGTCTTTCCTCATGATGGTATTCAATTTCCTGTAGTCAATGCACATTCTCCAACCAGTAGTAACTCTTATTGGCACGAGTTCATTATTGACATTTGCTATGATGGTGATTCCAGACTTCTTGGGAACCACCTGAGTTAGAATCACCCATTGGCTATCGGATATTGGGTATATGATACCTACATCCAATTGTTTAAATACCTTGGCTTTACCCACTTCCTTCACGTTTAGATTTAATCTACGTTGTGGTTGTCGTGAGGTCTTCACATTATCCTTAAGATAAATGCGGTGAGTACAAATCGAAGGGTCTATTCCCTTAAGATCCGCAATCGACCATCCAAGGGCTCCCTTATGATCAATGAGAGTAGAGATGAGCATACTCTCCTGTTCTTGCTCAATGTGGGAAGAAATCACCATCGGGTATGTCTCATCTTGACCTAAATAGACATATTTCAATTCAAAGGGCAAAGGTTTTAGGTCAAGCTTCGGTGCCTTGAGGTTAAACGGTAGAGGCACTATATCAGTTTGGGGCAATTCCTCAAATTGTGGCCTCCATCGGTTAACTTCAAGTACCGGCACGGTATCCAGCATGGTTCCCATCTCCCTAATCATGTCATCATCAAACTTATGGGAGTGGGCCAGGCACGTCTCTGGAGGGTCGACTGAGGATAAGGTTAAAAGTGTTTTATCCTCCATGAAAGAGTCAATCATGTTAATGTCGTGGAAATTGTCATCATCCTCTAACTGTTTGCCTGTGTTGAAAAAGATATTAAACTCCAATGTCATATTCCTGAAAGACATACTCATTACTCCATTCCTGCAATTAATGATTGCGTTTAAAGTGGCGATGAATGGGCGACCAAGAATCACAGAAATTTGAGTGCTCATGTTACTGATGGGTTGCATGTCCATGATAATAAAATCTACTGGGTAGTAAAATTTATCAACCTGGACCAACACATCCTCAATTATCCCTCTCGGTACACGAACTGAGTGATCAACAAGTTGTAATGTGGTCAGGGTGGGTTTCAATTCACCCAAACTTGGCTGTTTGTAGACTGAGTAAGGAATCAGATTTATGCTCGCTCTTAAGTCAAGAAGTGCGTGCTCAATGCAGTAATTCCCAATTACATGCAATGGTTGGGCTACTAGGATCTTTGTATTTTTGTGGCACATCTTGCTTTGATATGGCACTCACCTTTTCAGTTAGAAAGATTTGCTTTTGAATATTTTACCGTCTTTTGGTCGTACACAAGTCTTTCAGAAATTTAGCATATGAAGGTATTTGTTTCACGGCATTAAGTAGATGAATATTGACCTTCACTTGTTTCAACACCTCTGGAATGTCTTGAGAGTTAGAGAGAGGTATTGGTGCAATCAACCGTTGGGGAAATGGAGCAATCGACTTTCCTTGAGGTTTTGGTTCTAATTCTTGTGTGGCATGGCTAGATCTATCATTGTTGTCCTCTTCCGGGTCCTTAGGCTTTTCAGCCATAACCGGAATGTTTTTGTCAATGGTCTTCTCACTCCTAAGAGTGGTGATAGATTTAGCTTGCTCCATTTGATTTGAAGAGCTCGGGTTGCCAACTTCATATTGCGGTTTTGGATTAGGAAGAGGTTGAGCTGGAAGGCTCCCCTTGTTTCCAATTGTACTTTTAGTCTCAAGTCCTTCTATGGCCTTTGTGAGGTCTTGAAAGACTTGTAGCATACCCTGATTGAAAAGCTCTTGATTTTAAAGATGCTTTAAAACTGGATCCTCCTGAGGTTTCCCTTAGTGTGGAATTTGATTAGGGAATCCTTGAGGTGTAGCAGTTTGTCCATTTCTCAAACTAAAGTTTGGATAATTTCTCCAGCTGGGATTGTACGTATTAGAGGTGGGCCCACTAAAAGGTCTTTGGTAATTATTTACGGCACTGGATTGCTCATTCAGTACCTCTTGAAAGGCAGATGTTCTTGGACAATTTTTAGTTGTGTGGTTGTTGCAAACACAAATACCACAAACAGTTTCCTTACCCTTATCCTTCTTTAATTCCATGGCCTCATGTTTTCTAGTGAGATTAGCCACTTTAGCATTGATATCATCCTCCTCTTTCAGAAGATACATTCCACCCATCTCCTTGGATTGAGTTGGCCTAGACATGGTGCTTGATTTTGGGGAGATGTCCCATGACTATGTGTTTTCAGCAAGCTTATCAAAGTAGTCCCACACATCATCGACATTTTTATTTATGAATTCCCCGTTACACATTGTCTCAAACAATTGGCGCATGGAGGATGTCAGTCCATCATAGAAGAAGTTCATGATGCGCCACGTTTTAGAACCGTATTGTGGGCATGAACTGACAAGATCCTTGAACCGTTCCCAACATTAGAAGAATGTTTCACCTTCCTTTTGGTAGAAGTTCATGATTGACTTTTTAAGGGTGTTCGTCTTATGATATGGGAAAATTTTCTTTATGAACTCCCTTGTCATGTCATTCCATCTGTCAGCCTGACTGGGTCATCGGACACATTTGGAAAGTATAGAGTGACTAGAATCTCGTCAAAATATTTTAAGTGTAGATACAGATTTTCAGATTCAAGCCCATAAAATTTAGAAGGAGTTAGATCACCCCTGGCTTGACGTCTATGTGTCCCGCATTTTCTGAAAAAAACCATGCATGAGGGTATACTCACCCCTACCGATTGTAAATAATCTCAAAAAATATGAGGTGGGGGTTCTTGATGCACCACATTCTCATCATGGACGTCCTCAACCTGAGGTTAAGGTCATCTTTCTGGTTGATTGGCAGCCATAACCTCAATTAACTCTAAGGATCTCAAGTGGTGTCTAATCCTGCGATGGATAGATAACCCCTCAACCAATCCTCCTTCACTCAAGAGGCGTAGAGTGTTGTCACGGACCCACTTGGGCATGAAACACTCTCAAGCCTCAATTTCATATTCTAACCTAAACCTAAAAAAAGAAAAGAAATAAAAATCTAGAATAAAGAGAGAGATAGAGAGGGAATTAGAAAGAAGTTACCAAATTAGAAGTTTTTAAATTAAGATCTTGCAAAACAAAACAAAACAAATCAGTTTCTAAAAAAAAAATAGAAATTCTAAAATTAGAAAGTTTCTAAAAACAAATTAGGAAAGTAAACTAGTTTCTAAAAAACAGAAAATAGAAAGTTTCTAAAAATAAATTAGGAAAGTAAACTAGTTTCTAAAAAGGAAAGTTTCTAAAAAGAGAAAAGGAAAGTTAACTAGTTTCTAAAAACAAAAAATTGAAAGTTTCTAAAAAGAGAAAAGGAAAGTTAACTAGTTTCTAAAAAGGAAAGTTTCTAAAAACGGAAAATAGAAAGTTTCTAAAAAGAGAAAAGGAAAGTTCCTGAACCTAGAATTAGAAAGTAGATCTAAGAAAGTTTCTAAAAAAAAATAATGAAAGTTCCTAAACCTAGAAATAGAAAGCTAAGTTAGTATCTAAAATAATTCAGAAAATCCTAATCTTAACCTAATTCCAAAACTAGCTATTCCCAGAAAAATGCAACCGTTAGTCCCCAGCAACGGCACCAAAAACTTATTCACAACCCTGAGTATAGAGTCGCGATGTAGTAATAATCTCGGTGAGACCGAGGTCGAATCCATATGGACTAATCTCATGAGTATTCTAAAAGCAACTAGAAGAAGAACTAGAAAAAGATGAAAACCTAAATTTGAAAGTATAGAGAGTAATCGTGAGAGATTTAATGAAAAACTTAAGAAATTCAAAGGTGGGAAACTAGGGTTTCCAAGGATCCACTTGTAGAGATCAGGGAGATCTATGCTTGATTCACGAACACAACTGGAATCAGAGTCTCATCTTATCTAATTGGAAGATATCTAAGTAAAGTCAAATATGAACTTCCTTTGACCTAATTCCCAATGGAAGAGCGGTGTGAGGATTCCATCACAAAACCATGCCCATGAGACAATGGCTCACAACAGGATTTACCAATCCCACAATCAATCCGAGAGAATTGTAAAAGTTAGGGAGGATTCCATCATCCAACCATGCCCAAGGGATGATGGTGAACAACAAAATTTTCTAGATTCACAATCCCAAAACATGAAAAGAACATACTCAAAGCTATCGCTGATCCATTATAATTTAAGTCACAACAAACCATTAAAAACTGAAAGTATTCCTTATAATCAAACTAGAATCAAAGAGAGTTCAATATAAACATGAATCAAAGCAATAGAAACATCACATCATGCTACAAGCTTCACCTCTTAGCCCTAGCTAAGAGGTTTAGCCAACCATAGACATGATTGAACTAAAAATCTCTTAAGAAAAGCATAAAAACTACTAAGGAAAAAGAAGAAAAATTCTTGGCGACAACTTCTCCACGCTTTTTCTCCACTCCTCAAACCCTATATGACGCCTAAGGACATCCTAGGGACTCCTATTTATAGTTTTGCAGCACCTCCTTTCGCACCGACATGGAAAAATCTAGAAACTACCTCAAATTTACACAGTTTCTCAAAATAGACTTCGCTCTATGCAATTTCACAGAATGACCCAGAGTTTCAGAATATGCTTCTTCAGGACACTTTCAGGAATATGTTTGTTTTCAGGACAATTTCAGAATTCCTTTTCTTTACTTCAAATATTTGATTATCTTCATTCCTCACTTGGTTTTCTTGAATCTTTAGCATGTGAATTCTTCAATCTTGGCCTTCTAAGATCCATTCCTTGCCTTGGTGATTCTTGAGCATTAAATCCATGCTTTTAGCACCCTTTTCAATCCAAGCTCTTAAATTCACCTGGCAACACAAACATGAATAAAATAGAACATTAAACATGATCATGTTCATAAAACCAAGATATAAATGGGGGATAATATGCAATATTTCACCCTCAACACTTGTACAATACTTTATGGATTCTTCGTTACTAAAATTTTAGTTTGTCAGCCAAACTTATTTCTCCCAGTGAACTAAATTGGTCTCACTTCTTCCACATAACAATAAGCTTCATTAGCATTCAAGGTAGCCAAAAAACATTTATTATCGATCAATATTAGTTTAACCTTGCCTTGGTTCCAGAAAAAAAAAATGAACTGATGTAGGGAGGATGGGATATATGCAAATAATTGAATCCAGTCCCTACCCAACAAAGCATTATAGCTTGATGAGGTATCGACCATGAAAATTGGTGCCAATACTGTTTTGGTCCCAACAGTTAGATCGGTCGGTAATACGCCATGGGTATTCATAACATTACTGGCAGAGTTACTGACAGTCACCTCTGATGGAATCAAGTCGGTTGTTGTCTTCCTTAACTTTGACATCATTCTCAATGGTAAAAGGTTGATAGCATCCCATTATCGACCAAGATCTTGGTGACTAGGCATCCTTCGAGATGAGTAGATATGTATAATGGCATGAGATGTTGCATCATACTATGAGCAAGTCTCTCCATGACACCCTTTTGGACGTGGCCCCTAACTCCACTATGACAGTATTAATATGAGGTGCTTCATCCGCCTCGAATTCATTTCTAGCATCTTCTTTAAATGGGAAAGAAGCATGTTATAGTATCACTGGGGGAGTGTATTCTTCCACATGAAAACCATATTGCAATGGAACATGAATGGTGGCAATGTCCCAAACATAATTACCTCATTTGGACATTGCCCCCTTAGTGTTTCAGGGTTTACTTCCATTATGAGATCCTCTACATGATCAACGCTTTCATCGGTCGGACGACTAGCAGAGGCGATTGTTGGTGAGACAATTTGTAATGCTTCAACAGTCGATGTTAGTTCATTGGCCAACTATTCATCCACTGGGAAGCATTCATCACTAACTTAATCTAATAAGTTTCTGTAACTGTCCTCCTCCTTAGGACTTGCCGACTAGTTAGGTCGATCGAGAGCATCTGACTCCTGGTTTTGTAGCACGGGAGAAAGTACTGCCCTCACTGTGTTTATAACCAACAGACCTTCAGGCATGGGAATCCTCAAGAAGGGTTTATGTTGAGTTGCCTCTAGCCAAAGTGGTCATGCAGCTTCTTCTGATGTCCTTCTTATCACAACCCGATGCCTTTGTCATCGAGGCTTTTTAAGTATGGGTTAGCGCCTCTAGTACCGCTGGAAATTTTGGATGTGTAACTTGCCTCCGGTCCGTATTGATCATCATGGCTTCCTCACATTTCTCAGGAAACTTCAGTAATCTACGGTCGATATGGTCTAGAATGACGTTCCTGAACATAACACATTTATTAGTCTAATGAGAGCACATTTCGTGCCATTTGTTATATTCCATATTTTGTAATACGTCGGTTAAGGGCATCTTATGATTCATAAGAATTTTGATAAATTTCTCGGCCAGTAGAATATCAAATATTTCATCAGCTCATGTGATGTCAAAGCTGTAAATGTTTTGAGCTTTCTTTGTGGTCGATGCAATTGATTCTGCTTTGATCAAGGCTGAAAACACCAATGGCTTCTTAGCGACCACTTCTGCAATTTTAACCCCGTAATTCGAGTCATTGTAATATAACCCTAATGATGAGTTCTTTTGCCTAGTTCCTTCTTGCAAGAGTTCTTTATACTAAGAAACTTTATTGGTTAGGTTATACAAATCTATGAGCTCCGAGCCTATGAACATTTTACGAAGATTGTATTCAAGCTCGTCTTGTGCAAGCTACACAAATTTGGCTTTAGTCATGACAACCTTACAGTGGCTCTTTGCCCATTTAAACCGTGTGATGTAACTCTCACAAGTTTCTCCCATTAATTGCCGAAAATGGGCGAGCTTGGCCATAGTTATTTCTTTATTTTCAGAGAAGAATTAAGCGTGTAACTTCTCTTCCATTTCTTACCAAGTGTGTATTGAATTTGGTAGTAAGTTTGAATACCATGTAAAGGCCGCTACAGTTAGTGAATGACCAAAGAATTGCAGTTTATGATAATCACTATTGACCAAGTCTCCTCGTTGCATAGTAAATCGGCTAACATGTTTGATAGTCAACTAACCGGGCTCGCCTGAAAATAAGGCAAAGTCCGGTCAATGGTTCCTGTTAGTACACTTATTTTTACACCCGATTTGTCAATCACATGAGTCATTGTGTCAAGTAGTCAGTTTAGCCGTTGGAAAGTGAAGATCGAAGACATAAGTGAAGTCGAAGCATCAAGGAAGCAAAAACATATAAAATAGGTGTCTTGTGATCCTAACCCTTGATCTAAAACAACCCATAGACCTCTAAATGATCTTGACCTAATAGGAATACATAATTGATCATCTATTAGCCTTAGGAGACCAAGAAAAATATGATAAATAAGGCTATAAGAGGTTTGAAGTTGTTGTGTAAAAGATTGCCCAAAACAGTAGTTTTTAGGTGATGTTCGATGACATCGTGTAAGTGCTTATATTTAAAGCACACTTAGTGTTGTCAACTTTCTTGTTTCGAATGTATCACAAGCACATTCCAGTATTCCTCAACAACTCATGAAGATCACTTAAATACAAACTCAACATCTCAAGCCTTAAAATATTACATGGTTCAAGACTGAAGCACTCTGTATATGTCAACCATCAAGTGGTATAAACCTTTGAATGACCCTAGATTCAGTGTTTTAAAATTATGCACATTAATATAATGTATACAATGTAAAACCACTAAAGTTCAGCCAGCCCGACTTTAGGTTCGGCCAACCTAACCATATTCGGCTAACCCAACAAAATTCAGGGAACTTTACAGCAATGATCGAATTTTTCATGGCAAGTTCAGCCAGCCTGACTCTGGGTTCGGTCAGCCAAATTATAAGACCTGTATCCTAGTCCGTACTATTTCGTTAACTCCCGCGATCCTTCCCGTCGAATTCTGGCAACCTGCGACATATAATTGACGTTTGCGCACAACCCTAAGTTGTATTCCATAGATTTGAGTCAGTTTAATCCAAGACTTATACCATTGCGACCGCACCGTCGTCGCGGTTCTAACACCACGTCTTACGCACCGATCCAATACTCAGGTCAGAAGATGTGGGCCCGAGTTCAGTTCGAGGAAAACACCGCACGTCTGCAATCCCAAGAGAATCTCTACAACATGTCTCATCAATCCATCAATCAAGCAATCACCTTATGTCAAGTATAAAAGCACCCATACTTCCTTTCTCCACAAGCCAAGCAACCATCAAGTCAACCAATCTCTCACCTCACCCATCGCTCACTTCACATCCATCACTCACCTCACATCCATCACCCATCATTCTCTCCTTACAACCCTCTCTCTCTCTCTTTCTCTTCACCAATTCCAAGCGACCAAAAGAAGTGGTGGACGTCTATGCATTTCTAAGGAGAGAAAGTGTGTTGTGTGGCCCACCCTCCCATCCCAAAATCCTTCATCCTAGTCATTCATCTCTCATCATCTTCCATCAAAGAGAAGCACTATGAGCTCGGCGTTCCATCGGACCAAGAAGATCGAACGGTGGGTGTTTCCATAGGCCTAGATTTCGTATTTTTATGATGGGCCAAGTGAGGCCTACCGATTGATGGTATGGATCTCACTTTGGACCCTAGATGTGGCCGTTGGTCCACTACAATCCTCAAGATCATTCCATGATAGGGCCATTCTCCATGGACCCCATCATGATGTTTATTTTCCTTGCATGGATAGGGTCATCTAGACCTTCCATTTCGGTGGAGAAAGGATCTCCACTGTTGATTTTGATCGGTGGGCCCATATGAAATACGATCCACTTGATGTATGTTTTAAATTATGGAAGGGAGAGCCCATAGTGTCGGAGTCCCTCCATCACTCGATCTCTCTCTCTCTCTCTCTCTCTCTCTCTCTCTCTCTCCCTCTCTTTTTCAATTTTTTATGTGATGATGTAGTCGTGTGGCCCACTTGGATGGACCCCACCTTAGTGTATGTCTTATCCACACCATCCATGCATTTGGTGGCCCACCTGAGCAAGGCCCACCTTAAATGCAAGTGTTATGGCCAAACCGTCCAGCGTCCAGAGACGCTGGACGTGAAATAAAAATAAAAAATATTATTTTGGTTCAACGTTTTGGGGGTGGATTGCTCATACAGGCTCCACCTTGACGTATGGATCCAATCCACGTCGTCCATTCCATTCCCCACTTCATTTTAGGCATTGAGCTGAAAAATGAGGTTAATCCGAATATCTGGTGGGCCATAGCATAGAAAACAGTGTGTCTACCATTGAAATCCACCCTAATGTTTCTTTACCTCAAAATATATCGAATATTGGATTTGATGGGTCTGTCTTAGGCCATAAAAACCAATGGCCGGGTCAGATTCCCCTAATATGGATCCCACCTACAAAAAACCTTAAGAAAACATAAAAACAAAATATATATGAGAGAGAGGGAGCAGCAGCAGCGCCTGATGCTACTGACCGTGAAGGACGCGGCAACGTCCTGTGTTTGACGAGCGGGCAGGGGCCACGGGTCCTAGCCGTGGGCCCCACCATGATGTGCCTCGATCATCCACACCGTGCATTTGTTGGGTCCCCTCGACGAGTGGGTTACCCCAAAAATCAGCCATTTACAACACTCAGGTGGCCCACGTCACAGGAAACAATGGAACTGAACGTCTGCCATTGGAACCCTTTTGGGTGTCCCAGAAGTTTTGGATCATTATGAAAATTGCTTTTCCTCTTCATCTGGGTCTGTGTGACCTCATCAACGGATTAGATGGAAGATAAACGTTATGGTGGGCCCCACTTGGAACCCACAATGATATATGTGTTTCACTCACACCGTCCACGGCAGTGGATAGTGGAACCCACCATGGTGTATGTGTTTTGCCCCCACCATCCACGGTACTAGACGGTGGGACCCACTGTGATGTACGTGTTCTATCCACGCCATCCAACCACAGCTCAAGTGGCCCACATCATAGGAAACAACGGTGATTGAACATCAGCCATTGAAACCCCCTTTGGGTATCACAAAAGTTTTGGGTCAATATGAAATTTGTGTTTCCTTTCATCCAAGTCAGCATGACCTTATCAACAGGTTGGACGGCATATAGACATTATGGTGGGCCCCACGTGGGACCCCAATGAGGTAGGCGTTCTCTCCACATTCTCTCCACACCATCCATCCTTATGGGACCCACCATGATGCATGTGCTGCATCCAAACCATTCAACCATTTTGGAAGCCCATTTTATGGAAGGGACTAAAGAATGAGTCAGATCCCTAGTTCAAGTGGGCCCCCACCACGGAAAAATAGTGGGAACAGTGACATTCACCGTTTAAACTTCTTAAGGGCCACGGTAGTTCCATTCACTAATGGTGGGCCTTGTAGGATATTTTTAATGGTGGAAATCATTGTCACTACTATTTGGAGTGCATTCCAGTTCATATTTTGATATAATTCATATATATATATATATATATATATATATATATATATATATATATATATATATTACATCTTGATATATTTATGGCCCGATGTTGAGGCCCACCTTGGTATATACATAAGGCCCATGTGATGAGGCCCATATTGATGCATTTATGGCCCATCTGTTGAGGCCCACCTTGATATATACGAGGCCCATATGATGCGGCCCATGTGAGGTATTTAAGGCCCATGGGTTATGGCCCATTGCAATGTAGATAAGGCCCATTGGTCCGGCCCACTTGATCAATATAAGGCCCATGTGATGCGGCCCATTTGATGTATCTAAGACCCATGGGTCGAGGCCCAACGGGATGTCCTTAGGGTCCATTGCAATGTGTGATTCCTTTATGGTTTGTGTAATGATGTTTTATGGCGAGCCATGTCCTGGGAACAATGTTGGTTTGACATCCACATTGTAAGAATAATGTTGGTTAAATGTCCGCATTATAACTCTCCTTAAGGCCCATTGATAGGCCCATACTTGTTGTGTGTAGGCCGTCTAGGCCCATCTGCTTTGTAAGGATAGTCCATTACTTTATAACATGCTTAGTATAGCTCCATGATTCATGCTCATATGCATCATATGTATGCTTGATATGAGGAATGTTCAATCATAGCATAAGCCGTTGGGCTGAGACATTTACAAGACTCCTTATGAGACGGAGTACCCCACATGAGCGAGTGGTACGCATAAGATTATTACATAACTGGACAGTGTGCTTCATGCATCTTACATTTGTATGTCTTGATCATTGTACGCCTTAGCAACATCAGGGTCGTCGCTCCACAGGCACATCATGGCTGGCCGTATTGGATACTGAAAATACTTAGTTCTATCACTGTGAGCACTTAGGATGTCCTTAGGTGAAAGTCCCAGAACCTTTTTTGGTACCAGGAGTTGCTCAAATGTCTAGACTGAGTGGATATACGAGCGCCCGAGTGCCAAATACCAGTAGGCGGCGTCTCCCACTGTGTCGTGGTCGGTTGGAAGGGGGTGTGGCCTTATCCGCTCGAGTGAGAAGGCTATAAGCTAGGTTGAGTTTGACCAGCTCGCAAATGAGTCCGATATCGATGAGCCGGGTAGGTACTGGCAGACTACTGGTCAGGCAGATAGTGAGGAATATTTCGCTCGCTAGGCTGTGCGGCTAGGGAGGCGGTAGTTAGTGTGGAGTGTACTAGACCCTGGTGATATCCCAGATAGGAACTGTATTGATATGTGTACTCGATGAGTACCGGCATGCTTGCTTTGCATCTCGCATATGACATTTGGCTACATAGGCCTCGCATCGCATGGCCTTGGTATGGCCGATAGCATTCATGCCTTGCATCACATAGATTTGATACAACTGATAGCATACATGGACTTACCGCATATTTTTGGATTACTCTGATATTATACACTTGGCGCTTACTTTAAGCACACACTTACACCAACCTCTAAGCTTTTGTAAGCTTATGCATGACCGTTGAGTGCAGATGGCATTGGATCACAGCAGCGCTGAGGCAGGAGCGCACATCAGATTATTTTGGAGTTTTTGATCACCCTGTATTTCCCTTTCCGCATTGTACTTAAAATTTTTGATATAATGGATATGTGGTGATGTTGTTTTGTGACTTAGTTATGCTTGTGGTTATGCTCCATTACAAAAAAAAAAATCATACCGAAAATCCTCCTTGTAGGATCCCAGGATCGGAATCTGGCATGTGAGTGCCGAGATCTGAGAATGGGGCACTACGGAGGCTGTCAGCACCGGATTTGGCGATCGGGAATTTTGTGAGCCCGTTTTCTGAGTTTGGGGCGTGACACAAACTTAACATTCGGTCAACCCAAGTTTTGTTCGGTCAAGTTTCCAGCAACACAAGCTTTTTGAATTTTAGGTAAATTCGGTCAGTCGAACCCTATATTTAGCTAGTTGAATTTTATCTTAGGCCAACTGAAAATTTGATTTCTCTTATCCTGCAGAATTCAAGAGGCATTGGATCGCAATCTTTGAAATTTGCCCAACGGAACCAAAAATCAGGCTGACCGAATTTTCAAATCCTTTGGCTATAAATAGAGGTCTTCTCTCATTCATCCAAATTACGAAATTTTGTGAATAATCTACTCAAGAACAGAGAGAAAATCAGGCTCTCCTTTAAGCTATTTGTGCGGTAATTCTAATATTTATTTTAGCTTCTTTTATTCTCTTTCTCAAGTAAGTTTTAATCATTTTTAAAAGAGTAATTCATACTATACTTGAGATTTAAATAATTAAATTTGCAGCATTAGGGTTTTCTTTTATTACATTAAAAATACTTTAGATCCCTTTATTCTTTCGGGTTAAACATATATTGTTACATCTATTCCCAATAAAGAAGATCGCTCTAATTAAGCTTCGGTTACAGCTTCGGCTTCAGAAGATAAGTACCTTGTATTCCTTTTATTTATTTCGTTTGGTTTTTCTGAGATTGCCAGGAAATCTCGGCGTGTTGTTTTGTGGTGAGCCCGTGAAAATCACAAAGTGAGTTTTAATGTGATAGTCCGTGAAAATCACAAGAATTGTATTAGGTTGTTAAGGTGACCATGTGAAAACCTTGAAATAGTGAAAGCCAAAATTATGAGGGTAGTAATTTTCCCGGTCATGCAGGACAAGAAAATAGCCCAGTTCTTGAAGTTGGAATAAGGCAACCTGACCGTTGCCCAATACGAAGCCCGATTTGATGAACTCTCCTGTTTCATACCTAAGGCCCTGGAAGACACGGAATGCAAACTGTAGAAGTTCAAGGAAGATCTCTGGCCAGGGATTCAATCGTTGTTATGCACCTGGGACTTCGTAGACTTCGCAGAAATGGTGGACAAGGCCATGCGAGTCGAGAAGGATTTTGAGCATACAGCAAGGTCGCACCTCCCAACTAGGGATCCCCCGAGTAGGCTAAGATAGGTGCCCACCGCTCCGCCAGTACCAGAAGGGCATTTCAGGGCCTTGCCAGCTGCCACCGCACCTGCATTCACAGTGAGGAGTTGCAATTATTGTGGGAAGGAAGGACATACAATTCGCTTCTACTACAAGTGAATGGAGGCTGAGGGCCTCGCGCCCCTACCAAGAGGAAATCGTCCCCCTCCCTTGCAAGCATCAGTCAGACCAGTAACGAGACCACAACCACCTAGGGTCGTAGCCCCAGTACAACAGATGAATCTTCTTGCCCGTATGTATGTGGTCTTCGCTGCCAAAAATGAAGGAGAACCGTCCCAGGCAATATCCGGTACAACTCACATCGACGGTACCCCTATACTTATCTTATTCGATTCTAGAGCGGCATTATTTTCATAGGCTCTGCTATAGCGATAAAACTAGAATTGGACACGACCTGATTGCACGCCCCCGAGTTGTAACATTCCCTATGGGTAAACTCGTGGAAGTAAATAAAGTCAGTAGAGCATGCCCCTAACCCTTCAACAACACTCCTCAGGAAATTTCGGGGACGAAATTTTTTTTTTGGGGGGGGGGGGGGGGGTAGACTGTAACACCCGCACCCCTGGTATGCGGGTGTTACCATTAAAATCTGAATTAGCATGATTATGAGCACTAAAATTAAACTAAGACAAAGGAAACTTGACACAACAAACACACATGAGACACTAACACATGAGGTGTAATGCATTAGGATTTCAACCACCAGATCAAAAAGGGACCTTATATCATCTTTCATCTAAACCGAGAACGATAGTCCCTACAAGTCTCATCAATAAGGATTGAAATCCATTAGATCAATCGCTTGATGTCAGTGCCAACCACCAGATTTTCGCTAAGGACAACCGAGGACCATTGAGGATCAGATCTGAGAATTATCTAACCACCAGATTAACAGAAATCCACCAGTATGGCCCCAAATCGAATTATGGGCCCCACCCAGACCTTAGAATGGGCTGACCTTTGACCTACATTCCTGATTTGAGACCCTAGAAAGAATGGATGGTGTGGATTTTCCCTTGAGACAGAACGATGGGGTCCACACAAGATGCATGTAGACTACAAGTGCGAGTGCACGACATGCACTGGACGTCCAGGGCGGTCAAAATGTTGTTGACCCGACGAGTTAGAGAAAAAAGAGTGATTTCTCTCCATTTCTTCGGCCACCAGCGAGCGAGACCGGGTAGCACATTCGAGCAAACTGTGGCCCAGCTCTGGACACCATCTGCGAAATCCAGACCGTCCATCGGGCTTACATCATCAGGACGACCAGGTCCACGTCTTCCCGCCAAGCCGTGCAACCATTCATATGCATAAGGAAGGAACTACGGAGGATCGTCCTCTGTGGACGTATTGTGGTCCACTCCGAGTCACCCTTCAGCCCATCTAAACCGTTCATTGAGCAAGGACAACCTGAACGACCAAACCCACGAAGCCCGAAGGGCTCCATGCACACGTACGGGTGTTCGTGCAACGACAGCCATGAACGGACGGCTGTTTTCTCTTGAAAATGAGACTATTGGGGAGCCCTCCACGTTAGCGATCTGCATCCCAAGCTCTCCCTTGATCCCAGCCGTCCCTCAGAGTGGAAACCCGAGTTTTCCATCTGTTGCCAGAAGTGAACAGGCAACTGCCCGTTGGGGCAAACAGCATGGGAAACATTCCCACTTCGGGAAAACACCGCTGGCTCGATCTGAGCCTCCCGTTCGAGCTCTAAAAGCCATCCTAACCGTCCACATTAGGGTAGCAATAGCTTCCCAAAAATATCGCCAGTCCGTACGAGAAAAAGGCTGCAACGGAAGAATCTCGTGAGAAGCATGGACGAGCGGTCCGGGATGCAATTTGTGGGCCCCATAATGATCATGGGCCCCATCCAGTCCCTCTAAATGGATTAGATTAACCTGATATACTATCCATAAAGATTAGCCATTAGCGATCAGTCATCTTCCCCGTTTAAATGGGAAACCCACCATGAAACAGTGGGCCCCATTCTGAGATCTTAAACGCCCATTCGGTTGGCCATGATGGCATGGACACTACCCCACTGGTAGATCTTGTCCATGCTAGACAAAAAGAGAGAAAAGAAGGGCCCAATCCAGCAACATCTGAACCGTCCGTTGAAGGATAGGTGCGACTCTAGCTCTATAAATAGCGCCCTATTTCCTCGAGATTAGCACGAAGCAATCTCGTAGAGAGAGAGAGTGTGTGTGCGTGTGTGTGTGTGTGATAGAATAGTCGAGTGCGGTGTAAACCAGGTGCCGCACTGCTCTAAGTCGAGCCATTCGAACCGGATCGAATCCGATCAGTGCAGCCCGTAGTCACCACTGAGAGAGAGAGAGAGAGTGAAGGATGAAATGGCGGTGAAGACCGCACTAGTTGAAGAAGGAATATGCCAATATGTCCTAGAGGGGGGTGAATAGGACTTTTTAAAGTTTTTATGATTTATTTAAAAATCCTACTTCACTAATCCTATAAATATGCAATTATCAGGATTACTCAAATGTTACTCTACTGGCTTCCAAGCCGGGTAGAGGATCCAATCACAAACTATTCAAGATATAGCAATATGCAACTTAGTTTATGTTGGATGTGTCTGTGTATGTGTGTGAGGTGTGATCAGATATATAGATATGAATGCATTGACATAAATCACACACACAGAAGAGCAATCACAAACACAGTCATTTTTATAGTGGTTCGACTACTTGTCTACTCCACTTCCGGTAACCGCACTCAACCCTTGAGTGTACCGGATTTCACTAAAGAGGTTTCACAATGGTTCACCTCAAACCTAAAGTTTTAAATCAGGTTCACCTTCAACCTTTACGACCTACACTGAGGCTGACTGCTTATGCTCTTACGAGCAAGGGTCAACACAACGCACCCACTTTTAGGTACACTGGCCAAGGATCTTCCATAAGACCCTACTGGAGGTTTCTACACGGTTCACCTCAAACCCAGAAGTTTTACTAGTTCACTCCTAAACAGATGTTTATGCTCTCCACAGAGTAAGGGTCCACACAATGCACCCACCACGTACACTCCCGCCGAAGGCCTCCTTGAGGACTTCAAAGGGTGAGAATCACTTAAGACTCAATCCTAAAAAGAAATTATCACAAGTGTCCTCTTGGACTCTAGATACTTATAAAAAAGTTGATGAGTCCCGTTTAGCACAATGACGAAGATCTCCTCCTCCTTGTTGATGAAGAGTCTTCTGCTCCCTTGATCCGCAATAGAATGATTTACCAATACTCGGCTTCGGGTTGGGTCAAGGTCAAGATGGAATCCTACTCTCGAAAGGTTTTCCTATAAGGAAGATAGAGTAGTTCCAACCTTATGCATTTAAGGCATCCCAACTTAATGATTTGCCATTAAGATAGTAGCTGGAGGATCCTTGAATGTGGAAGTTCATTCCCCAATCCACTCTATTTAATATCAATGATGAGGATGGATTGGAGGTTGAACTTCCTTGAGAGAGGGCTTTGGGTATATGATTTAAAGTTAAACACTCAAAAGCTCTCTCTTCTTTCTCTCACTCAGCCACAATAGACAAGTCCTCCATATATAGGCAAAAGCTTCTAATGGATATAAAACGGTCACATTTATGACTGAGTTCGATATCATCGAGCAAGTTCGATATCATCGAGCGTATACTCTCGATGGCATCGATGGTCTGCTCGATGACTTGAACTCGAAGTCATGCGCTTTTGAAACTTTTTGCCTGATGGTCGATGAATCGAAACCACTATCGATATCATCGGATTTCGAACTCCGATTCCATCGATGGTAGGATCGATCAATCGACACTTGAAAAATGAGAGAGACTTGACATGAAGTATTTCAGGTTTTGAGGATATGATCGAGGGTCAACCGATGTCATCGGAATTTGTATTTCGATGATATCGAAGGCGATGTCAATGCGTTGATAAATCCAATAGATTTACTAGTAAACTCGCTGGACAGTTTGTGTCCAGTTTCAATGCAATCGACTTGGCCTCGATATCATTGACATATGAATATCGATTTCCTCGAATGGCCCCCGATCAAAGTTAAAAACAACTTGAAATATCTGCTGAATGAAGTACGCGCCCACGATCGATGTCATCGATGGACTTCCAATCTTATCGATATTTGATTTTAGATCATATCGGACGGTGCATCGATATATCAAAGAAATTCAAAAAAATTTCTAAAAAACAAGGGCGTCAAAAAATTGTCTGTCGATCTTATCGAGCCACTTTCAATGGTCTCGAGATTTGAGTATCGATGGTAATGATAGGTGTATCGATACATCGATAATTCGTCCAGATATGTTGTGAAGTTGCTGGACATATTTGGTCTTCTTTCTGATCATATCGATGAAGCAACGAGGACTCGACAGCGCAGGTCGATCATATCGAGGGTGCTTCGATAAAATCGACAAGGCGAGAAAAACTTAGAGATTTTCCTATTTTGAAAAAAGTTGTCTCACCTAAAAACCCTATGCTTTTCTAACTTGTTTTTAAGGGTTTTATTCACCTAGTGTTTTGGGACAAGGGATGTGAGGCTTTAAATTTACCTGTGGCGAGCTTGCACACATTCGGTTGAGGCAGACGCTTGAATTGATCTTCCTATCAGGCTCTGTAGATAATCTGACTCAACACTCACGTAACTTGACAAACCAAGGCACTTTCAAAGGAGAGAAACACGGAGAGAGGTAGTGAGGTTGTGCGAAAGAAGAAAACCAGGAAGAAGAGAGGGAGTATTGGTGCATGCTTAGTGCTGCACTATGTCGACCCGGCTCTTCCAAACTGAATCGAACCAGTGCGGTCCAGGGGCATCTCCGAGTGTGAGAAGGAGCCCAGGTAACCAAGCACCAGCTCCATTAATCCATTTTGATTTCCAGCGACAGTATAGCCATTTATCTCTTTTAATCAGACCATATGATGGCTAAGACGTGGGCTAGGCTCAGGCCATGTAATGACAAAGTTATGGCCCGAGATCAGGCCCTGTAATAAGCTGAGATATGGGCCAAGACCGGGGCTCAAAGTAGCTTCCATGCAGAGCCAAACTAGGCAGCAATCAGAGCCACAAATCGACCTTAGGGCAGTGGTTTGAGCCAAACCAGCAGCAGTCCAGTCCTAGGAAGTGGGCCAAAACCAACCCACGTTCTGGGCTGGAATCCATTCAAAAAGTGGGATGGACAGGTCCTTCCGTTGGATTGTGAACTGAGCTGCGAACTGGCCTGTATGGGGCCGAGAGTTGGGCTTCAAGCAGCTTCTAGATGGGCCTCACTTCGATTCTCAGTGGGCCCTACCATATAAATTACAGTGGGCCACACCATGCCAACATGGGCCCTGAAAATCGCAGGTGGGCCTCACTCGACATCAAAAGGGTTGCACAGCTTGGGCTGTTCCGAGAGGACAATAGACTCCCTGGACGTGCACTCTACAAAATAAAATAATATTTTATCTTAGATATAATATATATATATATAACACTATACACATGTGGTGGGCCCCACGTGGGACCCACCTGTCGTGATTAACTAAAGTACCCCTCCATTACAAGTAATATATATAATAAAATGTTATATGTGGGCCCACATCCACGTGGGACCCACCAGTTGTAGATGTTTATATAGCATATATATATCCTATGTGGGCCACACCTCGCGGGAGAGCACCATTGATGGACGTGTTCCATCCTAGCCGTCTATCCATTTGACGAGCGAGTCCATATGACGGTGGGCCACGTACGTGGACCCCACCCTGATATATGTGATTCATCCAAACCGTCCATCTGTGCGGTGGATCCCACCATGGTATAAGTGTTTTATCTGAACCGTTTGTGCAGTGGATCCCAACCTGATGCAAGTAATTTATTGACACCGTCCACATGACGGTGGGCCCTACCATTGATATATGCGTTCTTCATCCACATCGTCCAGCCCCCTAGACAAGTGGGGCCCACCTTATGATGTGTTGCATATCTGCACCATCCATGGGACTTCACAGTGATGTATCTGTTAATACTGGCCGTCCATCTGATGTTGGGCCAGCAGCTCACCACCTATTTAACTGTTGTATTGGTGGTAGCAAGTTCTGGAGTTTGCCCTTACGTGTGGGACCCTCTTGATGCATATGAGGTCCATGAGTGAGGACCAGTTCAACCCCTGGTAAAGATGAGCTTGAGCCCAGTTGGACCACCTTGCTTGAATAGGTACATGGTGGGCTTAGCACAAGCCTAAAAAGCCTTGTTGTTGCATTCTTGTTGGTTGAACAAAACCGTAGGAATACTTGACAAATATAAATTGTAATTTTAGGAGATTCTTTGAGTGACCTTGAGCCACGAGAAGACTTGGATCATGAAGGCGAACACTACCCTACAAGTGAGGATTCTACCCCTTGAGCTTTCCTCTTCCATGTTAACTCATGTGTTAGTCCAACTCTAATTTTACCTATTAATTAATGACTCTACTTTTATGGCTATTTGTAATAGTATTAAAATTTATTTACATGCTTAATAACTATTTTATGGAAACCTATATATATATATATATAGTATGCCAAATTTTGCTTGAAGGATAATTATGTAATACATGCTTATAAACCTTGGTCTATGATACCTGTTAAAAAGTCTTTCTTAATTGGCTGCTTACAAATTCAGATAGTAATGATTGGAATTAATCATGCATACATGACACTCATATTTTTTTAAATAGACTAACTGTTGGAAAAGTCCATTTCTCTTATTCGGATGAGCCGACTGTTTGAAAGGCTCATTGTAACGTTCCGAATTTTTGCCAACTTAGAATTAAACACCCTTGGGCAATGGGTCGATCCTAGCCCCTTAT
Organism: Magnolia officinalis; assembly: GCA_021015155.1. Lineage (NCBI taxonomy): Eukaryota > Viridiplantae > Streptophyta > Magnoliopsida > Magnoliales > Magnoliaceae > Magnolia > Magnolia officinalis. The sequence goes on along the minus strand of JAJHSJ010000014.1, from coordinate 51,748,940 downwards.
TGACTTCTCAGAACTCAATCCTAAAGCCTCAAATCCCGTTTCAACCCATTTTCTTCAAAATCTCACCTTTCACCACCTTATTCTTCAAAATTTTCTAAGTACTTTCATATTAGACACTATTCCTAAAGTTTAAATAATGAATAACAATACTTAAACAAAACTTTACTATAAATAGTAAATAAATAAATAGAATGGGTTTTTGACCATTAACCTTATGGAATCTCACAAAATAAATAGGTTATTTGGATATATCAGTTTCTCCTACCCTAAAATCATATATTGCATGTCAAATGACTCATCCCAATTTGCAAGATATACCCATTTCAAAAATCCTGTGGCAAAACACCACCAAACACCACAGCGGGCGGGTGGTGCCACCGCTGGTGCACTGAAAATCGGTGGACCTTCACAGAAAATTTTTGCATTGTTCGACCGACTTCAAAAAGTCATATCTCCCTCGTTATAACTCCGATTTAGGTGATTCAAAATCCAGATTGAAGCTTGATAAGTCTAATTTTATATACAAATAAGTGAAAAATTTAATAAAAATATTAATATAGTTAAATGTAGGTTATTGTGACAACTGTCCAAAATTTATTCATTCGGACAGTTGCTGCTTATAGAATTTTTAAAATTTTTCTACAACACAAAATCTAATGAAATTTGGTAGAGATAAAGTAAACTTGATGATGAACTACTAGAAAAATAATTAAAATAGTATACTAACTAAAATTGCCAACAAGAGGCATAGAACTGCCCTATGACCATATTTTGTCATAATTAGGGTATAATTTAGTTAAGTACTAAACTGAATAATCAGTAGAATTAGCTTGAACCATTTTCTATACAAACTACAAGTTTCAAAACCTTTAAAATCAATAACCCAACATTACTTAGAAATCTAGGAACAATCTCAAAACCCGGTTGCTCTCAGGAGCACATTGAAACTCCTTATCGAAACTGGACCGTGTGTCAAAAGTCTAATTACCACAAAACTATACGGTTATGACCGCCTTATTGGGGTTGACAACCATCCCGGAAATCAAGTCCAAATAGTATCCCGAACCGCACAACTTGAGCCCGGTGCGAAGGGTGTGAGAAACGCGAATACCTTTAGTCGTTCGCTTGCAGGCTAAATCTTAGGTTTTAGACCATCAAATTTTGACCCAATTACACCCTCGGATCAGGAAAAATTTCCAACACATGTCAGTATACTTGTGGCCCTGATCGAGTAACGGTGACCGTTGAACTGAAACTGATCCTCCGCGGTCGATCTGTAAATCCGATCGGACTGAAAACTTAACTGGATCTAGATCCAATGTTAGGGGACTTACTCCGGACCGTACGCAGAAAAGGGGCCTCCAGATGTGCCCCGTTGGACCGAAATGGCCACTGTTTGGCTATAACCTAAGTATACCATGGCCATAGGGCCATTTCCATCAGTTTTGGGCCTATATAAGGGCCTTAACCTACCACTCTCTCATTCCATATGAAGTTCAAACCCTAGGAGAGAGAAGAGAGAAGAAAGAGAAGGAAAGAGAGAGAAAGTGAGAGAGAGTGTGAGGGATCGTTCCTGGGATTCGATCTCACCGCTCCACGTGCTTAACCACCGCTTCTGTGTCGCTATACCGGCGATTTCAAATCCATTTTCAGATAAAAAATCCTAACCCTAATCTGTTTTAGGGCTTCAAATAGAGCAAATGGTGGAATAGCTAACCTATTTCATGTTATTGGTTGCCATTGTGCCATAGACGAGTACTTAGTGTTCAAACCGAGCTCGGTACAGGTTTACCGATAAAAGGTGCGGACTATAAACATTTAGGTTATGGTTTTCAAGGCTTTCAATGTCAGTTAATGATTTATGACTGACTTGATTGCTATCACATGTGCTTAGATACGATGTTTTCTGTATATTACACATATATGTAAACTGTGTTGATTTTGCATTCTATGTGTTTGTTGAAATGTTTGATTGAATATGGAATTATGATTTGGGCTTGTTATGATTGATGTTTGAGAATAATGATCGTTGTACGTGTGGCAACTCCCTCGTGGAAGGATTTGCTATAATACATGTTATAACTATTGTATTACATGTATGTTGATATATGTGTAGTCTAAGTGTTTGATAAAATGCCTGAATAAGAAATTGCTTGTTGGAATGTATTTAATGAGGGTGTTGAGATAGGATTCTCAATTCCCTTATCTATAGTTACAGTTTTCTTTATGTAACCTACTTTACTACTATGTGATTTATGGATGAAATACCTATGTATGATAACATGTGTACTACGTGTTTGTTGAAATGCTTAAATGAGATTGATACTGAAATTGGTTGTCACATGCTGTCTTTGACTATCACATTGAATGCTATTGTTTAGAGTGTGATTGGGGCTATGATGTAGTCCAGGCAATCGGTAATGGTTTATGATTGGTGGCCGAACTGTTTTAACCATGATGGATGCGTTCGATGAATCCGAGTTGTACATTGTTTGTCGACGGTGGTTAGGCAACGCGGATTGCTTACGCACTCTATGTCAATTAAGTTAACGTACGCTCGTACCAGTCGAGCTCGTCAAGTAACCCAATTGGCCAAATATATGTTCACCAAGTATGGACGCTACTGCTTGAATCTAAGGTACCAACTTACCTGTGAAAAGCCCGTTTAACCTTGGTACCACGATCCGCTAAGACTCATGAGCCGGGCATGGTGGTGTATTGGACATCATGGTCGAGCTGTCGGCCTACGCTGGGGCGACGAGCCTCCCCGTAGTGCCCAATAAGCAACCCAAAACTCATGAGCCGAATATGGTGGTGTATGGGACACTGTATTCGAGCTGTCAGCCTACGATCAGGTGACGAGCCTCTCGTAGTGACCTTGAGTATACACTGGTACTACGTTAAGTTGACGAGCCTTTTTGTAGTTTCCTAGAGTATAAAATATGCCTACCCCAGAGCAGCCTGGCTGTGGTCCCCAGTCGGGTTGGTGACGAGCCTTCGAAAATAGACTGCCGGTTGGTAGGGCATTGATGGTGTGACCTCGAGTATGAATTAAGCCTACGCTGAGGTGACGAGCATCCCGTAGCAACCACTAGTATAAACTCGCGAGCTTGCCTATTGTATGTGATTGACTAGGATTGACAACCCTAGATGGATCATTATTGGGTAAATGATATAAAGGGAGGTACCTTAGCTTACTAAACCTGTTGTATGAATAAGTCTAATTAAAAACTTGGCTAATCACGTACATGCATCATATTGCATGTGCCTTTGGCGTGGAAGAGTACAGAGGAAGGGGTGCATGCCGCTATCGTGAGATGATGTCGCAGAGGGAGTGCAGGCGAGGGCATACATCATTATCGCATATCATTATTACATTAACAAGAGTAATTAGGACCTGATTGTTGTATTGCTTTATCATTACTGCTTGACTGAATTGATAACATGTTAACCTTGGCTTTATAGTTCCACTGAATTAGTTATTCATTCCCACTTGGGACGATGTTTTAAAACACCACCCAGATTCTATTGTAGATGCAGGTAATGATGGAGTCTATGCAGCTGAAATGGACTTCGTAGATTAGGAGGAAGAATTCTCCTACGTTCAGCTCGCAGGCGGGTCTATGTAGACCCCGTGCTTATTTGACGAGATTATATGGTTACTTGGATTAGTTGGACATTCACAGTTGATATTTTGTAAATTTTGATCCAATACCTGTATATATTTAGCCTGGTAACATATTCATACTCTGGATATTATGAAATACTTATATACTTTATATATCTATCTCAGTCTTCCGCTTGCCTAATTACATTAACTCTAGAGTATGATATGTTGTTTTAGTATAATCCTAATCATGTTTAAATGCATTAATATAGATAACATTCAAACATCATTATCTATGTTACATAAGTGATGTTCTGAACCTCGGGAGTTGAGATTTCTTCGACCCTCGATTTTCAGGGCGTTACACCCATCCTCCTTGCATGAATGAGCTGACTGTTTGAAAGGTTCATTCATTGCTTAAGTGAGTCGACTGATCGAAAGGCCCACTACCTTACTTGGGCGGGTCAACTATTTGAAAGACCCGTTCCTTTGCAAGTTGAATGAGTAGACTGTTTGAAAGACCCATTCTCTTGCCTGGGTGGACCGATTGTTTAAAAGGTCTATTCCCCTGTTTGGGATGAGTTGACTATTTGAAAGGCCCATCCCCAGGCATGAATGAGATGACTGTTTGAAAGGCCCATTCATGTCTAAGTGAGCCGACTATTTGAAAGGCCCACTACTCTGCAAGTTGAATGAGCTGACTGTTTAAAAGGCCCATTCTCTTGCATAAATGGACTGACTGTTTGAAAAGTCTATTCACTTGGCCAACTAGATGTGCATCCCCAGTTGATGTGCATTCACGCATCCATACACTTAAACAAGATTATCATGAGATGTTTTGTATGTTTTACTATCTGGAACAATGCTTGGTTAATGCGGTAGTGTGTAATCTTGATGGGAGTTCCCACTAAGCTGGTCACTCATCCTTTGAATATATAACCATACAGACAATGCAAGCATAAATGAGGATGCGAATGGGGCGAATTTGGATGCTGATCCCACGAGATTGGGAGAAGACTATTATGAAGAGGAGCCCCGTCAGGACGCAGCGGAGTTTTACGAATTACATCAATAGTTGCTTTTATTTCCCTTTTAGCTAGCAACTCTTAACATTTTGAGAATTTGAGGTTTTGTATATGGGCCCCAACTGAGTGGCCCTGATTTGGTTGGGTTACATTTATACTACGCTTAGTTCCTTTATGTAAGGCCCTGAAAATCGGGGGTCGAGCATAAACTCAACTCCCGAGTTCCAACGTATCACTTATGCAACAAAATGAATGATGATTGAATGTTATCTGTATTAGTGTAGTGAACATGAGTGAGATTAAGCCAAAACAGCATATCATACTCCAAAGACAGTGAAATTGCAAGCAGAAGACTGTGATAGATATATAAAATATAAAAACTATGGTAAGTCTCCAGAGTATGATAAGGTTACCAGGTTAATGAATTACAAGTACAATTCAAATTATACCAAATGTGTAGTGTCATCTAGTCAACATCCCTGTAATCCCGTCGATCAAGACACGGCTCACGTGAAGCCGCCAGAAAACAACCAATACGAGCAAGCATCATAGTCAATGCAAAGGTTTGGCTCCACCTCAGGAGTAGCGTCGCCATCTGCAATCAGACAAAGTCTGGTGGGTGTTCGGAACACCGTCCCGTAACGTGGGAGTGAGTGATCAACTCAGTGGAACAGTAAAGCATAGGGTAACATGTTATCAATTCAGTCAAGTAGTAATGATAAAGCAGTAAAGTTAAACAATTCTAAATACTCTTGTTAATGCAAGTATGGAATGCAGTCATGATGCATGCCCTTGCCAAACCACCCTCGTGCGACACCATCTTACGTTCGCGGCATGCTTTCATCTAGGGGTGCACACGGGTCGGTTTGGTTCGGTTCTGGGGTGAAACCGGACCCGAACCGTTCCTAACGGTTCTACAATTTTTGGAACCGGAACCGGACCGTTAGCACCCTAGAACCGGAACCGGAACCGAACCGTGAAAACGAAATAGAACCGGAACCGAACCGGAACCGAAACCGAACCGTGAAAACGGAATGGAACCGGAACCAAACCGGAACCGGCGCAGATGAACAAAGAAATGAAAAAAAAAAAAAAAAAAAAACCATAAAAATGAAAACCCATTTGCATCAGCATGTTCATACCTCATCCCATAAGTAGAAGTAAGCTTTCTTCCAGTGAGCTTTTTTCTTCAAGGTTTCAACTTCTTTTTGCACCACATCTTTTGCATCATCAGTCATCAGTACTGTTGCATGTCAAAAACAGATGCTTATCAAACCTCACACAAATTCTCAAATACAAACACCTGCAAAGTGTGAGCATGATTTGTGGCATACCGATTAAGAATTGGAGTATATGGTACTGCATATGCAGCCAGTCTTGGATCTGATATTCATCTGCCTTTGGATGATCAGCTACATCAAGAAGAAATTTTGATTAAGCATTTCACAAGAAGCAGTTGACTTCACAATGATAATGCATTTGAGATCTGAAAAACTGAACTTCTATAATGTTAATAAATTAGACAGAAGTTAATAATCTACCACAAAATTATGTTTCTTTTACCAAATTACCTGGCCAGGGACAGGTGTATGTTAAGACATGCATGCTGTCTCCCCATCTGCAAAAGAATGGACTAATTCTAAATTGAACAAGCCACTTGAAGTGCCTTTCTAATGCATCATACCACCCATCACTCCCATGTATTACTCCAAAACGATCCTCAATCACAATTTCGGATATCTAAAGCACAGTTAAGAAATTCACAAAGATATGGTGTCCATTTTCTCAATAATTAAGGAACAAAAGCAGCCTTTAGTACAATATCTCTATAGATTGTCTCTTGAAAATGAAAACCCATTTGCAAATCGACAATCAAGCCACTTGACCAAGTATAGCAAAAAAAAAAAAAAAAAATGAAAACCGGCTTCAAGCCAACAGCAAAAAAAAAAGGCTAGGATCTTCCGGCCTGGGAAATTTCAGCAAACTTCAGCAAGCAACATACATATTAAATGTCTTCCCAGTTCCCACAGTAACTGTCTATTTTCAAGCCACACGAGCAAAAAAAGGCTAGGATCTTCCAGCTTGGGAGATTTCAGCAAACTTCAGCAAGCAACATATTAAATGTCTTCCCAGTTCCCACAGTCCACAGATATGAAAAAAAAAAAGAAAAAGAAAAAGAATGTCTTGTATGCCCTGCAAACACACCCAAAAAGGAAAAAATTTGCCATCATATGACAAACCCGCCTTGATTGTTGAGTTCTTCAACATGATGATGATGCCAGAACGGATGTAGATTGTAGAACCCTTCTGAAGATCTGTCAGCTTCTTGTATGCCCTGCAATCACACCCAAAAAATAAGACAGGGACTATGTCCATAACAGTGGGATATTCAACTTTTAGAAATAAATGGTCATGGATGTACTTGGATGCACAAGTGAAGTTTGCTTTTTAATAAGAAGTCACTTGGGGATTTTTTAATTTTTTACATCCAATGCGACATCAAAGGCTATTTTGCCATTAGAGCAAGAGGTTGCAGATCCCACTTTTACTGATCAGTAAACTATAGCAGACTGAATTTTCAAAGGCATTCTTGCCTTAGAGCAATAGGTTGCAGACCCCACCTTTAAGGATCAGCAAACTATAGAAGACTGAATTTGTACCACTCAATCATGAACATGATCTCATAAATCTTCACTGCAGTTCATATAACTGAACATTTTTCTCTTTTCATGTAACTGAACTTTTTCTCTTTTACCTTTTCCTTTTTGTTTCTGGTTTTTTTACAGTTGATGCACGAACCAAATAACAGATCCTAATATGATGTAATCCTAGAAAATATAATTTCATCACAACAAACTGAATTCAAGTTAAAGAAGTCAATATGCAATAGGTTGCAGACCCCACCTTTAAGGATCAGCAAACTATAGAAGACTGAATTTGTACCGCTCAATCATGAACATGATCTCATAAATCTTCACTGCAGTTCATATAACTGAACATTTTTCTCTTTTCATATAACTGAACTTTTTTCTCTTTTACCTTTTCCTTTCTGTTTCTGATTTTTTTACAGTTGATGCACAAACCAAATAACAGATCCTAATATGATGTAATCCTAGAAAATATAATTTCATCACAACAAACTGAATTCAAGTTAAAGAAGTCAATATGCAAGTGAAAGTCAACAACGCCAGGAAAGCAAAAAAGTAGCATGCAAAAAATAATGCAAAGAACATGATATTTTGGCAAAAACAATCAACACAGAAATGCAAATTTCAGAAGGAAAATAGGGGATTTAAATGAATGTGGTGTTATCCTTATCAATAAAATATAAAACACCCATTAACATTCCTATTAGAACACATTAACACCCAACAAACAGCAAATGCTCAATAAACATGAAAAGACCATGAAAACACAAAGCAGAAGGAAATTAACCTGTAGATCATAGTCAATTGAACCTCACCAAAGTAAACTTGATATGAAAGTCCTCAGATAGAAGATAGGGCTGCAAAAATATAATAATTTATTAAAATCAAGAAGAACACAATAAGTAAAAGTAAATTATATGACAAAATTATATTGATCAAATGAACATTTACCTGATTCAAGAGCTTCAATTTCAGCCATATTTTCTTCAACTTGAATTGGGAGAGGCGAAGCACGTAACCAATCTTGTGCACAAATTAAGCATTCCACAAGCTTAGGGGTAAGAGAACTACGGAATTGATCTAGAACACGACCTCCAGTACTAAAAGCCGATTCAGAAGCAACGGTAGATACAGGAATGGCTAAAATATCCCTTACAACTTGAGAAAGAACTCGATACTTTGAGCTATTCACCTTCCACCAATTCAAAATTTCAAAGTTTGGATCATCCTTTTCACAAGATTCCTCCAAATATTTGTCCACTTCAGACTTGCCTCCATAATTCTCTTCTTCTTCCAAATGTTTTTGAAACTTAGATTTGAGAGAAATTAATTGCTCACTTGTACAACTAATTGATTGGTCGACATCCATGTCAAAAATGGCTTGACTTGAAGAAGAATCAACTGACTGAAACTTTTGATATTCATCATAAATACGATTGAATGTCTCTTTGATCTTCTTAGTGAGCTCAATCACCATGGCAGGTTCGTAAACTTCAGAATAACAAAACTTCACATATTTCAATTTATAACGGGGATCCAACACAACAGCAGTCAATAACATCATATTCACCTTGCCAATATTTCCCCAATACTTCTCAAATTTAATCTTCATTTTCTTAGCCATGGCATTTAAAGTAGCATCCATACTGATTGACCATTCGGATAAGAAACTTTCAATGGCACAAACTTCATGAAAATATGAATTAGAAGTGACATATAAAGAACCAGACAAACGAACAGTCGCATCATAGAATTTCTGCAAAAATTTTGTAAAAACCCGAGCATCATCCCAATCACTAGTGGTAGGCGGTCCATCATGAAGTTCTATGATGAAATGTGGATCTTCCTCTTCTAATCTCTCAAATGCTTTTTGGAACTTTGTTGCAGCATCTAGCATGAGATATGTGGAGTTCCACCTAGTTTGAACATCCAGGCACAAACAACTTTTATATGTTATTCTCTCTTTCTCTACACATGCCTTGAAACGTTGTTCTCTTTGTGGAGAACTCTTAACATACCTCACTGCCCCACGAATTCGAGTTAATGAATCTTTTAACTCAATTAACCCATCTTTCACAATTAAATTAAGAATATGTGCACAACACCTCATGTGAAAGAATTCGCCGCCTAAAATGAAAGTATCACTCTTCTTAGACATCTTTCTTTTCATATATGAAATAGCAACATCGTTGGAACTTGCATTATCCACAGTAAGCGTGCATAGTTTCTCTATACCCCATTCCATTAAACATGCCTCCACCGCTCGACCAATTTCTTCACCTTTGTGACTAGAAATCACACAAAAGTTTAAAATTCTCTTATGCAATTTCCAGTCTTGGATAAAATGAGCTGTAAGGCACATGTAAGAAAGATTCTGCACTGAGGTCCATGAATCCGTAGTGAGACAAATTCTTTGATTTGAGCTCACTAATAAATCCTTCAATTTTTTTTTCTCACTCACATACAATGTCATACAATCCCTTGCCATTGTTGTACGTGATAATATTTTGAAATTAGGTTGCATAACGCTACAAAAGTAACGAAATCCTTCATGATCAACAAACTTAAAAGGCAACTCATCTACGACTATCATTTTTGCAAGTGCTTCTCTACATAGATCTTGATCAAATTTCCACACACCAAGGGTACTACCACCATCTTCTGATATTGAATGCATTGACAAAAGTTTCTGTTTCTTGTCTTTATTTTGAGAATTCTTGGGACACTTTGATATATGTTTTCTCAAAGTGCTAGTCCCATTCTCACTCAACCATGCATAGGATGAATTACAGTAGTTACATCTAGCCCCTTTCGCTTTTCCATCCCCGTCATTTACAATTTTGGTAAAATGATCCCAAACGTCAGATTTACGACCCTTGTCTTTAGGAAGACATACCTTTGCATGAGATGGAGAATTAGTGATAGAGAGCTCTTGAGGATTATTTGTCTCTCCAGTACTTGACATCTAATAAGAATGAAGATATACCAAAAAAAAAAAAAAAAAAAAAAAAAAAAAAAAAAAAAAAAAAAAAAAAACAAAAATCAATAAAACACCTAACATTCAATAAAACATTCAATAAAACATTGCTCAATATGTACCCTAAACGTGGGCAGCTGGATTTTGCTCCAATGAAACATAGATTGCAAATTTATAACTGTTTTAGGGTGTTTGGTTGCACCCTTCAACCAAACAGGAATTTATCTGATGTAAGGTTGTTTAGTTGCACCCTTCAACCAAACATATATCCCAATAACTATTTTAGGCTGTTAGTGATATAACAGGAGATTTCTTGGTATTTAGTTCAATCAAATACACCTTTCAACCACCAGGAATTTATCTGATGCAATCCAAACTATTGATAAGGTCATACTGACATGGATGAAGGGAAAATTAGCGTCGGTGGTAACTGAGGATTCAGTGACCCACTGAGGCCCAAATGCGGATTATCCCAATGATCTCAACCGTGCATGTTGTGGAATCTATGCTATATGGGCCACCTAAGAAAATTAAGCTGAAATATATGATTTGACCATCCCTGTTTTGATGAATTTACAACAGTTAAAAATACAACTTTTCAAAGGCTTCAATTCAACTGTAAAAATCAACGGTTAGGATCATTACAGAGGTGTAAATATTATGACAACAACTTATCATGGTAGCAAAGAGAATGTCCAGTTGGAAGCATTGGAACATAGCATCATTTGGGTTCCAGTGGCCCGCAAATAGTATAAGAAAACAAATGCAACAATGGTTGGGCGTGGTGTTTACAGAAAATCAAATGCAACAATGGTTCATATTCAATAAAAATTTTACAGAAAATCAAATAGTATAAGAAAACAATGGTTTATATTCAATAAAAAATTTACAGAAAATCAAATAGTATAAGAAAACAATGGTTCATATTCAATAAAAAATTTACAGAAAATCAATAACATTGATAATTGCTAATTACCATCACAGATAATGATGAAGAAGCCATTGTTGAAGTTTGGATCAAGACTCAAGATGGCTAGAGAGGGACGGCCAGCGATGGACGATCAGAGAGGGGTGGCCAGCGGCCCAGCGCGAGAGGGATGGCTGGGCGTGGTGTTTTTCAGCTATTTACCCTGCAAAGAGAAGATTACCACGGTAAATGCAAGAAAATGGGGGAGAAATTCGAGACGTATTAGAGATTTCGAGCTAGCAAAAAATAAAAAGGATGCTATAAACAGATCACCTCATTGGATTCCCAATTGCAGATTCTACAAAGAATTTTCACTTTTTTTAAAAAAAAAAAAGAAAAAAAAAAAGGATGCTATAAACAGATCACCTCATTGGATGATTACAGCAAACAAAGAATCAACAGAAGTATCCTTAACAACTGGGTTTTCTTTCATGCATATGTTGGTTGGCAGTTGTGTAGATTTCTTCTCAACTGCATATTCTTCACAGATAAAATAAAAATAAAAATAAAAAATTCTATGGTCTCACCCTTAGATTACACGAAGAAATCAACAAAATAACAAGATCCCATTTTGATACAAAACAACAACAACAACAACAAAAACCACAAATTTCGAGCACAAAGAATAAATCAATCCAAGGAATTAGCAAACCTCTATATTCCAAGATAATATTAAAAACATAAAATTGTAGGCTTGCAGCAAACCCAATTCAAAGAAACATGCAAACACAACTATCCACAAACTTCCACTCTTTTCAACTTCTACACTTCATAAAATTAAAAATTAAAAATAAAAATAAAAATAAAACCACTATCATAAAAAGATCAGAGAACAGGATAATTGATATATTCACCCCCTTTAAATTGCTAATTTCACCACCAGTAGAGTATCTTAATCATTACAAGGATTGTTAAAACTTAAATATCAAAACCACTCATCAGACTTACTACAAGTAAAGCACCTCTAAAGGCGCTGAGATATCAATTTTGTGGGGTGGAAACATCAATTCACAAAATAACCAAAGAAAGTCTCCAAAACATGACAAATTTTGTATATTTTTTATTCTCTTACAGTGCAAGATATGAAATTTCCTAATTTCCAAAAAAAAATCCAATCTTGCATTCGAAACCCGGTTGTGAAAAATACCCAAAACCAAAAGCAGAAGAAAATGATATGAAAAGAACAGAAATTTACCAAATAAATACAAATAGAAATAACCAAAAAGAAAAAAAGAAAAAAAGAAAAGAAAATGGGTTTGGTAATTTACCAGAAAATGATGTCCAAAATCAAAATCCAGATTTTCTTCCGCTCTTCTTTGATATTCTTTGCCCTTTTTCAGATAGAGGCGATTCAGGAAGAAGAAGAGAGGGTTTTTGAGAAGCTAATAAAGGAGCAATCGAGCTCGGGTTTATAGTCGATTTGAAAAGGGGGGAGAAATTTGGAAAACCTATAAAGAAAATGGGGTACCGAAAGAGAGAGAGAGCGTCACGGTGAATCGGTGATTGGGACGGCGAGAGAGAGGGATTTCCGATGATTAGGAGTTGGGACGGGCGGATGGCGAGAAAGAGAGAGAGAGAGAGAGAGCTCAGACGGCAGACGTCGCACGGCCTTCGGGCGGGGTGCCAGTGTCTGGGACTGGGATGAAGAGAGAGGAGAGAGAGAGAGAGAGAGAGAGAGAGAGAGGAGGATGCGGCGCAGCGAGAGAGAGGGCAGGGGCAGAGTGCGGCGTGAGAGAGAGGGTAGGGGTAGAGTGCGGCGCGAGAAAGAGGGCAGGGGGGTGACTTATTAGGTTAGGGTTTTTGGTTTTTTGGTTTTAAATACGGATCCACGGTTCCTCCACGGATCGGGTCTACGGTTCGGGTATACGGTTCGGTTAACGGTTCGGATCAACGGTTCGGGTATACGGTTCGGTTAACGGTTCGGATCGGTTCTCCAGGACCCTAAACCAGAACCGAACCGTAATCAACGGTTTTTGAAATTTTAGAACCGGAACCGAACCGTTAGCACCCTGGAACCGGACCAAACCGGACCGATCCAACGGTTCCGGTCCGGTTCCACGGTTCCAACGGTTAAATGTGCACCCCTACTTTCATCCCTCAGTGCTCCACATCTTCCAGGCACATGCAATGCGATGATGAGCATGTTTACCGAGTTGTTATTAGTCCATTTCAAACAGCAGTATTGGGAAACTAAGGTACTTCCCTTGTATCATTCCCAAACATGATCCATTCTAGGGTCGTCAGTCCTAGTTAATCTCATAAGATATTATGGTTTGAGAGGCATCGCGAAGGCATCACAAAGGGCTCGTCACCCGTCAGCACGGATACAGATCTCACCATATGCGGCTCAATAACTGGCCGTCAACTCGAATACAGGTCTCACCGTACTCGGCTCAATCGCTGGCCGTCAGCTCGAATACAGGTCTCACCGTACTCGGCTCAACTCATGCTCTAGTTGCTGCGAAGGGCTCTTTGCCAATCACAAACTTTAGAGTATACTCAAAGACACTACGAAGGGCTCATCGCCCGTCAGCACGAATACAGGTCTCACCGTATTCGGCTCTCGCCGTAGGTGTCGACAGCTCGAATATAGTGTCCCATACCACCATAATCGGCTCACGAGTTTGGTTGCTCACTGGTCACTACGGGGAGGCACGTGGCCCCAGCGTAGGCCGACAGCTCGACCACGGTGTCCCATACCACCATGCCCGACTCATGAGTCTTAGCGGATCGAGGTACCATGGTTAGAGGGAATTTCACTGGTAAGTTTGGTACCCTAAGTTCAAGCAGAGGCGTCCAAACATGGTGAACATACATTAGACAGATCGGGTTACTTGACGAGCTTAGCTAGCTCGAGCGCACAACAAGTTGAACGATATGAAGCGCATAAGCACTTCGTGTGGCCAACCACTATCGCCAACCGAAGTACGACTCGGGTTCGTCGAACACATCTCATGTGGCGAATGAATCATAGCCATGAATTCAATCCCGTTACCGATTTCCCGGACTATAATCAGAGCCCCAATCACATTCAATTGCAGATAGTTAAAGCAGTAATGGATCAACATACAACCAAAGTTTGATATTATCCGCTTAGGGCTGTCAGGGCTGTTGCACACACTCGTTGCGCCGCCCCCCCATCACCCTTCACGGATTTTTTATGGAATACAACTTAAACATGTGAAGTAATCAGAGCAGAATTACATAAACAAGTAATTCAAACATATTAACAATCATGTTATAAAACACAATACAAACAGGAAATTCAAACACATACGTTTCATAAGTGATTAAACTAAACAAACAACATAGAGGAAATTATACACATTACTAAGGTAGTTGAGAATCCTATCTCAACACCCTTATACATTACAATTTACTAACTACTTCTCATTCAGACAATCCAACAAACATTTTAGATTACATATATCAACATACCTGACGTATGTTGATCACACAGGTATTAGGCCAAATCCTTTCACTAGGGAGCTGCCCCATGGATAACACGCGAGCACCCACGACGGATAGTCATGGCAAGCAGGAATCCAAGTTCCATATTCATTCAGTCATTTCCACAAACACTTGGGCTACACATTTTAGTGTATATAGTGTATATTGACCGTGGCGTGATTTAGGGCAAATCCTTTCGTCAAAGGGGGGTATCGCCAATACAACAATCATATATCTACGATAATTAGTCATGGCGAGCACGAATGAGAATTCTATACTCATTCAGTCATTTTCACAAACACTTAGAATACACTCTTTTCAACATACATAGTGTGCATTAGTAAAACATGTATTGGGGCAAGTCCTTTTGCCAAACAAGTATTTTATCCATATATAATATATCAATACAACAAATAATCATGGCAAACACATTTCCAAAATTTATACGTATACGGTACTTTCTACAAATACCTAGAGTATGTAAAATTTCATATTCTTCATCTTTAATCGAAACGGAAAACAGACAGCACTTTGTACATGTGCAATTGTATGCAGATCATGAATCTATCATTATCTGACATTGAAAGCGTTGAAAACCATAACCTATACACCTAAAGTCCGCACCTTTTGTCGTAGAATCGTAACGAAGTCGATAGGTTTGCTAAGCTTTTGTTTATGGCAGTTTGGCAACCTATGGAATTAAATAGGTTAGCTATTTCATAACCTACAACTATCAAAACCTCAAATCAGTTTAGGGTTAAGGTTTCTTACCTAGAAACGACGTTGAAATCACCGAAAAAGTGATGAGAATGGAGCGGTTAAGCATGGATAGCAGCAGGGAAGCAAGGCAGGGAGATGCTCCCACATCTCCCACACTTTCTCTCTCTTTTCTCTCTTATCTCTCTAGGGTTTCTCTCAAATTCGTATGGCTGTGAGAGAGAGGGTTTTAAGGTCCTTATATAGCCTAAAAAACTCACTAAAATAGACTTATGGTCAAGGTATACTTAAGTTATAACCAAAGTGGACCTGTTTCAGCTCAACGGAGGACTTCTGGCGGGCCTCCTTGAGCCAAAGGTCGGACTTAAGCTCACTAACACTAGATCTACGTACCATTAAGTTTTCGTTCCAGTCGAAATTCCAGATCGCAAATGGCGGACCAGTTTCAGTTCAATGGTCAGCGGATCTCGATCGGAGATTCCGAGTACATGGATATGTGTATGAAATTTCTCCTGATCTGAGGGTGTAATTTGGTTTGATTATGACGGTCTGGTTGCTTAAAACTGATCCGCAAGCGAGAGGTGCCAGATTTCATAATTTTCTATTTTATTTTGAATTAATTTCACATTTCTCACACTCCCCGTTCCGAGCTCAAGCGAATAGTGTTGGGACACTATCTGGATTTGATTTTCGAGATGGTTGTCAAGCCCAGCAAAGAGGTCCTAATTCCTTAACTTCGTGTTAATCAGACTTCCGACGTGCGGTCCAGATCTGATACGGAGTTTCGAGATGCTCCCGAGAGCAACCGGGTAATGAGATTGATCTTAGATTTTAGGGTAACCTAGCGTCAATGACTCTACAAGTTTTGGGTCTTACAGATCGTATTTAAAATGATTGGTGTTAATTTCACAGGCACTCTAGTTTAACACTAGCTAATTCTCGCCTAATTTCTAAATGATTTAGTCCTGAGTAGTTTCTATTTGAGGTGATACCTGGGCCTTTGAAGTTTGTATATAAAGTGATTCAAGTTATACTACTTAGCTAGTTTAAGATAGCGTCTAGGGTGAAAGTACTTAGAAAAATTGAGAGAACAAGGTGGTGAAGGGTGGGATTTGTGAAGGAAATGGGTTCAAAAGTGGTTTTAGACTTTGGGATTGAGTTCTGACAAGTTAATAAGGTGTTAGGATCGACCCATTGCCTAAGGACGTCTAATCCCAGGTTGGCAAAAATCTGGGATGTTACACTTTAACCGCAGTTTGATTTGGCTTAATTATCTTTTGATTATCAGATAACACCCAGGTTTTCGGGATATGAGTCGCGTACTCGGGTTATGAAAACTGGGGCATTACAAGTTGGTATCAAAGTGGAGTATGAGACAACCTGGATGTGGGATCAACATACAAAACCTTAAGGGATTAACTTAGGTAAAACTCAGAAACTTTCCCTTAGAAAGTAGCTAGGACAATTAAACATAGAAATAGAATACTTAGTTTTTCCCTCAAATATTGACAAATTAAACCTACATAGAAACTTCCACCAGCTAGAAGAAATTTAGAGTACAAATTGAATTCCTATGTTCCCTATAGGATCCCTTAGAAATAGTGAATCAAGTCGTCTGAACCTAGAAACAGAAACCTTAGTTCTCTTAAATTTCGATTAGAAGTATCGGTTAGACTTAAGGGCTAAAGTCGTATGCTTTGAAAAAGGCGAACACCCATCTTGATGTAAATACAACAAGTAATATAACAGGCCATCGTATTACTTCACCATTTGACTACAACCGACTTTTTCCTAGTACCTGAACAGTGAAATTTTGGCCTCGCAGCGAATCATGCCACACGTATTACGGTCTTAGCGAACCGATACGACTGATGTTCACCCCATTCCGTCAAACGAGCACTGGAGGGAGCGCAGCCCTGGATACACACCAAGACTTCTGCCTGGTGTGGCAAATCTGGATACAGGATCCGAAGCCGTAGGGATTCTCTATCTCCACAGGTTATTCCTTCTGGGCTGCCCTCACAATACTTTGAGCGGCGGACACCTTCGGCTGAACCTTCAACCAACGTATATGTAGATACACCTATAGGGGGCGGCCTTTACAGCTTTCGCGCAAATGGCCGCGACGACGCAGCAGCAAAAGGACACATTCGCAAGGCAACAACATGACGTGCATGCATTGATGATGGAGACTCTACGGGGTAGGAATCGCTGGGAGTCGTCATAAGGCAGCGGGGGCCGAGGTGCAGATATCTTCAAACGATTCCAGAGGCTTTGACCACTCGCATTCGAAGGGGCGTCAGATCCAGTGCAGGCAGAGCACTGGCTGACACGAATCACCAAGCTAATGCGACCTCTGTAGTGTTCTGATTCACAGATGGTGACCTTGGCTACCTACCTGTTAGAAGGTGAAGCAGAAAACTGGTGGCGGAGTGTGCAGCGAGGTGTCCCAACCACGTACGCCTGGATATGGGCAGGCTTCCGAGCAAAGTTCCTGGAAAGGTACTTTCCCCGGTCATGCAGGAATAAGAAAATAGCCCAGTTATTGAAGTTGGAATAGGGCAACCTGACCATTGCCCAATACGAAGCCCGATTTGACGAACTCTCCTGTTTCGTACCTAAGGCCCTGGAAGACACGGAATACAAACTGCAGAAGTTCAAGGAAGGTGTCCGGCAAGGGATCCAATCGCGGTTATGCACCTGGGACTTTGTAGACTTCACAGAAATGGTGGACAAGGCCATGTGAGTCGAGAAGGATTTTGAGCGTACCGCAAGGTCACGCCTCCCAACTAGGGATACCCCGGGTAGGCTAAGACAGACGCCCCCCGCTCTGCCAGTACCAGAAGGGCATTTTAAGGCCCTGTCAGCTGCCACCGCACCTGCATTCACAGTGATGAGTTGCAATTATTGTGGGAAGGAAGGACATACGATCCGCTTCTGCTATAAGAGAATGGAGGTTGAGGGTCTCGCCCTCCTACCAAGAGGAAATCGCCCCCCTCCCTTCCAAGCAGCAGTCAGACCAGCAGCGAGACCACAACCACCCTGGGTCATAGCCCCAGTACAACAATGAATCCTCTTGCCCGTATGTATGCAGTCTCCGCTGCCGAAAATGAAGGAGAACCGTCCCAGGCAATATCCGGTACAACTCACATCGATAGTACCCATATACTTATCTTATTTGATTCTAGAGTGGCATTATTTTTCATAGGCTCTGCTATAGTGATAAAACTAGAATTGGACATGGCCCATTGCACACCCCCCGAGTTGTAACATTCCCTATGGGTAAACTCGTGGAAGTAAATAAAGTCGGTAGAGCATGCCCCTAACCCTTCAACGACACTCCTCATGAAATTTCGGGGACGAAATATTTTTTTAGGGGGGTATACTGTAACACCCCGCACCCCTAGTACGCGGGTGTTACCATTAAAATCTGAATTAGCATGATTATAAACATGAACACTAAAATTAAACTAAGACAAAGGAAACTTGACACAGCAAACGCACACGAGACATTGACCCACGAGTTGTAATGCATTAGGATTTCAACCACCAGATCAAAAAGGGACCTTATATCATCTTTCATCTAAACCGAGAACGATAGTCCCTATAAGTCTCATCAATAAGGATTGAAATCCATTAGATCAATGGCTTGATGTCAGTGCTAACCACCGGATTTCCGCTAAGGACAATCGGGGACCACTGAGGATCAGATCCGAGAATGATCTAACCACCAGATTAACAGAAATCCACTAGTATAGCCCCAAATCAAATTATGGGCTCCACCTAGACCTTAGAATGGGCTGACCTTCGACCTACATTCCTGATTTGAGACCCTAGAAAGAATGGATGGTGTGGATTTTCCCCTGAGACAACACGATGGGGTCCACACAAGATGCACGATGGTTAGAGCTGGGCATCGGTCCGAGTCGGATCGGATTGGGTCCAATTCGATCCGAACCGAAAGCTCAATGGCCTTACCCAAACTCGATCCAATCCAGGACCGAGTCTGGGTCACCCGACTCGAACTGATCCGAACTATATATCAGTATATGACTTGATCCGATCCGAGTCCGACTTGGTCAGGAAAACTGAGTCAGATCAGATTGGGCACGGCTCGGTCCATTTGATTTTAAATTATTAAAAATAAAAAATAAAAAGCTTAAAATGAGGCAAATCCACGGTGGGATTTAAATGGCAAACGATGGAAATTTCTAAGGAGTGGAGCTACGTTTAGGATAAGAACAAACATTACGGTGGGCTTAGGAAGCTTTCAACAGAGAATACTGATCCTCTATTTGCGTCAAGCAGTAAAATTGTGATTGTTGCAATGTAATTAGACCATGTGATTGTGGAATGCATTGAATTTGCATTGTTGACTGAGACGGACCAATTACTATATAGCGAAGGAGGAAAAAAGCAGGAAAGTCATGGTTTTGACAAACAGAGGATCCGGACTCACAAATAGAGGGTGTCATTATCATTCCTGCTTCATGTGGTATGGTTCACTTGAGCCTTGGATCTGCATCATTTTTCGGTTTATACTCTAAAATGATATGAAAAAAAAAATGAATGGACGATGTGGATCATAAGCCCATACATCATGATGGGCCCCTGCCCGTGCCGAGTTGGGACAGGAAGGGGTGTAATACACAATCTGTGTCCCTATCAGGGGTGGCTATCAGGGTTTGGCTACGCATTTCTAGAGGATTTAATGGGCATTTTCGTCACTAGGTATCAACTACCAGTCATTGCTAAGACGATCGGTTGTTAACAGTTCCCATATTCTATACTCATGTACAATAGATGGAAATGCAAACTAGTGCTGTAAGCTTGTCTAAAAACAGAGTAGAGATTATGGATGAAGAAGCTAGCCATAAGCCCACAAACACCAACCACAATCTCCACCAGAAACAAGGGAAGGAATCAAATGGTGGCTACTCTTACTAAACTGCGCCACTATGGCAACCGACACCATAGGTGGCCCACTCATTAGTAGACTCTACTTTCTCCATGAAGGGAGTCGAAAATGGGTGCCAAGCTGGTTTTAGATGGTATGTGAAGAGCTAGGCATCGGTCCGAGTAGGATCGGTCTGGATCGGATCCAATCTTATCAGATTCTGGATCGGATCGGTTCAGATTGGTATGGATCCGAACGTGACCCGAAAAGCTTTCGGATCCAGATTGCCCTACTCGATCCACATCGAACCAAGCTATTGAATCGGTTCGGAATGAGTCGGATCTAGTCGGATCGGATCGGATCGGATCCACCGGATTGGGTAAGGATTACCCATCTCTAGGGGTGGTAGTGTCGCAAGGATCGTATTGGGTGGCTTGGATTGAACTTAGCTTGGCTCAAGAAGATAGTGTTAGGGTTGGACTTGGGCTAGGCTCTCTTCCTCTTTCTCACTCTCCTTAGTGGGAGATGGCTAGGAGAGTTTAAGATGCTTCTATATTGTTAAGGAATGGCTATGGATGCTTAGATTGTTTTGTGAGATGCTTGAAACGTGAAGGGGAGGGGGTATTTATAGTCCTCCAGCTCGGTTTTCTGTTAATTTATGTAAAGCTTGAGCTTAAAAGGAGTTTGGATGGTTGGAATTTGAGATTGCCACGTGGGAAGATCTTGTTGTTGGTTTAGATGGAATAAGGTGTAATTTTGGCTCAATGGAGGGGCATTGGAGTAACTTCTAGATTTTGCACACGTATGAAATAAGTAGGGAGGACAACAACACACGAGTGAGCAGTTGGCCGAAGTACAGCCAGTGCCATGTGGCGAGCAATGCCTTGGGTGCCTCTTGTCCTTTCTTTTTTATTTCAGCTCCAGAGAGAGGTTTGTCCTCTACACATGGACAACTCTAGCTCTTTAAAGCTGCCTTACTGGCTCCCTCTTCTTCAAATTGGGCTTTGGAATGGGCTTAGGCCAAAATGGGTTACGGGCTAGGTTTGACAAGGTGAATTGACTGGGTATGCTATATGGGCTAACTAGGTAAGTTGAGTCAATGGATTAACTTGGTGGGTTAACTTTATAGGTTAGGTTTTTCTTAGGGTTCGGTTTGGGACTGGGTTTAGTATTCTGTCTGGTTACTGGGACTCGGTTAACTAGGTTTTAGGGTTTCCAGAGTCCTAGGGTTTGGATTACGGTTTGGACTGGGGTTTAGGATTTGGATTAGAGTTTTGGGTTTGGATTAGTGTTAAGGGTATGGATCAAGGTTTGGATCATGGTTAAGGGTATGGATAAGGGTTTTTGTTCAATCAAGCTTATCGGCCCGAGGTGGTGTGTCTACGAGGTTTTAACGTATTTTGAACTTGAGAATCAAATGATTCATGTGGATTTAATCCCACACATCAAGGTGACCCAACACGATTCTCTGCACCAAGTCGCAAAAGCACTTGCATAGAAAATTATCTTTTTAGCATATATTATAGACACATCAATACGATAAACTTATGACTAATCTGAACCGTTCATTATGTAGATCTGACGGAAATAATTTGAATTACCCGAAAATAGAAGGAAGAACAATCGGATTACTGTCGATTAGTGGAGTCCATCAGATGGTCAGATTAGCCCGATCCTTAAGGCCTTTGCATATTTCAACCGAAAAAAATAATAAATTATATGGATTTGACTTATTAGGTCATCGTGTGTAACTTTCAAAATTTTCGCGGCCCGAGTACATATTCGTGCCCGAGAATTTCAGGTGTTAATAATGTAAAGATTTGGATGCTTTCAAAGGCTTACCTTGATTTTCTTTCCATTTAAATCACATCCAATTACATTCACGAGAGTAAAATCAATTATATTTAATATTCCATTAGATTAAAAGAATTCAAGAAATTATCAAATGCTCTCTCAATGGGAGCTTATTACATCATCAAAGTTCGCAGCGAAAATAAATAAAACTAAATGTAAAGCTATCTCTTTATTTATTCAAAGTAGTCTTCCGTTGTGGGATTGTCATCTATGTCTTCAATCTGCACACCACCTACATCATTTGTATGGTTGGAGAAGGTCAATGCCCTACTCATAGTGATGATTATCTTTTAAGATTAACAATAATTCAAGAGATTCATAAGAGTAATTTAAGGGTTCCGATACTTCTCGTACTCCACCACTACGAGTGGCATCGGTATGCGCAAACAATATATATGAATGCATGCCTAGAAAAAGTGTGTGCGGCTCATCATACATAGTGATTATCACAATGTGAAATATAATTAATAGAAAACCCGGCTCGCCCCACATCCCATAACTACGGAGATTTGCCGGCGTGTCCAACGCTACCGTGGATTTACGTGAACAACTCGAGGCGGCACGACACATGAATCAGATAAATTACATAACATGATTTGTTCATGAAGTGACTATTTGCGAGATCCAATCTCAAAAGTGATGTAACACAAATTGTGAATTACTTACATCGATTTGTGCACTACTACCCAAAATCC
Organism: Magnolia officinalis; assembly: GCA_021015155.1. Classification (NCBI taxonomy): domain Eukaryota; kingdom Viridiplantae; phylum Streptophyta; class Magnoliopsida; order Magnoliales; family Magnoliaceae; genus Magnolia; species Magnolia officinalis. The sequence goes on along the minus strand of JAJHSJ010000014.1, from coordinate 51,726,103 downwards.
ATGGAATTACGTGTCGACCAAGAGGGTCACTACCCAGAGCACATTACATCCATGATAAAATATATGAATCACTAGACGTGAGACCTCTAACATATCACTTGCATCAAAAGGGAAATAAATTGAACCATGAGAGTTTTAAAATTATAAGACACATGCCCAATCCATAAATGGAGGTAGCATAAGGCTAACCTAATAAAGGAGAAAAGTAGCAATAAGCTATTTCAATAAAAGAGAAGAGTAGCAAATAGGCTAACTCAACCAGAATAAGGGGAGATGAGAAAAAGACTAACTCAATATAAAGTGGAAGCACGCATCGCTCTCAAAATTGTCAAGGGACAAAACTTGTATCCATCACACCACATAAATTCATATCATGCATAATTAAAATCATTCCTTATATATAATTCGTAAAAGAATAAATAATTGTTAATGGTAAATCAATCAATTACATGGAGATTCATAGTAACATGAAGGTATGCAAAATAAGATAAATCACACCAACTCAAATTCGTGTAAGCTTAAAGGAATCCCTCACCTTAGCCTTAGATCTAAACCTTAGGTAGATATCCATATAGGAAAGCTTCTACATGAATCATGACATTGCTTAAGCAAAAGGGAGACATCACACGTGTGGAGAAGGAAGAGGATGATGGGCGTTTAGGCTTCTCTCTCTCTCTCTCTCTCTCTCTCTCTCTCTCTCTCTCTCTCTCTCTCTCTCTCTCTCTATCTCTCTCTCTCTCCATTGGATGTCGGAGTTTGGGCATCTGGGTGGAGAAGGGGATGCACACTCCTTTTATAAAAGGAGTAGGTGTGTGAGAGGGGGTGTGTTTTACATCCCACTTGATTGGGTTTTTCCAATTTGACTTTTTTAGCAATCTTTTTTTAAATTCAATTCCTCCAGTGTGTCGGGGTTGTCGAATAAGGCCGGGGTATATGATTTTAGGTGATCCAAAATTTAGATTGACCTATCTTAAAAATTCTCCTAACGGATATCAAAACGAACTCGATCTCAATTAAAGGTCCATACTTAATGATCATGGCCCAATTTTGGGAGAAATGTGTAGTCAGGATAGGCAAACGGTTGGACAAAAGTTGGTAGTTCATCAATGGTGAAAAAAGGCTAAATATGAAATTTCTCCTTTTGCACCAAAAGGAATGAACTGACTTCAACATTCAACAGTGTAGGATCATAGATTGGGGTCTAAATTTTGTATACGTAATCATATGAGACCAAACTATGGTCCAAATTTGAGTTGTCATGGACGGAAAGAAATGGTTAAATCGGAAGATCCATATTTATAAGGAGTCGGTAAGCCTCGAAAGGATAATTTCGCGCCTAAGGAAAATCCTACAAAAATAAGGTCTTCATATTTCACACTTGGTCCATCTTATGAGCAATTCAAGTCATTCATATGAAGAGAAATATCCTACTATGACTACCCACGAGGTTTCTTCACTCAATGGACACCAAAATCAATGTTTAAGGGGCTGATTTGTCAATTGGGTCACTTTTAAAATGATCTAAGGGTTAAAATTTGACATGTAGGGTTAATTTATTATACATAGGCATGGTATAAAATTTCACATCAAACAGATTGTGAGAAGCATGTGATTTAGAATTCAATGGTCTAGGTTAATAGCATTTTTGTTATTATTTATGATATGAGAGTTTTGAGAAATATAATGGTTCTACATGGTTTTAGGCACGTTGTCAAGTAATTCTTACAAAAGAACTTATATCTAAATCATTACGAATAAAGAATAATTCACCAAATTAATTAAGGGAATGTACATATATCAACCAACATAATGGGTGGTCAAATGACATGTTAAAAATAGAAAAACTTGATGGTTAGTACTCTGATCATGTATGTAAGTGGGTGTACGGTCAGTTTTGTAAATGGATGATCACAGGTGAGTTTTTAGAGTGATCAAAAGGTAGAACATGTTTACCGTTAAATTCAAGTGACTTATTCACATATATAAGTTTCTCATATTATAGTTTTGATGGTGAGTTAAGCATATTCATAGGTGGTGAACAAGATGAATGGATCAGAATCTCAATTTGATATGTGTACGACCAGACGTAAATATCAGGTAGTTAGTTTACTATGATCGGGTGATCCAAACTCAAAATGGACAGTCGGATATCTTTACCTATCAGTGGATAGTTAGCTAAACGGTTGGTTATGATGGACAAGTGGAAATACTTGGACTTATGATGATCTTGTCTTAAAATCAAAGGTCGGATGGCTTGATATATGGATGAAGATCATTCCCAACGATCAGATTCATGTTGGAGAATAGATGTAAGGTTAGGATAGGCTAAATTGGTGACATATACATGTATTACTAAATTAAATTTTATGGTAACACTCGAGAACTTTCAGTACTAGGGTATTGAAAAGTTCAGAGTGTTACATCGTGGGCCCGATCCAAATCCATACGCAAAAGCCAAAAGACAATTGTGTCGTGATTTGGATCTTTCTGTATATACTACATGTATACATATGATGGACGTATTGTTAATCCAAACCGTTCATCACATAATTCGAGGTGGAATTAATTTAAATTATTCGAAAAAAAAAAGAAGTAAAAGGACAGATTCACCAACTTGGATCAAGCTTTTCTTTCAATTTCTCCCTACTCTCCCTCTCTATTCTCTCTCCGGATTATTTTAATTAAAGAAAGGTTCTTACATTTCTTCCCTTAAGGATGATACATCCGAAAAGAGGGAGATTAGAGAGAGATAAGAGAGATTTGAAAGATAGGATATAATAAGATTAATGGATATAAGATAGTTAAAAGAGATAAGATAGTTAAGAGAGATAAGATAGGGAGATAAGAGTTATGCACACTATCTATCTCTCTCAAATTTAAGTAATTAAAATTTTAAAATATTTTAAATTTAGATTTATTTATTTATTTATTTTTAAAAAATATAATGGTTACGTAAATGAGCAATTAAAAAGTGTTGGCAAGTTGATTGTTTGTGATTATGATATTTGTAGCCCACTCGAGGCTTAAAATTTTCTTGTTTTTGCCTAAAGTATTTGATGGGCTTATTACAATCATTCGATTAAACAACACATGTACACTAATTAGACATATTAAAATAGATTTAGAATATCACATATATTTTTGTAAATATATTGAAAAATTCCAATGTATTCCAATTCCTCTAATTTACCTTCATCCAAATAAAATAATTGGATTTCAAATACATTTAATTTACTCTCATCCAAATATAACATAGTAATCCATTTACTCTCGATTCATTTACCTCTGATTCTATTCTTCATTTACCTTCATCTATGAGAGAGGCCCAATATGCATGAACATAACATGTTTATACATATACATAATATTTATGTATACATAATAGTATATATATACATGTGTAACTTTCCCTAGAGTGTGTGTGTGTGTGTGTGTGTGTGTGTAAAAGTGTGTAACTTTCCCTTTACCATTACCATGTGTTATTTCAAAAAAATATGATCGCCACATAATATATGTGGTAGACACAGTGCAAACTGGCATATATTTACTTCAGTTCAAACCATTCGAATATTTGCATGTACAGAAAATAGCCAAAAATTACTTGAAATAATATTGTAGTTGTCCAGTCCTTGGCCATTAAAAGGGATGTTGCAAAAGAAAACCATCAAGGGCCACTTCTAAAATAAAAACACGTGCTAAGAAGTTAAAGACTCAAGTCAAATATACTCATTTTAAGGAATTATTATCTCAAAACTATTATCCATGACATTGACGGTTTGGATTTAATTACCCAGCCCTAGTTATACATTTTCTTGTGCATGTGTATGGATTGTCACTCTCTCTGGCGTATTAAATTCCTTCTCTTAAGGGAGGGAGCATCCTTTTTTGAGATTTTTTCCATGGTATACCCCACTTTTAACCCATCGTCTTTTCTGTGCATTCCAAAATTTACTTTCCCAAACTATTACCTTGCTGCACGGATACGTTTTTACGGGACGAAAAAGCCCTTGCAACAAAAACGTAATTTCTTAAACCTTCTGTCTCCTTCACACGACAAAACCTTAGCAGCAAAAACCCATTTTTTTAATTTCTTCTCTCCTATTTGTGATTGGCCACCCTAACACCAAACTCCTGTTTCCTTTTCTCCTCTTGGTACAAGAATACTCTACCACGAAAAACCTATTTCCTGAAATATTATAATTTCTTTATATTTCTTCTTTTGGTTGAGAATACACTTGCCACATACTTCAGTTTCGAGTTTTTCCAACTCATGATAGAACGAAAATGGTGCCTCCATCAAAGAAGCTACGAATTACAGGTATATTTCAGAGTATTGACTTTATTATGTGGACCCCACCGTATTATATATGATATATCCACACCTTCCACAGTCCAACTATTTTATTTAAACATTTTATGGCATAAGCCAAAAAAATGAGGCAAATTCGCCAAAAAAATGAGGCAAATTCAATGTTGAAATGGCCCACATGAAAGAATATGCAACATATAACTCGGAAAATTGATCATCGTTGAAAGTTGTTTCATTCATTAGGCCCACATTGAGGTTTTTTTAAATCAAAGAATGAAGACCGAAGTGAAATTGAACGAAGACCGAAGTGAAATTGAACGAAGACCAAGTGAAATAGATAGAGGACTAACTAAAATTGACGCGAACTAAGTTAAATTGACTGAGGACTAAGTGAAATTGACCTAGAACTGCTTGAAATTGACATCTTGATCGAGAATTATGTCAAAATTGACAGAGAACTACTTGAAATTGACATCGTGTTGACCGAGAACTTGTGAAAAATGATCGATAACTACTTAAACGAGTTCTTGGTCAATTTCACTCAGTTATCGGTCAATTTCACGTAGTTATCGGTTAATTTCACTAAGTTCGCGGTCAATTTCACTCAGTTCGCTATCAATTTCACTAAGTTCGTGACCAATTTCATTTAGTTCACAGTTAATTTAACGATGTTCTTGGGCAAATATGCAACATATAACTCGAGAAATTGACCGAGAATAGAGTGAAACAGGCCACAAACTTTACTTTCCCAAACTAATACCCTGTTGTATGGATACGCCATTCGTGGACAAAAATACCCCTTGTTTATGATTTGCATTCCTTTCACTCGTACCCAAAAAAACGTAAGAACGCATTTGTATGAAAATATCCCTTCTTTTCACCCATTTTCTTCCTAAAATCTCCATTGAATCTCCATATACTATCATTGTACATATGTCATCTTCCATCTCGCTTAGGGTTATGTTCATTCCCTTAAACTGGATGCATTAATAAATGTGGAATGTTAAAATGGATCGATAAGTTGACCATATTGAACAAGAACTTCATGAACTCCCTGCAATTGATTGAGAACTTGGAAAACTTGACCAATAAGTCGGTCATATTTCACCTAGTAACTGGTGAATTTCCTACTACTCGATCAATTTCACGTTATACATGTGAATATTAAACGAGCTATATCTTATGGTTTGCTCCTATTCTACAATGATTTGTTGTGAATGTGTCATTGTGTTTGTTTTCAGAAAATGGCTTCGAGAATCATCATATACACTTATGGTGGAGAGTAACACTCTACTACTCGAGCCGCTTCAAACATCAAACTTCATGACTAGTCAAGTGAGCTGGGCAGGTGACCTTAACGTCAAAAGTGAATATACGACATCACATTTATCTACATAGTTCCAATGCCAAATATGTACAGGGAAGCGACATTCCACCGCCTGAACAACTTTCCTAAGTTTTTGGTCAATTTCACTTAATTCTTGGTCAATTTTACTCAGTTCTCGGTCATTTTCATTAAGTTCTCGGTCAATTTCACTCAGTTATCGGTCAATTTTACTTAGGTATCGGTCAATTTTTCTAACTTATCGGTCAATTTCACTCAGTCTGTGGCCAATTTCACTAAGTTATTGGTCAATTTCACTCAATTATCGATCAATTTTCCTAACTTCTCTATCAATTTCATTCATTCGCGGTCAATTTCACTTAATTCGTGATCAATTTCGGTCAGTTCTCAGTTAATTTTCTTAACTTCTCGGTCAATTTCACTCAGTTCACAGTCAATGTCACTTACTTATCAGTCAATTTCACTCAGTTATTGGTAGAGCTGGGTATCAGACCGAGTCGGATTGGATTGGGTCCAACTCGATTCGGTTGAAACCTACATGGGCAGACCTGAACTCGATCCGATCCAGGATCGAGTCTAGGACATCTGACTTGAACCGATCTGATGCACGGTTGGCCTGACCCGAACTGAGTCTGACTCGGTCTGGGAAACCGAATCGGATCGGGTTGGGTATGGTTTAGATCAAGTTGGGTCTATGGGTCAAACTATAAGGTATGTGTTATATCTAAACCATCCATCCATTTGGAGAGTTCCTCTTAAGGCTTGAGCCGAAAAATAAGACAAATCTAAAGATCAGTTGGACCACACTGCAATAAACAGTGGGGGATTGAACATTTACCATTAAAACCCTTTTGGAGATCACAGAAGTTTCAGATTAATATGAAATTTGCTTTTCCTCTTCATCCATGTATTTTTAACCTTATTAACAGATTAGATGGAAAATAAACGTTATGGTGGGCCCTACGAATTTTTTAACGGTGAAAATCATTATCCTCGCTGTTATTTTCGATGTGGTCCATTTGAACTTTAAATATGATTCTTTTTTTCTTTTTTTTGTTGCAAATGCTCTAAGATGATCACGAAAAATGGATAAACGGTATGGATATAATAAATACATCATTGTGGGGCTCATGTAATTTTGATCTCATTTGAGTCGTTCGTACAACTCGGAGCTCAAGGTGCTTCTCCGCTCGTCTTTGCACAACATGTATCTACATAGCCTGTTGATGTGTTGACGTGTAGTGCACAACATGAAACTACCTTGCTGCGTCAGTGTACCGTGTATGCATGCGGTTTATCCATCGTGCTGAGTAAACTCTGTTGGGGCCCACCGTGAATGCATCTGGTTTATCCACGTCGTCCATTCGTTTTTCCAGATCATTTTAGTGATTGAACCCAAAATTGATGCATATCCAAAGCTCAAGTGGACCATACCAGTCCGTAAATGCTTCACGTTTATGGTACGGGTTACCCTCTCATTATAATATTCATAATCATTTTTTGGGCCCACCGAGGTGTGGTTCACAAATCCAGATCATTCATTACGTGTGTTCCACTTGGATGAGGGGTCAGACCAAGTTTCAGATGCATCCAAGTTTTAGGTGGGCCCCACCAAGTGCTTTTATATGTTTTAGGAATGTCTTCACATGATTTAGATGGTATGACCCACCTGAGTTCCGTATACGGCTGATTTTTGGGATATCCAATACTTTAAAGGGGACCCATCAAATGCACGGTGTTGATGTTCGACACGCATCACAGTGGGGCCCACACAACTTGAGCTCATGGGAGAACTATTTCCCTCTCTCTTTCTCTGTCAGAGCTCACCGCTCGATGTGTACCTCGAGGCTCGAACCATGAGTTGAGAGAGGGATTGGCTACTCCCCTGCCACCGGCCCATGGTTGATGGTTGGTGCTTGTGAACCCACCATGATGTATTTATTTCATCCATGTCGTCTATCTATTTTTCTAGATCATTTTATGGTATTAAACCAAAAATGAGGTATATCCCGATCTCAAGTGGACAACATTCCAGGAAATAGTGTTGAATTAACATTGTGCGGATCGAATCAGATCGGTCCAGATTGACCACTGATCCGAACTTGATCCGATGAGCAATCGGATCTGATTAACCCTACTCGATCCGCACTGATCCAGGCCGTCGGTTCGGTTCGGATCAGGTTGGATCGGGTCGGATCCACTGGATCGGGTCAGAAATACCCAACTCTAGTTATCGGTCAATTTTCCTAACTTCTCGGTCAATTTCACTTACTTCGCGATCAATTTCAGTCAGTTCTCGGTCAATTTTACTCAGTTATCAGTCAATTTTCTTAACTTTTAGGTCAATTTCACTCAGTCCGCTGTCAATTTTACTCAGCTATCAGTCAATTTTCCTAACTTCTCGGTGAATTTCATCAGTTCGCGTTCAATTTCGCTTAGTCCACGGTCAATTTCACTCAGTTATCAGTCAATTTCACTCACTTTTCGGTCAATTTTCCTGACTTTTCGGTCAATTTCACCCAGTTCACGATCAATTTCACTTGGTTCGCGGTCAATTTCAGTTAGTTCTCGGTTAATTTCACTCAGTTATCGGTCAATTTTCTTAACTTCTCGGTCAATTTCACTCAGTCTGCGATCAATTTTACTGAGTTATCGGTCAATTTCATCAGTTATCAGTCAATTTTCATAACTTCTCGTTCAATTTCACTCATTCGCGATAATTTCACTTAGGGCCTATTTAAATTTCCATGATACATGTAAATCATGGTAAATAAGTAATTATTACTTTTTCACCTTGTTTGAAAATATAAGAGTAATTCCACCTTGAAAATCCAAACAAAAATGTTGACTGAAATATGTGGACCCCACCATAATGTATATGATATATCCATACCGTCCATCTATTTTATTAGAATATTTTGGAGCATGAACTGAAAAATGAGGTGGATCCAACACTTGAAGGGCCCACACGAAAGGAATCAATGGCCTTAATTCGTCCACCATTGAAAGTTACTTTCTTCACTGGCCCACATTGAGGTTTTTTCATCATTTAACCCGCTCATAGGGTCACACAGACAGGGGAAAACATAAATATCAACTTGATCCAAAACTTTTAAGGGCCCCAAGAAGTTTTTAATGGTAAGTATTTGATTCATGTTGTTTCCTGTGGTGTGGTCCACTTAAGCTTTGGATTTGCCTCATTTTTTTGCTGATGCCATAAATTCGACTGGCATAACAAATGAGCGGTGTGGATGAGTAACATACATCTCGATGGGCCCCACATTAATGTTGTAAATTTCTCGATTTAAGTGTTAAAAAAGTAAGTTGTCACATCTGCATTAGAAAAGATGTGGTAATTACCTAGGTAAATAATTATTACCCATTTACATAGTAATTACACTTGAGCCGAAAAGTTAAACATGCCCTTAATTTGTGGTCAATTTCAATTAGTTATCGGTCAATTTCACTCAATTATCAATCAATTTTCTTAACTTCTCGGTCAATTTCACTTAGTTCGCGGTCAATTTCACTCAGCCCGTGGTCAATTTCACTCAGTTGTCGGTCAATTTCACTCAGTTATCGGTCAATTTTCATAACTTCTTGGTTAATTTCACTTAGGGCTTGTTTGATTTTTCAAGTCAATGATAAATACCATGTAAATAGGCAATGATTATTTCCTCTCATATTTGTGGGTCCCACCGTGATGCATGTCACTCATCCACACCGTTCATCTATTATGCCTAATGAATTTATGGCATGAGCCAGAAAATGAGGTATATCCAAAGCTTAAATGGACCACTCCATGGGAAAAAGGGAATCGAACACTTACCATTAAAAACATCTTGGGGCCACTTTTCTTTTCGTGTGGGCCATTCGAGTGTTGGATCATCCTCATTTTTTGGCTAATGCCTCAAAATATTGTGGTAAAATGGATGGACGGAATGGATATATCATATACATTCCCTTGGGGTCCACAAATTTAAACTAGCTCTTTTAAATCGGTTCCTAATGTAGAAATTTCCATGGATTTTCAAACGGGTGAAATGGTAATAATTACCCATTTCAAGGGTATTTACACAAGCTCTTAAAAATCAAACATGCCCTTAGTTCGCAATTTCAGTCAACTTTCGGTCAATTTCACTCAATTATCAATCAAATTTCTTAACTTCTTGGTCAATTTCACTCAGTTATCAGTCAATTTTCCTAACTTCTTGGTCAATTTTACTCAATTCGCGGTCATTTTTCCTTAGTTCGCAGTCAATTTCAGTCAGTTCTTGGTCAATTTCAGTCAGTTCTCGGTCTCTTTTTTAACTTCTCGGTCAATTTCACTCGGTTCGCGTTAATTTCACTCAGTCCGCGGTCAATTTCACTAAGTTATCGATCAATTTCACTCAGTCATCGATCAATTTTCCTAACTTCTCGGTCAATTTCACTCAGTTCGTGGTCAATTTCACTTAGTTCGCGGTTGATTTTAGTTAGTTCTCGGTTAATTTCACTCACTTATTGGTTAATTTTATTAACTTCTCGGTCAATTTCACTCACTTATTGGTTAATTTTATTAACTTCTCGGTCAATTTCACTCAGTTCGCAATCAATTTCACTAAGTTATCAGTCAATTTCACTCAATTATTGGTCAATTTTTCTAACTTCTCTGTCAATTTTACTTAGTTTGCGGTCAATTTCACTTAGTTTGCGGTCAATTTCAATCAGTTCTCGGTCAATTTCACTAAGTTATTAGTCAATTTTCTTAACTTCTCGATCAATTTCACTCATTTGCGTCGATTTCACTGAGTCTACGGTCAATTTCACTCAGTTATCGGTCACCTTCGTAACTTCTCGGTCAATTTCACTCAGTTATCGGTCACCTTCGTAACTTCTCGGTCAATTTCACTTAGTTCGCGGTCAATTTCACCCAGTTTGCAGTCAATTGCACTGAGTTATCAGTCACTTTTCCTAACTTCTCAGTCAATTTCACTCAGTTCATGGTGAATTTCAGTCAGTTGTCCATCAATTTCACTCAGTTATCGATCAATTTCACTCAGTTATCAGTCAATTTCACAGCATTAATATACAACATATACATCAAGGTGAGCCCCACAGGGCCTCACTCACCGAGTTGTTACTAATGAAATCTCAATGCATCTTAATCCAAGGATTTCCTCCCAATCCAAATTGAAAGTGCATGGGATACCTACCCATCACTCAATTATCGGTCAATTTCCGAGTTGTACGAACAGTTCAAAGGATATCAAAGTTAAATGGACCCCAAAATGACTTATTTATTATATCCACACCGTTCATCCATTTGTAGAGATCATTTTAGAGCATTTGCAAAAAATAAAAAATAAAAAAAATGAATCATATCCAAAGCTCAAATGGAGCACACTAGAAATAGCAATGGGGTAAGTGATTTTCACCGTTAAAACATTTATAGGTCCCATCATAATGTTTATTTTTCATCCAATTTGTTCATAAGGTAAAAAAGACCTAGATGAAGAGGAAACACATATATCATATTGTCCAAAACTTTTGTAACCCCAAAAGAGTTTCAATGGTAAGACGCTAAATCCCTCACTGCTTTTTGCATAGTGGTCCACTTGATCTTTCGATCTGTCTTATTTTTTGGCTCAAGCATTACAAGAAGCTCGCTAAATAGATGGATGGTTTCACCAAATAGATGGATGGTTTGGATCTAACATATACCTCATGATGAGTCCCACATAACTTGATGATGTTAATATAACATGAAAATGGCGGCACCACCGCCAGACATGGTAGTGGGTGGTGGCACCATTGCCGAAATGTTCCAGGGGGCGGTGGCACAACCGCTGGACAAGGGTATTTTGGTCTGGAGGAACTATATCTATACAATGGGGTATCAGTTTGGGAAAGTAAGGTTTCGGTTGGACAGAAAAGACAGAGGGTAAAAAGGGGATATACAGTCGGAAAAAACTCCTTCGTTAAATGGGGGTGGATAAGGTGCAGCCCTAAACTCACCGAGACAATACGGCCTGGCTGTGGGGCCCGCCTTGATGTATTTAATGTATATCCACGCTGTTCATCTATTTTTCAAGCTCATTTTAAGGTTTAAGCCCAAAAAATAAAGCAAAACCAAATAAGAGGTAGACTATAGCACAAGAAACAATGATGATTGAACGACCACCATAAAGACTTCCTAAGCCCAATGTAATAATTTTGTGGCGTTTATTTTCCATCCAACCTATATATAAGGTTGCAAACACTTGGATGAAGAGAGAGCGAAAAAAAAACTTTTGTGGCACGCAAAAAGTTTTTAGGGCATGTTTGGTCAGACGGATCCCATGGGATTAGGAGGGATGGGATGGATTTTAAGGTAATGATGGTGGTGTCAGTGGATGTCTAGATATTCCATGGAATTGTAAAGAGTCCAGGATGGCTAACGTGTGTGTTTGGCCAGCGGTGGGATTTGGTGTAGTCCCACATTTTCATTGGTAACGTGTTTGGAAAGGCTTGGTCTTACCTCATGCTGCTTCCATGTTTCATACAACAGCCGTCTGACTACAATCATCCACTCCCGGCAATTTTAGGTGGTCCCACCCATTACAGTGTATACGGTCTCATCTTGTAAAACAAGGGCTACAGATCATACCCGGGCGATCTGTTGTGACTGGTGGGGTAAGTAGGTGATCCACTTGATATAAGGTTCACAAGAGCTTTTAATCAAACGATCTCACACATTGTTCACAAGAAGTAGATCACGCCAGATTCAATCATAGCACTATGCCAAAAATTACCCATGTTATCTATCCATAGGCTATAGATCACACTAGATCCACTACAACATTGTAGCAATCGAATCCCACGGTGTGGATCCGAGTCTGTCCATATCACGCTTGGACAAACTGTGAGGTGGGGTTAGATGGTGACCCACTTATATCAAGTCAATACAACCCGTATCCAGTTTCGACTACAAAATGAGGGAGGATTTGTCTCCGCCTTGACATACACGTTCTAGGCTCACTTACAGACTAATTTCGTTGGAGTAAACAGAAGCAAAAATGGCAGATAACATCACGCATCGTGTATGCAGATCATGAAATAAGTGTGAGTGGAGTTTGCAACAAACGAAACATTGTTCATCAGAGAATAAACTAAAGTCTAATAATGATATACAGGACGAGGAACATAATCACGATTCCCATAATAAATGCAGCTACTCTCTCACCAATGGACATCTCGGTGTCATCCATCGAAGTGGCTCGAGAAACCATGGCCCGTGACGTCTGTTGGGTTGATGACTAAGATGTCCTCCTTGTGTCGAGATAGTCAGAAAAGGTGGATACACATCCATCATATGTGGCTCGTCCTAGAGCTGGTTAGGCAATTGAATTGCCATAGTGACTTTCCCAAAAAGAAGACGCTTCTTTCCAGTTTTTGAAGGCTCGATGTTTACTCTCATTGTAGCCTTCTACTTCCAATCTAGCCTCCTCCCAAGATAGATATATGCTTGGTCGTCGACCAACGAGTACAACATAATATTTCTCTTTCCCCATCTGTATATACATGTAGAACAAACTCAGATAAGCATGAGGATTTGCAATTCATAAAACAAAAAGAGTTGTAGTATTTCATGTAAATTAGAAACGAGTAGTATATCGATGGGGCTATATTCAATAAATGAATATATTCGAATAGGAACCGTCTTGAAACTAAAACAAATTCAAGTAGATATACTTGAGTACGATCGAATGAAGCGTTACTGAATCTAAGAGGTGCGATCAGTGTGTATATTTTAATGTGTTGAACAGTTAGAATTACGTACCCTTGGAGTGGTGGATAATAGCAGAACATCAAATTTATCATTTAACCATGATGTCCTTTGGCAATATCAGAATTACCTATCTGATCTAGGCATATGAAACGAAGATATGAATCGATAATAACAGAGATTATATTCCCGAACATATCTAAGTTAACTAGTTTAATTAATATGTAGTGTCTATCAAATTTAACATGTCCAAAAAACCACACAAAAAAGTCATTACAAGTCCAGAAACACAAATCCATAACAAATAGTTCACAATCCCCATCAAACAGATCCACCACCAACAGATGCAAACTTATTGGAGAGAGTTTTCTTTAACCAATCGACACGGCGCTCAGGTCGTAGACTCACAAAGAAAGAAGCAAGTTTCTCGTCCCTACCTAAGAGCTAACCAACTTCAATGAGTTCGCTGTTGGTTAGCCCTTGTACCTCATCTAGCACATCCAAGACTTTGTTTGTTCGATTGACCTCTTTTCCAAGGCCAAAATCACGCGTTGCCTCTGCAACAGTCGTAATAAATATGTCAAGTACATCACGAGGACGAGGAGGTCACTGTCATTTATTAATGCTACTCCTATTACGATTACTATCAGAATCAAATGTGCAGTTGGGAGTACCGTGAAACACTCGATTTTTCTAGGATAGTGTGTTGGAGGATAATGGAGTGTTCCCTGTTGAATCACCAAAAGTATCCTCTAAGAGGTCAATCGTGTCGTCGACATCATAATCGACCTCCGTCCATGCCTCGTTCAGATTTCGCTGGACTCGAGAGGACAATGCGGCCATACTCATACTTCCTTGCACGTAACGTCTTGTTGCCTGATCAGATTCAACGATAACCGCTAAGTCATTCATTTTCTCTATTATTTTACCTCGTAACCTTTTAGTGTGCAAGTGTGACTACAAATCCAAAACAAGCGTTTGTAAGTAATTTTAAAATTAATAAAAAGAAGAAGCGTCATTTCGACGGTACGTTGCCATATCGAACTGTTCTTAACAAAGTTCAGAAGATCATACCCAAAGATACTCTTCCCACACTTCATCAGGCGTTGTAACCACTATGCGCTCACTATCCCATCCAAATCCACTGGCTGCGAGCATGTCCTTTATGTCATTATACTCTCTCTTGTGATAGTGCACCCGATTCTGTACATTCTGCCAATTGATAAGGAGTTGTGTATGTTTTGTCACCTCCTCAGCAGTTGCTTGAGACTCTTCTCTCTTGAAACCATTGTCGGCCTTCCGTCCCAGTGCAATTTGTTCTAGCAAAGTGTCGAATAATACTTGATCCATTGGTTTACTCCATTTAATCTTCGTTGCCCGATATAGTGGTTCTGCAAAGGATTTCACCGTCTTCTCCCATAGTGAACATCGAGTTGGTGTCACTACAGACCTAACTAGGGACTGTATCGGTGTCGACGCATCAATAAGCAAAGAGTTCGACATTCCACCTACTCATATGACGCACAGTTACATGTTGGATCGATAGGTCTCTTAAATCAACACATTAGAAATTGAAAATGTAAATGACTACAACAAAGTAATCAAAATAGAAGTTGTTGTCTAATTATATAGTCATTAAGATACTTAGAAATATTTCCTCCATTGATGCATACTTTGCAGTACATTAATCAAAACATTCGAATATTGATGACAAGTACGTGCAAAGAAGAAGTTCATATATCAACAGACCTAGTTCGTTATTTAATCCTACTGTTATGTTGCGAATCTGCCCACATCCGTTGCGTAATATCATCACGCGCTCTAACCCATGCTTCTTTCTCTCTTTGAGTGGTTCGAAGTAGCCATTATCTTTCGTCGTTTGTTGAGACCTCATGTGGTGTAAGGTTACTATACCAGAATCTTGTAGATCTTGATGGTATTGACAATCTGATCGTATGAAAATGTGTAAGAACAACAAGCTACCACAATTTTCACTGTGTATAGAATGGATACTGCATCGCCATTTTTAATATAGGAAATCTAGCCTTCATGATGCCAAAACAACGTTCTATGGCGTTGCGGAGCTATGCATGTAGATAGTTAAATAGCTCCTTCATGTTTGCAGGTGCTCTCCCAGTTCGATACTCTTGCAAGTGGTATCTAACCCCACGGTAAGGAGCCATAAATCCTGGTGAATGAGTATATCCAGCATCGACGACATAGTACTTTCCTACACATTTGAATGATGGATTTATGAAGCGTCCATTCGAAGCATGACTTAGAAAAGACAATGAAATGACAATTATTAGGATCACCAAGGACTACCAGTAGGGATAATCAAAGGATCATCAGTGCGACTCAGAGCGTTGTGTAGCACCCTCGCATCTGAAGCAAAACCTTTCCAACCGGCCAATACATACAAATTCTTCATATTAAATGAACACGCCGCAAGTACGTTTTGAGACAAGATACCTTTCATGTTGCGAAAACTGGCATGGTTGACTGCTTGTGTGTAAGCAGAAATGTGTGTCCCATCAATTGTGCCAACACAATCCTAGATGCATTTCATGACATTTCAAAGGGCAGAAGAATGATTCTGAATAGTTGTGTATGAACAACGATATATAAAAATAAACCTTAAGGTAAAATGATACCTGAAAGTATGCTGCCCAATTAAATTTGTTTGAATCTTAACGGGTGTCTCCTGTCCTACTTGTTTAATGTAATGAGGATATAGTGATACCAATGCATCTAGTACACGGTGAAAATGACGGGTAACGGTTTCACCTGATCGAATGAATTTGTGTCCTATTACACGATTTCGAACGTTGTAACTAACTGTGTGTAGGAAAATAATCAGTTGTTCTTCAAGACTGACGTAACGAGTATCTTGGAGATGTGTCTTCTCGCGTATTAGACTACTTAATTGAAAAAAATGCTTCTCGACTCATTCTTAGTTAAGTAACACAATCCCGGTCACTGGCCCGAATGATCGAGTTTATGAACCTCACCTGTTCATCATCTCCTTGACATGTCGACTGTTTGAACATATATACTCGACAGTATTCGCCGACCGCGGCCACGCAAGCTATCATTGCTTGAATAACAATCGATCTCGTCATCTCTTCATCCTCTTCAATATACATATTGACGAATGGATCACGATGTGGGAAGTTGTGTTCAATATAAATCACTAGTCTTTTTCATATGATCAATATCATTAATCCTTAAATATTACAGTGTCCATACAAAATTTGTTAAGCACTCATCTTGGAGATGATATTGTGATGGAATGGTGGGATTGGGAATGATGTTAAGAATAGTTGTCGATCGGACTATTTGTTTTTTGAAGAGAAAAGTTTTGAGGTTTGAAGGTAAGTGATGCGAGCCAGGATTGAAGAAAACTAGTTGTAGGAATTGAAATGAACCAAAATTGATAGCCAACTCAATTGGCTATCCTGATAATTGCAAATTGAAGTTGATGTAATAGTGGAATTAATGTAATTAGATCAAGCTGAAACTAATTTCAACAAAATTTAACATACCAGTTTGATATTCAAATTTCACATTACAAGATTGTAATAGGAGGCAATCGCATAAAAAACCATCGACATGCATAGATAGAAAAAGGAGTAAAGACTAAGAGCAACGCATCAACAGTCTTGTAGCCTTTTTTTTAGAGATTACACAAAATGCTTAAAACAACAACAACTACAATAAAGAACAAAAAACTGAAATAAATAAGGGACTCCATCCATGTGTACCTAATTGAGATCCCACCTGGGCCTCTTCTTGTGTGCACCAGGAAGCGTTTAACTTATGATACGGTAACAAAGATGAGAATGCAATTTGGGTATTTATTTTGAAGGATGAGGATGGGGAATAAGCAATTCACCATTGCATTTATGTGAAATCAAGCACCTGATTTGTTGTCAAAGCAAAGCAACAGCCTAATATTCATATTGTCTTCAAACCATTGTAATTTTGGATTTAATCCGTGAAGTCTAAAAAAATTTATTTCTGTTCATTACATTGACCAGAAAGCAAAGCAGCAGCCCAATAGTCATGTAACCTTTTTCCAGTGGAATGCTAGGATATATAAAGAGATGAAAGAATATTTGCTGACCTAAGATGTTGCACTATCAAACTAGGAAGCCTTCAACCCACTATACAATCCACCCCAACCTTTAGTTCTTACAACTTTCAATACTAAAAAAAAAAAAAAAAAAACTATATTATGTTGATAAATATTCTGTTGCAAAGAGGTTTTTGTGATACCTGGTCTGAGAAGTCTCTGTTTCTGCAGGGTTAAAAGGTCTACAAATTGCAGACCTGAACTACTTCAAACATTGACTTAGAATTAATAGGAAAAATGAGGTATTTGGCTTCGATAATCACAGCATACGGATGTTTAATCAGCTGTAAATCAATATAAAACAAATGTGCATATGAATCCTAAATTTAGTATTGAAAAATTACAAAGCAGAAATGGCTGGTTCTAGGTGCCCTGGTAAAAGAGGAATGTTCCAACTTCTAATTGTAAATATCCTGCCAAAGTGCTGGGAGAAAGGGTGAGATGATGACGATGATTAAAGTGGAAATGACCAAATTTAATTAACTTTGTGGGATGGATTGAGCTCTAAATCTCAACTACAGTGAATTTCGCGTTGGCTTCAAACAGTTGTAGCTGCCATTTTAGGGCTGGTCCTCATCAGAAATGCTAAGAAATGCCATTAGAATAATCATATGCTTCCTGATTGAACTGAATTTTCTCAATTCAATCAGTTACACGTCCAAACGCAGCCAATTTGACCAATTTCCTTTCCTTTCCTCGCCATACGAATTCAGGGTACAGATAGTATGGTAGAAAGAACTACATGAACCTTTCTACCACACCATCTATTATTGTATTGTATAAAGTTGCTTAAAGATATGTGCTTGGCATGGATCAATCTATAATATGTATCTACATGTGTACGTGGGGCTCTTGTAGTTACAATGTTACTAAATAGTTGTTATGCAATTGGTGTGTGGTTGTCCTTATTTCTCAAAAGAAACGTGTATCAAGAGTCTTGGGAATAATCTTTTGAAATGTGCAAATTGCATAGTGCACTTGAGATTGGAACACCAGTAACAATGGTTTTTCTTTCCCCTAACCATTCATTCATTTCATGTATAGGTATGACCCACCTGATGAGTGGAAAATGTAGCAAATTGGGGCAATGTGAGTTCCTTGTACTAACTTATTTGAACCTTCAATCTTCTCGTTCAGATCTCACAAGTCCTGTAAATTAAGTGCAGTATGGAGTGGAATTTCAATCATAAAGAAAATGAGGATCCATCCAACGAAAGTGAAGGGGGACTTGTGAAAGGATCCAACAACCATTCTAGTAGAGAATTTCATTAGATCGCGAAGAATTACTCTTATAGACAGGGAATAAAGACTATAACCAAGTAAATTTATTTAATAAATAATAACAACAGGATTTAGTCCACAACTTTGTCTATTTTATAGCCATTCTTTACAAGCATTCCATAAACCCTAAAATAATTAACCACTAGCACCCTATTGTCTTTAATTTCCTCAAGTAAGATCACCATTGCCCAAAAAGTTGGGAAACCAACCAATAGGATTGCAAATACCACTAAAAAACCAATACTCTGACTGTATGGCCTCTTTGGCTGTTATTCTAAAATGGCTGCACAGTTGGACTTGTAGGGCATACAACCATACAGAATACTATAAATCTCATTTGATATATTTTGTGAGGTGCACAAGTCATTTGGATCTCCATCTATTAACCATAGAGCTTGCAGGGCCCATCCCTTTAGTGGATGGGTGCTGTCAATGCATTTGTGGACCAGCCTGATATTAGTGTGTGATCATCTTCATGGTGGGGGCCACCCTTGGCTCTAAAAAATGGCTACCCGATATGTGACGAGGGTGGGGGTGAATTAGGGCTGTCTAAGATAAAATGTTATCCTCTTCATGTCAACACTCCTTCCGATACCTTCATCCAACTTGTTTCATCTAATAAGCGAGACAATCATAAAACTTTCCCAAATTTTATTTTTTATTTTTTAAAAAAACGATGTTCAAGAGGAAATAACCTAAAAGCAACCGATGTTCATATAAGGTCAACATGCAAAATTGGTACATCTCGTTTCATTTTGAGAAACCATTTCCATCTTCCCAGTAATCTAACATGCAACTAAGAATCCAAATTGTCCATATCAAAACAATTCGTACACCCACACAACTCTTAAACCCAGCATACAGAAAGTAGTATTTTAACAAAATCCATCATACCCAAATGAAGGCAAACAATCGGACTTACCTGCGATTGCCGGAGTTTCCAACCTCCTCGCCGGTTGGGTTGAAGACGATCGACCCTTCTAGTCGGGATGAGTAGAGAGAAGAGGATACACCATCTGCAATATCCCACCTTGGTTCGTCGTCCTTAAATGGAGAGTGCCTCCACTCCCATAATAAATCTCGTCCGTCAGACGACACTGCTGCCA
The DNA here is from genome assembly GCA_021015155.1 of Magnolia officinalis. Lineage (NCBI taxonomy): Eukaryota > Viridiplantae > Streptophyta > Magnoliopsida > Magnoliales > Magnoliaceae > Magnolia > Magnolia officinalis. The sequence continues at coordinate 51,706,180 of JAJHSJ010000014.1, read as the reverse complement.
CAGCCGCTCGAATCGTCTTTTCCCATCTCATCCTATCCTGTATCCCACAAAAGCTAATCCAGGGATAAGCGATATCTTAGGGTGAGATCGCCCGAATCCTTCGAAGTCGTCGACGCCGTTTACTAGGGTGGCTGAGATGAGATGGGCCATCTATCCCAAACTAATGATGGGATGGGATATCCATCCCTAGCCGACCTAATACCCCATACTCCCATCCAGTGGGAGTGTCCAAACACGCCCTTAATGGCCAATCACCATTGTTTCCAATGGCACGGGCACTTGAGATTTGGATCCATTCAATTCTGGGCTTCCTTAAATAAGCTGCAAAGACGGATGGAGATATACAATAAATACATCAATGGGGGGCCATGTCAGGGCCGCACCTCATCCTCTCCGTCGTTTAACTGTACCCATATCCTCGAAGCTGTGTAAAGTACCCAACGTCTCGTGGGCTAACGGTAACATGATTTTATTTGTAAATCTACTCGGTTCATCAGGTGAGAAAAAAAAAATGTAAAACTACTTACTAAAACCTGCAAGTTCACGTGGTGTGGCTCTACTCTTACTTGGATTAGAATGAATTTTTCCTTTTCATCTCATCCCGGTGAAAGTTACCCGATTAACGGGTTTGATGAAAATAGACGCACCACAGTGGCCCCACATGCAAGCCTATGGTTGGCATCCCATCCAACGATCCCCATTGGTGTGCACCGCCTGAGCCAGGGATCTTGTTAATTTTCGTCCTTAAATGTTAAATTTGATGATATAACCTGATGGACGGAGTGGATATCACATATACAACATGGTGGGTCCCACAAGCTTGGGTGTTTTACGCCTATGGGAGCTCAGCACAGGGAGTATTAATGTGAGTCACCTTAATTTATGGATTTGATCCACACCGTCCATCTATTTTTTCATATCATTTTAGCATATTAATATAAAAATGAGGAAGATTCAAGATAAAAGTGGACCACGCAATGATGATTAAACGTTTACCCTTGGAAACTTCCGTTTTGGATCAAGCTGACATTTGAAATTTCCCTTCATTCAAGTCCATGCCCATTTACGAAGAGGACATGGCGGATGAAAATAACGATGTGCCTTTAGGAAGGATTCAACGGTGGGAGTCATTATCACCACTGCTTCATGTAGTGTGGTCCATTTAATCATTGGATCTGACTCATTCTTGGCATTACATTCTAAAATGATATTGAAAAATGAATGTACGGTGTGGATAAAGTCCATACGTCAGGATGGACCCTAAGATACCCTGCCTATGTCAAGCTCAGGACAGGCGGGGAAGTATGCGTACCGTTAACTAGGACTCGGATTCGGCGGTGACCACTCTGGCACTAGGTCAGTACGGATCGGGACGGAAAAGCTCTGTGTTCCGTACCATGATGCATGTGTTTTATCCACGCCGATAATTAATTTTGTAAGCTCATACTAAGAGATGTTGCCAAAAATGAGGCAACTACAAACCTCAAGTTGACCACGCTAACGTAAGTAGTAATAATTGAGCCGGCCCCCATTGAAATCTTCACAGGTTCACCACGGTGTTTATTTTTCATTCAAATGGTTCATAACGTAAAATAAACCTGGATGAACAGAAAACATGAAAATCAGATTGATCTAAAACTTCTGAGGCCCACAATAAGTTTTCAACGGTGAGCATCAATTCCTATCGCTTCCTTTGATGTGGTCTAATTGAACTTTTGATCTGCCTTATTTTTATTGTTATGACCTAATATGATCTTAAAAAATGAATGAACGGCGTGGATAAAACGAATACCTCACGATGGGTCTCACAGAGCTTTGAGCAATACCGACCAGTACCGAGCTCCGTACTGGAGGGGTAACTACTGAATCTGAGTCCCGTTAACTCGCCCATTTGGTACGGACTCACTCGGAGCTAAAATTACGGATCTCAAAGCCCATTTAAATCCAGCCCAATCTACAGAGAGGAAAAGGGCAGAAAATACAAAGAGAAGAAAACGGGAGAGAGAGAGAGACGACGACATCTATCAAAACCCTAATCACTTCCATCGATTCGATTTTCATCTCTCGTTCAGATTCGAGAGGAAGCCAGTCCTCGTTTCTCCTTCTCCATCAGGTCAGTACCCGATCCATCATCTCTTATCGACTCGAATATATTTTTTCCTCATTTTATTGCGATTTTTCTGTGAAAATTGAGAAAGATCCGTGTTCTCGTCCTGAATTTCTTGTTTTCGCCCAATTAGATGGTTCTCTGTGATGGATCCGATGGTATTTCGATGATTGAGGTCTGGATTACGGTTTCTTAAGCTAGATTCGGTTGGAGGTTGGGATTTCTTGATGGTACGATGTTTTAGTATTAGGGATTTCAAGAATCGTGTGCTTTTGATGCACATATGGTTGTCAATTGATGGATATTTCGATGATTACTTTGCTTTGATTTCTCACGATCTCAGATTTTGGGATGTAGAGATCTTTGATCCGTTGGTTGATTTGAATTTGATGTGAGGGTTGGTATTTGCGGTTGTATGATGTATTTTATTGCCTCTCTTTTTTTTTTTTTTGATAAATCCACTTTTGGGACTCGGAAGCTTGGATTTGTGATTATTATGGTGATTAACAAATATAAAATCATGGATGCATGCATTTGATGAAATTGCATATCATGAATTCTTTCTTTTGGACTTCTCACATCTCGAATGGGTGGTGTTGTTTGTGCCAAGATGGTGGCAATATATCCATAGGAGGTGTACATGTATGGCAATAGGCCCCATTATGTATGGGGCACATCACAAAAACTACGTTCATCTGATAATTAAGTCTCATTCATCCATTGCTAGAACCACTCACCAATTTATTTTTAATTGTCGATATTCTAATCACCAATTTGATGGTTGGGATTGTTCAATTAGGTTTACCACACATGCTCAATCCATGATGAGCTCTATGGTTTGGACATTCTGGTTTGACACATGTGTGTGCCATGTACAATGGACGTGTCTCCACTGTTGCGAAAATGTGATTTAGTTATCAGCGTAGTCTTGTTTTCAGGCTCAATCTCAGCTTTGATGTGTCAAGGTATGGGTAAAACGGTCATTTCCACTGACTTGTATGGAGTATGGACCCAGTATTAAACACATGCATCTATGAGTTTGACATGTGAGTGTATATGACGTGTCAAGGGAGGAGTCTGGATTTTAGGGGAAGAGTCCGGGTAAAACTAAATTGAGTGGGTGGAACATTGATTAAGCTTGAGATACTTGCAAGGAATGATAGTATTGCTTGAGGTTTTCCATACAAAAATTTGAATGGATCGGCTAGCGTTTTAGTTGTTAGCTTTTGGAACATTTTTGTCCCTTAATATTGTTTGGCAACCCGCATAAGAGCAAGAGGTTGGTGAATGCAGCATGTACAAGGTAGATGTCTAGTTAGCTTTTTATGGGAAGGTCACTCTCAATATTTCTTTGACTGCTGCCAAGGATGTTTTCAAAGAGGATTGATATTTTTTTATTATTATTATTATTATTATTATTATTATTATTATTATTTTTTGTGTCATGTGCAAGTATAAAAAATGTGCAAGATATTGCCATTCATCAGGTTTGCCCATCATGAATATGATCCGGCTAAAAGATCAAGCGAACCTGTTCATCATGTGGGAGACATGTATGATAAAAGTGGATGGCTGAAATAAATTGACCAGTGGTGCATTTCCAATGTAAAATGCATGACCCACCTTCTGACCGGAGTGGCATGATATTTTTGCAGACTTATTCAGGGTTGGGCCTGCTTTATGAATGGATTAAATCTCATGTGTGTGCTGTAATGTTGTCAGTTTTTTTATTATTGTTTTGCAGTCTTAATAGGGTCCAATCGTGTTGAATTGCAAATTGAATTGTAATTGAAAATCGTAAGGTTATTATTATTATTTTTTTTTCCAATTTTCATAAAAAATTGAAAAATCTAAAATTGTAAAAAATCAGAAAAATCTCACCAGTCATCAATTTTTCATCAGTACACACCAACGAAAATAATACATATCATGTGAGCATCAATTGAGAGCTTGTATAAGGTATGCATATCATGATAGTATGAACTGATTCTTGCCTCTTTCATTGTTTTTTCTTTCAAGAAACCTTAGAAAACAAACAAAGAAAAGAAACAAGAATCCTTAAATAATTTATGTTCGTTTGTTCCTTTGTTGATTGTAGAATCATGTTAGAAGTAGAATTTGATTTTTTTGACCTGATGGCATGGAAACAATCTTATGCAAGCTGGAAATGGGTCCCATAGAACACATATTATAGAGTCAAAGACGGACTATAAGATGGCGTTGACATGACTTATGCTTCTACCGATGTGATGCATGCAGGCCATGCATCGGATGTGTATATGCATCTTATACAAATAAGAGCAGGGCCGGGCCTGATGGTCATTTGATGATTTTGGTCCGTGGGGTTTTTTGGGTAACTTGTGGACCCAATATGATCAACTAGATGATCCGATTAGTGGTTGATTGGACTGGGGCCAACAGATCCAATTGCATGGCATACTCAGTGGTCCAATTGGCTGAGGCCTCAGGGTCTTATCTAACTGTGGCCCACCTTGCCTATTAATGACATTGTTGAGCATGATTATAGTTTTTAATGAGCACTTCCAATTTAGTATGTGGTTTTCTACTCTCTCTCTCTCTCCCGCCCTCCCTCCCTCTCTTTGTTTCCTCTTTCTCTTTCTCTCTCTTTCTCATCTCTCCACACAATGGATCGTCCATATCAAAGGTGGCCCCACATGATGGAGGACTCACATCGAAGGTGGGGGCCACATGATGGATGGTCCATATTAAAGGTGGGCTCCACATGATGAGTAGTGGATATTGAAGGTGGGCCCCACATGATTGACTATCAACATCAATTTAGGCCCTTATAATGGTCGGTCCACATCAAAGGTCGGCCCCACGTAATGGGCGGTCCATATCAAAGGTCGTCCCCAAATGATGAATGGCCCACATCCAAGGTGAGCCTTGCATTCTAGATGACCCACATCGAAGGTGGGCCCACGCAATGGACGGTCCACGTCAAAGGTGGGCTTCACAAGATGGGGTAGTGGAAATTGAAGGCAGGCCCCACATGATGGGCGACCAAATGAAGGTGGGGCCCACATGATGGATGATCCACATCAGTGGTGGGCTCCACATGATGGGTGGTGGATATTGATGGTGGGGCCTCGAATGATGGACAACAACATTGATGGTGGGCCCGACACCCATATCAAGGTGTGCTTCACATGAGGATAGTCCACTACAAAGGTTGGCCCCTAATGATGAATGACCCACATACAAGCCTAACCCCACATGATGGATGGTCCACTTTGACCTACATAATGGATTCCTCATTAAAGGTTGGCCCCGCATGATGGACGGTCCATATCCAATGACCGACATGATGGATGACCCACGTCTAAGGTAGATATTGATAGCCCACATCAAAGGTAGGCATGGATAGTCCACATTGAAGGTAGTCCCCACATGATGGATGGTTCACAATGAAGACATAGCTGAGGTGGGCCCAACATAATGAACTGTCCACATCAAAGGTCGGCCCGACATGATGGACGGTGGATTTTAAAGGTGTACTTGTTTAGGGACTTCTCTTTTTCGATGGCTTGTTTAGAAGAAGATTGAGCGTAGAGCTGGTTTGATGTGCCCCCTACCATCTCTATTTGGTCAATGCAAAAATGTAGGCCTGAAAGTGGGGGACATTCGAAAAGGGTGCCATATCCATTTGTGCTCTTTCTTAGTCTGTTCCAGTTTGGATTGAGTTAGTTTTTATCTATTTTTATTTTCCTGTCAGTATTTTGGATTGTGTCAATGAATGGAAAGGTTTAGAGCATCTTTGTAGGAAGTTCTACACTAATTTTAAGTCTTTCTTTTGGGTGTGAAGTGTGAATATCGTCATAGGAAGTTCTACACCAAATTTAACTCTTTGTTTTGAGTGTGAAGTGTGAAATGTGATTTTTTTTATTTTTATTTATTTTTATAAACTGTTTGTTTTGGAATGAAGAAGGTTTTTTGACATGTTACTGCCCACCTTTTGGTGAATTCCCAAAGAAACCTCCTCCTTCTCAGTATTCTTAAATAAACTCCTACCTTTTCTTGGGTACTGTAAAAAAATTCCTTCAGTTGACATTTTGTCATGGTTGTGTGATGGAAAGTAGAAATGCCGTTAAATTAGATTGTTGGGATGACCAAATGATCGTTTTGCACTTTGGAGACTTCCCAAACAAACCTTTCCCTTTGTAGTATTCCTTAATAGATTCTTACCTTTTCTAGGTACAGTAAAAGAAGCACATGAATTACTTTTCCATTACAGTAGTGTGATGGAGAGCACAAATGCAATTAAATTAGATCCTTAGGATGATCAAATGACCGTTCTTTCCTTCATAGACCGATCAAATCTCACATGTTTCATATTTGTACGTGTCCCTGCACGTGGATGTGTCTGATTCTATAAGAATGTTGATGTGTGTTTGATTCCCCATGTATGTGGAATTAGAAAAAACCCCTACTTGTGTAGAGTTAAGGTAGTAAAAGCTTAGTAAAGGTTAAGGGGTTAGGTAGAAGGTGTAGATTGGTTTGCTGCTATTGCTAGTTGCTACTCTCATTCCTTTTGGTCGTAGAACCATAGATTCCTTGATGGTTAAAAGTTAAAACCTTGTGTCTATTTTCTCTTCCCTTTTCCATTTCCTTAGTCTTCTCTCCATTACCTTTCACTCATGTTACCATGGCTAAGAAGAAAAAATCTTCATTGGCAAGACAAACAAAGGTTATACTGCAACACATGAATTCTAGAGAATATAGATGATTGCTTCAATTGAATTATTAGATTTGTAGCATGAGTTGCTTTCAAGCATTAGTTGCTCTACTCTTTTACTGGCCTTAAATATCAGGTTTGTGATCACCATTAGAAGAAATTCACTTATATATTGGTGTGTATTTTCAAATTAATGCAATTAAATTCTAGTTTTCAATTTGTTTGCATCATCATCACACCACTTGGATTGAAGGAGCATTGTTCCCCACAAAATCAACCCCATCACATCCTTTAAATAGAAGAGTCCTTTTTATCAAATTAATCATCTCTAGTTCCATTTGTATGGCCTTGTATCCATAAGCATGCTTCTAAATATCGGCATCAAGGGGTGTATCGACCTGGCCGAAAAATGATACAGTACTTGCATCATGTATTGTACTGGCTTGTATCTGACTGCATTGGCCGATATTGGTTAATTTTTTAATGCCAAAGAATTAAGGAAACTATTAGAGATTGGGTAACAATGAGATATTCAAGAATGAATCCCTTTTTGTTTTTTCCTTTGAATTTTGAATTTTGGACATGCCGATGATGCTATAACTGACCTTTCTCTTTGATAAGAATGTTGTATGTCTTCTTAACTTGAAAGCCAACCAAATTGGCCATAATTGAACACAAATCAAACATGATTTGGTGATTTCGGGCCCATTACATTGAAATACAATAAAAAGGAGATTATAACCCTATAAGGGGTGATGGTTTAGCCTTTTTTCTGATTTTTCCTATAATTGTCCATTCACTGTGACTGGTGGAATGCCACTAAAATCTTTTATTATCCCCAAATAAGCCTACGTCTAGTCTAAAATTATTTTCTAAGCTCCTTCCATGGTTTAAATAAAAAAAGAAGAGAATTCGTGAATTAATATATATATATATATATATATATATATATATATATATATATATATATATATATAAAAGTTGGGCTTTTTATGCTATCAACCCCTATTGGCCGTGTTGGTTTGGTGCAAATACGCACCATATTGGCCGATATGGGCAGATACGTCACGACTCATTTTAACTAGGGCTAATTCAGCCCCGTGTCTCGTATGATATTGTGCCGATATGGATATGATACACCCATATCAGCCGTTACTAAGAAAGTACCTGCTAATTATACTGGTTTGTGCGTATGTATGGATGAACAGTACACATGCAAACACTACATGGCATGAACAGCATACATGAACAGAGTCAATGGACTCGCGTGTGGGGTCCACAATCTTACTGGACCACCATCTCTAGGCCCATCAATCTTATCGCCTGTGTGGCCCACGCCCATGCTCATTTGTAGATCGTTGCATCGGGAGCCCTAGATGCATTGTTGCCCTTTGTCAGCTTCAAATTTTCCCTAGATGGATATTATATGCCTTTATCAGCCGATACTAATCTAACAATTTGCTTTCTAAACAAGTTTAAAAGCAAATGTGGGAACTGCTACTGCCGTACAGAAGCACTTGCTAATTTACCGATCTGTGAACACATACGGATGAATAGTGCACAATTGTGAACACTACACAGCATGAACAGTATACAGACTCACACGTAGGGTCCACAATCTTAATGGACCACCACCTCTAGGCCCATCACCTCTATGACCTGCACCCATGATCGTTGGTAGAAGATCGCTGCGTCAGGGGCTCTAGATGCATCATTGTCCCTTGTGAGTTTCAAATTTGCAGTACTCATTTCAAATAATTGAATTGACTCGTCACCTCGTGTGAAAAAATTCTGAATGTCAGTGAGCTTTTGAATCCGTGGTGCACCACTATCAGAGGCATTGATATTCTAACTTGAATTGCAAGTATAAACTCTGCTTTGTGAATGTTGTGGGTGGTTGTGACACCATAGTCGAATTCGATTGTCAAATTCTGGACCTGTTAGAAATGAATACACTCCAAGTACTAAGTGGAGGAAACTTTATTACTCTGGAAAAGTGTGATGGATGCTACACAACATTGAGAAATTTTACACATTCCATACAAGTAAATTCAAATTGAACTGGCCAGACTATGATTCCCAGTTTAGATGTATAAATACATACCTTACAAGTAACTTAAACAGAACTGGCCAAATTATGATTCCAAGTTTTAGATGTATCAAGAAAAAAATTATACTTATGGTGGACATTTATTGGATGGTTGAAATGAAGAATATCCAACGGTCCAATTTCAGCAAACTGCACAAACCGGTGGCTACAAATCGATGATGATGATCATTATATAAGCCTTATCCCATGTAAATCAGCTAGTGGCTAGAATTGTTTCAACAAGTCTGATTTTGGGATCTTCATTTACAGTGTTTCAACCAGTCTGATTTTGGGATCTTCATTTACAGTGGGTTACACAATTTAGGTAGCTTAATTTGAGTTAATGAATGCCATGTGTATAATTTAAGGGTTTTTTGGCAACATGAATTTGGATTCTGACTTAAGAATCCAAAGCTCATGTTGTCTAACCTCGACAGGGCAGTTTTTCAGTTGCATTTGACAGCCTTAATTTCCAATCCTATGGAATGTAGAAATTATGTTCACAGCCTGGATTTTGGAGGACTCTGCATATTTATGATAGTTGGAGAGGACCGAAAATTCAGGTTATTGAAACCCACATTTTATCTTGGATTTTAAGGGGAGCCCTTTTGAGGGTTTTTTTTTTTTTTTTTTTTTTTTTTTTTTTTTTTTTAAATTTTAAATTATTTAAATTATTATTATTTTTTAAAATTTAAATTTAATTAATTAATTTAAATTTTTAATTTTAATTATTTTTGTGGGTAGGTTTTTGAGGATTTTAAAAGGGGCCCTTTTGAGAATTCTTAGGGGAATTTTCAATCATGTGTCATGCCCCGAAATCCAACACTCGGGTATGCTCAACCCTAATCCCGCACCCGAGGACATAGCTTATATAATATGCTTACAAACTGTAAGTCGACAAACCATCACACTTAATCATTCCATATAATATACACGTCCTAAAATAAATTAAATAACTATTAACCAAAATAAAATATAAAATATCTAAATCATTATCGCCACAATCTAAGGTCTTAATCACTCTTCCACTATAAGTCTTCTTACATTAAGTTTCAAAACTTAATAAGGAAACCAAAACTAGATAAACAAAAAATAAACATCTGTCAAGAAAGTACAAGGTAATGCATACTCAAAGGGCGAGATGACGACGACGAAGCTGAATGCAGACGACACGAGAAAATGGGGAGACTGCTCCACCATCAACTCAGGGAAATCGACTGCAAACTCGTCCGAAGCGGGAGGTTGGCTGTTGACTGATCAAAGGAATACCTCATTGCGGGACATTGCAATAACGGGACAGAATGATCAGGAATGGCAGATGGTAACTGGACGAAGATCTAGAACAGAGGGTGCTGCGGCTAGGAATCATATAGCATATCCTACCCTCTTCGTTAAAGGGTTCCCTAGAGGATGGTTCCCTCTCAACATCGAGCGGATATTTGGTCGCGCGGGAGCGGTTATGGACGTCGTGATGCCGAGAGACCGACATACTGGTGCCTATAGAGGCTTCGCCCTAGTTAGCATGTCGTCTGAAGCCGAGTTGGCTAGAGCGGTGGGTATGTTACACGGCGTAAAATTCGCCGGTTGTCCGCTATTGGTTCAAAGGGGCTAGATTTGGACCCAGTTTCCTTCCTCCTCCCAAACCTCCGCTATTAAACAAGGTCAACCGCCCCAAACCTACGAACCCACCTCCCAACCCTTCCCCCTCTTCTTCCGATCCGGGACCTAATCCTATATTGCCGGTGCGGCCTTCTTTCAAGGCCGCTCTTTTGCACAATACAACCCCTCCTCGCTCCGATACTATGCCTACCCCTACACCCTCTCCTCCTCCCCCACCTGCTTCCAAGGAGGGTGTCCTTATCGCGGTTAACATGTTGCACTTCCAAAGGGCTTCTGACGATCTCAAGGAGACGATCGTCACCATTTGTAAGGAAGGTGCTTCTTTATCTCAGGTGAAAGATTGGATTGCGGAAACTACGGGTTTCCGGCCGGGAAATTACAAGATAAAGCCGTTGGGTTACAATGAACTTTGGGTTAAGGTGTGTCCGGGTATTAACCTTGAGATGCTATTAATGGCTGGACATCTCCACTCTGGAGGTTTGGTGGCCAGGGTCATGTGATGGGAAGAATTTTCCATCTTTGGCATGGAAAATGTCTGGTTTCAAATCTAGGGTATACCCCTCGAACTGTGGTTTGATGAATTTTTCATCTCTGTAGCAACTTATTTGGGATCCTATCTCGAGCTGGATTCCAAGACGAAATTGGGGGAGGAGGTTGGTGTCATCAGGGTGAGAGTCAGGAAGAAGGGCATTCCTTCACTACCGACCATCAAAGTGACGGTTGCCGATCATGCTTTGGAACTTCCGATCGTGAGGGAAGGACAAGACGGTCCTCTCCCTCGCTGGGGTGATCTATGGCGCGTTAGAGAGGAGCTTGTATCGGAGCCGACGAAGACTCACCCTACTCTGGAAGAAAGATCACATGACCGGTACTCCCGCGGAGCACCTTTCTATACGCTTGTCACTCCGTCTGACGTCTGCGGCGGAGAAGACCGTTCTTCCATCCTTCTGGAGACACGTGGTGACCCTCTGTTCAATCAGCTGCCCTCGACTGCAGCACCATCTTCTTGATCGTCCGCGTATCTCTCAGTACCCTGCGATCGTTTAACGCATGTTACGCCCGCTGATAGCGCCGCTTCGAAGAATGCACAGGTAGTCTTTTACTCGGGCGAGGATCCTCTTAATCTGCCGGTTAAAGACGCTCGCCCTCTAGCTTCGTCAGAGACTCTTATTGCTGCGCCACGCGTCAACCCTTGCTTCGGGAGACACGCGCCTTCTGCTGCTCCTAATCTTCCACGTGGACGAGAGTCTGTCTATCGGGCCCATCCTTCAAATTCGAGCATCTATTCTCCTCCGGACCCGTATTCGAATCCAGTTCTCTCTCGTTCTATTATCCAATTCCCTTCCACCTCGAATCCCATCATCGTGAAGCTTCCAGAGTCTCCTGCGCTTGGATGGAAAACTCCCAATCTCCTCCTTTCTCCGATTCGCTCCTCTAATCCAAGTTCTCCTTTTGATGTTGACTTTGCGGGCAGAGATAGTTGTTTTGAATATCTAGCCGATCCTTCTTCTCCTTCCGCTTCCTCCCCTCCCTCGGCAGGCGCATCAGAGTTGGGCCCGATCATGTTATTTCAGGACGACCTCTCTACTGACATTCTAATGGCGGAGCCCTTGCAGATGATAGCAGACTCTCAGGCGGAGGCTGTTCCTGCTAGAACGAATAGGGCTGAGCTTTTGGCTAAGATCCAGAAGAAGAAATGGATCAGAGATGCTATCTGGAAGGTTGGGAGATCTCTTGGTTTGTCTTTTGGAGATCGATTGGAAGACTATATTGCTCTCTTCCAATGTATTGAGACCGGAGGGAGACCTATGGTTAAGCGTTCACCGACCGACAAACAGCTAGCCAAAATCTCTACTAGTCGCGAATTGCAGCGTCTGGAAGCTAGCCCAGGGTTTATTTAAGCTTCTGCTTATAAATCCAGGAGAGGGTAATCGGGGAAGTTTAGTTAGTCAATGAAGATTCTTTCTTAGAACGTCAGGGGTGTTGGCTCCAAACAAAAGAGGAGCCTTATTAAAGTGTCCATTAATAGAGCTTTCCCGGATGTAATTTGTCTCCAGGAGACTAAAGTGCCTATCTTCAAAGACTATCTCCTCGCCTCCTTGTGGACGGCGAATGATGCTAAGTGGGTAGTTTTAGATGCAGTTGGTTCTTCGGGAGGTATTCTGCTTGCTTGGAAATCTTCCAAATGGGACATTCTATCTTCTTCCTGCGGCACGTGGTCGATTTCGATCATCCTGCAAGATAAGTCATCCTCTTTTACTTGCCTATTAACTGTTGTTTACGGGCCTATTTCTGATTCAAGCAGGGATGATTTCTGGGTGGAGCTAAACAGGGCCAGACAATCTTTTTCAGGTCCATCTTGTGTGGTTGGAGACTTTAATATCATTCGATTTCCTGAAGATCACTCTAGAAAGAGACGTCCGTCAGCTGCCATGCGTCGATTTTCCGAGTGGATCCAACATCAACAACTCATCGATCTCCCCCTAGCAGGAGCCAGATTCACTTGGTCCAACGGACGGGCGGATCCTATTCAATCGCGCCTAGACAAATTCCTCTTCTCGCCTGAGTGGATGGAGGCCTTTCCTCATCTTCAACAAGTAGCTCTTCCAAGAACGACGATGTTCAATCATTGTCCGATCTTATTATCAGTGGAGGAAGAGAACTAGGGTCCGAAGCCTTTTAAGTTTAATTCCTCGTGGCTTCAATCGGAGGATCTTTGTCGCAAAATTTTTTATTGGTGGGAGAACTTCAAGGTAGAGGGTTTTGCGGGTCACAAGCTGCTTTGCAAACTCAAACTTCTCAAAATCAAAATCAAGGAATGGCGACATCATATTCTTCATGAAAGAGAGGCCAAAGTCGAATCTCTTCTGTCCAATCTCCAGCGTATTGATGTTGATTATGAGGCTGCCCCGCTATCGACTGAATACCTGTCCAGGCGTATTAGCGTTATTCAGGAACTATACAATATTGCTCTGGAAGATGAGGCCTCTTGGAGGATCAAATCCAGACTTCGATGGATTGCTGATGGGGACAAACATACAAAGTTCTTTCACAACATGGCTAAGATGCAGGCTAAATCCAAGTCTATTCTCAGCATTTCTGATAATGGGGTCACTATTGAGGACAAAGCAGAGATTGAGCGCCTCGCAATTTCTCATTTTCAAAATCTCCTTTCAAAGGAAAACTGGACCAGGTCGGGTCTAGATAATCTATCTTTCACAACTTTGGAGAAATCTGATGCCGATTTATTAGAGGCCCAAATTTCTGAATCTGAGGTTAAAGCGGCCGTTGATTCCTTAGGAGGGGACAAATCCCCAGGGCCAGATGGGTTCCCGATGAGCTTTTACCACACCTTTTGGGATTCCGTTCGTCATGATGTGATGCTTTTTATGAATGAATTCCACGCCAGAGTTAGACTTTCGAAAGGATTAGGTGCTTCCTTCATTTCTCTCATCCCCAAGGAGTCGGGCCAATTCTTTCTCTCAGTTCCGTCCAATCAGCCTTATTGGGAGTCCTTACAAAATCCTCGCGAAAACTCTATACTCTCGCCTATCCAAGGTTATCGGAAAACTCATCTCGCCTCATCAGATGCGTTTATAAAAGGCAGACAGATTCTGGATGGGGCCCTCATTGCCAACGAAGTTCTTCATTCTTGTCATAGATCAAAGTTGCAGGGGATTTTCTGCAAGCTGGATGTTGCAAAAGCTTATTTATGACCATGTTGATTGGAAATTCTTCCTGTACATGTTGTCTCGAATGGGCTTCGGAATCAGATGGACTAGATGGATCGAGGCCTGCGTCTCCTCCGCTCACTTCTCCCTAATTCTCAATGGTTCTCCTAAGGGTTTCTTCAAAAGCACGAGAGGTCTGTGTCAGGGGGACCCTTTATCCCCCATTCTATTCCTTATTGTTGGTGAGGCTTTATCCCAGATGCTGATTAGAGGTCAGTCTCAAGGCCTATTGCGTGGAATCACGATGCCTGGTCTTCCGAATCCCATTACGCATACCCAGTTTGCTGACGACACATTGATATTCTCCGACGCTTCTTTGGACTGCATCAGTAATCTTCTTCTTACCTTGCGCTGTTTTGAAGCAGTATCGGGTCTTCGAATAAATATGAGCAAATCAAAGATTCTAGGCATCAACGTCTCCCCTTCGATGATTCTTTCCTTTTCCGAGACTCTTGGGTGCCAGGTTGATTCTTTCCCAACGTCTTTTGTCGGCCTTCCTCTTGCCGTTGGTCCTCCTCCGAAGCTCATATGGGACAGAGTTATCAGTAAATTCCACAAATATCTCGCTACGTGGAAATGTCGCTACCTATCATTAGGTGGGCGCCTGACTCTGATTAAATCTGCTCTTTCCAGCCTTCCCCTATATTGCATGACCCTATTCAGATGTCTGCCTACTGTTATGAAGACGATCGAAAATATTCGAAGGGATTTTTTGTGGTTCGGTAAGGATAATCAAAGTAAATTTCATCTGCTAGAGTGGAAAGAAGTTTGCAAGTTATTCAGGGAGGCGGGGCTAATGTCAAAATCTTGAAATTTATGAATGCTGCTTTGCTTGGGAAATGGACTTGGAGATTCGCGATTGAAAAGGACTCGTTATGGAACTCGATCGTTCAAGGGAAATATGGTTCTTCCCCTGGTGGATGGTGGCCAAAAGACTCCTACTACAAGGTTGCCAAAATAAAATTCTTATGCAACCTGGAATGATTTCATAAACAATCTCTCAAAATAAAATCATGTGGCATGCATCAGGAATGCAATGCTAATGCATGAAATAATCCACAATGGTCTATTTATTTTGATCTTTGAACACCAGGGCCTTTTTACACTAGTTGGCCAATCAAGGTATTTCGTAATAGTAACGGTAGCCACCATCACCATTATGATATGGCCCTCGTAATGGTTGTTACGGCCCCTGTAACGGCCATTACAGTCTTTTTTTTAAAAAAAAAAAAAAATTGGAAAAATAACCTTGAAAACCTTGAAAAACCTGTATCGGCCTGCTCGTCATAGACCGTTATGGGGTCGTTACGACCTTTACGATGGGTGTAACGGGTTGTTATGAGGGGTTTTAAAGGCCTGTACTTGGGGGTGTACATTGAGTCGAATTGTGTCGAGCTGGCCTCAACTCGAACTCGGCTCGGCTCGGTCCTCGACCCTGACTGGCCAGCTCTGCTCGGTTCGTTCAGCGACTTGGGCCAGTTCGAGCCAAGATCAAGCTGAGTTCGCCTGTGTAGCATTTTCACAAACACCCGGACTGCACCTTCAAAATCTCACTGTATTTAAGACAACAACAATGGTTTTACAGGTATTTTATCAAACACATTCTAAGAAACATAAAAATCAAGAAAAAAGGGTATTGGTTTCATATACATACCTTCTTTGCCACCAGCCACACTTCGTTGAATCATTTCATTAAACACTTGGTGAGCAACATCAATATCCAAGTAACCGAGTCCCCGAACTGGTTCGAATTCGAGTTCGATCCGAGTCGAGTCAAGCTGGGGCTAGCTCGAACTCGGCTCGAACTCATTTTCGAGCTAAAAAAATCAGCTCGACTCGGCTTAAACTCAGCTTCGAACCGAGTCGAATCGATCTTTTTCGAGTCGAGTCGAGTGAGCTAATCGAGCTAGCTCGGTTCGTGTACACCTCTACTTGTACTAGTCATTTTTTTTTTTTTCTTTTCTCTGTAACAGTTGTTACGGCCTTTACGACCCTATAACATATAACGGTTGCCTCCATTATCTTTACGTAACGGCCTTTATGACTTCATAACGGCTGTTATGGCATACCATGCAACCAATACCATCTAAATACAACACCTGGTGTTGCAATGGTCTTTTGCAATCCTTACATCTCACCACCTAGCTTTGCAGTGGGGGAACCATTCATAGTTGGTCAGACTACCACCCTATTTGGACTCGCAGTGGCCTTTTGCAAATCAACTATGCTCATCCACCTGGCTTTGCAGTAGAGGTTCCGAAAGGTACCGATTGAGCTTTAGGGACTTCCAACCCCAAGGGTCTCAATCGTCCTCTTATTGTGCTTTTAGGGATTTTCAACCAAGGGGACTTGATCGACCCACCCATTTTTCTGGTATTCTAGCATAGGACCTTCAACATGGAGGGACTCAATTGCCCCACTATTTCATAATGATGCACATGATATATGATTCAATAATTTTAAAATAACATGAAACTCATGAAAGATTCTTAGAACCTTTTTCTGCATGCATTCAAGTATTATAAACCCTTTTTCCATCGTTGAACTATTCCAATTAAATCATGGATATGCAATGCAAGTAGTTGAATTTGAAAATTTAAAAGAACAAGAAAGCAAACCTTGATTTTCAAGAATTAGAAGAGAAATCAAGAAAAAAAAATCTTGATTTTCAAGAAAATCAATGTTCGAAATATCGATATCGTGTTACATATCGCATCCTTGGGATACATATATGTATCAGTTATCGCACGGGATATATAGTTTGTATCGGGTAATTTATCACACTTTTTGCAAAACATGGGGAAACATTGGGAAAATGGTTGAATTTTTCAATGTAACTTCAAGGATTGTTAAAAAAGACCTTAATACACACTTTTAAATCATAACATCTTAAAAAAGAAGTGCACTTAATAGGTTTCCTTTGTATAGGGTCATAAGTTGTGTTGTTTGAACTAATGCAACTAAATTCAAATTAAATGTATAACATTAAGTGTCAATCATTTCATCAAACACCCCTAAATAATTCGAAATTAGTCTTAATTGACAACTGGTTGAAGGGAAATTTCAAATAATAATAATAATAATAATTTTTAATTAAAAAATGATTTTTATTTTTCAAAAATTGACAAGTACTTGACAGATCAGTAAATCAGCCCTTGTACATGCTTGATTTCATTTTGGAGTGCAACATTGCAAGCAATTTAAGAGAAATTGGAGAATTTTCTAATTTTCTCCAAATCGGACCATTTGTACTCAAATTTCGAAATTAGAGTATATATGATGGTCATTTTATCAAATACTTCTAAATACTTCGAAATTAGTTTCAATTGACAGTTGGTTGAAGGAAAATATCATTAAAAAACATGGAGAACATGAACCAATGGATATAAAAATCAAAGCTCCAACTCCATGATTTTTCATGCAAAAGCATGAAGAACCAATGAATTTGTAACTATTTAACATTGATTTAACATAATTTCAACAAAAGGGAATCTGAAATTGAAATTGCTCACTGAATCGAACATGTGGGATATATCGGCACTACCTGTGAGTTTCGTATTGCAGGTGGGATACAAGATATATCGTGGGATATATCGGCCGATATCGTCGATATTTAAAACATTGAAGAAAATAAAGGAAAAGGGCAAGAAACCAAGAAAGATAAGAATTAGATCTTTGATTTTCCAAGCAAGTAAAGAAAAATACAAGAAATTTAATCTTGATTTTTAAGAATTAAAGGAAAGAAAAACAATAGTAATTCTTGATTTTAAAGAAAATAAAGAAAATGTAAGAATTCAAGAAAGACAAGGGATTAATCTTTGATACCTAATAAGGTAAAGGGTGATAAAAGCGAAGAATCAAATTTCAAGAAAAAGAATATAGGGATGTAGAGAATCATATGTTATGATGCATATTATAGAAAATGCATGATTTTACACAACTTCCCAAAGGAAAATCATGTGAGAGATTACTCACTCAACATAAAAAGGCTCTAAAATTCTTAATTAAAGAAGAGAGTAAAGATTACCTAAGAAGGAAAGATACTATTCCCCCAAAGATTCTTGCTCCCTGATTCCCTAAAGCTTTCCTTTTCTTCCTCTAAGAAATCTTCCTAAAAACCCTAAATTTTTTTCCTAAGAGCTTTCCTCCCCTCTCACTTTCTCTCTCCCACTCTCTTTCTCTCTCCCCACTTTCTCACTTTACACTCTCCCACAATTCACGTCCTCCTTTTGAATTGGAGGGGCCTCACGTCCATAGCTTCACATGTGGACCTCACTCCTTATTGGTCTAAAAACCCTTAACATCACCCCCTGAAACTGATAGGTGTAAACACATCACACTCTATTCCTATTGGCCTAAGCACATCACACACTATTCCTATTGGTCTAAACACGTCACAACTCAAGCCTTTCTCCTCACCCAATTCTAACATGAATCTCTCTCCATACTACACAAGGACTCTCATGGAAGAGAGTCCTTACGCTGCCCCTTAACTCTTTCCTACTCAAGTTTGGACAGCGGGTTGGGTGGATGGATGGTTTGTTCGATTGTTAAGTTGATGGATGGTTTGGATTGGGTGGATGCATAGTCGGATTGATGTGCGTTTGGAGGTTGGAAATGGGTTGGTTGAACAG
This sequence comes from Magnolia officinalis, assembly GCA_021015155.1. Lineage (NCBI taxonomy): Eukaryota > Viridiplantae > Streptophyta > Magnoliopsida > Magnoliales > Magnoliaceae > Magnolia > Magnolia officinalis. The sequence continues at coordinate 51,687,303 of JAJHSJ010000014.1, read as the reverse complement.
GTTGGTTTTGTATGCATACATCAAGGTTGAACTTGTACAAGGAATGGCTGGATTTGGAGGTTTTGCATACATGGATCAAGGGAAAGATTTGGAAGGGTATGGGCACACAAATAACGGTCCCGTTGGAGCAGATTTTGCATGGAATGTAACGGTCATAAATGGACAGATTCGAGGTATTAATCGACAGTCAAAATTGGACAGGTTTGATACACAAATTAACGGTTACAACTGGACAGATTTGCTACAAAATTCAATGGTTAAATTTGGATAGATTTGCTACACAAACCGATGGTCATAATTGGACAGAATTCATACACTAATCAAGGGTTATAATTGGACAGGTTTAACACACAAGTCAATGGTCTGAGTTGGACAGATTTAACATAATTTAACGGTCATAATTGGGCTGATTTAACACATGGTTCAATGGTCAAAATTTGAATGGATTTGACATGAAATTTAACAGTCTACATTGGGCACAGATTTAACTCACAATTAACAGTTGCGAAAGGGCTGATTTAGTACATGCATCAACAGCTACGATTGGGCTGATCTGAGATGCACTCTAATGGACGTACTTGTGCAGATTTTTGACACTAATCAGTGGTTAGAATTTGGGCTGATTTGGTACACCGACCAATGATCAAAGACGGACAGGTGTAACACTAGGTAGGTATAATGCATTGATCAATGGTTCTATTTGGACAGATTTGATACACATCAGCGGTCACAACTGGGCTGATTTATCATGTGAAATAATGGTCTAGATTGAATGGTTTTAACACACAAATCATTGGTCCTAAGTGGGCAGATTTAAGGTACAAATTAACATTCGAAATTGGGTAGATTTAATGCGAAAACTAACGGTCTCAATTTGGGCTAATTTAGCACTAAGATCAATGGTCATAGGTGGGCTGATTTGTTACACAGTTCAATGGATAAAACTAGACAGATCTAACACACATATCGAGGATCACACCTTGGACAAATTTAATACACAATTAGTGGTCAACATTAGGTGGTTTCAATACATGATCAACGGTCAGCTTTCTACATATTGATGGATGCATTAGTTGGTCATGTATGAACGGATGTATCTGTGGATGGATGGATGGGTGTATGCATGTGTGCGTGTACATATACATACCAATGTTTATGGTGTGTGTGTGTGTGTGTCTATATATATATATATATATATATATATATATATATATATATATATATATATATATATATATATATATATATATATAGGGAAAAGGTACAATGCGCTCGAGCTGATTTTAACGCCCCATGAGGTCGAGCTGTGTGGGCCCCACCGTGATGCGTTTCGAACATCTACCCCATCAGTCAGATGCACCATTCCATCGTGGGCCTAGGTTTCAAAAATCAAGTCAATCCGTGACTTGTGTGGGCCACACCACATACAGAAGTGGGGAGGGGCCGTGCACCATTAAAACATTCATAACCATTTTTGAGGGCCCACCGAGATGTGGTTTGCAAATCCAGCCCATCCGTTATGTGTGTCCCACTTGAATGAGGGTTCAGACCAAGTTTCAGGCGCATGCAAAACTCAGGTGGGCCCCACCAAGTGCTTTTATATGTTTTAACGGTGTCTTCACATAATTTTAGATGGTGTGGCCGACCTGAGTTCCGTATACGGCTGATTTTTGGGATATCCCATAATTTAAAGGGTACCCATCAAATGCACGGTGTTGATGGTCGAAACACATCACGGTGGGGCCCACACAGCTCGACCTCATGGGAGCTTATCGTCAGCTCGAGCGCATTGTACCTTTTCCCATATATATAATATATATATATATATATATATATATATATATATATATATATATATACATACACACACACACACACACACACACACACACACACACACACCAATGTTTATGGATGGATGGGTGTATGCGTGTGTGTGTGTGTGTGTGCGCGCGCGCATATATATACCAATGCATAAACATTCAAAATCACCAAAATATTAAAATTAGACAAGATAAACCCAGGCCATTACAATATGCCGCAAGTGTATCTAATGACTTACTGTATGAAATATTAGTACCGGATTATATGTTGGTCATCCTCAAAGCCGATATGAATCAGTTCATATACCATTACCATTCCTCTCTTTGCATGGATGGTCCATACAATGGCTTCACACCCTCCCTGGTCAAGTGTTTGAGTAGTTGGTGCCATCATCGTCAGGGGAAAAAAATGACATTGGACTTTATCAGACTGGTTATCCGCTATGCTGTTGTGAATGTATGGAAACAAGAATCTGAAAATAAAAATAAAAATCCTGATGCACTTTGATCATTGCCTCAAGCATTGGAAGTTTAGCACATTATCGTAAGTAGATTGGCAGAGCAACCGAGTGATAAATTGGCAAAATACCCATCTTATATTATGGGGGAATAAGGTCCATTTTTATCCTCATATGCTTAAATGGTCATTTCTTGTATTTTTCCGTTGGGTGTTGCAACTTGCAACCCATTGCTCCATTTTTTTCACTTTCCCTTTTCCTTTTCCTTTTTCTTTCTTTCTTTCTTTTTTAAATGGTGTTTTCCTGCAATGCTTCCAATAGCAACAAGGAATTTGTTCAACAAGTTGAAGTGGATTCATGTACGTCTTGTTGGTCACTTTTGTAGAGATGCTCATGGTCCTTTTATTTCAATAAATGGATTAATTATGAAAGTTGAAAAAAAGAGAGAAACATTAGGCTTATGTCAAGAAGGCATAATTACGCCAGGCTGTTTTTCAATAAACAAAGATGAATCTAGTTGACACCCTTAGCTAACAGATCTGCAAACTAATTGGCTTATCTTCCAGTGTGATAAATATCGCTGATATTTTTAAAATCTTGTGATATTTTTGTGAGAAAACAAGTGAATTGTAATACTGCTAGATTTCCTATATATTGACAATTTTGAAAATTTGGCTAGATTTTGAAACTATCGACAATTTCGATTTTTTTGTGAAATTATCCTGATATTAATGTTAAAGTTACTTAGAAGTTTTAACTAATTAATTATATAATTAAATTAAAAATAAAAAATTATTTATTAATTTATAGTAGAATATTTTATATTTTAGCTAGATCTTTCCTGATAGTATCCTGAGAAAAAGCTCAAAATTTTAAAATCTCTGAGAAATTCCTGAGAGCGAGATTGATCACTTCGTTATCTAATAACATGAATAAGCGACCTACTTAAGCTAGAAGGCAGCTCCTTGATTTTGTTGATGATGTAAAGAACCCTTCATGGTTGAGCTTCCTTCATTCCTTCTGAATCCAAACCTTGTGACATTGCTTGACTCTCCGTCAACCATTATTTTTTTCTTTGACGTATTATCAGACTCGGAAAAAAAAAAAAAAAAAAAAAACAAAGAAATCTTTTTCTTTCTTTGACGTAGCAAGAGAGAATACAGGTCTGTTCTCTAAGAGCTTTGGCAACTTGAACCAGCAGGGCCGGAGAAAACTTTGATAGACATCTTGTCATTCCTAACAATGCCCCTATAGAAGAGGACCTAGATGTGCCTGGTGGTATTCTCCCTTCTTTGTGGAACCATCGTATTCTTTTGGAATTGTATTTCTTCGGCTTGATGTTAGCGACAAAATATATCTTTTTTGTGCTTTCTTTTCCCTTGTGTTGTTTCCAAGTTACAAGCAAAACACAGTGAAAAATTCAATTCAATGTGCTATTATATTCCCACATGATTGGGTTTATCAAACATGGATACTGGACTTGATGCTGACAGTGTTTGGAGTTTGACCAGTTGGGTGTCTATATTGTTGGGTTATTGAACCTTTTTCCCCTTTCCTCTTTTGAAGGTTTCAGCTATCAAATTGAGAGGTATGTCTCCAGCATCAAGATCCAAGTCCAAGGATAAGTCCTCTGTCAGGGCAGCAGCCAAGGAACAGCAGAAGGCTTCTCCGAAACCTTCATCTGCACCTCCTAATGCAGGGAGTGGTATTCCGGCAAGTGCATACAATCCAGTTTCGGGCACATTCCACACTCTGGAGACAGTGACACCTGTCTCTTCTCCTCCGCCTCAAAACAATGGTCGGTTCCGAAACATAGATGAGACGGATGACCATTCTGGCAGCTCGCTTGGAACAGGGGCTGAGTACGACTCAGTTTCCAACAATGATAGCTGCTCTGGTGAATCAGAAGACCAGAAAGAGAAGACTGCGAGCGTTGCTCCCAGGCCAGAAGCCATACCAGGATGCGACAATGACAAGCGAGATAAGATCCGGCAGAAGAACGAGAGGAAGCACCAGCGTCAGAAGGAGAGACGGGCCCAGGAGCTGCATGAGCGGTGCAGCGGGTACCTCATGTCCAGGAAACTTGAAGCACTCGCCCAGCAGCTAGTCAGTATGGGCTTCTCATCTGAGCGGGCCACGATGGCCCTCATCCTCAATGAAGGCAGGGTTGAGGATTCAATCACTTGGCTTTTGGAAGGGAGCGAAGAAGGTGTGCAGCAGGATCCAAGCCTTCACAGTGGGGGTAACCTGAAAATCGACATTGCCGAAGAGCTCGCCAGGATTGCAGATTTGGAGATGGAGCACAAGTGCACAAAGCAGGAAGTTGAAAGAGCTGTTGTGGCCTGTGAAGGTGATTTGGACAAGGCAGCCGAGACCTTAAGGGCGCAGAAACTGGAGCCAGCCTCAGCTCCTCCAAAGCTGGAAGAAACGCCAGACCCTCCGGCTGCCAATGGATGTAAACTGGCAGTGGCTGCCAATCAGAACCCTATTAGGACACAAGCGAAGACTGTTGCTCCTGTCCAAATCCAACAGAGAATTGATGAAAAAGATTTCAACTACACAAAGGCATCAGTGGCCCAGTTGGTTGCATCGCCAGAATCTGGGAACAGAAGCTTCCAGTCTTTTAGGAGGTCTCAACCAAAGTTGGAATGGGCGAGGCCACAAGCCGCGACGCCGGTGGAGAAGCGGTGGCCGAGTGTCAGTACGAGCCCTTCTGTTTCATATTCCTTGGCATCATCCCTGCAAGTGTCTCCCCCGCCTGCGAAGGCAGAGGCTCGGTATGTGGTTGTTGGAGCTGAAGGAAAGAGCATGATGCATGCAGGGGCCTTGAGGGAGCCGGTGATCATGATGCAGCGCCCGCAATCCCTCAATGCTAAGCAAAACCCAACTGCCAGCATGAGTGCATCTCCGCCGGCAGCGACTCCTCGATGGTATACGAATGGTGGTGCTGTTGCTACAGCTGGCAATGAGGTCATGAAGGGGAATGGGGGTTTAGGGAACATGCCGGGCATGAGCTTGAGCACAAATAACCGGAGCTCGCAACAGTTTTATCATCAACAACAGTACCAACCGTTCCCATCAAGTTCGTTGGACCCAGCCCCAGCCGAGTGGGGCGGACCGTGCTCCCCATGGAGCACGGCTGGGACAACTTCCTCGTCGCTCGCTGAGCCATCTTCCCTCGGCCTATTCACGGGCTGGGGCTCAGCTGGACCGTCATCCGGTTCATCATCGCCAGTTGACTGGAGCATGGGGGGCTCCATGCAGCAGTTTGACTACGCCAACATAGACTGGAGCGTTGAATCGAACTCGACAAGGCAGCGCGGGTTGTTGCTGGGCCTAGCATCATACGCGAAGAGTAACCGGACGTATGACGGGTGGTCGGCGGCTATGACTGCGGGTGCAAAGTCTACAAGGCCCGGCATGAATGGGATACGAATTGCGGGGATGCGTGAGGGTGGGGTGGTGACGGATGTGTCGTCCTCATCCTCATCTGCCGGTTCCCATGAATGGACGTCCCCATTTGCTGGGCAGGATCTTTTCAGTGTACCCAGGCAGTTTGTTACTTCTCCACCTCTCTAGGGAGGGAGGTGGGGTAGGCAGACGGGGATGAGAAAGAACGGTCAGATTTGCTGTTAGTGCTTTGTGATGATGCTGATGTTGATGGTTGGTTGTTGTTGCATGACCCAGTGAAAGATTTAGGAAGTCTTTGCTTCTAGCTTTTCTGTTGGTACGTATGGACTTTTCTGTTGGCACAACCCACCATCCCGGGTGGGCCATTCTGGGGTAGCCATACCGTGATCTATGCCCATACATCTATACTCTGGCATGGCGTACAAATTGATGGGATGTAACCAGGATGAACGCTACACCCTGCCGCAAATAGCTAGGACTACCGCTCAATGGCAATGTTAAGCCACCATGACGAATGGTGTGGATCACCACAAAGGCTTGTGAGTTTGGAAGATCCCAGCTGCCAGCCTTAGTACCTTGCTCAATTAGAGGCTTCTCTGTAGCCGTCTATCGTGTGGCCATGAATTAGAAGATAACGTTTGCATGGTCTGGCAAACCAATGTGCCCAGAATTGGAAATACAACAAGAAGGAAAAATTGATTGAGCATGCAACACGTCTGGGCACACATATACATACATATAAGACAATGAATGAGGATAGGAAGAAATAACACAATGGCACATTTGTAGGATATATAATATAAACTGTAAAAATATGAAGTGGGGTGGGGTTGTGCTAAATGTTAGAGCCCAAATCCAAAGATCCAAACGAGAAATTGAAGCCCAAGTGAGTTACTAGGCACATCGCCACTGCCATTAGCATTTTACAAATTTGGCTTTAGCCTTTGGGAGTGTTTTATCCTTTCCTGTTGTAAATGGGATACCTTAGCTTGGGATCATCAAATTACTTGTAATTTTGCATGCATGGTGAAATATAAATACACAATATTATTTACTAATAGTTGATTGGCTGAAATCTAATGGACGGTTGTAGAAATAGTTAACGGTTCAAATTTAACAAGAAATTGCCTACAATCAGAGGTTAATGTCCCACAATCAATCCCACTTTTGGATGATGGCTGCCCAAAAGTGTCTTTAAATTCTGTGTGCTTTTTGTATTAACCATCATGCTCTACCCATGGCAGGTGATAGGCCTTGTTCTTTCATCTCGGCAGCTTGGAGTGCACGCCTGTTGACCTTGTAAAATGCATGCATGGGGCCTATCATAAATGAGCTATATAGCCCAAACTAAGACTTGATGGGAGATCCTAACTGTTGTCATCCAATTTGGACACAGCGTCCAGGGCAACAAGTGGCCTGGTTTCGTTTAAGTGTGTGGGTATGTATATGCCTGGCATGCCATAGTTGTTATTGACTTGAATTGGCCGAAGTATCGGGATTAGGACTAGATCTGTCAATGTTGATCATGCAATGTGTGAAGGGGAAGGTTAATCCTTCAGATGGATTCTTTTTGTCTTTAAAACATGGACTCTTTTTTTTTTCCCAACAGCAATAATTTGATTGTGTTTACTCATGAAAAGAACATAAGAAAGTAAAATATGAATTAAAAAGCTTAATGCTAATTTTATTATTATGAAACCATATTGTGGACAAGATGGCAATGGATTGGATGATATTCAAGACCTGGACGGTCCTGGCTTTTGGCCAGCAACAAGTAATAAAAAAAAATACTAGGTAAGAACCTAGGGATTGGAAGGGCATCCATGCGCCGTCTCGGCTGTGGACTAGACAATCTCTAGGACCTGGAGAGTCATGAGAGGGTCATGGCTTTTGGTCAGCGGGATGTGACCAGAAAATTACTGAGTAATAACCTAGGGATTGAAAGGGGATCAGATAAAGGGGTTGTGGATGTTTATCTAAACTAAGTCGGCTTGCTGTAGTGATGCACTGGACAGAAGCAGGAACTAAACTATACTAAACTAAATTGATTTGGAGTTGATACAACATTGTGTTGGACAAGAAGTGGAGATGCTAAAACTAGGATATGGTAAGATATATGTTAATGAGGGATGAAATATTCATAGGTAACCTTAAGTTGAAAAGAGTTAATTGATTTGGATTGGTGGGGGCCTGAAACTTTCCTTTCATACTTTTATAAACTTGAAGAGGTAGTGGACTTGCGCACAGTCCCTAGACCTTTGGAATCAATGTTCGACAAGTTAGCATCCTTGGCTTTACACCTTTCTTTTCAAAGGTGTGGCAAGCTACTCATGTATCCTCATATTTAGGTATGTCTTTGATTTTGGATGATTTCCTTCTCCTAGTTCCCCATTTCGTAATCTTCAGGTATGTGTGGCCAATCATATCTAGCCACGTGTCCTTAGGTATTATCAGGATGTCAAACACATCTTCAAAAATGTGATATGCACGCTTCTCTTACTCCTATTTTCTAGGTATCATTTGGAGAGTGATCGCCTCTCGATTTTTAGTTGTATGTACATCTCTGAGCATCCCAACCCTCATGGTACAACACACATCTCAAGAGGAGAGGTGCTCGAGATCTTCACGATCTCATTTTCATGCTTGTATCGACATGTGTTGGCATCCTACCCATTGGATCTGGCTGCAACAGGTCGGGTGTAAATACTAACTTTCTGATTAATACTCATCAAATAAATGGTTAAAATGAAAGAACCAATGGTTCAAAGAATTTCTATAAATATGGGGCTATAAAAGTTGGATGTATTTAACTTTGAGATGTGTCCAAAGTTAATGAGTTCCACAATTGAGTGATTTGGATTGAGATATATGTATGCCTCAGGTATTGGGAAGCATGCATGAGCACGGGTTTTATTGTCTACCACCCCCATCAATTAACTCCTACAAAGGTATACTCTCATCTTTTAAAATCAAGCAAGGACAAATGCCAAACAAAAATTATGTGTTTTAGTGATGGGCACTCTTTATTACAAAACTACTAAAAAGGGAGCTTTCTTGGTACATTAATAAAGATATGAACTCTTTCATCCCTAAGCTCATACACAAGGGGTGTTTAGTCACTCTTTCTTAAAATACAGTATATTTTCAAAGATTGGAAAAAAAAAAAAAAATCTATATTTTTTCGGCAGGATCTAGGTACCTGTTCCTATAGTTTCTCCTGTCATTGAACGTTTTGGAGACTCCATTCTGCTCAATGTAATTTCTACTTCTAACTCTTCTTCTTCCGGTTCCTTCGACCCAGGGAATGTCCTTAGTTTGGCTTTCTTCCCTTTGTTTTCTGGTGATTTTTCTTCTCTTTTTTCATACTTCCCTTCTTACTTAGATGAAAAGCTTTTGCTCGAAATTGATTCACTCGACTGGTCATTGTGGAAACCCAATGCCCTAAAATATAAACTCTGATTGCATCCCCACACCGATTGGATCAACATGTTGAACCGGGTGGATGCCTCTTTTGATGTTCTTTGGAGGTCCATCAAAATTTATGACCATATCAAGCTCACACATTTTGATTTTTCCATGAACCTTACTGTTTTTGGCTTTGACTATATGTTTTTGGAGTCGCTCCTCCAATGTTTTTCATTTCCGTTGTGGGCCTATGAATCCATAATTTTAGACATTTCCACCATCAGCAGCCTTCCGGCTGTTAGCAAAATTGTTCATGCTGGCCTTCAATGGCCGTCTCCTCCTCTTTTTGACAATCAAAAGGCCCGTATCTCCTATGAGATTTAACCTAAGAAGTAATTTGAAAGAGGTGGAGTCTCCAATCAAGAACACCGTACCGTGCCTTCCTTTTGATGTGGATATGCCGGTTTCTTTTGTGTGTCAAAGCCAGTTAGATGACCAAAGAATAAACTTCCCTGGCTAAAGCCATACCTTCCGGCCATAAATTAGCTCTTGCTTCGTTCAATTTATCCCACCTCTACTTAACTCTTTGCGACCTTTTCCGCAAAAGGTCTTCCTCTATTTGGGGGTCCACTTTGAATTCTCCAACTCTTATTATATGAATATTTTTCTTCTTAATTCTGTGAACCATTACCACATTTGCCTCTTCATTCTCTGACTTACAGCCATGCCTATTTATCTCATCACCGATACATTAATCGGTTGTCTAGGGAGTGCTTATCCTTATTCATCTCTCTTCATGCTGATCATCATATGACGTTTTCTTTCCTTTTTGGACCATGTCTTAGCCCTCATTAGTTTAGGGGTGCAGGATTTAACCCTCTCGACCCAGAACAAGTTAGAGACCAAGACCTGGGCTAACTAATTGGTGGCTTGGGATATTCTGTGTGAACAAGTTAGGGACCAAGACCTGGGCTAGCTATCTGGTGGCTCGGGATATTCTGTGTGATGATGCCTTTAACGTTAAGTTAAATGTCAAAGTGAGCGCTGAGTTCTATCCCTCACCTCTTTGTGCTCGTCGATTTGGATTGATTCAGAGCATTTCACTCCTCCCTTATCTTTTCTCTCGTAATGTAACTCCCCTTAAGTGTGAATTGATCTTTTTGACTGAAGGGTATTTGACCCTTTGCTGAGACCTGGATCTTGCGGCGAATCAGTTCTCTCTTCCTACTTTACCTTCTTGTCCATTGGCCACCCTATAGGATTTCACACCCGGTGGGATCTCAGCGTTTCAAGTGTATCACCGAATTGCGCCAAATTTTCCCCCTGATGGGCCATCAACCTTCGATTCCCGAGGTTCCGCAAGTTCCTCGACTTCCTGCCCCTGAGGCTACTAGGGCCACACAAGCTGGAGGGAGAGAGGCAGTAACCCATGGTAAGCATGTTCAGGCACCGACTCAATGTATTTGTCTTGAGAGAGTTGTGCCTTCAAGGGAGACTACGCATATGCCAACCCTTGATGGTTGTCTAGGTATCTCTTCTTGTAATTTATTCATTGCCGGTGGCTCTCACGATGTAATTCAGTCGACCACTGTCGTTACACCAGTTGGGGTTGTTTATGTTACTCCCATTTCTTCTAAAGGTATTTAACTTTAGCACCAAATGTTGTCTCATTATGATTCCTTTGACTTCCTTAATGACACCCTTTATTTATTTATTTATTTACAGTAAGTGCCCTCCTCAGTACTGAATAACTTGGAGAAGAAGAAGATTATTAGTATTGAGAGGCGTTAGATTCTTTCAAGTGCTCCAATTCTTTTTTCATAGCCTACTTCGACTAATTGAGGGTCGAGGGAAACTCAAGAGCCTACCCTAGTCGATCAAGGGCCAAGAGAAATAGAAGCTCCCAATCTTGGCCTCGGCCTATCATGAAGTGAGAGAGTAACCAAGGCTAAGTGGAGTTCTCAGGGGGATGAGGAGGTAAGGGAGACAGTATTGGAGGCTAAGAATACCCTAAAAAACCTTGGCCGATCGACTGGTGGGCCAGAGAAGCCTTAAAAAATCCTCAGCCGATCTAGTAGTGGCAGAGATGAATCCTCAACAAACTTCCGCAATGGGTTTGGAGTGGAGGGATGATGTGATTGACCTGTGTGAAAGTCTTGAGATCCCAATCGAATAGGGTGAAGAGTGTCATACAGAGGCCATGTTGAAAAATGATGAGCCTCCTCGAGTAATTGAAGCTTCTCTCCTATTACGAAACTTGCACTAGTCATTTACCCTGCTATAGAATTGTCTCGCCAATCAGGGATGTCGGCTAGTCTCATGCTCTGAAATTCAGTACTTGAATTGGTAAGATGTGATTCTGAATCTTAGGTCATGAATTATGTTTTAATTAATTCACAAGCATAATCACACAAAATCATACATTTTAATCATTCATAATTCTATAAATACAATAAACGTCAATACAATAGTCTCGACTCTCGTCTAAACAACCATTACATTTTTTTTTACAACTAATACAACTAAAAAAAGTAATTCTAACACTAGGAAAATTTCTAGGTCGTTGCTCCAATGTGCTCCCTAAGTAAGCTCTACAACCTGAAATTTTATATCCACAATAAAGGGCGAGCTTATAGAGCCTGTAAGATAGCCTGGTACAATTTAACATATGTAATCAATCTTTCAAAATCACATAAAAATATTTTCATAGAAACACAAATAATAAAGATTTTCAACAAGAAGAAATATATAAACCATGACATTGGAAACATGCATACAATGTAGGAAACACTTCAATATCATATCAATCACAATCCAATTAATTATTAGAATTCTCATGATTCATTTAATACGGTTGGCCAACCTTCCCTTAATACCCCACCTCTCTAGGGCATTGAAACCTTTTGTATGATTCTCACCCATCCAAAAGGGCGGTGAGAACCTTTTGTATGATGCTCACCCATCCAAAGGGCATCTAGCCTGGCCATGGGAACCTTTCACACTCATACTTTGTTGAATGTAACCACAAAAGCCCACGTGCTAAGCAAGTTAAATATGGCTTGCACGTGTATTAGGCTCTAAACATAGCAATTGGATAGCTAGCTAGTGGGAGTGATCCTTGCCTTAATGGTGGGCAAGATTTCTTTCCTTAATTGGCTAAGGCTCCTTATTGGAAAGCTTATATTTGGAGCCGGTCATCCAAGAGAAAAACATTTCTAAGATTTCTCCCTCGCAAGCAAAATGACTTTTCTCCATCTAGGTACGACGACCTTCATACCTCCATTAATGAAGGTAGGCCGACCTTGGTTCATCGTTGCGTGGATCATCCATCTTAGCCAGAGTTGCTAGAGGGGTGGAACATTTTATCGTTCTCTTGTAGAATGTGCATATTGGGGGTTTGTTCAGGTCATCTGCAAGGCTTGCTAACATGATACAGCACCTGATTTTGAGATTGCTTCCGCTATGTTGGTGTTCACATTATTGGACACCAGATATAACCAATACCAGCATACTTACCCACCCAAAGGGTATTGTCCTGGTAATGAGAACTTTTTGCAAAGGTATTCACTCGTCAAAATGAATAATTGGTAAGGGACCGGTCAAGTAACACATACAACTGCTACCGAGCTTGGCAACAAGAACCTTTTTATGATATGAGAGAGGTTCAATTATATTTCCAATATTGAATACATTGCATGTTTCACGTGCCTTTTTTCAAAAATCAAGCCTCCACCAAACCATGAATTTTCGAGCCTTTTCAAGATGCTAAAAATGTAATCATAGTCTCAAATGAGCATAAGATTTTCAATTCACAACATATTTAATCACCAAAATCATGGAAAATATATTTTGGAAGCAAATTCAATAGCATAATTTCATAATCTTAGGTTCTTAGTAACAATCCATGGTTAAAATTAGAAACATACAATTCTAAACACACCAATAATAAGATAGATAAAAATTTATCATAATCCACGGTTAAGATAAAAAAAACATACAATTCTGAACATGTAATAAGATAACAAAAATTTCAATTTCATGAGATCTAAGGATGGATTTCAAACCATGTAATTAAAAACTGAAAATTTAAATAAAATCAAAACCACAGTGAGAAAGAGGACGCGACGACTCACTTGTTTGTTGAACCTGACTCGAATCTGGACTCGACTCTGACTCCTCCCTGACTCATGAGTCGACTCACTGAGTCCATGGAGTCACTCCCTCTTTCCTTCGATTTCTCTCATTTTTGCAGGTCGGATAGAGTTTTTATAACCTTCTCCCGGTTCTGGAATCACACTCGCAAGAGGAGTTTTATCGGGTTTTCGATTGATTACTCACGTAAGGGTGTAACATCAGGTTTTCGGCTCTAATTTTCGTTTTGCAAATTGTTAATACATGGTCCGATCTCGATTAAGATATGAAGTTCTTATGTGAATCAAATGGGCCACATAACTCACTGTTTGGATCTTGAATCGGTGGCCACAAATAAATCTACAGTTGTGGTTCTTGGTGAGGAAGATGATCGCCTGTTAATAGAAATCATACACGGGGCGTATCACTTTGTTATGATCCTTGTGGACGGTCTTGATTGGTCCTAAGACGCTTGGGGAATCATCAAATCGGAGGTTCATAGATGTTCGTCTGATGGGTTCTGGGTTTGAAAGCCTTGCACGTTTCCGGGAAAACTGGGATTTCCAGCCCTTCTTTCGCGTCTCTTTTGGTTTCATTTCGGTGCTGGAGTCGAATAATGGACCCCATAATATGGACGGTCCAGATTCTTGGAAGTCTTGACGTTTTTGCTTCAACAGCAGCGCTGCCCTTTCAGAAGAAGACGGGACTCTGGATGGAATCGTCGTGCGCACGAAGGGAACGGATCTTGGTTTTATGTAAAAAGGGTGTACATCGCCGGCTCAACTCGGCTCGGCCACTAGCTGGCCTCAGCTCGACCCGGCTCGTCCACTAGCTAACCTCAGCTTAGCTCGGTCTTCAAGCCTGACTGGCCAGCTCGGCTCGGTTCGGTCAGCAGCTCAGGTTGAGTTAGAGCCAAATCGAGCTTTTTCGAGTCAAGTCAAGCAAGCTAACCAAGCTAGCTCGGTTCATATACACCCCTAGTTTTATGACAGCTTGGTTAGGAGTGTAGTCGTGGTTCCTATGGTTTGGACGACTAAGATCAAAGGTTTTATGATGGAAAGTTCGTGTTGTTTGGTTATAGGTTTCCGGAACAAGAAGTTGGAGGAGATGTTGGTTTTTCTTTGCATATCGACGTGTACAACCATTTTGGATGGGCAGCTGGAGAATGAACGGTCCAAATCATTCAAATATAATCCTCTTGGATTGTAGCTGGTTGTAATTTAGGTCTCTAATGTAGAGCGGGTTGTGGACAGTTTCATGGCCAAGATGGATCAGAAAAGGTTTGTTCGACGACAGAAGTGATCCGAATCGTTAGAGCTTAAATCGGGCATATCTCACAATCCGGAATCAGTTATTGGGCGTAAAATATATGATTTTGGGTAGAACGAGCTACTTTAGCCACCCAACCCTGATACGTCGGGTTGCACAAGCCGGATTTGCTAAATACCCTCGGATCGACGGTCGTTTTCCTATTTTAATTCCGTTTTTACTATAAATAGTAAGTTTTAGTTTGATTACAACTCTTCATCAGTTGGGCTTTAGGAGTTGGGCCCAACGTGAAAAGAGCTTAGAATAATTAGGAGAACAGCTTGGTGAAGCCAAATAAGACACTTACTATTTTTGCCCGAAAACCTTGCACACTAGTATACACCACAACCGTCTATAAATAGTAAGTTTATTATTTATAGTAAGTTGCGAATTATAGGAGTTTTAGTTATAGTTTGCTTCTGATTTCTCTCTCATTGCTTGGTATCCGTATTTAAAGGGTTGTGAACTCGTTTATTTCATTGATCAATTAAAAATTTGAATTTATTTATATTTTCTTACTTTTTTCCTCGTGGATTCGAGAAGCCTCTGTGAGGAGTTCAGAGAAGCTTTGTGGATTCAGAGTAGTTATCCTTGATGAAGACGGTGATCGACCTCATCACGTTCATCCTTGCGTCAATTAGTATCAAAGCGAGGATTCCTCTTGGGCCGATGGCAACCAACGAAGGTATGAGCTAAAATCCTGTAGACAGTGATCCAGTGATTTGTTATCTTGCGAAAAGAATGGAAACTTTTCATCGAAAGAGTTAGTTGACCATGCAAGGTCTGCAGGCAACCCTCGATTGTCTTGCGGATGCGCTACTTTCGCCCCGAGCCCTAGGTAATGCTCCACCGCCTATAATTGCTCCACTGCCCGAGATTGTTGTACGGCATAACTTCGATTTTCATAGAGCACTACCAGTGGTAAACCGTAGGGTTACACCAAATGATTCAATTTCTAGTGACAAGGACCTTAATGAAGGCTTTGCTTGACGACTAATCTATGAAGGTGATCATCTAGATCGTGCTGAAAGAGACTATGAGGTAAGGCTGAACTTCCTAGTTTTAATGGTTTATTACGCATAGAAGATTTTCTCGATTGGTTAGCCGAAGTAGAGAGATACTTTGATTACATGGACGTGTCAGATCATAAAAAGGTGAAATTGGTAGCGTTTAAACTAAAATCTGGTGCTTTTACATGGTGGGAGCAATTACAACTCTCACGGGCTCTCCAGAACAAAGCACCCCTCTCATCATGGCCATGGATGAGACGCCTTCTTCGATCACGATTCCTGTCCAGTGACTACGAATAGATATTATTCCAGCAATACCAGAATTGCCGACAAGGAAATAGAACCATCACAGATTACACTGAAGAATTTCAGCAGTTGGCAACACAAAATGATTTGTCAGAATATGAGTCACAGAAGGTAGCATGATTTATAAGAGGGTTATGATCGATAATTCAGGATTGAGTTCAGATGCACCCAGTCGGGACCGTGGATGAAGCGGTTCAGTTGACAGGTAGGGCAGAAACACAACTTGTGAGAGTCTCTAATCGGCCTTATCGTTCAACTCGATCCCTATAATGGGTCCCATGTAGGATCCAGTGCTGGCACAGGAAAAGAATCAGTAGGAGAACATTCTCAACCTCCCGTAACTGCAAACCGTGATACGAGAAGTGGCTCATCTAGGCCTCAACGTGTAGCACCCATAACAGCAGGCCCGAGTAGGATTCCAAATCCTTACATTCGGCCAAGGTCGAACAATTATTACCGTTGTGGCCAACCGGGCTACTTATCAAACACTTGTCCTCAACGTCCCACAACACACTTGGTCATGAACGAATGGAGCGTTGAAGGTGAGGCAGTAAAAGAAGACCCTGATTTTGATGAACATGAGCAAGCCACTGAAGGAGCAGATGGCGATGAGTGGACGGTCCAGGATCATAGCGAATCTCTAGTTGTGAGGCAATTACTGTATACTCCACGGAAGGAATTACATCCACAACGACACAATATATTCCATACGCGGTGCACTGTTAACGGAAAAGTCTGTGACGTGATCATAGACAGTGAAAGTAGCGAGAACATCGTCTCAAGAGTGATGGTGGACAAGTTGCAGCTACTGACGACGAAACATCCTTCCCCGTACTCAATTGGCTGGATAAAAAAGGTAAACAAGACCAAGGTAACTAAACAATGTACTGTCTCGTTTTCGATTAGTAAAAATTATAAGGATCAGATACTTTGTGACGTGGTTGGCATAGAAGCGTGCCATATGTTACTCAGTCGACCCTGACAGTCGGACCATGATGCGACCCATCGAGGAAGAGACAATGTCTATGTCTTTGTCAAGGACAATCGAAAAATAATCATTGCCCCTATGGCACTAGAGAACCACCCTGAAGCCTCTAAACTGGAAGGGAATTCCCTCCTGACCATTCAGGATTTCATGGACGAATCCAAAGAAACCGGCGAGGTATACGCCGTAGTGGTGAAGGGCGAGGAATTAGAACCCTCAAACATTCCTCTAAGTTTAAGATTATTGCTAAACGAATTCGAAGAAGTCTGGCCTGAAGATTTACCCGATGGGTTACCCCCATGAGGGACATCCAACATCACATAAACCTCGTCCCTAGGGTTAGCCTGCCCATCCGCCCTCGTTATCGGATGAGTCCGAAGGAGTGTGAGATACTTCAGGGGCAAGTGGAGGAATTGATCCATAAGGGTCTCTTGAGAGAGAGAGAGCATGAGCCCATGTGTCGTACCAACATTATTAACACTAAAAAAAAAAGATGAAAGATAGGAGCTGGTGCATGTGTGTCAACAGCTCGACAATCAACAAAATTACCATCAAATATCGGTTTTCAATACCGCAGTTGGACGACATGCTCAACATGCTAGAAGAGGCCAAGGTGTTCTCTAAACTATACTTAAGGAGTGGGTACCATCAGATTCACATTCGACCCGGTGATGAGTTGAAACGACATTCAAGACCAAGGAAGGGTTGTATGAATGGTTGATCATGCCCTTCAGTTTATCGAACTCACCAAGTACTTTTATGCATTTGATGAATCAAGTTCTAAAACCGTTCACTGGCCGATTTGTGGTAGTATATTTTGATAACATATTAATATATAACCAGGATGAGACAGATCACATGAAACATCTCAGGCAGGTGCTGCAGGTCCTACAAATTAACAAGTTGTACCTCAACTTGAAGAAGTGTATCTTTTTAACGGACAACTTGTTGTTCGTAGGATTTGTTGTAACATCCACGGGCATCCGTGTGGATGATGAAATGGTGCGAGTCATTAGGGAATGGTTGATCCCGACAAACATTCATAAGGTGAAGAGTTTTCACGGGTTGACGACCTTCTATCGTTGATTCGCGTGAAATTTTAACATGATAGTCACACCTGTTACAGATTACATGAAAAAAGACCGTTTCAATGGACCAATGAGGCTGACAAGAGCTTTCATGAGATCAAGCATCGTTTGTCCACAACACCGGTCTTGTTGCTTCCTAATTTCGACAAGCTTTTTGAGGTTAAGTGTGACGCTTCAGATGTTTGGTATGGAGAAGTATTATCATAGGAAGGCAAGCTAGTAGCCTTTTATAGCGAGAAGGTCAACGAAGCCAGAAAGAAGCAGTCGACGTATGAGCTTGAGTTGTGCGTAGTTGTTTAAGCGTTGAGACATTGGCGACACTATCTGATTCAAAGAGAGTTTGTTCTGTACATTGACCATCAAGCATTACAGTTTATTAATAGTCAAACTAACTTGAATCGTGTGCATGCTAGATGGGTTGCGTTTTTACAGGAATTCATGTTCGTTCTGAAGCACAAGTCAGGGCAGCAAAATAAAGTGGCTGATGCACTTATCCACCATGCATCACTACTTGTTACAATGAGCAATGAGGTGGATGGCTTCGACCGTCTCAAGGATCTGTACGCCAAGGACGAGGGCTTCAAAGATTCTTGGATGAAGTGTCAAGAAGGTCATCCCAATGACCTTTATATACAGGACAATTTCCTATTCAAAGAAAATCGATTGTGTATCACCCAAAGTTCTTTGAGGGAGTAGATTATTTAGGAGCTACATGGAGGTGACCTCAGTGGACACTTGGGCGAGACAAGATGCGAGCTCTTATGGAAGAGTGGTATTACTGGCCGCAATTAGTGTGTGATGTGGGAAAAGCCGTATAATATTGTCATGTTTGTCAGACCTCTAAGGGGCAATCTCATAATACGGGCATCTACACCCCCATTACCTCTGCCTGGCGGTCCTTGGGAGGATTTATCTATGGACTTTGTACTTGGTCTCCCACGAACATAACATGGCATGTATTTGATGTTCGTGGTGGTAGATCGTTTCTCCAAGATGGCGCACTTTATCCCATGCAAGAAGATCCTTAATGCAACACACGTGGCGAATCTATTCTTCAAGATGGTAGCACAGCTACACGAGGTCCCGAAGACCATTACTTCTGATCGTGACACGAAGTTCATTAGCCACTTTTGTCGAACTTTGTGAACTCGATTCAATATACGACTTCAATTCACCAATGCCTACCACCACAGACTGATGGGCAGACCGAGGTTGTGAATTGCACGTTGGGAAATCTCCTTCACTGTATTTTAGGAGAAAAACTGAAGCAGTAGAATTTGACTTTATCTCAAGCGGAGTTTGTATTTAACAACATGATGAACCGTTCGACAGGAAAATCCCCATTCCAGATATTTACGGACGAGTGCCTCGCCACACACTTGACTTGGTCCCTCTACACTGAGCATTGCAGTAGAACATATGGCAGATAGGATTATGGGCATCCATGTGGAGGTGTAGACCAAGCTACATGCCTCGAACGGGAAGTATGAGGAGCAAGCGGACAAGCATCAGTGACAAAAAGTGTTCAAGGTGGGCGACCACGTTATGGTCCATCTGCGCAAAGAAATATTTCCGACTGGGTTGTACAACAAGTTGAAGAATAAGAAAATTAGACCAGTACCAATCATCCGAAAGATCAATGACAACGCTTATGTTGTTGATCTTCCAGATGACATGGTGATCTCACGGACTTTCAACGTCGTGAACCTGACCAAGTGTCATGAACTAGAGTTGGACGAGAACTCAATGACGAGTTTTTTTGAAGTGGAGGGGACTGATGTAGAGCTGGTCATGGACAGTTTCATGGCCAAGATGGATCAGAAAAGGCCCGGTCGACGACAGAAGTGATCCGGACCCTCAGAGCTTAAATCGGGCATATCTCACAATCTGGAATGAGTTATCGGGCATAAAATATTTGATTTTGGGGTAGAACGAGCTACTTTAGCCACCCAACCCTGCTATGTTGGGTTGTGCAAGCCGGATTTGCGAAATACCCCTGGATTGACGGTCATTTCACTATTTTAATTATGTTTTTATTATAAATAGTAAGTTTTAGTTTGATTATAACTCTTCATCCATTGGGCTTTAGGAGTTGCGCTCAACGTGAAAAGAGCTTAGAATAATTAGGAGAACAGCTTAGGACACTTACTATTTTTGGCCGGCCGAAAACCTTGATCACTAGTAGATATCACGACCATCTATAAATAGTAAGTTTACTATTTATAGTAAGTTGCGAATTCTGGGAGTTTTAGTTATAGTTTGCTTCTGATTTCTCTCCCATTGTGAACTCGTTTACTTCATTGATCAATCAAAAATTCAAATTTAATATAATTTATTTCTATTTTCTTGCTTTCTTTCCTCGTGGATTCGAGAAGTCTCTGTGAGGAGTCTAAAAAAGCTCCGTGAATTCGGAGTAGTTATCCTTGAGGAAGATGGTGTTCAACCTCATCATGTTCATCCCTGCGCCGGTCTCCTACTCGAAGAAGAAAAGAAAGCGGAAGGAATTTCTACTTGAACGCACCCCTGTATGCTCCTTTATTCACACGTGTGGCTGGTCATAGGTCGCCTTCATGGGAAACGGATTGGCTACTCCCCTGCCACCAGCCCGGTGGCTGATGGTCGGTGCTCTGTGAGCCAACCATGATGTATGTGTTTCATCCATTCCGTTCATCCATTTTTACAAATCATTTTAGGGATTGATCCAAAAATGAGAGGGATATAAATCTCAGGTGGACCACACCACAGGAAAACAATAGTGATTGGATATCGACCATTAAAATCCTTGTAAGGCCCATTGTACTTTTTATTTGACATCCAATCTGTTGATTAGTCATATAGACCCAAATGAAGGGAAAAAAAAAACAAATATCAGCTTGATACAAAACTTTTATGGCCCGCAAAAAGTTTTTAATGGTCGACGATCATTCAACACTGTTTCCTATCATGTGACCCACTTGAGATCGGGATATACCTCATTTTTTGTCTCATACCATAAAATGATCTCGAAAAATAGATGGACGGCATGGATGAAACACATCATGGTGGGGCCCACAGAGCACCGACCACTAGCCATTGGTTGGTGGCAGGGGGAGTAGCCATTCCGTTTCCGCATGCATGTTGGTCACAGGTCCCTTCGCTTAGTGACCCACCCATTGAGCGGTTTTGATCAATGGTTCCATTCATCTATCTTTAACTGGATGGTTATAGGAGTCGGATTTGAAAATCAACGGTCGGATGATCTTAAAGTCGTAAATGGAACATCCCATGGCGTTTCTTGGGATGACTAGTTATGAATGAGTGGTCGGTCTTATGATCCGATGATCAACTTTGGGTGATTTTAAGTGAGAGAGTACAGTGTAATACATACACGACTCCTATATTTTTTCTTAGTTTAAAAGTCATAGCATTAGTAAGATTCTTCGGTATGGTCCGATAAGAAATAGGTTCGGACATGTTGGATGAAAAATGTTAACTAAGAAATTTGTCGGGATCATACATTTGATAGTATTAGTTTGATTTTGGTTGATTATCCGGTAGATATGATGTGAAATTTAATTAATGTGGGTTTTGCCATTTAGTTCTTAAAAATGATAATGCACTCTTCAATTTGACTAAGTATTGTCTCAAAATTTATCATGATCAGATTCCTAGAAATAGGTTTTCTGATATTTGGTAAAAGATATGAACATATACACTATTGATGCAGAAATCTGGACATCCTCCTTAGACCAATTGAGACCTGCAAAAGAAGATAAAGATTGTTTCAACCAGAAACGAAAAGCATTTGATTCAAGGGATTATCTTAGTCAATAATTACAAAGAAGAAGAATAGAGAGAATATTCATCAAATTTATTCATTTTGAGTTCATTACATTCTTTTGACCCTTTGATTCCAGAATAGAGTTTCTTATGACGGAAATTGTAACACCTCGTACTTTTCAGTACTCGGGTTTTACCATGAGGACCTAATTTAGGATCGCAAACCCAATTTAGCCAAGCATTTACCCTCACCCGTTAAGGGTAAACTTCGCCCGTAGATCAAGTCATCCATCCGTCATTTTCTAAGATAGAGAATCACATCACAAGAAGGGTTTATTTTAGGTTCAATCACCCTGATAGATAAATCAAATATGCATTGTCAATATCAAACGCCGAATCACCAAAACCCACCATTCATTAGAACGACCACCTTCTATAAGGCAACTGTAAATTCATTGGGCTTTGGGAACATTGGTCCAAGTGTATCTAGATTAGCCTGGGAATGTTTAAGGACGTTGAAAAACAAGTATGGACATGATATGACCGTTGGATTATCAAGTGTCACCAAATGGAATGTAAAACCATCAGATAAGGCCCACTTGGACTATGGATCCACCTCACAGTCAGATTAGTGGCCCATATTAAGCTATTTGGGCTGATGGACGGCTTAGATTTCGTGTAAAGAACTTGGCAGATCACTATCAATCTATGTTGAGGCGATCCGTCCATTAAAACTCACGATCGTATGTTCAATTTAGATATAGGATCAATGGATCTTAGAAGTAAATGAAATTTTTCTCTAAAATGAACCACAAACCTTTGTAACTGCTGATGAACACATTCAGATGCAATCTACCCGTCAGATTGATGAAAACCTACCATTAAGGACCCTAAATCACAAAGTACGGCCCACCTAAGACTTGGACCTGCCTTATTCTTTGGAATGGGCCCTAATATGGGCTGACAAAGTAGATGAACGGAGTGGATTAGTTGAAATCCTCATGGTGGACCCCACTTCACGTGGTGCATGTGCACGCAAGTGCACACTCGCCGTGCACTGGACTGGAAACCCAGTCAAACCGGGTTTGACCCGATATCTCCCGAAAAGGAGATTTCTCTCCAGCTTTCCCTCCCACGCCATTTAAACCGGGCTGCCACCATGCGTTCGTCGATGGGCCACCATCAGGATCCAAAGTGTCAATCCGAACCGTCCATCTTAAAGGACATGGACAGGGGATTCAGATCGAATCCCCGGAGTTTCACATGTTTCCTCCCACATGAAACTACACAAACACCAGCGCAAGAGGGCTGGTTGTGCTTCTTTTCTTTCCAAAAACGGAAAGCCCGATTTTCTTCCACACTGGCGATCCGCATGAGGGTAGATCCACGCATCTCAGCCGTTGGAGCAATCCTATCTCAGCCATCCATTGTTGTTCACGTGGATTAGGTCTTTGGTAGAAAACCGGTGCAAGAAAACCACTGCTTTGATAGCTGTTTCTAGAGATCGATAGCAGGATCGAATTCTGGCCGCCCAATATGCATCCGAGGGTTGTGAGGGAGATAGGGTCGTTATAAAAGAGAGAGAGAGAGAGAGAGAAAACGTCTCTCCACAAGTCTTTTACAAAAAACCCTAGAAAAACGGCCGCCATCTTCAATCTCGAAACCCACTGAGCTAACTACGCTCAAATTCCGAAAACCCACATCCACAAGCTCCCTGGAGCTAAACTAGACCTTCCAGCAGGGGTAGTTTGAAGGAAAACGCATCAGGCTTTATTCTGTCATTGACGCTTGAAGCGTCTTCCTCGTTTAAGCCGCACTAACTCAGTCCGAGTTGGGTGCGATTTTGGTCGAGACCGGACCTTGTGAAGGTCTAAAAAGAGAGGGAAACAGCAAGGTTGAGGGAAGAAGTAAGGAGGCAGAGCAGAGAGAAGTGGCAGTGGCGATGAAGCTGCACTGCTACTGCCTGCACCTTCGACTGTGATGCTGCTGAGTCAGGCCATTGTCTACCTCTGCAACTTCTCTCAACTTAGTCGTCTCAACACTGCCGTAGGACCGACGCAGTTCCATCAGTAGCTGTCGTTTTCACTAACGTGGTGCCTGCATCGAATCAGATTGACTCGAACTCACTCCGGCCCGATCAACCCAGTTCGAATTTCTGAAAGGCTGGACGAGTTCACGAACCTGGTCATGTTCTCAAGATCAGTGTTTGAATTGATCAAGCTCATCATGAGATTCACCCTGACCTCTCTATACCATCAGATAGAACCGTTCCCTAAAACAGGTATAACACCTGACCCGTCCCTGCAAACCCCACTCCAAACAACCCGTTAACGAGTTGACTCATTGATTGTTTACAAAACCAGGTTATAAACTCAGTCAGCTATTAAGGAGGGCGTGCTCGGGCTTCAATCTTATCACTAATAGAAGATAGTCTCTACCCAGGTAGAAAGCTAAACTCAGTATCTTAAACTGAAATTTCTCCCAACTCGATCATGAATTGACTCGTCCAGTTTCCTAACCGAGTCAAACTAAACTACCATCAACTGATGTCAAGGATCACTAAGGAGAATACTCTTCCCTTCAATAAAAATCTAAATCAAGATCCTTATACTCATCTTAAAAGAACATCTAGGTCAAGGAAGATATCCACCTAAGGTGAGGACTCAGCTTCCCACTTAAATTCATTAATCTAATCATAGATGATGCCTTAACCCCTTCCATTTAGTTATTTGTTTGAGTTACTTAACTTATTAGGTGAACATGTGAATATGTTAATATGTTGCGCACTTGATTCTTGTGTTAGATAATGAACATATCTCTTTAATTTTGGTAAGCATAAATGATTGATGATAATATGCTATATTTAGTTGTACACTTGTTAATTAATTGTATGATTGTCATTCGCGATCATTTGATGGATTAAATGGAACTTGTCGTAGTCTTACTATCTTGTGGTCCATATTTGACTGACGCAGCTTGGATTGTACATCCGCCTTATATGGCTTGGATCGCATATTTAACTTACGTGAGTTGGATCGCACATCTGCCTTATATGGCTTGGATCGCACATTGCCTTACATTTCTTGGATCAAACTTTGCCTTATATGGCTTGGATCGCATATTTTCCCTTGTGGCTTTGATGGATTATTGGTGTCCCTTTGCGACTTGTTGGTTTTCTAGCCATCTTACGGTGTTCAGTCGTATGGTGATTTCCGGGTGGAGCAGGTGTTCACTTAGCGATTTCCTAGCCATCTTGCAGTGTTCACGTATGATATGATTTTCGAGTGGTCTAGAGTTTGTATGTTGCTTGTCTTTTCATCTTGCGGTGTTCAATCGTACCATGATTTCTGGGTGGAGCGGGTGTTCGCTTAGCGATTTCCTAGCCATCTTGCGGTGTTCACGTACGATATAATTTCTGGGTGAAGTAGACGTTTGTACGTTATTCTCTCTTCATTTTGTGGTGTTTAGTCGTATTATGATTTTCGGGTGGAGCGGGTGTTCACTTAACGATTTCCTACCCATCTTGCGGTGTTCACGTACGATATGATTTTCGGGTGAAGTAGAGGTTTAAAGCTTGATTTTCTAGTCATTTTAAGGAGTTTGCAAGATTGATTATTTGACTATCTGGACACATATACTTGCATTGCGATTGCTATTATATTTTTCTCATGATGGGGTTGTGTTGACTGACTTAATTTTGAGTATATAATCATAAATATGCATTCCAATGTTTAATATATCCATTCTTATGACTTGTGATCTATCTTGGATTATGAATGGTGAGTGTGTAATCTTAGAGGGTGCTCCTCACTGCGATAGCCATTGACGCTATCAAACCATGTTAGTTGATGCAGGTGTAGAGCGAGTCGATGTTGTTCACTGGGTTGCTAGAGTAAATTGGGTAGCTGAGGAGTTAGACGGGGTCCCTTCGGCTAATATTGAGCTCCATCACTAGTTGATAGATTCCTGTTTTTGCTTATATGAACTTATTTATTTGGGATTGTATAAGTCCTGTATGGGCACTACATTTGGATTTTTATTATGGTTGGAGCGTTTTTATTTCAATGCATGGTTTACTCTAGATTCGTTGCTGTTGACTCTGATTAATGATAAACAGTTCAAATTTACACTGAATTTTATAGGCTAACACTCGGGCTTTTGGAGAACGAGTCATATACTCGGGTTCCAAAAAATGGGGCGTTACAGAAATACAAGTAAAATAGATTTAAATATGAATTTTGGTAGCATTCCTGTAAGGGCCGTGAATAATTTAATAATATTATATATATATATATATATATATATATATATATATATATATATATATATATAATCTTATATTTATTATTATTTATTTATTTTAAATATATCTTATCTCCTATCCTCTCTAAATAATTAACTAGTTTAGTTTAAATATACCTCTAAACCCTCCCCACATCTCTCAAGATAAAAAGAGTTATAGTCAAACTTAAATATTAACAAAAAGGCTACCTGCAACAACAGAGAAAGGGAGAAAGAAAATTTTGCAATGCTTAGATCTGGTATGTATATCATCCTCATTCTAGTATTTTTATATATCTAATATAATTTGATTCGTTGAATGCAATGAACGGTGTGGATTGGTCACATGTTCATTGTATTGGATTATGGGTGGAGGCCCTTTAAAGGTGAGGTAAACCTAAAATTATGTAATTGTAGTTGGTGTGCATATGATCAAATTAGATTTGATCTGTACGGATCATATGATCCCTAAGGCCAAAATATACAAGGGCCCTAATATTCAGATCAATCTAACCATCAGATGGACCACATTAGTTAGACCTAGAAGTGTTTGATAAAAGAATCTTAGATATTTTGTGCAAGTGTTGCTATCACTTGGCGTAGAAGGTCGAGATGGGCCATTGGTGAATGTGTAGTTAGATCCACACAACTCCTCAAATGCATAGAGGTAAAACATAACAAGACCTCAAGAATCTGAATGATCTGACCATTCGATGGACCACTCCGATCAAGTAATTATCATTCAATTTTATAATCTTATAAAGGAGAAAAAAATAGAATAGAAATTTGAATTATTTGATTATTTTGGATCTGGCCACCTAGGATGTTAATCAAAGGTGGGCCCCACCATATAATACAAATAAATGAATAATAATACCGTTGATATAATTGATAGGACCCCGACATTCAAATCAACCTAATTACATTGCAGAGTCAATACTACCAAACTCAGGTGAATGACCCAACTTGGCTCATAATTCATTAAAATTAAAATAAATCATTGTGATTGTTTGATTGATTTACTGGTTTGAATATTTTGATATGATATTTGTACGATAGATTTATATGTGAATATTTTAATCGAGACAACTATGCCAAATATGAAAAATATGCATTTACATATCATCCCTCATTCATTGCATTGCATAATGCATGGTCGATCCTAGGGGCCCTCCCTAGAAGAAATGTCAATCCTGGTAGAGCGTTACCAGATGTGGGCTATGCCCAAGCCTATCGAAAGGTGGAAGCCTACCCAATGGGTGGATGTGGGTTTACGACCTCCAACCCAAGCAGATGGACGATCACCCCATCTGATGCATTCATACCCCATTTTACATTCATATCTTTATACATGTATTTTTGTATTATTTTAATTGCTATGATTGTGAAGCATGCTGGGTTATATCACTAAGCCTGGGCAGCTTACATTTTTATTGATGAAAAACCATACAGAGGAGCCATTAGCAGATGATGTGGCGCAAGAACATGAAAGATTTACTATACCTGAACACGACCCACCTAAAACATGGCCATACTTATCTGAGGATGAAGTGGCGGCATTGGAAAATTTTTGATTATACGAATAATGCATACTGGTATTTATTTTGAGACTTTAAGAAATTATTTAACTTTATTTCTTTGGATCAGTATTAGCATGGAATAAATATCAATGTAGTATAATGGTATAAAAAATGAATGATTTTAAGGTTTATTTTATTTTAATGGTTATCCAGATTTATAAATGCTTAGTTGATTGGTGTTATGTATTATGTATGTGTAACTGAAATTATGGTGGACTTTATATTGAATGTAAATATCACATGCGATTAAACTGATTAATATATATATATAAATTTATAATTCATTTATTATTATCTGAAGTGAAAATTTAACTTATTTATATAATTATATTCAATAGAGACGTAAATCTAGACCTTTGAACAAATTTTAAAGTAATTTAAGTTGTAATGTACTGCCGGACAACAATGGATAACAGAAATCACCTATCTTTGAAAAAATGTAACTAAATAAATATAACTCCAATTAAGGTGATTCAAAAGCCTAATCGTAGATATAGAAGTCTAAATTCAATAAAAAATAATTAAATAATTTAAATATGACAGATATTGTACTGACTTTAGGAATTAATGCAGACTAGTTAAAAATCATCTAAATCTGAACAAGTCTGATTGCAGAAAATTTTAAAAATTCTGTGGTTGTCTGATTGAGCTAAAATTTTGTGAAAATGTTTTATACTCATGTAAAAACTTTGAGAAAAATTTTGAGATATATTTAAAATTTTTAACCATATAAACCAATGATTGGAATAGTAGTTACGAATAGTGAACTGGTTTGTTCATAATGTAGCACTACTAACTTGATGATTTGTAGAATTTTTATTTGTTAATAATGCTAAGGTATTTTTATAATATTTAATATGAATTAGAGAATCTATAAAGTCTACTAAATTATTAATAATTTATTTTATTGGAGTTATGGCCCCTAAGAAGACACGTAGTATTCGTGATTTAATACCACCCGTAAGCGCACCTTTCCCAGATACTCCCTTACCAAATCCTCCTATTCCCGAGGAATTTGGAACAGCTCCTGATGAGCAAGACGAGAATGAAGTCAATGAAGTAGGGCAGGCTCCTCCACCGCCTCCTCCTCCAGTTAACATGGCAGATGTTGGACCTAGTACGCAACTCTCGTTACCCCAACCACTATTTGAACTAACCTCGCAGGACCAAATGTTCAGCCATGGGATGCTGCCTTTGGGTTGGTAGCACAAATGGCGGGAATGCTAAAACAACAATAGGAATAGTTCGTCGTTCAGTGAGACATGTTAGCCACCTTAAATCAAACACCCCAACATCAACGGAACACATCTTCACTAAGTTTTGATAAGCCTCGTGAGGTAGATTTGCTTGAAAGGTTTACAAAGTTATGACCACCAGTATTCAAGGGTACATCTGACCCATCAATAGCAGTAGATTGGTTGAAGCAGATTAAGAAAGTACTAGAAGCCATGAACTGCCCTGATGATCAGAAAGTTAGACTGGCGTCCTTTATTCTTCAGGGCAAAGCCGATGTATGGTGGAGAGCTGCAAAGAGAATGGTTCCAACTAATCATGTGTGGACTTGGAAGGAATTTCAGGAAAAGTTCCGTGAGAAACATTTTCCTAAAGCGTACCGCATCCAAAAAATGGTGGAATTTTCAAAGCTAGAACAAGGTTCCATGTTGGTAGCCCAGTATGAAGCAAAATTTGCTGAATTAGTAGGTTATGTGCCAAAAGTAGTAGAAGATAAAGATTATAAGATTACAAAATTTGAAGAAGTGTTAAGACATAATATCAGAACAAAATTTTGTTGCGTGGATGTGAAGAAATACTCAGAAGTAGTCGATAAAGCCTTACGAGCAGAAGAAGATACAGAGCGGTTTTTCAAATCTCGTGTACAGTTAAAAGAAACAGGATAAAGAAATAGGCCGACACTTACCCAACACCAACCACCAGAGAAGAAACCCAGAATGAAAATTCAATCATCAACACCGAGAACCCAAGAGCGATATTTTCCAGCAAATTGTGCGTACTGTGGTAAGTATGGTCACATGGCTCAGGTGTGCAGAACTAAGATAAGAGATATGGGTATAATGCCTCTTCAACAGATACCGCCGCGATTGCAACTTCTAGCATCATCTCAACCAACAAGTCAGACATCGTAAGCATCACATACCCAACTGCCTCGACCACAACAGAATCAGCAAAATCGACCTCTCCATCAATTCCTCAAGGCTAAGGGAATCATCCCAACAGGCAACAACCACCACGTGCACGGGTTTATTCCCTCTCATCTAAGGAGAATCTAAAAGAAAATAATAACGTTGTGGAAGGTATGATCAAAACGCACGGTACTCCGATTTTATTATTATTTGATTCTGAGGCTACTTTATCTTTTATTTCATCGTCGTTAGTATCTCGGCTAAGATTGAAGTCAGAAATCTTAGATAAGCAAATTTTGGTAGAATCCCCCATCGGCAAGTCAATTATTTTGGATAAAATATGTAAATCTATTCCCCTTATGATAGGCGATATTCCTATATTAGCTAATTTAATAGAAATGAGTATGGCGGGATACGATGTTATTCTCGGAATGGATTGGCTTACTCGAAATCATGCGACGTTGGATTGTTATGCGAAGAAAGTTACCTTTGCAGCGCCAGGAAGAGAACCACTTATGATTCAAGGGAAGAAGAAGAATGAGAAGATCGAACGTGTTATGACATTGATTGGTAATGAGAAATAAGAAAAAATGGTGGATTTGATTCCGGTTGTGCAGGAATATCCTGAAGTTTTTCAAGATATGCTAGGACTACCACCTCGACGAGAAGTGGATTTTGGTATCGATCTCTTACCAGGATCAACACCAATATCTATGTCTCCATATCGAATGACGCCTATTGAATTGAAGGAGCTGAAGGAGCAGCTGAAAGATTTGAGGTCTCGAGGATTTATTTGACCAAGTACTTCTCCTTGGGGTGCGCCAGTACTTTTGGTAAAAAAAAAAAGATGGTACTCGACAGTTGTGTATTGATTATCGCCGCTTAAATCAGATGACGATTAAAAACAAGTACCCATTAACCCGTATAAATGATTTGTTTGATCAATTAAAAGGAGCTCGATATTTTTCTAAAATCGATTTGAGATCAGGTTACCACCAATTACGTGTTAAAGAAGAGAATATCTATAAAACTGCTTTCAGAACACGTTATGGTCATTATGAATTCTTGGTCATGCAGTTCGGGTTGACCAATGCACCTGCGGTGTTTATGGACCTGATGAATAAGGTGTTCCAGCCTTATCTGGATAACTTTATCATCATGTTCATTGATGACATTTTGATTTACTTGAAGACCAGTGAAGAGCATGAGCTACATCTAAGGACGGCATTGCAGACTCTAAAAGATAACTAGCTATATGCTAAGTTTTTTAAGTGTGAGTTTTGGAAGGAGAGTGTTAAATTTCTTTGGCATATTGTTCCAGAAAAAGGTATTGCGATTGACCCTATGAAGATCGAAGCTATAGTGAAGTGGGAGCAACCCACAAGTGTGTCAGAAGTTAGAAGCTTTCTTGAGCTCGCTGGATATTATAGAAGGTTTATTAAGGATTTTTCGAAGATTGTTGGACTGCTAACGAGTTTAACTCGAAAAGGAGTCCCCTTCAAGTGGACTGAAAAGTGTGAAGAGGCTTTTGCTGAACTGAAGCAACTCTTAACCTCAACTCCCATTCTAACCCTTCCGAAAGATGGGTTGAAATTTGAAGTTTACACTGATGGATCAACTAAAGGTCTAGGTTGTGTATTAATGCAAGGGGACAAGTGATCGCATATGCATCAAGGCAGCTTAAACTCCATGAGCGTAATTATCCAACCCATGACCTACATTTGGGTGTTATTGTATTTGCATTGAAGATTTGGCGGCATTACTTATATGGCGAACAGTTCGAGCTTTATACAAATCACAAGAGTTTGAGGTATCTATTCTCTCAGAAGGACTTGAACATAAGGCAGAGAAGATAGATGAAATTTCTAAAGGATTATGATTTCTTGTTGTCCTATCATCCGGGTAAGGCTAATCTGGTTGCTGATGCTTTGAGTAGAAAAGAATATAAACAAAAGAGTGTAGCTAGCTTAATGGTACACGAATGGAAAATGTTGAATTTCATTAGAGAGTTTGATATTCGATTGAATTTTCAAGAAAAGAAGATTTGCATATATAATGTTATGTAAAACGGACTCTTGTGGAGTGAATAACTGAAGTTCAAACAAATGATGAGTGGTTTTTAAAAATGATAACCAAGTATCAAAATGATAAGACTTCAGATTGGAGTATGGGGGACGTTAAGGGAATTCGGTATCGAGGTCGACTCTGTGTGCCTAATATTCCAGATCTAAAAGACGAGATTCTAAATGATGCGCACCGAACTAAGTTTACAATTCATCCAGGAAGCACAAAGATGCATCATAGTGTGAAACGACCATTTTGGTGGCCGAATATGAAGAGAGAAATTGCTGATTATGTGTCGAGATGTTTTGTGTGTCAGCAGGTAAAGGCATATCATCAGAACCCCTCAGGATTATTGTAGCCTCTGAAAGTACCTGAGTGGAAGTGGGATTGTATTTCTATGGACTTTATAGTCGGTCTTCCTAAGACACAAAAGAAGCATGATTCGATTTGGGTAATTGTCGATCGACTGACCAAGTCAGCGCACTTTATTCCTATCCATATCAATTATTCAATGGAGGAACTCGCCAAGCTATACATCAAGGAAATAGTGAAATTTCATGGTGTCCCTAGTTCTATTGTATCGGATCGAGATCCACGTTTTACTTCGCGATTCTAAACAAGTCTACTGGAAGCTATGAGTATGACTATGGACTACAGCACAGCATATCATCCACAATCTAATGGGCAAACGGAACATGTGAATCAAATATTGGAAGACATGTTACGTGCATGCGCTCTGGATTTCATGGGGAGCTGGGATGACAACATACATTATGCGGAATTTACCTACAACAATAGTTACCAAGCAAGCATTGGTATGGCTCCGTACGAAGTCTTGTATGGACGTCCTTGCCGAGCACCTAACTATTGGGCCAAGGTTGGTGAAAAATGTTTAATTGGGCAAGAGGTTGTTAAGAAGCTGCTGAAAAAGTTGAAATTATTCGAAAGTGACTACAAGTTGTCCAGAGTCATCAAAAGAGCTACGCCGACAATCGAAGACGAGATCAAGAGTTCACAGTAGGAGACCACGTATTTTTGAAGGTTTCTCCCATGAAGGGATTGATCCGATTTGGTACTAAGGGAAAACTCGCACCACGTTTTATCGGACCATTTGAAATATTAGTGAGGATTGGAGCAGTGGCGTATCGACTTGCATTACCTCCTCAGTTGGCCAATGTCCATAATATTTTCCATGTACCGATGCTACGGAAGTATAAGAGGAATGATTCTCATGTGATTGAATGACAAGATCTCAATTTACAGGAAGATACATCTTATGTGGAGAAACCAGTTTGAATACTGGATCGTAAGGAGCACGTGTTAGGCACTAAGACGGTGCATTTAGTCAAGGTTTTATGGAATCATCATGAAGTAGACGAAGCATACTCCTGGGAGTAAGAAAGAGAAATTCACGAGAAATATCCTCATCTCTTTGAGCAGTAGTTTCAGGTAAATTTCGAGGACGAAAATTTTCTTTTAGGGAGGTAGAATGTAAGGGCCGTGAATAATTTAATAATATATATATATATATATGTATAATCTTATCTTTATTATTATTTATTTATTTTAAATATATCTTATCTCCTATCCTATCTAAATCATTAACTAGTTTAGTTTAAATATACCTCTAAACCCTCCCCACATCTCTCAAGATAAAAAGAGTTATAGTCAAACTTAAATATTAACAAAAAGGCTACCTGCAACAACAGAGAAAGGGAGAAAGAAAATTTTACAGTGCTTAAATCGGGTATGTATATCGTCCTCATTCTAGTATTTTTATATATCTAATATAATTTGATTCGTTGAATGCAATGAACGGTGTGGATTGGTCACACGTTCATTGTATTGGATTATGGGTGGAGGCCCTTTAAAGGTGAGGTAAACCTAAAATTATGTAATTGTAGTTGGTGTGCATATGATTAAATTAGATTTGATCTGTACGGATCATATGATCCATAAGGCCAAAATATACAAGGGCCCTAATATTCAGATCAATCTAACCATCAGATGGACCACATTAGTTAGACCTAGAAGTGTTTGATAAAAGAATCTTAGATATTTTGTGCAAGTGTTGCTATCACTTGGCGTAGAAGGTCGAGATGGGCCATTGGTGAATGTGTGGTTAGATCCACACCACTCCTCAAATGCATAGAGGTAAAACATGACAAGACCTCAAGAATCTAAATGATCTGACCATTCGATGGACCACTCTGATCAAGTAATTATCATTCAATTTTATAATCTTATAAAGGAGAAAAAAATAGAATAGAAATTTGAATTATTTGATTATTCTAGCCACCTTGGATGTTAATCAAAGGTGGGCCCCACCATGTAATACAAATAAATGAATAATAATACCGTTGATATAATTGATAGGACCCCAACATTCAAATCAACTTAATTACATTGTAGAGTCAATACTACCTAACTCAGGTGAGTGACCCAACTTGGCTCATAATTCATTAAAATTAAAATAAATCATTGTGATTGTTTGATTGATTTACTGGTTTGAATATTTTGATATGATATTTGTACGATAGATTTATATGTGAATATTTTAATCGAGACAACTATGCCAAATATGAAAGATATGCATTGCATAATGCATATTATCCCTCATTCATTACATTGCATGGTCGATCCCTCGTTCATTGCATTGCATTGCATAATGAATAATAATACCGTTGATATCATCCCTCATTCATTGCATTGCATTGCATAATGAATAATAATACCATTGATATCATCCCTCATTATTGCATTGCATAATAATACCGTTGATATCATCCCTCATTCATTGCATTGCATAATGAATAATAATACCGTTGATATCATCCCTCATTCATTGCATTGCATAATAATAATAATACCGTTGATATCATCCCCCATTCATTGCATTGCATTGCATTGCATAATAATAATCCCCCATTCATTGCATTGTATAATAATAATAATAATACCACCTCGGCGAGAAGTGGATTTTGGTATCGATCTCTTACCAGGATCAACACCTTGGCGAGAAGTGGATTTTGGTATCGATCTCTTACCAGGATCAGCACCTCGGCGAGAAGTGGATTTTGGTATCGATCTCTTACCAGGATCAGCACCAATATCTATGTCTCCATATCGAATGGCGCCTATTGAATTGAAGGAACTGAAGGAGCAGCTGGAAGATTTGGGTCCCGAGGATTTATTCGACCAAGTACTTCTCCTTGGGGTTTGCCAGTACTTTTGGTAAATAAAAAGGATGGTACTCGACAGTTGTGTATTGATTATCGCCGCTTAAATCAGATGACGATTAAAAACAAGTACCCATTACCCCGTATAGATGATTTGTATGGGGGACGATAAGGGAATTCGGTATCGAGGTCGACTCTGTGTGCCTAATATTCCAGATCTAAAAGACGAGATTCTAAATGATGCGCACCGAACTAAGTTTACAATTCATCCGGGAAGCACAAAGATGTATCATGGTATGAAACGACCATTTTGGTGGCCGAATATGAAGAGAGAAATCGCTGATTATGTGTCGAGCTGCTTTGTGTGTCAGCAGGTAAAGGCATATCATCAAAACCCATCAGGATTATTGTAGCCTCTGAAAGTACCCGAGTGGAAGTCGGATTGTATTTCTATGGACTTTATAGTCGGTCTTCCTAAGACACAAAAGAAGCACGATTCAATTTGGGTAATTGTCGATCGACTGGCGAAGTCAACGCACTTTATTCCTATCCATATCAATTATTCAATGGAGGAACTTGCCAAGCATACATCAAGGAAATAGTGAAACTTCATGGTGTCCCTAGTTCTATTGTATCGGATCGAGACCCTCGTTTTACTTCGCGATTCTGGACAAGTCTACAGGAAGCTATGGGTACGACTACGGACTACAGCACAGCATATCATCCATAATCTAATAGGCAAACGGAACGTGTGAATCAAATATTGGAAGACCTATTACGTGCATGCGCTTTGGATTTCATGGGGAGCTAGGATGACATCATACATTATGATGAATTCGCCTACAACAATATTTACCAAGCAAGCATTGGTATGGCTCCGTACGAAGTCTTGTATGGACGTCCTTGCCGAGCACCTAACTATTGGGCCGAGGTAGGTGAGAAATGTTTAATTGGGTCAGATGTTGTTCAAGAAGCTGCTGAAAAAGTTGAAATTATTCGAAAGCAACTACAAGATGCCCAGAGTCGTCAAAAGAACTACGCCGACAATCGAAGACGAGATCTAGAGTTCACAGTAGGAGACCACGTCTTTTTGAAAGTTTCTCCCATGAAAGGATTGATGTGATTTCCACGTTTTATTGGACCATTTGAAATATTAGAGCGGATTGGAGCAGTGGCGTATCGACTTGCATTACCTCCTCAGTTGGCCAATGTCCATAATGTTTTCCATGTATCGATGTTACGGAAGTATAAGAGGAATGATTCTTATGTGATTGAATGTCAAAATCTCGATTTACAGGAAGATACATCTTACATGGAGAAACCAGTTTGAATACTGGATCGTAAGGAGCATGTGTTACGCACTAAGACGGTGCATTTAGTCAAGGTTTTATGGAATCATCATGAAGTAGACGAAGTATCCTGGGAGCAGGAAAGAGAAATTCACGAGAAATATCCTCATCTCTTTGAGCAGTAGTTTCAGGTAAATTTCGAGGATGAAAATTTTCTTTTAGGGGCGTAGAATGTAAGGGCCGTGAATAATTTAATAATATTAATAAATATATATATATATAGTATCTTATCTTTATTATTATTTATTTATTTTAAATATATCTTATCTTCTATCCTATCTAAATCATTAACTAGTTTAGTTTAAACATACCTCTAAACCTTCCCCACATCTCTCAAGATAAAAAGATTTCTAGTTAAACTTAGATATTAACAAAAAGGCTACCTGCAACAACAGAGAAAGGGAGAAAGAAAATTTTGCAGTGCTTAGATCGGGTATGTATATCGTCCTCATTCTAGTATTTTTATATATCTAATATAATTTGATTCGGTGAATGCAATGAACAGTGTGGATTGGTCACACGTTCATTGTATTGGATTATGGGTGGAGGCCCTTTAAAGGTGAGGTAAACCTAAAATTATGTAATTGTAGTTGGTGTGCATATGATCAAATTAGATTTGATATGTACGAATCATATGATCCCTAAGGCCAAAATATACAAGGGCCCTAATATTCAGATCAATCTAACCATCAGATGGACCACATTAGTTAGACCTAGAAGTGTTTGATAAAAAAATCTTAGATATTTTGCGCAAGTGTTGCTATCACGTGGCGTAGAAGGTCGAGATGGGCCATTGGTGAATGTGTAGTTAGATCCACACCACTTCTCAAATGCATAGAGGTAAAACATGACAAGACCTCAAGAATCTGAATGATCTGACCATTCGATGGACCACTTTGATCAAGTAATTATCATTCAATTTTATAATCTTATAAAGGAGCAAAAAAATAGAATAGAAATTTGAATTATTTGATTATTTTGGATCTGGCCACCTAGGATGTTAATCAAAGGTGGGCCCCACCATGTAATACAAATAAATGAATAATAATATTGTTGATATAATTGATAGGACCCCGACATTCAAATCAACCTAATTACATTGTAGAGTTAATACTACCAAACTCAGGTGAGTGACCCAACTTAGCTCATAATTCATTAAAATTAAAATAAATCATTGTGATTGTTTGATTGATTTACTGGTTTGAATATTTTGATATGATATTTATACAATAGATTTATATGTGAATATTTTAATCGAGACAACTATGCCAAATATGAAAGATATGCATTTACATATCATCCCTCATTCATTGCATTGCATAATGCATGGTCGATCATAGGGGCCCTCCCTGGAAGAAATGTCGATCTTGGTACAGCGTTAACAGATGCAGGCTATGCCCAAGCCTACCAAAAGGTGGAAGCCTACCCAATGGGTGGATGCGGGTTGACGACCTCCAACCCAAGGAGATGGACGATCACCCCATCTGATGCATTCATACCCCATTTTACATTCATATCTTTGTACGTGTATTTTTGTATTATTTTAATTGCTATGATTATGAACCATGCTGGGTTATATCACTAAGCCTGGCCAGCTTACATTTTTATTGATGAAAAAATCATACAGAGGAGCCATTAGCAGATGATGTGGCATAAGAACTGGAAAGATTTACTATACCTGAACACGACCCACCTGAAACATGTCCATACTTATCTGAGGATGAAGTGGCGGCATTAGAAAATTTTTTATTATATGTTTTATATTGTTAGCACAGTTTAATTAACGAATAATGCATACTGGTATTTATTTTGAGACTTTAAGAAATTATTTAGCTTTATTTCTTTGGATCCGTATTAGCATGGAATAAATATCATTATAGTATAATGGTATAAAAAATGAATGATTTTAAGGTTTATTTTATTTTAAAGGTTATCTAGATTTATAAATGCTTAGTTGATTGGTGTTATGTATTTTGTATGTGTGATTGAGATTATGGTGGACTTTATATTGAATGTAAATATCACATGCGATTAAACTGATTAAAGAATTAATTAAGTTAGTATACTTTGTGTATAAGTTATGAACCGAAACTCGGGTCTGAGGGTGTACACTCTGTACCCGAATTTTGGGGCGTAATAATTCTGGCTCATATTATTTATGTCTCCATGGGAGATGAGTTGTGCAGATCTTCTCCACGTATGCGTCTTCTTTCACTATCACGATAAAGGAGTGTCAGAATCCTTGAAATATCTGAAACAATCGACATATTGCTGCCTCTTAGGTCATCTGTGCGACTCATCTCTATGAGTCGCGCGACCCTTGAGGTGCGTGGGTCGGCGCAACTCATGGAGAGTGCGCAACCCTGCCTTCACCCTCTCTCTCTCTCTCTCTTCTCTCCTCTCTCCAATACCTGTCAGAGGCACTTCTGGAAAATTCTAATCCCTCCAATGAGGGGGAAGAGGGGGTATTTATAGGTTTTCACACGTGTAGGCCCTCGAATCTCATGTTATGGACCACACTTCGCATTTTCAATCCGAACACCCCTGAAAAGAGTAGCGCGGTTCAGCGCACCTATTATGAGTAGCACGGACCTGCGCAACTCACATGCCAACGCACTCACTATTCTCCAATCTTCTTTGATCATTTTTATGCTCGAACAGATGCTCTCTTAATCTGAGATTTGACCACTCATCGAGTCAATTAGAAGGATCAGCATTTGTGACCCATGATCTCGAGTTGCGCGGACCCGCGCAACTCTCTCAGCGCTACTCATGAGCGGGCTATAAATATCGAACTCTCCACTCAATACTTCACTTCGAAATTGTTTCAAGCCCAGACCTTATTTTCGTGTTACTTAAAAAATTGCGCAACTCCTAAACCTTGCAACTTTGCTCGCGCGTAACTGAACCTTCCGTGCAACTCGCTGCCTGCGCAACTCTCCAGCACTTAGTGAGAAAACCCTTGTTCTGAAACTCTGCCAAAATTTCTACTGCCCAGACTGAATCATTTCTCTAACCTTCCAGACTTAACCATTTCTCTAACCTTACAAACTTAACCATTTTTTTAATCTTCTAACAATGGCCCGTACTAAAAGAACATTCCACCTCATAGAGCCACCTACTGATCAACCTTCTCATGCCAGTCTTCCTAGCTCCTCTCAAAATCCTGAATCTTCGCCTCCTGTCTCCGCACCTTCCCCTCCGGCCCCCATGCCTTCTTCGATTCCCGAATCTACTTCTCCCCCTTCTACTCATGAGGAATGCCTAAGAAAAAGAGTAAAGGTAACCAAGAAACAGCCCACTTACATAAAAGAACCTGTCCTCCCAATCCTTGACTTTTCAGATAGAATAAAAACGCTCTCTTGGCCGATATGCCAAGCAATCATTGCTGAAGACATACCCGGACCTCCGAAACAAGGTCGGGAGATTGATTGGGAGACATGGCTAAAATCAACTGCTAACCTTCGCACCGACATCGTCCGATCTCCAGCCAGGGAAGACACACCACCGCCATCCTTTTCCAAGAAGCAGTGAAGGAAATCCAAAGATGAAGAGTTTCAAGAGAAAATTAGGGAGCATAAAAAGAAGAAGCATCCAAATACTTAGGACACTGTGAAAGTTCATGATTGTTTCATCAAGTTCAATAGTCCCTTCAGAAATGAGCCGGTCGTAATTCCCCTAAATATACGTCGTCACCAGTCCATTCTTCACAGCAAGCCTACTGATCGGACAACCCAAAGCAGGATGATGTATACTCCCAACTGGTTTATGAAGGAGCCTAGGATGTTGGAAGACGTCTTATCGGAAAGAGGATTGAAGCAATTAGTTGGCGACATCCATCCTATGCGGTTCCTTATCCCTTGTTACAATCCTCATGAATTGTTCTCGACGGCCTTTTATGAAACGTTGCGCCAACGCTTCAGGGACAGGAGGTCACTATGGGGGAATGAAGGATTTTGAACACACGGCTTCCTATCTGCATGCAAATATTATACCGATTAGACAAAAGCCATTCTCAATAAACATCATGCTATACTGACGAAGGTTGGCCTTTAAGGTGCCATCGAGGCCACCTCTGAGTACTTTCACAAAGACCACATGGTCTACAAAGGGTTCCTCAGCTACTGATGCCCCACCACCAATTCCTTTCACTTGCCTCTCGGCGAAGTCATCATTACTCTCTGGGACTTGTATAGAATGGTAGGACTTCCCATAACTGGCTGCTTCTATGACGAGTATATACCCACAAACAAAGAGTTTTCCCATTTCTTGCCTTCGAAAAGACAGGCGTTGGTATCCGATGCCTCAGTTG
Source organism: Magnolia officinalis (assembly GCA_021015155.1). NCBI lineage: Eukaryota > Viridiplantae > Streptophyta > Magnoliopsida > Magnoliales > Magnoliaceae > Magnolia > Magnolia officinalis. The sequence continues at coordinate 51,646,713 of JAJHSJ010000014.1, read as the reverse complement.
AGTTGTTTAGGGAAATGTCCAAGTTCCCCGATATTAAGAAGATCCCTCAATTTCTCTGGCTAGCTCATTTCTCTCGAGATTTGGGGTATAATTCTTTGCTTCGTGTCATGACTTTGTGCATTTTATCAACATTCATCCTACTAACGCTTTTTTCTTCTCCTTTCTTTTTGCAGATTAAAAAACAGTCATTTTGACGACCTGGAGAATGCTCGCCACAGAATAAGAAATCCACCAGAATACTCATCAAAGGGTGAACTAGCAGCGTTCCTCGCATATTGGCTCAGCATTGTTGTACTTCCCAGTTCTAAATGGGTTGATGCCATCAGGCCTTCTGAATTTGCCATCGCAGGGGGTTTGGCGGAGGGTAGGAAATATTCGTTGGCACCTCCTATCCTTTGTTCACTATACGGAGCTTTTGGTAATGCTGCCACTCATTGCCAGAGTTCGGTCGTCGGGGTCAGTTCGACATTCACGCCATGACACTATTTCTCTAGATGGCTGGCGTCAACTTCCCTTGGACATATGACGATCCGGAAAAAGCCTACATCCACCCTTTGCGACTTCCGCTATGTCATTACTAGAAAAGGGTCATGCCAAGAAGGACATATGAGTGGGTGACCGATATGATTGAATTGACTGATTCCATTGATTTTTATCAATTCTCTTTCTCTCAATATATTGTAGATCATGAAACTCATGATGACGATAAAATCCCTCCATTCGAGCGTGCTTTCTTCATTTCCATACGGTCCAACAGTCTACCGCAACGAGAAGGTAGTGAATTTTGGAGGGAACCTTACTACCCGAGTAGGTTCGCGCGATAATTTGGGTATGATCAAACTGTTCCGAAACATCCCGAAGTGGTGACCCGTACCATGAGAAGCTATGGTGTGGGACCCTACAACCGGGGACTGGTTTGGAGACAATTGCCCGCAACATGGATTAATTCAAGATTCATCATCCTTGGCTTTGGCTGCTTCATTCGCACGACATATCCATGGATGAGATGGTGGGCGCACCAGTCCTTCCTGATCCGTCGTTGCATGCTGGTGGATTCTCCTATATGGATCCTTGCTCCCAGAATCAGGAAACGTAATCTTATAGAAGGAGTTGGACACACTGTTGAACACGATCGTGCCCCCGCTCCCGCTGAAGCTTGCGTGAAAATTTCTATAGAAGAACCCATCCGTGAAGTTAAGCCTGCTAATACTCTTGAAGGATGGATTGCTTCGGGCTCCCCTTGACACATTTGAAAGTTCAAAAAAGGCCCGTTGGTAGAGAAGACACCACTGCAGATGTTGTCGATATTCCTCAGATTCTTGCATCAACAAATCCTGTTCTGACTTTGGTGACTGTTGGTCCTTCTGAACTTCAAATGGTTCCGGGGGCTACCAGATCCTTTGAACCCCAGATAGTGTCTTCATCCACTACTCTACCATCGTCTATTCGCAGGGATTCGTCGTCCCCGGTCACTAGATCACAGACTCGGGCTAGATCCTCTACATCTCCTATGATTGCTACTTCGGAAGGCCCTGCTCTCGCTGAGAAGAGACGATCTCCACAAAAAGGGAAATAAATAATCATCGAAGAACCAGTTCTGGATTCATCATCGTCTTCATCATCATCTAAGGAAGAAAGTGAAGGATCTTCCTCCAGCAATTCTTCCTCCGATGGGAGTGAGTCGTCTTCTGACGACTCGAGGGAAGAGGACGAATTAGATATAAATGAAGGAGAAGCAGAAGAAGGAGAAATAGAAGTGGAAGAAGAAGAGGAGGTCGAAGAAGGGGAGGTAGAAGTGGGTGATGATGAGCAAATCACTACAATCCCCAAAGTTGATAAGGGAGTCGATGAAGAAGAAGAGCCCCTTGACTACAGAGAATATGAAGATGTACTTGGTACTGATATGACTATATCGTTTAGCAGTAACTATTCTCCTCTCCCACGCACAGTACTTCCTGATCCCCCAACTGATGCCATAACAGTTCCAGAGACCTTGCAGGCCTCAGCGACAGCTCTGGAGACTCTGTCAGCTCCTGCGGACATAATACAAACTGCTCCAACTGCCCCTTCCTCTGGTAAACGTTCTGCTAGAAAAGCCAATGCATCCCTCAAGCTCCCCATCAAAACCAGTAGAGTCACTCATGGCATAGTCTTCCCGATAGAACCAACCGATGCCACCACTCCAACTACAGTCACGTCTAGCACTGAAGCCAGGGCACCATCTTTTGCCGATATGGCTTTAGAAATGCCTGGCCCATCTCTTATTCCTGAAGAAGTGCAACCCGCAGGAACGACAATCCCTGTTCCAATGGTTTCGCTTATTCCAGGTATGCTTTATTTTGTTGCCTTATTTTACAATAGTATCTTGCAATTCATCTTCTAATTTGTGCTTTTCTTCTTGTATACCTTGCAGCTCATCCTATTTCTAGTGGCTCTGCCAGTTCTAGCTCTGTTGCCACCATTTCACGTATAATATCTTTGGAGAAGATTTCCCCTCTTGTGTTGATCTTGTTGAAGAGTTCCCTATCGACAACTATATATACATATATAAAAATCCAATGTAGTGGTCTGATTTGGAAATAATGTTGGCATCCTTGAAAAATGCTGCGAGGATGGCGAGAATCGACATCTCTCCCTTGCGTGAGTCTCTTTCTCACTTCTACGAGACATGTCGCAAATTAAGGGCTGCTCAAGATACGATTATCGCGGCTCAGAGATAAGGTTTCTATGTCAGTGATGACAATCTTTGGATATGACAAAGAATCCAGCTCACTCGAGGAGCAAAGAGTGATGAAGGAATTTTCTTGGGATATGCTCTGAATAGTCGAGCGTATCATGTTCTTTATAAAAGAACAAGAGTGATTCAGGAATCTATTAATGTCGTAATTGATGATCACCTGATCACACCCACACCTAATCGAGAAGTTGATGAAGTCAATTTAATTGAGAAACATGACTCTTCATCTAACCCAGTTAATACTGAACTAAGATTAGTCAAGGATCATCCTACTGATCTAATCTTAGGGAATCCTCTCACTGGTGTGCGAACAAGAAAACAACTAGAAAATATTTGCAACTATGTGTGCTTCACTTGTCAAGTTGAACTGCCCAACGTAAAAGAAACACTTACTGATGAGAATTGGATTGTTGCCATGCAAGAGGAATTGAATCAATTTGTAAGAAATAATGTCTGGTATTTGGTTCCAAGACCAACTGATAAACATATAATTGGAACTAAATAGATTTTCAAAAATAAATCTGATGAATTGGGGAATATAATTAGAAACAAGGCTAGACTGGTTGTACAAGGGTATACTCAAATAGAAGGAATAGATTATGATGAAACCTTTGCACCGGTAGCTTGTCTTAAATCTATCAGATTGTTTATATCCACTGTTTGTTTTAAAAGATTCAAAATATATCAAATGGATGTCAAAAGTGCTTTCTTAAATGGGGATTTACATGAAGAGGTGTATGTTGAACGACCTAAGGGTTTTGAGGACCCCAAACACTCTAAACATGTATATCGCCTTTAAAAGGCACTTTACGGATTAAAACAAGCTCCCAGGGCGTGGTATGAAAAACTGACTAAGTTTTTACTCAGTCACAATTTTATCATAGGAAGTGTTGATAAAACCTTATTCGTTAAAAAATACAATGAACACATACTGATTGTACAAATATATGTTGATGATATCATATATGGTTCTACATGTACTAACCTGTCCATTGAGTTTGCAGAACTGATGAAATTCAAATTCAAAATGAGTATGGTTGGAGAACTGAATTACTTTCTAGGCTTACAGGTTAAACAACAAGAAGAAGGTATCTTCATTTCTCAAACCAAATACGCCTTAAATTTAGTTAAGAAATTTGGATACGAGAATAGTAAGAAATTCGATACTCCTATGAGTATGACTCTCAAAGTCTCAAAGGATGATACAAGTAGGAGTATAGACTCTCGCTTATATCGTAGCATGATTGGTAGTCTGTTATACTTAACTGCTAGTAGACCAGATATTTCCTTTAGTGTTGGAATCTGTGCAAGATATCAATCAGATCCAAAAGAATCACATCTTATTTCTGTTAAGCGAATAATTAGATATCTCACAAGTAATGCTAATTGAGGTCTGTGGTATCCACATGATACAAATGTACAATTAGCTGGATATACAGATGCTGAGTTGGCTGGGAACATCGATGATAGAAAATCTACCAGTGGTGGATGTTTCTACGCACAGTAAGAAATAAAGTTCGGTATCTTTATCCACAGCTGAGGCTGAATATATTGCTGCTGGTAATGCATGTACCCAGCTAGTTTAGATGAAAAGAATGCTAACCGATTACAGAATTGCGCAAGATATAATGATCTTGTATTGCGATAACTCTAACGCAATTAACATTTCTAAAAATCTCATTCCACATTCTCGTACGAAGCATATAGACATTCGTTAGCATTATATTCGAGAATTGATTGAAGATAAGAGCATCTCTTTAGAATACATGCAGATCGAAAATCAGCTTGCCGATATTATGACGAAACCGCTTGACAGGAATAGGCTCTCTAAATTGAAACATGATATTGGTATGTGCATTTCAAATTAATTATGTCATGTTATGTTTTTATTAAAAAAAAATTTAAAAATTAAAAATATTGATTTTTTCAATCTGCACGACCGGTGGAGCCACAACCGGTCAAGGACGTACTCGACCAATCGTGGAGCGCGGGTTGGCTTCCTAAAAAGGGGAAAAATCACTTTTTCTTCCCATTATCTTCTTCTTCCTCAACACCTCCTTGCTCGACCCGTTGAACCCATCTCCATAGAGTTCCAGTAAGTGCATCATTTTCGATTTCCTTTTTGATTTGGGTTCCTCTATGCATTTTAATCTTTTTGGTGTTGTTGATTTGTGATTTTCACTCTTTTCTACAAGGGTTTTTGGGCAAAAATCTGACCAAAGCCAAACCCATATATTATACTCTCTTGTGCAAACTCTACATGGAGCATATGTCTAAGAGGAAGATCACACGCAAGGGCCCTAGCGGCTCCTCCTCCCAGACGACTCCACTTAGGGTGAGAACCCTAAGAGCTCTCAAAGAAGATTCGGAGCATGTAAGGGATTTCCGTACTCGGGATATAATAATTGAAAAGATAGTAAATCTCTATCATATTGCTCGCTTCAAGTTACTGCCTATTCTCTCAAATATTAGTTGGGAAAATATTTTTGGTTAGGACGGACTAGCTTACCGTTCCATTGCACAAGGCATGTTTGCATTTATCGGGGAGTTGTCCCTTGAAAATTTCACATTCTCCATAAATTTTAGAGAAGGGACAATGCTGATAGATAGGCACCTAATTTGGGGTTTACTTGATGTAACTATTAATGATGAGGGCATCCCGATTCATACTCTTTCTGATAAGATGTTTAAATCTGAGCGTACAGACATTACCTGTAAATTATGCCGATTTGATGCCGAGTGGCCTAACGGTAATGCACTACGTGCCACCAAGATGATCCCATGTTTCCGTGTCCTTCACCGCATTTTTACTTCAAATGTCTATATGCGGTCTGGAAACAAATTTGAACTCACTCCGTTGATGGCTCGTATTCTCCATGTTGTTGCATTGGGTATCCCCATTTGCCTTCCTTCTTTGATCTGCTATCTGATTATTCAGTTTTGCATTCATCCTGGTCATGGTTCTATTCCATTTGCTTATCTTATGATGACACTTGCCCTTCATTGCAATGATGTTATGCCGACCACTGAGGTTGATGAGGTAGTTCTTCCATTTGACAATTCGAACATTAACAAAACGACTTTGAATTACCTCCCTGGTCAACAAGATGAGGATGAGGTCGAAGAAAAAGAAGCACTGTTGCCAGCAGATACTACCATGGAAGATATCTTTGATGAGTTGGAGACTGATGAGGAGGCGGATCCTGACTTTCAACCGTCTCAATTCGAAAATCGCCTTCGCTCTCTAGAGGACAAGGTGGATGCTTTGAAAGTATCTCAGGACAATTTGGGTGAAAGCAATCGCTCTTCAATGAAATATATGCGTAAATACTTTCATCGCATAACGAAGGGCCTTCACCAGATTGACCCATCTATTCACCACCTTCTTCCTCTAGTTCAGATTAGTCTGCTTTGATTTGATCTTGGAGCTGTACAACTTTATACTTTTTCTTAAGTTGTTTGTTTAACTTGGATAATGCTCTTTTGGATATTAATTATGATGCTCTCCTTATGCTTATATAGGTTGATTTACTCTTACTCATGATGCTTATATTGCCATTCTCTTATTTCTTTACCTCATATTCTTACTTTCCTTTGTCAACTTGTGACAAAAAGGGATAGAGTTTGTGTATGGTTTTGATTGATTTGTATGGATATGATTGGTATATGTTATTAGGATGGATATTTTTGTACATATAGGTATATGGTTTGTATATGTTTGTACATACAGGTATTCTATCTACTCAAGGCAGTGAAGCAATTGATTGAGGGGGAGAGTTAGTTCAAAATTTTGCGCTCATATTGAGGGAGAGTATGTGATTTCAAGAAAAGCAGAGATGTTGAACTTGTGTGTACATTTTGTTATGTTTTGTCACGAATTTGACAAAGGGAGAGATTGTAAGTGTTGTGATGTATAAAGCACATTTATTTGTCAAATTTTGATGGACAAAACAACTTATGTTTAAGACATGAAGATGGAAAGTTCACCTTCAAGTTCAAGACATGAAGATGGAAAGTTCACCTTCAAAGTTCAAGACATGAAGTTGGAAAGTGCAAGTTCAGAACATGAAGATGGTTACTTTGAAGTCCAATGTACTCAAGCTCTACTTCTCTTTTAGTTTAAGATCAAGCTACATTTACAAGATTACTTCAAGTAGAAGATCGAAGGAACGCAACTGAAGATACAAATACAAGCTACAAAGTATACACTTCAATGTTCAATGATTACAGGTATATTTGACCCTAGAAAGACCTTAGGCTTAGGTTCTTTTGAATGCCAAACATAATTGGGTTTCTATACTTTAATTAGGCTTAAGTTTGACTAGTCTAAACCTTATTTCGACTAGTCTAGGCTTTGGTTCGACCAGTCTAGGAAAAACTTCGACCAGTCTAAGCTTTCAACTGAAAATCAGATAAAATTTGTTGATTTCTCGACTAGTCTAGAAAAGGGTTCGACCAGTCGTGGTACAGCTTCGACCAGTCGAAGGTGGCTCAACTCGAAGTCCAGCAAGGTATTTTAGACATCCTCGACCAGTCGAGCAGGCCACTCGACCAGTCGAAGAACAGTTCTGATCCGATCCCACCTGAATTTTGAAAGTTGGTTGTTTCTTAGACCAGTTGAAGCAACAACCTTTTAACCTATAAATAGAGTTCTTTCTCACTCTGAATTATATCATTCAAGCTACCAAAAGCCTTCACTTTGCGAGAGAAAAGCCCCTATCTTCTTCAAGCTATAGAACGGTATTTTAAATTCTTTTTAATAGCTTTTTGTTTTGCAATTTCCAAATCTCTTTTTATGAATCACATGTTTTAAAGGGAGTTTTTATTCTTCCTTTTGAGATCTTAGAAATTCAAATAATTAGCCCAAGTTTGAATTAAATTAAATCTATTTAGAACCTAGAACCCTTCATTTTGGTTATTGGACATTGGACATTGAACATTAAACATTGAACATTCGTCATCAACTGAAGCGGTTCTATGGGCTACATCATTCAGCGTCTTCTGAAGAAGATAAGTATATAATTTCTATTTTTGGTTTTGTTTGAGATTAGCCAGGAAAATCTCATGTATTGGTTTTGACTGAGATCAGCCAGAAAATCTCGGTGCGTGGGTTTTGATTGTGATAGCCCTCCTAAAATCACATTTATATAGGTTTTAAGGTGAACCTAAGAAAACTTTATTTCATAGTGAACGCCAATATCACGTGGGTTGTGATTATTGGGAGTGGAGTAGGTGTGGCTGTTTGAGGATAGTTGGTGTACACACCGAACCACTATAATTCTTGGTGTTTATGTGGTGAATGATTTTTGAGATGTACATGTGGTGAATGTTTGTAAATTTTAATGTACTTGTGGTGAATGCTTGTAATAGATAGCTGCATTTACTTTTATTCTCTTGTTCTAATTTGTGATCTTGATCCTTACTAGTTTATGTAAGGTTTGTCCTACCTCAAACCTCAGTTTCTGGTATAAGGTTGTCCTATAAACACAGTTTAAATCAATTTCTCAATACTATTACGATTGAGATCTCTGATTAAGTTCTAATTTATTTATTCTTTCAGTACTTTAATATTTTATTTGACGTAGTCCAATTCACCCCCCCTCTAGGACTGCAAGCTCGCCTCTTTCATAGACAGTCTTCGACACTCATAGCTAGGTGAGAAGATTTCGAGTCTTAAGCAACAAATCTCTGATCTAGAGGTCGAACGACATGAAATTGATTTAAGGACCAATAAACTTGAAGCCGATATTGAAGATAATAGATGAATAGCTGACTTGGAACGATCAGAGATTTCGAAAGAAAAGACCGCGATAATTTCTCTAGAACAAGAACTAGCTGGCGTTCCAGATCAAGTAAAGTTCATTGTCGATGTCGACTTGGACAACGCGGCTGCAGAAGTACAATTAAAGGAGAATTTTCGGCGATATATGCTTGCATTGGGCATGTCAGAGGATGTATGAATTTTGCTTTATACTTTTGATTACTTTCATATTTTGTTCTTCAAACATTGCAAATGAATTTTGATAATTCAGTAAAAATTATATAGATGTGTTGCAAATATGCTTCTGTATGGTGATTGTTGGTATGTTGTTGCCTACATGGTGTTATTTTCATGCGCGGCGCTAAATTCTAGTTTCAGTTAGCTTCACACATAGTTTAAGCTCATAAGTAGTTGAAGCAATCACAGTTTTTAGACTCATAAGTGGTTGGAGTCGGGTCTTACGCGAATGGCCTCTGTAACTCTCTAGAGTTCACGGGGCGTATCGCGGCCAAGGAGTTTACAAACCGTGATCCATCAGAAGGGCCCAGTGAAGCTACCGGGGCAGTAAACTTGGTGGGTTTTACGCACAAGGTTGGCCACAATAACTCTCTAGAGTTCGCGGGGCTCACAAGGCTACCTTTAGGTACCAAATCCAAGGCCGTCAGTCCATCAATGAGGGGTCATCTTGCTTCAGAGACCTGTCCTCATGCGTTACTACTGACATGAAGCAAGGGATCTGGGGAGTTATCTTGCTTCAGAGATTCACTTTTTCTTCGCCTGTCAGGTCGAACCCATTCACGAGAGGGCATTTTCTCGTCGTCAGCCCTCATGACGCTGTCAGAAACTGTACAGACGACATAGGTCTTACGTGATTGCTTCATCAATTGCCCGCATGGGTTCCCGTGATGCTTTTTACGGGCTTTTTAGGGCCACATGCTTCTCACTGCTACCCGAATATTCTCATTGTATCACCATCACCAATGATGATAAGTCTTATATGTAGTTGGATTCATATGCTCAGCTTTGTCGTCATAAATAATAGATTGTTGTCGTTGTCATAGGACTTATACATGGTTTGGCTTTATAAGCTCATTCCACTGCTGTAGATGATAGATCACCATTGCCGATAATATTTGTATGCAACCAATTTTATAGACCTTGCTCAAGGTAATAAATCGAAATTGATATATCGCTTCTTGTTGATGATATGAAATAAAATTTTATAATTAGAATGGTATATCATCCTGGCGGTGCTATTAATTTTGATAAATTCGGATAATAAAATGGCCCTCATGTCAGCAATATAGCCATGGTGATGACGGCTATTTTGATTATTTGATAATGATCACCGGTGCTTTTTCTCATTTGGCGATAAACCTTGGCGCTTTTCATTTGGCAATGACGATAGTAATCACTGATGCTTTTCTCATTTGGCGATAAACCTTGGCGCTTTTCATTTGGCAATGACGATAGTAATCATTGGCGCTTTTCTCATTTGGCGACAATCATTGATGCTTTTCGTTTGGCGATAAACCTGAAAATCTGCATTTTATTCACATATAGTGAGAAATACAGAGTTCTAATTTTTATAACTTTTCTATTGTTCACCTATCTTGCCCCCTTTTGGTTCGGAAGTATCGGACCAATACTCTTCAGAGCCAAAATCGTCGTTACCTTCTGGGTTGCTGTGTTGTTGATAAACTCGGTATCTGACGGGTGTTTTGACACAGGTTTATCCTAACAAAAAATATACTCCATATTGTGGTTTCATATCTTTCTCTTACTTGCCTCTTTCCACTTAAGGTATTTAGACCATGATAGCTTGACTTTATCTATTATTAACCATTGGTTTCTCGTCTGAAGCATGTCATCCTCTTTGAATGTGGATGCCCCCAAAATTCTCTTTTGCGACTCTTTTATCAGTTCATCCTTTGGCAATAGGCAGAAGTTAGATCTTCTAGGCTGACTTCTCTAACAAAAGATTTTGACAACTCGATCACATATGTTATGTTTATGGTCGCCTTGCTACGTTGTTCGTCGTCCCTTTTTAGAACTATTTCTCCTTGTTTTATCATCCTCTGCAATATATTTTTTTAGTGTGAAGCAATCTTCTATGTGATGCCTTAGACAATGATGGTAATGACAGTAGTTCTTATCTTTAGTCATTTCGACCTCTTCTGGATATCTCGGTGAAGGCAACCTGATAGTTCCGACGGCTAACAATTGTTCCATCATTGGCAATATGTCTTCTTTATCGAAAGCATATTCCCTATGAGAATCATACAGCCGCGGTCGTTTATCATTTTTATAATCTCTTCATCGATCTGGATCCTCTCTCCTTCTTGTTTCTCGTTTACCATTGCCCTATGTGGTCCTCTCTTTACTGTACAGATTTGAAATGCTGGCATCTTTTTAGTCATCAGCTCTAATGCATGGGCTTTAGTCGCCAGGTCTCGAAAAGTTCTTATGTTAGCACTAGTGAGTCCAAATGCAATTCCTGTCTCCATGGAGCTTAGACACATTTTTTACTTGCTCTCTTTCTTCCAGTAATTGCCGACATGATGCTCCCAGAGTCTTCCATCTGCTGATAAATTTCTCCATAGGCTCATTCTCTCTTTGCCTCACAGATGCTAACTCTATAATACTGACATCGCGATCCGATGAAAAGAAATTCGACATAAATGCGTCCTGCATTTATTCCCAAGTTTGTATTGATTCGGGCGCCAGACCAGAATACCATCAAAATGCCTTGCCTGTCAAAGAAGACCCGAATAGCCGTAGACAATATTGAGGAATAGTAGAGAAGTTACCCATGGACGTGATGAAATACATCAGGTGTTCATCTGGAGACCCATCCCCGCTGAACTTTTGAAACTTGGGGTGCTTGAAATTGACAAGAAAAGGTATGTCTTCTACATCTCTCGAATATGGCGTTAGATAACGAAACGTTCCCGCACTATCACGTTCCCTTTCTACTCTAACAGCTTCTGCAACCACTTGCTGTACTTCCTCTTGGGTTATTGCTCTCACTACCGTGGTTGATCCGTGTGATCCCGTTCTTGGTGGTTGAGAACCTTCGAGTCGTTGTTCTTGTTATTCTCGTTCACTCATAGTAGCCATCATCGGGGGTGCTATTATTTGGGCCACATTGTGTGCAAGTGTAGCCAAGGTTTCTCGTAGGCTTCAACACTCTTCCATCAGCATTTTCTGTGCTTGGACCATTTCGACCATACGATCTTCTGTAGTAGGCAGCGGATCTATACTTACGCCGGCCATACATACGGCGGCTTCCCCATTCCCTGACGAAGCAGTCATTGGAGTAGAGTAAGAATACGCCAACGTAACGGGGCTTACTGAAAAAAGTGTTTCATTTATTTCTTCAGTGCTTCCACAGAGCTCGGCCGATTGTGAAACAACTTGAGGTGATACAGTTTGAGGTGATTCGTAAACTAGTGAACTTCCTATGGGCAATTTACCATTTTGTTTCCTTGTCCATCGGTCACTTGCGAGAAATAAAGCCGGTAAGTGTCGCGACGTTGGTGAGGATGAGGATCTCGAATGGTATATCGCTGGAGGGGTGAGTTCTGGGTTCTTTCTTGCTACATTTTGTGTTACCGGTCCTCTGGTTTTTAGCGTCGGCGGACTTACTCTAGTAGTAGTGATATTTTGGGCCTTAGATCTTTGGCGTGATACGATGATCCAATCATTTTCATTGTCTTGTGCTATCGGAGAGACTGTTACGACTCCAACACTAACTTGAGACTTGTCTTTCTGCTTCTGATGAGTCACAAGTTGGTCATGGGCATATTCCACTACGAATCCTGTAGGTGTGAAGTAGAAGATTGTTTTGCTTGGAACAGTTGTCATTGATATAGCTTGGATATGTATATCGTATTGTAGTTCTGTTAAATGATACAAACAACATCAATTAGTACTTATTTACAAATGTACTCTATCCCGGAGATGAAAGGAACGATGTTCCCGTTGAGAGTCACCATTTTGGCATCTTATAGGACGCCAAACAATAATGAAATTCCCTATATTATTCCTCAATCAATATCACGTAAGATAGAATTTTCCCAGCATAGTCGCGATTTTGTTACAACCTGAAACGAAAAGCATTTGATTCGGGGGATTATCTTACTCAATAATGACAAAGAAGAAGAATAGAGAGAATATTCATCAAATTTATTCATTCTGAGTTCATTACATCCTTTTGACCCTTTGATTCCAGAATGGAGTTTCTTATGACGGAAATACAAGTAAAATAGATTTAAATATGAATTTCAGCAGCATTCCGGCTCATATTATTCATGTCTCCATGGGAGATGAGTGTGCGGATCTTCTCCACGTATGCGTCTTCTTTCATTATCACGATAAAGGAGTGCCAGAATCCTCGAAATATTTGAAACAACCGACATATTGTTGCCTCTCAGGTCATCTTTGCAACTCATCTCTATGAGTTGCGTGACCCTTGAGGTGCGCGAGTCGGCGCAACTCATGGAGAGTGCGTAGCCCTACCTTCACCCTCTCTCTCTTCTCTCCTCTCTCCAATACTTATCAGAGGCACTTTTGGAAAATTTTGATCCCTCCAATGAGGGGGAAGAGGGGGTATTTATAGGCTTTCACACGTGTAGGCCCTCGAATATCGTGTTGTGGACCCCACTTCGCATTTTCAATCCGAACACCCCTGAAAAGAGTAGCGCGTTCCGGCGCACCTATTATGAGTAGTACGGACCCACGCAACTCACATGCCAGCACAACTCGTTACCTGCGCAACTCACTATTCTTCAATCTTCTTTAATAATTTTTAATGCTCCAACAAAGATGGAGACTCTGGTTGCAACAGGAAACCCTTCGATGCCAATGTCAGACATGTAAGGTAGGTCTAGTAGAACGTAAGTTTTTTTGGAGTATTTTCTGAGTTGGATAATGCGTACCTTTCACCATTAGAAATGCTCCTATTTATACATGAGAGATGGCGGTGGGGTAGGAAATGATCTCCATATTTAGTTGAAGCGTATTATAGAGGGATTCGTATCCCGAACGTGTCGTGGATATCTGCAAAGATTCTCAGTGGAGATCTTGGGCAAATTCGTGTTGCGATCGTCATTTGAGATCCTCGGCTGGGACCTCTGGTAGGAACCAAGTCAGAATCAATAAAAGCGCATGGTAGGAGTCCGAGGTGGATGGTCATTCCGAAGAGAGGTTTTGTCGACCTGAATTCTCTCATGAGTTATGGTTGAGTTTTCCCATGACATTGAGTAGATTATCGACCCGCCGACCTACCCTTGAAAGTCATGTCAGAGGGCCGAGATCGTGCTCCTTTCCTTAGTAGAATATAAGTGAGACATCAAAGATGACCATCCTCTTCATTTAGTCATACAGGGCAAGCTTGTACTTCGGGGGCTTTTACTAAGAGATGTTCCGAGCATCAGCTCGGAAATGGATGGGACCGTGGAGGAGTTCGGAGTTGTTTGGTGAAATATGATAGAGTGCACTTTCCTAGACGTTGGGGGGCTCCTTAGTCATGACTGGTGTTGGCCGACTTCCTCATATTGTGCATATATGTCTGAGCTGGCCTCTTCTCAGTGACCAGTCCATTTTTACCCATAACATTAAGCCCCCTTGGTGACGGAGGTGTCTCCATCACCTTAGTGAACTCGGCATCAGGAACGTGTCGAGCTATCCACGACAAGAGGCCCTTTGTCATGGCGGAAGCGGACCTGATGCCCCCCAAGCCTCGCCCCCTTGGCAATCAGCCGAATTGCCCACTTAAGCCCGAGCTGCAAGGGGCTGAGCCTCAGGAACATGAACTACCCTGACCTCTAAAAGTTGGGCCTTGACAACGGGGGCCACTTCCCTTAAAGGGGCTATCTTGACAACCTCCGAGACCACTGGTGGGTCTGAAGAGGTGGTAACAGGAGTGGCAGCAGGGTCAACAATTGTGCTCGACCGACCTACCGTGGACGAGGGGGTGGTGGTTCCCCTCCTCTTTGAAGATGGCTTCTATTTTTTTTGGGCCACTTCGACCTTAGAAGGAGCACGACGCTTGGAGCGAGTTTGTTCAGGCATCCCTACATGACAAAAGGGAATGATCAACAAATGAACGGAGATAAAATATTTTGGACTATCTACTAGGGTATACCTGATATGGACAAGGCAAGACCTTATTTATAAAGCAGCTCAGGCCTGATCAACTGCTTCCAAGACCTTAGCTTGGCGTCCACCAACCTCGCCCCAGCTATTCATTTACGCTCCAAATTGCTCACTCCAGCAGGATACTTGGGCATAGAAAACTACAGTAAAAAAAAATAAGAAATGAAAAAATAAACTAAGGAAAAGGTCAGTTCGGATATACCAACCTGGTCAAGCAAAATGGGTTGGAACCCGAGGACGTAGCTTGGAAGCTGCTGGAGCCTCCCAATCTCTCGACGCACAGAACCACTTACTTTTCCAGTTTTTGTTCGAGGTCGGGGAGTCCATGATAATGGCCTTTCCCGTGTGCGGCCAGGCCGAAAAGTAATATCAACCCTCGTGGTATGGGTTGGACTTCACCTAGTATAGGTGGAGAAATTCATTTACGGTCAGCTCGGGTTGTTCGAGCTCGGCCTAAAGAATGAATGACCCTACCAAGGTCTTCCGAGTATTCGGGATTACTTGCCGGGGAGCTAACTCTAGGCGCAAGAGGACCTCCTTGACTATGCGATGGAGAGGAAGCCTCAAACCGCATTGGAGGGTGACAAAGAATATGGCCACCTTGCCGTCTTTGGGCTCGCTTGAAATTTCACCAAGTACGGGAGCTCGGAGCACTACTGAATCTAGAATGTGGTACTCCGACTTGATCCACACCAAGTTAGATTTCGTCAACGTCAACCCGATCGGCCCAATTTCTTCTGATTCTACCGGAGACTGACTGGTCTCCTCCCTGGCTAGGGTAGACCCCTCAACGCATATTGGTTGCTCAGCTGAGGATTGAGCAGCCATCCTCGACCCGTGAGACACCTTGAAATCCTGATCGCTCATCATCACGAGTGGAGATGGCGGATTTTCCAGCAAGTCCCAATCCTCCGATTCCCCGTCGTGCTAGAACGTCCCTGATTCCTCCCACTGAGTCGACAGATTCAACATTATTGGCCAAGTTTGATCGAAAATCAGGGGCCCATAAGAAAAAATGAAAAAAAAAAGGGAGGGAAAATGGGAGAAATGAAGTTCACTGGAGAAGAAGGTCTTTGAGGATCGTTGGAAATCACTTAAGTTAGAGAGCAACAGTAGGGAAAATAACCCTTGCACGATTAGGGCTCTCTCCTTTTATAGGAAACCCATCTTTTAGGAGCATTTAATGTGGCAGCTAAAATGGCTCATCGACGCCCGTGCTCGAACACGTGGAGCTCTCCCACTCGCTGGTCGACTTAACTCTCCAGAATATGTCACGCATCAACACCCCATATGCTGAGGACCGAACATGCGCCCTGACAACGCACATGACCTTAAGTCGAGGCACGCCACCTTGAGTGTGTTGTATCATGATTGTAGATACACACCGATTCCTTTGCACGCCGCCTTATTTTGCATTAATGACAAACAGGCCCGACTCCCCATGTGCAAAAATGTCCAACCTCACTAAATCCAATTTACTTTTCGAGCCCGCTGTGCAAGCTCGAAAGTAGGGGGGCTTATTGTTATGGGTAAAAATGGACTGGCCACTGAGAAGAGGTCAGCTTGGACATATATGCACAATACGAGGAGGTTGGTCAGCACCAGTCATGACCAAGGTTCCCCTCAATAGCCAAGGAAGCACACTCTGTCATACTTTGCCGAACAATCAAGAACTCCTCCATGGTCCCTTCCATTTTCGAGTTGATGCTCAGAACATCTCTTGGCAAAAGTCCCCGAAGTACAACTTTTCTCCGTAGGTCAGCAGTTCAGCGCGGGCCGACAGCTCGGACACAATGTCCCATACCACCTTGCCTATGTGGTAGGTACGTTTGTTTGGCTATGACTCTTTAGTTTACGTTAGTTTTTAAACTTAAAGTGTCGGTGAAAGAAGAAGTCTTTGAGACCATAGACCCACGTCTATTATCACGAGACAAAAAGAACATATTTGGAAGGATTAACCTCATTTTCTTTCACTACTTGCCTGAACGGAGTACAATTTTGTGCCCAAGAGGACTTTGCATCTTTAATCCCAATATCCATGTCCATCTCGGTGAATGGGATACCTGCAATTCAATCAACCCTTGAATTAGGCATACTCTGGCATACATGTGCATCTTACTCACGTAGACATCTATCCAATCTAGACCTTCGGTCATACGATTGGTTTTGCTTGGTTGAAGTAGAGTGCAACAATAGTCATATTCATTTCACGTGTTCAATTGAATTGGAGTACAACAATAGTCACAAAGCATCAATAGTAAAAAAAATAAATGTACAATTCACTGGACCAAGAAGCCATGTATTAAAGGAAAAAACCTATCATCTATAAATACCCTTTAAAAAAATAGAACAATGGCACTAGCTCCCATAAATGTACAAGCGCCACAGTGCATATGCGTGGCACCAAGGCCGTTCATCAAATGAGGCGCATAGTCTATGTTCTTGAGCCTAAAAGAACTGCACAACCCAAAATGCGCATGGAAAAAAAATATGTCTAGAACATAAATAACGAGAATCAGTGTCGTATATACATTTATAGATCATTGAACTAAGTGGTCCAACGGCCGGTCTTAGCATGGCCATTGTTGCCCTTTGGAATATATCATTTCAAGGTCAGTGCCACCCTTCCCTCTCCTCAAAATCATCACAAATGGCAATACGTGGGATCTCATACGCATAACACCCATTTCATGTGAGCCATTTAATTAATGTGCTGAGACGACATATGCACTTTTCTAGCACTTAAGCGATCTAATGTGGAAACTAGGGCTGTACATGAACCGAGTTAGCTCAGTTAACTCGCTTGACTAGACTTGAAAAAAGTGAGCCGAGTTGAGCTGATTTTTTGAACTCGAAAAAATTTTGAACTGAATTCGAGCTTGTCTAGCTTGACTTGACTCAGATCGAACCCAGCTCGAATCGAACTCGAATTGAATCAGTTCAGTGACTCGGTTACTTTGATATTGATGTTGCCCACCCAGTGTTTAATGAAATGACTCAACGAAGTGTCGGCCGGTGGCAAGAAAGGTATGTATATGAAACAAATGCCCTTTTTTCTTGATTTTGATTTTGCCTACGAGATGTTTGATGAAATACCTATAAAACCACTGTTACTGTTTTACATACAGTGAGAATTTAAAAGCGCAGTCCACATGTTTGTGAAAATGCTACACAGGTGAACTCGGCTTGATCTCAGCTCGAACTCGGCTCGAATCGACCTGAGTTGCTGACAGAACCGAGTCGAGCCGGCCAGTCAAGCTCGAGGACTGAGCCGAGCCGAGTTCGAGCTGGGGTCAACTAGTGGCCGAGCTGAGTGGAGCTGTGTCAAGCTTGATTGGTACGACTTGTGTACACCTCTTGTGGAAAACGGATTGGCTCCTCCCTCTTCCACCAACCAATGGTTGATGGTCACTCTGTGGGCCCCACCATGATATATGTGTTTCATCCATGCCATCCATCTATTTTTCTAGATGATTTTATGGTATGAGAACCAAAAATGAGGTATATGCCAATCTCAAGTCGACCACATTATAGGAAACCGTGTTGATTAAAGGTTGACCATTAAAAACTTTTTAAGGGCCATAAAAGTTTTGGATCAAGATGATCTTTGTTTTTTCCCTTCATATAGTTCTGTATGACCTAATCCACAGATTAGATGTCAAATAAACAGTACAATGGGCCTTAGGAGGATTTTAATGGTGGATATCCAATCACTATTGTTTTCACGTGGTGTGGTCACCTGAGATATATATCCCTCTCATTTTATTTTATTTTGATATGTAAAAATGGGTGAACGGAATGGATGAAACACATACATGATGGTGGGCCCACAGAGCACCGACCATTAGCCACCGGGCTAGTGGCACGGGGAGCAGCCAATCCGTTTCCATTGAATGTGTGAAGATCCAACGTGCACATCAAGAACCTTTTCGTGAATACACATACATCACAGATAACTCACTTTTGCAGGTAAAACTTCAAGAGCTATGATTGTGATTCGGCTAACTCCATGACTCCATCCAACACTCTACTGCTGACCTTTTTCCCACCTTCAAATTCAAACAGAGACGCTAGGTGTGCAGGTACGAAGCATAAATAATCACTAAATCAGTTATATTTTCTTTTTTCTAATTACACGAAGTTCACTTCACAAACAGTCAGCCATTTGAGCCAGATGCATCTAATGGTTAGGCCTGCCTGATGAGTGGCTTGGATCTCCCACACTTGTCGTGTAGCACTAGGGATAGTCCCACGTAGGCGCACCAGCATGAGTGCATTGGTCACTGAATAATTGACCACTGTAGTCGTCACTTTTTACCCAGCGTCTTTTTTGAGCCCTCCAAATCCTTCTTTTCGAATATAAACCCAAGTTGCACAGGCGCCCATTCTGGAGACGAAAATACCCCTGCTTTTCAAACCCCATCCCTTACAGTCCCTTGTAACGCAAAACCCAAGCACGCACGCTATTCTTGTCATTTTTCTTACTAAAATCTCGAATGAAGCTCCAGATATTATCATTCTACGTCTGCCATTTTCCATCTTTTCCATCTTGCTCAAGGTTACATGAAATCCTTGAAACTGGTTGCATTTATATACTTCTAATACTGTAGATTACCTCCTTCTGGGTTTTGTGAAATCTTCCAACAGGTTCAAAATATTCTTTCACCCTAAAGCACCCTCCTTCAACTTGTACTTGACTGGTACAATGGTTGTGGGAAGTACATATCTTTAAAAAAAGCTAGTGGGTTAAAGGTCAAGTTTATAGTCACATCCTTTTGTTGCATTCAACGACAAATCATGGATTATCTGTGCATATTCAGTAGATTCATTCACTCAGGGTGCTTGGTCAAACATAACCAATGCATGCTCGAAATTGAAGAAGAACAGACGGTAATTGAGACGAGTCTAAGTCGATGATGATTGACCGACTACTCGTTCAATTTCATTCGAAGTTCGGTCAATTCCATGTTAGGCTCGGTCAATTTCATTTAAGGCATGTTCAATTTCATGTTAGGCTTAGTCAATTTCATGTGTTGATCATTCAAATTCATGTGAAACTCGATCAATTTAATTTTAAGCTCGCTCAATTTCATGTTAGGGCTTGGTCAATTTCATGCTAGGGTTGCTCATTTTCATGTTAGGTTCGTTCAATTTCATTTAAAGCTCGCTCAAATTCATGTTTTTATCGTATAATTTGATGTTTGCCTCACTCAATTTCATGTTTGCCTCACTGAATTTCCTTTGATCCTCGCTAAACTTAATGTTTGACTCGCTCAATTTCCTTTGATCTTGCTGAATTTAATGTTTGCCTCGCTCAATTTTCAGTTTGCCCCGCTCAATTTTCAGTTTGCCTCGCTCAATTTCATGTTTGCCTTGGTTAATTTTCTTTGATCTTCCCTCAATTTCATGTTTGTCTCGCTCAATTTTATGCTTCCCTCGTTGAATTTCATGTTTGCCTCGCTCAATTTTTAGTTTGCCTCGCTCAACTTCCAGTTTTCCTCGCTCAATTTCATGTTTGTGTCGCTTAATTTTCAGTTTTCCTCGCTCAACTTCCATTTTGCCTCACTGAATTTAATGTTTGCCCCGCTCAATTTTCAGTTTGCCCCGCACAATTTCTAGTTTGCCTCGCTCAATTTTCAGTTTGCCTTGCTCAATTTCTAGTTTGGCCTCGCTCAATTTCATGTTTGCGTCGCTCAATTTTATGATTGTCTCGCTGAATTTCATGCTTGCCTCGCTGAATTTCTAGTTTGCCTCGCTCAACTTCCAATTTTCCTCGTTCAATTTCATATTTGTCTCGCTCAATTTCCAGTTTGCATCGCTCAACTTTCATTTTACCTCACTAAATTTAATGTTTACATCGCTCAATTTTCAGTTTGTCCCGCTGTTGAGACTTAAATATTACATATTTTCCCCCATTTATGTCTTGGTTCTATGAACATGATAATGTTTAATGTTCTATTTTAATCTTGTTTGTGTTACAAGGTGAATTTAAGAGCTTGGATTGAAAAGGATGCTAAAAGAATGGATTTAACGCTCAAGAATCACCAAGCCAAAGATTGGATCTTAAAAGACCAAGAATGAAGAATTCACATGCCAAAAGATACAAGAAAACCAAGTCAAGAATGAAGAGAATTGAAGTTTTGAAGTAAATTTTTGTGATCCTCAACTAGTCCTGGCTACTACTCGACTAGTCCTGGTTTCCGCAAGACTAGTCTTAGCTCCTGCTCGACTAGTCCTGGCTCCTGCAGGACTAATTGAGGCTCCTACTCGACTAGTCAAGGAAACTCGGACTCGAACTCAAGCAACATCAGATTCTAAATTCACGCATTCTTCGACCAGTCAAGGGTGGTCCATGACCAATCGAAGGTGGCCCTCGACCAGTCGAGGATGGTCCACGACTAGTCGAGGGTTACACATATTTTGCGCGAACTGCATAAATTTGAGGCGATTTCTGAAAATTTTCAACTCGGTGCGAAACTTGGAGTTGCAAAACTATAAATAAGAGTGCCCAGGGCATCCCTAGGCATCTTCTAGGGTTTGTGGAGTGGAGCAAAAGGGTGGAGCCGTCGTTTGGGAGTTTTCTTGTTCTTCCTTAGTTGATGTTTTGTTTAAGAGTCTTTAGTTCAATCATGTCTATGGTTGACTAAACCTCTTAGCTAGAGCTAAGAGGTGAAGCTTGTAACGTGATTGAGATGTTTGCTTTGTTTTGATTCATGTTTTGTTGAACTCTCTTGGATTCTAGTTTGATTGTGAAGGAATAGTTTTAGTTTTTAATAGTTTGTTGTGACAAATTACAATAGATCTGCGAAAGCTTAAGATATCTTCTTTTCCTGAATCAAGATTGTGGGATTAGTAAGTCCCGTTGTTCACCATCCTTCCTAACTTTCACAATTCTTTTATAATTGGTTGTGGGATTGGTAAATCCTGTTGTTTGCCGTGTCTCTTGAGCATGGTTAGGTGACGGAATCACTTCCAAATCTTCACCACTCTCATCCACTGATGATTAGATCCATAAGAAGTTCAGAGATCTGACAAATCTCTTCTTACCAATTGGATATGATAGGACTCTGATTCCAGTTGTGTCCTTGAATCATGCGAAGTAGCTTCCCAATTGCTGCAAGTGGATCCTTGGCACCCTAGTTCCTACCTTTAAATTTATAAGTTTTAATTACTTTAATCACAATCACTCTCTCAAATATTCCAGATTTAGGTTTTCATCTTCATCTAGTTCTACTTCTAATTACTTTTGGAAGACACACAAGTTCAGTCCCTGCGGATTCGACCTCGGTCTCACCGAGATTATTACTGCATCGCGAACCTACACTTGGGGTCGTGAACACCTGCTCAATTTCCAGTTTACCCCCCTCAATTTTTAGTTTGCCCCGCTCAATTTCTAGTTTTCCCCGCTCAATTTTCAGCTTGCTTCGCTCAATTTCTAGTTTTCCCCGCTCAATTTTCAGCTTGCCTCACTTAATTTCTAGTTTACCCCAATCAATTTTCAATTTGTCTCGCTTAATTTCATGTTTGCCTCGCTCAATTTCCTTTCATCCTCACTCAATTTCATGATTGCCTCGCTGAATTTCATGCTTGCCTCGCTGAATTTCCAGTTTGCCTCGCTGAATTTCATGCTTGCCTCGCTGAATTTCATGTTTGTCTCGCTTAATTTCCAGTTTGCCTCACTCAACTTCCAGTTCGCCTCGCGCAACTTCCATTTTGCCTTGTTCAATTTCATGTTTGCCTCGCTCAATTTCATGCTTGCCTCGCTCAATTTCATGTTTACCTCGCTCAATTTTCAGTTTTCCTCGCTGAATTTCATGCTTACCTCGCTTAAGTATTTGTGTCATTTGCCTCGCTCAATTTCCTTTTATCCTCGCTCAATTTCATGTTTACCTCGCTGAATTTCATGCTTGTCTCGCTCAATTTTATGTTTGCCACACTCAATTTCCTTTGATCATCGCTTAATTTCATGTTTGCCTCACTGAATTTCATGCTTACCTCGTTGAATTTTCAGTTTACCTCGTTGAATTTCTAGTTTGCCTCACTGAATTTCATGCTTCCCTCACTTATGAGACATGTTCAACTTGAGCAATAACAGCTATAGACATGTAAACTAGAGTGTGAATGTGGACCACCCAATAAAGTTTAGATTAGGTCACACTTACACTTGTAGTCCAGGCACTTTAACAGTAGCCTATATACATTTTGTACAATAGGAAAATACAAGTGTATTAAATTCATGAAATCCCAAGACGAGATTTCACCTTCTCCACAGCTAGGCCTGTACACTCTCCATTTGAGGCCTGTTCAATTTCATGTTAGGCTTAGTCAATTTCATGTGTTACTTGTTCAATTTCATGTGAATCTCTCTCGATTTCATCTGAAGCTCACTCAATTTCATGTTTGCCTCGCCTTGATTTCATGCTAGGCTCATTCAATTTCATGTGAAGCTCGCTCGACTTCCATTGTTTAATGATTCATTGATAATATGTCATTATACTGGTTTTCAGATAATGGCTACAAGAATCATCGTTTGCTCTTATGGTGGGGAGTTAGTATGTGAAAACAATCGATACACGTACAAGGGTGGATAGTCCAAGAGTATTTCTATTTGTGTCGAGACTACATATGAGGAGCTTTTATTTAGAATGTATAAGATTATTACGAGCAACCCAACAAATTGTGATATTAGGATAAAGTATTATACCCTTGCTCAAACAAATCGATCCCTCCAACTAAAATCGAAGACGACGAAGACGTGAGAGTGTTCTTGGCAAAAAAGTTGGAGGTTTCGGTCAATTTCACCCCTCTAATCATCGAAACAGTGTAACACACTAATAAGACAAATACACGTAGACGTTGTGGGTGAGGAGCATAGCGTGGAATTTGAAATTCGGGCATCGCCATTACAGGTGGGAGTAAGCAACAATCCACTACCCAAGCCGCTTCAAACATCAAACTTTATTACCAGCCAAGTGACCTGGTCAGATGACCTTAACCTCAGTTACGAATACATGGCACCGCCTTCTGCAATAAGCGCAAATTTACCTCCATCATCCACCACCTGATCTGTATGTGTAAGCGACATTCCAATGGAGGTAACACCCTAAAAATCGGGGGTCGAGCATAAGCTCCACTCCCGAGTTCCAACCATCACTTATGCAACATAGATAATGATGATTAAATGTTGTCCGTGTTAGTACATTAAACATGAGTGGGATGACACCAAAACAGCATATCATACTCCAGAGACGGTTAAATTATACAAGCAGAAGACTGTGATAGATATATAAAATATATAAATTATTATAAATCTCCAGAGTGTGAACATGTTACCAGGTTATATATATACATGTATACTCCAAAGATGAACAAAAAGAATATACATGGGTGCTCCAAAAGTGCAAAATAAAAAGTGTAATGACGTCTAATCAACATCCCTGTAACCCCGTCAATCAGAACATGGTCTACATATACCCGCCTAAAAACTGCATGTAGGAGAATGTCTCCTCGTCGTCCTCGAAGTCCGGCTCCTCCTCAGGAGTCGCGTCGTCATCTGCAATCAAGACAGAGTCTAGTTGGTGTTTAAAACACCATCCCGTAATGTGGGAGTGAGTGATCAACTCAGTGGAACTATACAGCAAAGGTTAACATGTTATCAATTCAGTCAAGCAGTAATGATAAAGCAGTAAAATCAAACATCCCTGAATCCTCTAATTAATGCAAGAATGATATGAATAATGATGCATGCCCTCGCCTACACTCCCTCATGCGACACCATCTTACGGTCGCGGCATGCTTTCTTCCCTCTATGCTCTTCAACCCGGGGCACATGCAGTGCAATGTTATGAGCGTGTTTACCAAGTTTTTATTAGTCTTTTTCATACAGCAGGATTGAGAAACTAAGGTACCTCCCTTATATCAATTCTTAAACAATGATCCATCTAGGGTCGTCAATCCGAGTTAATCACATACGATAGGCAAGTTCAAGTCACTACCACCAACACCCTACCAACTAGCAGTTTATTTTCGAAGGCTCATCACCAACCCGACTGGGGACCACAGCCAGGCTGTGCCGGGGTAGGCCTATTTTGTACTCGAGGTCACTCCACCAACGCCCTACCAACTGACAGTCTATTTTCGAAGGCTCGTCGCTAACCCGACTGGGGACCACAACCAGGCTGCACTAATGGAGGCCGACAGCTCGAATACAATGTCTCATACCACCGTATTTGGCTCACGAGTTTGGGTTGCTCATTGGTCACTACGGGGAGGCTCGTCGCCCCAGCGTAGGCCAACAGCTCGACCACGGTGTCCCATACCACCATGTCCAGCTCATGAGTCTTAGCGGATCGAGATACCAAGGTTAACGGGGTTTTCACTAGTGAGTTTGGTACCTTAGGTTCAAGCAGTAGCGTCCAAACATGGTGAACAAACATCGGGTCAATCGGGTTACTTGACGAGCTCGACTAGCACGAGCGCACATCGAGTTGATCGACATGAAGTGCGTGAGCACTCCATGTGGCCTAACCACTATCGACAACCGTAGTACGACTCGGATTCATCGACACATCCTATATAGCGAAAGCAACCTTAGCCACCCAACTCAAGGCCTGTTATTGATTGCCTGGACTATATCATAGTCCCAACTACGTTCAGTTTCAACAAAGAATCATATGAGGAAATCAAACGGTAATGAATAGACAATTCAAATCCAATAAGTATTTGATCATGTTATAAGATACAAGTTAAATATGAATTTACACATACACATTCTTACACATACATATTCCATAAAATAAAATAGGTATTATCGTATACAGTATATGGAGGAAATCATACACATCTTTAAGGCAGTCGAGACTCTCATCTCAACACCCTTAATTAGCATAACTTAACACCTACTCGCTCATGCAAACATTTTTACAAACACTTAGACTACACTTTCCAACATACATGACATATGTTGGCTACATCATGTATTAGGGCAGATCCTTTGGCCAAGGAGTTGTCGCATATATATCAATCATGGGTCTATGACAGTTAATCATGGCAAGCACCAATCCAGATTTCTAACACATACAAATATTTCAACAAACACATGAAATACCCGAAATACAACATAACTTATATATATACGTAAAGCGAAACCGACAACGCATTTGGCACGTGTAATGGCACCCACGTTAGCAATAAATCATTAACCGACATTGAAAGCCTTGAAAACCATAACCTAAACGTATATAGTCTGCACCTTACGCCGGTAAACACGTAACGAACTCAGTTCGTTCACTCACGCTCCGTCTACGGCCCAACGGCAACCTATTTCATGAAATAGGTTAGTTATTTCATTACTTTAACTAATTGAAACCCTAGAATAGCTTAGGGTTAGGATTTCTTACCCAATAGTGGAATTGAAATTGCCGGAATAGCGATCCAGTAGCAATGCATAAGCACGGGAAGAGGCAGGGTAGAATACCAAGAATCTTCTCCAACTTCCCTCGCACTTTCTCTCTCTCCTAGGGTTTTCCTCAAATTAATATGGAAAGAAAGAGAGAGGGCTTAAGGTCCTTATATAGGCCTAAAACTGATGGAAATGGCCCCAGGGCCAAGGTATACTTAGGTTATAGCCAAAGGAGGCTTATTCCGATCCAACGGAGCACTTCTGGAGGCCCCCTTTCTGTGTGCGGTCGGACTTAAGCTCTATGACATTGGATCTAGGTCGAGTTAAGTTTTTGGTCCGATCGGATTAACAGATCGACCATAGTAGACCAGTTTCAGTTCAACAGTCACCAATACTCGATCAGGGCCACAAGCGTACTGACATGTGTGGAAAATTTCTCCTGATCCGAGGGTGTATGTGGGTCAGATTCTGACGGTCTGAATCCTTATATTTGGCCCGCAAGCGACACGTCTCAGATTACTTAAATTCGGATTTCATTTCTAAATATATTCACGTTTCTCACACACTTCGCTCTGGGCTCAAGTTGTCCGTTTCTGGATAATATCTGGATTTGATTTCCGAGATGGTTGTCAAGCCCAGCAAGGCGGTCATATTCGTTTAGTTTCGTGGTAATCAGACTTTCGACGTGCGGTCTAGGTCCGATACGAAGTTTCAATGTGCTCCCAAGAGCAACTGGGTAATGAGATTGATCCTAGATTTTAGGGTAATGTAGCATCGATGATTCTACAAGTTTTGGGTTTTGCAGTTCGTATTTAAAGTGGTTGAAGTGAATTTCATAGCTAATCTAGTTTAACATTGTGTTAATTTCGTCTAATTTCTAAAGGATTTGGTCTTGAGTGATTTCTGCCTGAGGTGGTACTCGGGCCTTTGTATGGATTTTTTTGGGACGTTACATTCCAGACCTTACTGGAACATCAAACTTCATCACTCGTCAAGTTACTGTGTAGTTCGAAGATGTTGCATTCACCAATGCAGATATGTTGGAATATACGGATTCATTCGATGAATTAATCGATATAGTTGTTGGGCAAACCTTTAAGGACTAGAGTCGATGTCAGTATGTCTTGAACCAATTTGCAATTTGCAATAACTTCCGTATAGGGTCTTGTACTCATCATTCAAGAGATTCACTGTGGTGTGTTACGAAGACAAATGTGAATGGAGGGTTCATGCATCTCGGGTGAATGATGCGAGGATATTCAAGATACGAAATTATAAGTCCAAACATACATGCGGCATGTCATGGATGAAGAGTGATCACCGGCAAGCAAGCAGTAAGTTAGCCTGTGATCTGATTGTTAACCGCATTGCGCAACGCCTAGGGTTAAGGCCGAGTGATATTATTTTGATCATGTAAGAGAAATATAATATTCTTATCAGTTATAAGAAGGCATGACGCACTAAGGAGCTCGCAATAAATCGCGTGATGGAGGTCTTATAAAGACTCTTACAATGAACTCCCAATGTATTTACATGAGTTAAGGATGGCCAACCCGGGGACGGTGACTGTCGTGCTTGTTAATCCAGACACGAGCAGGTTCGAGAGGTGTTTTGTAGCACTCGGACAATGTGTTCGAAGTTTTCAAAATTCTATGTGAAGGGTATTGGCCATCGACGGGATGCACTTAAAGGATAAATACAAGGGTGTTTTATTCATTGCCACGACCTTAGATGGTGACAATCATATTTTTCCAATTTCTTTTGGCATCGGGGAATCAGAGAACAACAACAGCAGGAATTAGTTCCTTGACCACCTCAACCGTGCCTTAGGGGCTCTTCCGGGTCTTGTGATTATATCAGATCAACACAAAGGTTTAATGAAAGAAGTTCCCCAAGTCTTCCAACATGCAATCCATGACTATTGCGCGTACCATATATACAGAAACTTGGTTGACACATTTAAAGACAAGTCGTTAGAAATCTACTACTGGCGGGCTGTGAAGACCTGCAAGAGGGCTGAGTTCAAAAAGTTCATGCATGATATCGAAATGGTCAACCCCCCAGTACATGCATGGGTAAGAGAAATAGGGTATGAAAGATGGGCATCTTCGCACTTTCCAGGAAAAAGATTCAACTCAATCACTACAATCATATCTAAATGCGTTAATGCTCTCTTGAAAGAAGCACGCGAATACCCCGTCGCTATATTGATAGAGATGGTCAGATCTAAAATTCAAGAAATGTTCTATAAGAGAACGCCCTTACCTACGCTTTAGTAGCCGATGTGTTACTTTCGAAGATAATGTCGAAACCGCGTGTTGAAAGCCAACACAACAAATCATAATCGTTGAACAAATCGTGATCGACGTACGTTACAAAAATAACATCCTACCCCGCAAATCTACCTTCATCGGACGGAGTGGCTTGGCTTGTGGAAGCCTCGGTATCACGCTTCCTCTTCAAGCGACACTCCACTTCCTCCGTACTCCTCTTCCAGCTCAACATCTTCTTCCCCATGAGAGAAAGAAGTAGAGGGACAAAGAAAAATGATCCAAATGTTGAAAGAAAAGCCATTGCAAGGGTTTAGAGGAAGCAAGGATGGAGTTTGGGTGGGTAGGGTTTCATCATGCAACGTTTGAGGGTTTAGAAATGGGGCTTAAGTGAGCCCCAATCCTATTTATAACTTCAATCCGACAGTCCCATGGTGGCACCGGGGTCCTCTGGACTGTCCACAGTGCCACCGTAGGACTCCCAACTATGGGTGTCCCATGGTGGCATCGTGGACAGTCCAAAGGACCACGGTGCCACCGTGGATCTCCCAAAAAGGGTGTCCCACGGTGGCACCATGGGCAGTCCAAAGGACCACGGTGCCACCGTGGGACACCCAAAGCTGGGAGTCATTTTCAAATCAATCACACAAATTGGTTCATGTGACTAGTTAGAGATTTGATTGTTGAACACATGTATTATTATATCAATTGGTTTAGATCACTAGAAACAACATAAATCATAAGAATCACTAGAAACAACCTAAATCATATGAAAAGTTTGGATAAACTGAAGCAATCATATGCATGGTTTGGATCGCTAAAAACAGTCCCAATCATTTCAATGGGCCTATGACACTTCATAGGAGCCACATAATAATAATTAAATTGATCCCTAGAACTAGGCTTAATCATATGAATGATATGGATCAACTTAGCATATCAATTGACTTGGGTCACTAAAAATGGCATCATCATGTAAACTACTTTGGATCATAAAAAGCAACTCCAATCATATGAAGTATTTCAATAATCATATAAGCCTAATCATATGAACAACCATGATTCAATGAATTGGCCCAAGCATGTCAAAGCTTTGAATCTCTAGAACAGGCGAAATCATGTGAAAAGCTTGGATCACTATAAACAAACTCAACAAACTGAGAATTGAGCCGGGCAAACTGGAAATTCAGCGAGGCACATTAGAAAATGAGCGAGGCAAACTAGAAAATAAGCAAGGTGAACTAAAAATTGAGCGGGGAAAACTGAAAATTGAGTAAGGGAAACTGAAAATAGAGCGGGGCGAACTGAAAATTGAGCGAGGGAAACTGAAAATTGATCGAGACAAATAGGAAATTGAGCGGGGCAAACTGAAAATTGAACGGGGGGGGGGGGGGGGGGGGGGGGGGGGGAACTGGAAATTCAGCAGGGTAAACTGAAAATGAGCGGGGCAAACTTGAAATAGAGCAGCGCAAACTAAAAATTGAGTGAGGCAAACTTGAAATTGACCGAGATAAACTAAAAATTGAGCAGGGCAAACTGGAAATTGAGCAGGGCAAACTAAAAATTGAGCAGGGCAAACTAGAAATTGAGCAAGGGAAACTGAAAATTGAGCGGGGTAAACTGGAAATTGAGCTGTGCAAACTAAAAATTGAGCGAGACAAACTTGAAATTGACCGAGCAAACTGGAAATTGAGCGGGGCAAACTAGAAATTGAGCGTGGAAAACTGAAAATTGAGCGTGGAAAATTGGAAATTGAGTGAGGCAAACTGAAAATTGAGCAGGGCAAACTAGAAATTGAGCGAGGGAAACAAAAAATTGAGTGGAGCATACTGGAAATTGAGCAAGGGAAACTAAAAATTGAGCGGGGCAAACTAGAAAATGAACAAGGGAAACTGAAAATTGAGCGGGGCAAACTAGAAAATGAACAAGGGAAACTGAAAATTAAGCGAGGAAAACTGAAAATTAAACGAGGGAAATTGAAAATTAAGCGGGGCAATCTGGAAATTAAACAAGGGAAACTTAAAATTGAGCGAGGTAAACTAAAAATTCAGCGAGGCAAACTTGGAAATTATATAAGGTATATCAAACACCGTATATAATGGCATTGAGAAATTTTACAGGGTATATCAAACACCGTATATAATACAACATGAGAGAGGGAACATTTACAGGTTATAAATTTTCATTGATTATAAATTTTCATTCGGTAAAAATTGTACAGGTTATATCAAACAGTGTATATAATACAACAACTATATCAAACCGTGTATATAATACAACATCTCGCAAAAATTCCCTCTTCATCCCATGCCCTTGATAGGTATCATTTACAGGTTACAGACAAACAATCATATGCTATCGACTTCCTCTAGATGGCAGTGAATTTTTTGCATGTCTGTTCCCACCAAGGTGAGACCGCTGCATAATATATCGATGAATTTCATTACGAATATACCGCAGTCATAACCATTATTTTTCTTTAGCACCGATTTATCTTCTTTGGCGGTCTACATCTTCTCTTCAAGCGCAGTGATGTCTCCGGCATCATGGAAGAGAATGGGGAGCACCTCAGTCATCACTTGGATCTTTTGCTTGTACTTTAATAATGCATTTGTGCATAAACTATTGATAATAACGATCTCTCGTTGTCTTGGATATATGACCATCAAGAACCAATGAGAATTATCATAGTTCACATGCACATACACCTGTCCATGTTTCACAAAATAATATATTAGTAAAAACATGATAGAACACATGACAGCCAGGGTTGATGTTTGGCAGCGAATGCATTACTCGTTCACAACACCAAATTGAGATTGCGGTAAAGACCGCACTAGTTGAAGAAGGAATATGCCAATATATCCTAGAGGGGGGTGAATAGGACTTTTTAAAGTTTTTATGATTTATTTAAAAATCCTACTTCACTAATCCTTTGATCATGCAATTATCAGGATTACTCAAATGTAACTCTACTGGCTTCCAAGCCCGGTAGAGGATCCAATCACAAACTACTTTGAGAAGTAAACAATAAGCAATCTAGTTCATGATGGATATGACCGTGTAGGTGCGTGAGGTGTGATCAGATATTCAGATATGGAAGTATTACAGTAAATCACACAATCAGAAGAATAGCAATCTCAAGCATAGTCATTTTTATAGTGGTTCGACGATCAGTCTACTCCACTCCTGGTAACCGCACTCAACCCTTGAGTGTACTGGATTTCACTAAGGAGGTTTCACAGCGGTTCACCTCAAACCTAAGGTTTTGAATCAGGTTCACCTTCAACCTTTACAACCTACACTGAAGCTGACCGTTTATGCTCTCACGAGCAAGGGTCAACACAACGCACCCACTTTTAGGCACACTGACCAAGGATCTTCTATAAGACCCTATTGAAGGTTTCTACACGGTTGACCTCAAACTCGAGGTTTCACACGGTTCACCTCAAACCCAAAGTTTTACACGGTTCACCTCAAACCTAGAGTTTTACTGGTTCACTCCTAACCAGATGTTTATGCTCTCCAAAGAGCAAGGGTCCACACAACGCACCCACCACGTACAATTCCGCCGGAGGCCTCCTTGAGGACTTCAAAGGGTGAGAACCACTTAAGACCCAATCCTAGACAGGAATGATCACAAGTGTCCTCTTGGACTCTAGATGATTATAAATAAGTTGATGAGTCCCGTTTAGCACAATGCCGAAGATCTCCTCCTCCTTGTTGACGAAGAGTCTTCTGCTCCCTTGATCCGCAACACAAAATGATGTACCAATACTCAGCTTCGGGTTGGGTCAAGGTCAAGATGGAATCCTACTCTTAAAATATTTTTCTATTAGGAAGATAGAGCGACTCCAATCTTATGCATTCAAGGCATCCCAACTTAATGATTTTCCATTAAGGTAGTAGCTGGAGGATCCTTGAATGCGGAAGTTCATTCCCTAATCCACTCTATTGAATGTCAATGATGAGGGTGGATTGGAGGATGAACTCCCTTGAGAGAAAGGGCTTTGGGTATAGGATATAAGTTGAAACACATAAAAGTTCTCTCTACTTTCTCTCACAGCAACAAAAGACAAGTCCTCTATATATAGGCAAAAAGTTCCAACGGATATAAAACGGTCACATTTATGATAGAGTTCGATATCATCGAGCAGGTTCGATATCATCGAGCGTATACTCTCAATATCATCGATGGTCTGCTCGATGACTCGAACTCAATATCATACGCTTTTGAAACTTTTGTCAATTGGTCGATGAATCGAAACTATTGTCGATGTTATCGGATTTCGAACTCTGATTCCATCGATGACAGGATCAATCCATCGACATTTGAAAAATGAGAGAGACTTGACCTTAAAATATTCGAAGTTTTTTATGATATGATCGGGGGTCAGCCGATGTCATCGGAATTTGTATGTCGATGATATCGAAGGCAGTGTCGATGCATCGATAAATCCAATAGATTTACCTTTTAACTCGCTGGACAATTTATGTCCATTATCGATGCAATCAACTCGGCCTCGATATCATCGACATATGAATATCGATTTCCTCGAATGGCCCCCGATCAAAGTTAAAAGCAACCTAAAATATCTGCTGGAAGAAACGCGCACCCACTATCGATATCATCGATGGACTTTCGATCTTATCGATGTTTGATTTCAGATCATATCGGAAGAGCATCGATATATCGAAGGATTTTGAGATTTTCATTAAAAAACATGGGCGCCGAAAATCTTCTTGTTGATCTTATCGAGCCACTTTCGATGAGCTCGAGATTTGAATATCGATGATATCGATAGGTGTATCGATACATCGATAATTCGTCCAGATATGTTGTGAAGTTGCGGGACATTTTTAGTTCTTATATCGATGATATCGATAGGTGTATCGATGCATCGATAAATCCGTCCAGATGAATATTTAGTTGCTAGACACTTTTGGTCCTCACATCGATAATATCGTTAAGGTATCGAGGACATCGACAGAGCAGGTCGATCATATCGATGGTGTTTCGATAAAATCGACAAGGCGAGAAAAACTTAGAGATTTTCCTATTTTGAAAAAAGTTTTCTCACCTTAAAACCCTATGATTTCTAACTTATTTTTAAGGGTTTTATTCACCTGGTGTTTTGGGTTATGGGATGTGAGGCTTTAGGTTTACCTGTGGCGAGCTTGCACACATCCGGTTGAGGCACGCTTGAATTGATCTTCCTATCAGGCTCTGTAGACAATCTGACTCAACACTCACGTAACTTGACAAACCAGGGCACTTTCAATCTCCCCCTTTGTCAATTACGTGACAAAATTACCAAAATACCCTAGAACTCTCTAGACAAACACACCTTAAATTGTGTGTACATGCTTTTACACAATTTTACAATTTCTATCCCATGTACACAACCAGTAGCTACTCCCCCTTTCTTGTCAACTCCCCCTTGCTTGATGCAGCTGCTCCCCCTAACACCTACAACAACATCTAACAGATACACAATTTTTCATTCGGGGTGTTTGTAAATGTTCTCTCCCTTTTTGTCAGTCATTAACAAAGATAGATCAAGTGATATTGACTGAAGAGTGAATTACTCGGGAGAACCGAACAGGTAGAAGCAGATCAATTGATGTATAACAGTTAATACAATTTAAGAAAGCATCAATTTCAGAACCTATGGATGCATTTTGGAGCAGTTATATAGCAGTTTTCAATCACATGCAATCCATAATAGAAACTTGATAAACCGGGGGGAACTTCAAGCTTGATTATGGCATTAAAGATATGAATTCTATTCAGCCATATTCACAAGAACACCAAAATCTCCAACTATCCCCAGACAGCAGTAGCTTTAATAGTTTATCCCAAAAGAACCTAAGCAAAAGAAATGTTCAATCCAAACATGGACATGTACAATGACCAAAAAGAAAAAAAAAAAAAAAAACAGATTCTCCAGATTAGTTAGTTATCTCATACACTCATGAAGGCATAGAACATCAAAAAGATACTAATGTTCGTACGTAGAGATAAGAGTGGGGTGTATGTGATAGAAAGTAGTGATCATTATTATGGAGCAGAGTGGGATGGTGTTGTGTCGTCCTGGCGGCAAGTCATCACATCCACCAACTGTTGGACAGTTTGTTGAACAATTAGCACCATCCGTTCCAGGACAGTAAATCTCTCACTCATTGACTCCCTGAGCTGAGAGACATCATGCTGAATGGCCCCAAGCTTGTCTTGATGGAGCTTAAACCTTTTTGCATGCCCGGGTGTAGATGTTGATGGAGTATGTTGAGGTCCAGAAGCATCTTCTCCGGTCACCTCTGTCCTTCCCATAGGAGCGTCACCAGCCCTATCTTCTCCCTCAACTTGGATTCCTTTCTCCAAGGGCTCCTCAAGGTATTTGTGAAACACCAGATCATCCTTCGGATGTTGCTTTTATTGAAGGTTTGGAGAGAAAGTTCAGGATCATTTGTAGTTAGGAATCCTATGGCATTACAGATTGTATTGATGATCCAGGGATATGGTAGGAGAATGTCCCTAGCCCTATGAAAAGCATACACCAATTGATACACAATCAGGGTAGGCAGACAGATCTTGACCCCATAGGCGATTGAATAGATTATCATAGTCATGAAGCCAGTGAGGTCAGCTCTGTTGGAGCCTCTAGAGTAAATATTCGAAGCAAGAATACCATGCAAGACTCGATAACGTGGTTCCATGAACTTGACTTTCAGAGCATTTCCTTGGTACCACTCGACATCACGATTATGGCAGAAATATTTAGTGAAGTTGGACCGAACTTCAGGATCTTCCATGTCCATATCAGGGATTCCTACAGGAGATAGGATAAAATTGAATATTCCTGCAACAGACCCTGGAGTGATCAACACATCATCACCATCTACAGTTACGGAGATGGAGGGAGGATCAGATGTCGGAGAATGGCAAGCAACAAAGAATTGGTAAGTTCGTTCAAGCTGATATGATCCTCCAAAGTAGAGAACTGGTAACCAATTTATGGCGGCAAATAGAGGTTCCAGATTATATGGAATCAAGCAGCTTCTGTCAACTTTCCTTTCAAGAATACCCTTTCTCCCTGCAAATTTTGCTAAGACCAGATTAGCCTGCACAGGTGGAGGAGCCCGCGCCTCAAAATGAGACTCGCCACGTCTCGAGCATTGCCTTGTAAGGGTCCCACGGTCCGGGTCCCTTGCCTTTGCTCTTGAAGCAAGCACCTTTTGTTGGACGGATCTCGAAGACTCCCCCTATCCGGATGCTTTTCCTTTGTCTTTACCCATCCGGACAAAACAAATTTTGAAAGCTTGGGAAAAAGAAGACAAAATCCGGACCAAAAAGGCAAGATTTGAAAAGGAAGATATGAAAAGATAGTACCAGTTTCTGAGTACCTTCTGGGACCCACCACAGACCTTTCGGTCGAGAGTTTGAGAAGGAAAAAAAGAATGGAAAACTCTTTTTCGAACAAAATGAAAGTCTTTTCACTCGACCGTCTTTTTATCAGGCGGTGGTCATCGATTTTATTGAACTTTCTTTCGATTATATCGATGATCCTCATTCGATGTTATCGATAATAACTTCAATCATAATCTCGATCAAGTGACTTTTCAAATTCTGAAGAGATGTCGATAATATCGACTCTTTATCGATTTGATCGAGAATGCTCATGACAACTCGGCAGACATATCAGATGTAAATGTTTTTCAATTTTCAGCATCCAGACAACCATTTATGTATACTTTTAGCATGTAAATTTATCAATAGTATACCCAGCAAAATTTTGTACAATTAATGCACACGACAAAATTATAAACATTTAAATGTTTATATACAAAAGATGGAGGTGAAGAACCTCAGATATATCATTTTAAGCTTAAAAAAAAATCCTCTTTTTAGCACATGTTCAAATCTTTAATGCACAATCTGAACTAATTCTTCCTTATCCATTTCATTTTGTTAACCGATTTGGGTGGTGGTGCAAGGGCATTGCTTCTATCCATATCCTTAAGAGGACTCTTGAAGTTCTGTATTTCTCTGGTTGACAATTTGTTAACATGATTCTGACCAGAGTTAGGTTGAGTCCTCCTAGGAGTTATGCATTCAAAATTATAATGACCTAAATCACCACACAAATAACATACTGGAGTTATTCTGGTTTTGCTTCCAGAAGCAGTAGATTTTTCAGTTCTAAGAGCTGCATTTCCAGTCTTTGATTTATGTTTTTCATATCCAAGACCGCTTTTATTCTTTCCAGGTCTTCCCATTCCTAACAGTTTTTCTAGCTTTTCGCCACTCTGGGAAAACTTGTAGTTTATCTTGGCTATCTTCTTGAATTCTTCCAGATCAAACAGGAGTGTATGATTTTTGTTTTGAAGAAGCATATTTTTGTCTTTTAATTGCTCGACCTGTTTGTTCAAATTTTCAGACTCGTTTTTAAGAAAGGTATTGACTTGTTCAAGTCTATCATTATCCATATGATATTGTTGCAGGTCATTTATTAATTGTGTGTTGATTTTCAATGATTTATCCAAATCTTTCTGCAGCAACTTAGTTTTGTTCTCTGCTATTCTGAGTCTCTTAAGGGTATTGATGCTATGAATATGAAGTTGATTATAGGCATCTTGTAGTTTATCCTTTTCGATTTCTTCTTCTTTTCCATTGTCGGATGAGGATGATTCTGTGGCTTGCTGTTCTCTCTCGTTTTCAGATTCTGTGGAAATGATTTGAGTAGTGGAGACCATGAGTATTTTCAATAATTTCTGATCTCCATTGCTTTCTGAGTCACTGGATTCTGAATTTGACTCATCTGTATTATCTCACATGGCGGCCATTGCCTTGCCCTTAGTTTTTCTGTTTGGGCATTTGGTTGATAGGTGTCCATACTCCTGACAGGCATAGCATTGTAGTTCTTTGGTTCTTCTACCAAATTTGCCTGTAGGAAGTTTGTTGTTCACCTTTCTCCCTCTAAAAGGACGGTCGCGATTCTTCTGAAAGAATCTTCTGAATTTTTGTGCCAGCAAGGCCACTTCTTCATCTTCATCTTCCCTTTCACTCTCACTGTTCTCATGAATTGTTTTCTTTGAAGTTTTTAGGACAGTGTTTTTGGATTTTTGGGATTATTTGAAGTGTAGTTCAAAAGTTTGTAGGGAACCAACCAGTTCTTCTACTTTCATTTCATCTATGTTTCTACACTCCTCAATTGTTGTAACCTTGGGATTAAATCGTTCCGGTAGGGATCTTAGAATTTTCCTACAAATTTTTTGTACCGGAACTTTCTCTCCCAATCCACCCATGGAGTTACAAATTATATTTAACTTTGTGAAGAACTCCATAAATGTCTCATGCTCTTCCATTCTGAGACTTTCGAACTGTGAAGTCAGGAGTTGAAGTTTGGATCGCTTCACAGTGCTTGTGCCTTCATGGGTTGTTTCCAATAAATCCCATGCTTCCTTGGATGTCCCACACATACTTATCTGATTGAATATATCTTGGGACACGGCACAGTAGATAGCATTCATAGCCTTGGCTTCAGATGTTTGTCTTTCTTTGTCGAATGTTGTCCACTTTTCTTTTAGTTTGGGCTTTGTGATTGTTGTGCCACTATCAAGTATGATTTGTTCAGTTGGTGGCACGTATCCGCTTTCAACTATGTCCCAAACGTCATGATCCAAAGATCTCAGAAAGTAGTACATCCTAGTCATCCTGTATCCATAGTTTGAGCCATCAAATACTGGAGGTCTAGTGACTGAAGAGCCCTCTCCTTTGGTCATATTCCCAACTTCAGTCAAGATCACTCTCTAGGCAGTGAAGCCCTTAAAGAGAGACTTGCTCTGATACCAATTAAAATTAAGATAAAGACCGCACTAGTTGAAGAAGGAATATGCCAATATGTCCTAGAGGGGGTGAATAGGACTTTTT
Source organism: Magnolia officinalis (assembly GCA_021015155.1). NCBI lineage: Eukaryota > Viridiplantae > Streptophyta > Magnoliopsida > Magnoliales > Magnoliaceae > Magnolia > Magnolia officinalis. The sequence continues at coordinate 51,608,454 of JAJHSJ010000014.1, read as the reverse complement.
AAAGTTTTAGGGTTTATTTAAAAATCCTACTTCACTAATCCTTTGATCATGCAATTATCAGGATTACTCAAATGTAACTCTACTGGCTTCCAAGCCCGGTAGAGGATCCAATCACAAACTACTTTGAGAAGTAAACAATAAGCAATCTACTTCATGATGGATATGACTGTGTAGGTGTGTGAGGTGTGATCAGATATTCAGATATGGAAGTATTACAGTAAATCACACAATCAGAAGAATAGCAACCTCAAACACAGTCATTTTTATAGTGGTTCGACGATCAGTCTACTCCACTCCTGATAACCGCACTCAACCCTTGAGTGTACCGGATTTCACTAAGGAGGTTTCACAGTGGTTCACCTCAAACCTAAGGTTTTAAATCAAGTTCACCTTCAACCTTTACAACCTACACTGAGGCTGACTGTTTATGCTCTCACGAGCAAGGGTCAACACAATGCACCCACTTTTAGGCACACTGACCAAGGATCTTCCATAAGACCCTACTGAAGGTTTCTACACGATTGACCTCAAACCCGATGTTTCACACAGTTTACCTCAAACCCAAGGTTTTACACGGTTCACCTCAAACCTAGAGTTTTACTGGTTCACTCCTAACCAGATGTTTATGCTCTCCAAAGAGTAAGGGTCCACACAACGCACCCACCACGTACAGTTCTGTCGGAGGCCTCCTTGAGAACTTCAAAGGGTGAGAACCACTTAAGACCCAATCCTAGACAGGAATGATCACAAGTGTCCTCTTGGACTCTAGATGCTTACAAATAAGTTGATGACTCCTATTTAGCACAATGTCGAAGATCTCCTCCTCCTTGTTGACGAAGAGTCTTCTGCTCCCTTGATCCACAACACAAAATGATGTACCAATACTCAGCTTCGGGTTGGGTCAAGGTCAAGATGGAATCCTACTCTCAAAATATTTTCCTATTAGGAAGATAGAGCGACTCCAATCTTATGCATTCAAGGCATCCCAGCTTAATGATTTGCCATTAAGGTAGTAGCTGGAGGATCCTTGAATGCGGAAGTTCATTCTCCAATCCACTCTATTGAATGTCAATGATGAGGGTGGATTGGAGGATGAACTCCCTTGAGAGAAAGGGCTTTGGGTATAGGATATAAGTTGAAACACACAAAAGCTCTCTCTACTTTCTCTCACAGCAACAAAAGACAAGTCCTCTATATATAAGCAAAAAGTTCGAACGGATATAAAACAATCACATTTATGACAGAGTTCGATATCATCGAGCGTATACTCTCGATAGCATCGATGGTCTGTTCGATGACTCGAACTCAATGTCATACGCTTTTAAAACTTTTGCCAATTGGTCGATGAATCGAAACTATTGTCGATGTTATCGGATTTCGAACTCCGATTCCATCGATGACAGGATCGATCCATCGATATTTGAAAAATGAGAGAGACTTGACTTTGAAATATTCCAAGTTTTTTATGATATGATCGGGGTTCAGCCGATGTCAACGGAATTTGTATATCGATGATATCGAAGGCAGTGTCGATGCATCGATAAATTCAATAGATTTACCTTTTAACTCGCTGGACAGTTTGTGTCCATTATTGATGCAATCGACTCGGCCTCGATATCATCAACATATGAATATCGATTTCCTCGAATAGCCCCCGACCAAAGTTAAAAGCAACCTGAAATATCTGCTGGAAGAAACGCGCGCCTACTATCGATATCATCGATGGACTTCCGATCTTATCGATGTTTGAGTTCAGATCATATCGGAAGAGCATCGATATATCAAAGGATTTTGAGATTTTCATTAAAAAACAGGGGCACCGAAAATCTCCCTGTCGATCTTATCGAGCCACTTTCGATGAGCTTGAGATTTGAATATCGATACATCGATAATTCTTCTAGATATGTTGTGAAGTTGCTGGACATTTTAGTTCTTATATCAATAGGTGTATCGATACATTGATAAATTTTTCCAGATGAATATTTAGTTGTTGGACACTTTTGGTTCTTACATCGATAATATCGTTAAGGTATCAAGGACATCGACAGAGCAGGTCGATCATATCGAGGGTGTTTCGATAAAATAGACAAGGCGAGAAAAACTTAGAGATTTTCCTATTTTGAAAAAAGTTTTCTCACCTTAAAACCCTATGATTTCTAACTTATTTTTAAGGGTTTTATTCACCTGGTGTTTTAGGTTATGGGATGTGAGGCTTTAGGTTTACCTGTGGCGAGCTTGCACACATGTAGTTGAGGCAGACGCTTGAATTGATCTTCCTATTAGGCTCTGTAGACAATCTGACTCAACACTCACGTAACTTGACAAACCAGGGCACTTTCACAAATGGCCTTGGCGTATGGTTTTTCCCTCTGCTTAGCTACTGCATAGACAATGCTCATCTTGCCTATTAACTTCACACATTCCGATGCAGACTTAGAGTGCCGGTATGCTTTCAGAGTCGGCATATGTGACGTCCTGGAAAAATCTGTACAAAAACCCGAATACCACCTCAGGCAGGAATCACTCAGGGCTAAATCCTTTAGAAATTAGACGAAAATAATTAAGTGTTAAACTAGATTAGCTGTAAAATTAGCTTGAACCACTTTAAATATGAATTGCAAGACCCAAAACTTGTAGAATCATTAACGCTACATTACCCTAAAACTTAGGATCAATCTCAAAACCCAGTTGCTCTCGAGAGTACCTTGAAGCTTCGTATCAAACCTGGACCGCGCGTCGAAAGTCCGATTACTGCGAAACCAAACAGTTAGGACCACCTTACTGGGCTTGACAACCATCTCGAAAATCAAATCCAGATAGTACCCAGAAGTGCACAACTAGAGCCCTGAGTGAAGTGTGTGAAAAACACGAATATCTTTAGAAAATGTACTCAGATTTAAGTAAAATGAGCCGTTTACATGCGGGCCAATTCTAAGGTTTCAGACCGTTAGAATCTGACCTAAATACACCCTCAGATCAGGAAAAATTTCATACACATGTCAGTGTACTTGTGGCCCTGATCGAGTGGCGGTGACTGTTGAACTGAAACCGGTCCGCCACAGTCGATCTACAAATCCGATCGAACTAAAAACTTAACTCGACCTATATCCAATGTTAGGGAGCTTAAGTCTGACCGCATGCAGAAAAGGGGCCTCTAGAAGTGCTCCGTTGGATTGGAATAGCCCCTATTTGGCTATAACCTAAATATACCATGACCCTGGGGCTATTCTCATCAGTTCTGGGCCTATATAAGGGCCTTAACCCTCCCTCTCTCATTCCAAACGAATTTGGAAAACCTAGGAGAGAGAAGAGAGCAAAGAGAGAAGGAGAGAGAGAGAAAGTGGGAGAGAGTTCCTGGGATTCGATCTCATCGCTCCACGGGCTTAGCTACCACTTCTGCATCACTATTCTGGCGATTCCGACTCCGTTTGTAGGTAAAAAAAACCTAACCCTAATCTGTTTTAGGGTTTTCAATAGTGTAAGTGATGAAATAGCTAACCTATTTCATGTTATAGGTGACCGTTGTGCCGTAGACAAAGGCTTAGTGTCTAAACTGAGTTCGTTACGAGTCTACTGACGAAAGGTGTGGATGATGAATGTTTAGGTTATGGTTTTCAAGGCTTTCAATGTCAGTAAAGATTTATGACTGACTTGATTATTGTCACATGTGCTTAGATGCAATGATTTCCGTTTATTACATATATATGTGAACTATGTTGAATATAATGCATTTCATGTGTTTGTTGAAATGTTTAGATGAATATGGAATTAGGATTTGTGCTTGCTATGATTACTTGAGTGAGAGTACATGATTGTTGTACTTGTGGCATCTCCTTGTGAAAGGATTTACTACAATATATGTTATAACTAATTTATTGTATGTATGTTAATATGCGTAGTCTAAGTATTTGATAAAATGTTTGATTGAGAAAATACTTGTTGAGATGTATTTAATGAGGGTGTTGAGATAGGATTCTCAATTGCCTTATCTATAGTTACAGTTTCCTTCATGTAACCTATCTCGTTATTACATGATTTATGGATGAAATGCATATGTATGTTAGCATGTACACTATGTGTTCAATAAAATGCTTATATGAGATTTATGTTTGAAATGGTTGCTACATACTGTTTTGACTAGCGCATATGAATGCCTATTATATTTGAGGACTACGACATAGTCCAAGCAATCGGTAACAATTCTTGTTTGAGTGGCTGAGCTAGTCTCGCCACAATTGATGCGTTCGGTGAATTCGAGTCATACGATGATTGTCGACAGTGGTTAGCGCTCCATGTTGATTAATTCAGCGTACGCTTGTACCAATCGAACTTGTCAAATAACTCGATTGGCCTATTGTGTGTTCGCCATGTATGGACGCTACTGCTTGAATTTAAGGTACCAACTTACCAGTGAAAATCTCGTTTAACCTTGGTACCTTGATCCACTAAGACTCATTAGCTGGACATGATGGTATGGGACACCGTGGTCGTGCTGTCGGCCTACGTTGGGGCGACGAGCCTCCCCGTAGTGGCTAGTGAGCAACCCAAACTCGTGAGCCAAATACGGTGGTACAGGACACTGTATTCGAGCTGTCGGCCTACCCTTGCGCAGCCTGGCTGTGGTCCCCAGTCGGGTTGGTGACGAGCCTTCGAAAATAGACTGCTAGTTGGTAGGGTGTGGGTGGTAGTGACCTCGAGTGTACTCTGAGTCTGCGTTAAGGTGACGAGTCTTTTCGTAGCAACTAGAGTATAAACTAGGCCTACACTGATCAGGTGACGAGCCCTTTGTAGTAACCTAGAACCGCAACATCGTATGAGATTTACTAGGACTGACGACCCTAGAATGGATCATTGTTTGGGAATTGATATAAGGGAGGTACCTTAGCTTCCCAATCCTGCTGTATGAATAAACCTAAGTAAGAACCTGGCTAATCACATGCTTGCATTGCATTATGTATGCCTTTGGCGTAGCAGGTCAAGCACTGAGAAAGGGTTGCATGTCGTGATCGTGAGATGAAGTCGCTGAGGGAGTGTAGGCGAGAGCATGCATCATTATTTCATATCATTCTTGCATTAATAAGAGTACTTAGGACCTGATTGTTGTATTGCGTTATCATTACTGCTTGACTGAATTGATAACATGTTAACATTTACTTTATTGTTCCACTGAGTTGATCACTTACTCCCACGTTACGGGACGGTGTTTTAAACATCAACCAGACACTGTTTTAGTTTCAGATAATAGCGATGCTTGCGAAACGGAGCTGGACTTTATGATGTTGAGGAGGGTTTCTTCTATGTGCAACTATCAGGCAGATCTATGTAGACCATGTTCTGATCGACGGGGTTACAGGGATGTTGATTAGACGCCATTACACTTGTTATTTTGTACTTGTGGAGCACCCATGTATATTCTTTTTGTTCATTTTTGGAGTATACATGTATATATTTAACCTGGTAACATGTTCACACTCTAGAGACTTACAACAGTTTATATATTTTAAATATCTAACATAGTCTTCCGCTTGCTTATTTAACTGTCTCTGTAGTATGATATACTATTTTGGTATAATCTCACTCATGTTTAATGCACTAATATGGACAACATTCAATCATTATCATCTACGTTGCATAAGTGATGCGTTGGAACTCGGGAGTGGAGCTTATGCTCGACCCCCAATTTTCAGGGCGTTACAGCATACTTGCTTCAAGGCATTACTGTTACAAACATGATCAAAGATCAATACAAGTAAGAAAATAAAAAAGGAAAACAGATTAACGATAGTCTGAATTAAATAGTTACTGTAAAATACATGGGACAGAACTTGCAATCCTGAGGATATGTTATTGAAAGGTCAGACTTCCTTTCCTCAAGGAATTCAATGTATTTGTCGATAGTCTGATCCATAGGATAGTATGATTCAGCCATAATTTAATATAAGAGATAAACATATGTAAATCAATGTATATAAACATAGAATTAGTAATGTTTACCACCCTATCAACCCACACATCCTTCACCCATATGGTACTGAACCAACAACCTGCTACCGTCTCCTTATTTGCTTGATATCACTCCTCTAGTTCTTTCAATTCTTGTGTTGATAGCATCCTGAATAGATCCACCTGTACAGGAAATGGTATCGAAGAAGTAGTAAATTTTGTTGCTTACTTGGTGCGCCAGGGGTTATATCAAATGCAGACAGGGACAAGAATGGAGAAACCATATAATTTGACGGCTTCAGTACCCTTTTAGTTCTCCTTCGATAAATGGGAGGAGAAATGAGTGCTTGATCCAATACATTACGCTCAGCCATGCTATACGATTGCACCTCCAACTCCCCCATTTTCCTGTTCCTCTCTTCCATATACTCTACTTCCCCTTTCTTCTTCAACTCCTCATCCTCCTTCTCCCTCATAAATTGCTCCCTCTGTGTATAAAAATATTCCTTCTCCTTATTCAACTCCTCTTTCTCATTCGTAAACTTTTCCTTCTCTCTCAATACCTCGCACATCTGCCTATTTAACTCATCTTTCTCCTTAAAAAATAATTCCTTCTCCCTCCTCAATTACGCTCTCTCATTCAACTCATCTCTCTCCATCTTCAACACTTCTTTCTCTTTCAGCAACGCCTCCCTCTCATCGAGCCTCTTTTCTTTCCTTCTCAACTCTTCCTTTGCTTTCCTCAATTCCTCCCTCTCCTTCTTTAATTCCTTTCTCTCCTTCTTCAACTCTTCCCTCTCAATGTCACGCCCACTACCAGAAAAATGGGCAAAGGCTACAGATAAAATCCGTAGTCATAGACTTATGGCTACAGTTTTAGTCCGTAGCACGACCGTAGTCGTAGGTGCTGTAACAATAGGTCTGGAACCTATGGCTACGGATTTAATCCGTAGCTATAGGTTCCAACAGCTACAGATATAATCCGTAGCAATAACTACCAGAAAAATGGGCAAAGGCTACGGATAAAATTCGTAGCCATAGACCTATGGCTAAGGTTTTAGTCCGTAGCATGACCGTAGTCGTAGGTGCCGTAACAATAGGTGTGGAACCTATGGCTATGGATTTAATCCGTAGTAATTATATCTGTAGCGACAACTTCAAACAGCTACGGATATTATTTCTAGCTAAAAGTCTGTAGCAATATGCCAATTTTAATAAAGGCTACACCTGTCAAATTATTGGCTACGATCAATATCCGTAGCTATTTTGTACATTAAAAAATTACATATAATCATTTGTTCATTCAATTACCACCTGTACAATCATTCATTCATTCAATTACAATCAATTACAATCCTTCATTCAATCAATTACAATTACAATCCTTCATTCAATTAATTACAATCTAATTCATTCAATCAATTACAATTACAATTACAATAATGCTGAAAATACAAATCTTTGGCTCCATTAGAGAAATGTGCTCGACTTCACCATGAAATTTCAACAGCTTCGTATATTCCATCATCCTACAAACAGTCATGTCATTCATAAATTAGAATGCCCATTGGAAAAAAGAAAGACAAAGTGAAAGAAGTGCATCATGTATAACCATTTTTTTTCTTAATGAATTAAAAAAAAAAAAAAAAAAAAAAAAAAAAAAAAAAAAAAAAACTCAAAGAGGAATGAAATTGACACAAAAGAAATGGTCTCACCATATGATTATAGGTTTTGGTTTAGGTTTAGGTTATAGGTTTAGGTTAAGGTTTAGGTTAAGGTTAGGCTATAGGTTATAATTAAGTTTAGGTTATAGGTTATAGGTTAAGGTTTAGGTTATAGGTTTTGGTTTAGGTTAAGGTTATAGGTTTAGGTTTAGGTTTTAGGTTAAGGTTTAGGTTTAGGTTATAGGTTTAGGTTTAGGTTATAGGTTATAGCTTTTGGGAACTTGATTATAGGTTAAGGTTTAGGTTTAGGAAATCGGGTTCGGGTTCGGGTTCGGGATCGGGTTTAGGTTTGGGTTTTCAAGTTGAGATTAGGATTAGGTGTAGGTTTGGGTTTAAGGATTTAAGAATACATTTAAGTTTTAAGTTTAGGTTTAGGTTAAAGGTTTAAGGAAAGGTTATAGGTTTAGGTTTAGGTTTAGGTTATAGGTTATAGCTTTAGGGAATTAAGAATGGGTTATGGTTTAGGTTTAGGAAATTGGGTTCAGGTTCGGGATTGGGTTTAAGTTTGGGTTTTCAAGTTTAGGTTTAGGTTTAGGTTAGGGAGTTGAGATTAGGATTACGTGTAGGTTTAGCTTTGGGGAATTGAGTTTAGGTTATAGGTTTAGGGAAAGGTTAGATTTAGATTATAGGTTTTGGGATTTGGGAATAGTTTTAGGTTATAAGTATAGGTTTAGGTTAGGTTATAGGTTATAGGTTAAGGTTTAGGGATTTGATTTTAGGTTATAGGATTAGGTTAAGGTTTAGGTTATAGGTTTTGGTTTTGGTTTAGGTTATAGGTTTTGATTTAGGTTATAGGTTATAGGTTTAGGTTAATTATAGGTTCTTGGATTTGAGAATGGGTTCGGGTTTAGGTTATAGGTTTTGGTTTTGGTTTAGGTTATAGGTTTTGATTTAGGTTATAGGTTATAGGTTTATGTTAAGGTTTAGGTTTAGGTTATAGGTTTTTGGATTTGAGAATGGGTTCGGATTTAGGTTATAGGTTTTGGTTTAGGTTATAGGTTTTGATTTAGGTTATAGGTTATAGGTTTAGGTTAAGGTTTATGTTTAGGTTATAGGTTTTGTGATTTGAGAATGAGTTCGGGTTTAGGTTATAGGTTTTGTTTTTTATTTTGGTTATAGGTTTTGATTTAGATTATAGGTTATAGGTTTAGGTTATGGTTTAGGTTTAGGTTTAGGTTATAGGTTTTTGGATTTGAGAATGGATTCGGGTTTAGGTTATAGGTTTTGGTTTTGGGTTTGGTTATACGTTTTGGGATTTGAGAATGGGTTCGGGTTTAGGTTATAGGTTTTGGTTTTGGTTATAGGTTATATGTTCTGGTTTTGGTTTAGTTTATAGGTTATAGGTTTTGGTTTAGGTTTCGGTTAAGGTTTAGGTTTAGGTTATAGGTTTTGGGATTTGAGAATGGGTTCAAGTTTAGGTTATAGGTTTTGGTTTTGGTTTAGGTTATAGGCTATAAGTTTTGGTTTAGGTTATAGGTTATAGGTTTTGGTTAAGGTTTAGGTTAAGGTTTAGGTTTAGGTTATAGGTTTTGGGATTTGAGAATGGGTTCGGGTTTAGGTTATAGGTTATGGTTTTGGTTTAGGTTTAGGTTATAGGTTTTTGGATTTGAGAATGGGTTATGGTTTAGGTTTAGGAAATCGGGTTCATGTTCAGGATTGGGTTTAAGTTTTGGTTTTCAAGTTTAGGTTAAGGAGTTGAGATTAGGATTAGGTATAGGTTTAGCTTTAGGGAATTGAGGTTAGGTTATAGGTTTAGGGAAAGGTTAGGTTTAGGTTATAGGTTTTGGGATTTGGGAATAGTTTTAGGTTATAAGTATAGGTTTAGGTTAGGTAATAGGTTAAGGTTTAGGGATTTGAGTTTAGGTTATAGGTTTTGGTTTAGGCTGGTTATAGGTTTTTGGATTTGAGAATGGGTTCGGGTTTAAGTTATAGGTTTTGGTTTTGGTTTAGGTTATAGGTTTTTGGATTTGAGAATGGGTTATGGTTTAGGTTTAGGAAATCGGGTTCATGTTCGGGATTGGGTTTAAGTTTTGGTTTTCAAGTTTAGGTTTAGGTTTAGGTTAGGGAGTTGAGATTAAGATTAGGTGTAGGTTTAGCTTTAGGGAATTGAGTTTAGGTTATTGGTTTAGGGAAAGGTTAGGTTTAGGTTATAGGTTTTGGGATTTGGGAATAGTTTTAGGTTATAAGTATAGGTTTAGGTTAGGTTATCAGTTAAGGTTTATGGATTTGAGTTTAGGTTATAGGTTTTGGTTTAGGCCGATTATAGGTTTTTGGATTTGAGAATGGGTTCGGGTTTAGGTTATAGGTTTTGCTTTTGGTTTAGGTTATAGGTTTTGGGATTTGAGAATGGGTTTGGGTTTAGGTTATAGGTTATGGTTTTGGTTAAGTTATAGGTTTTGGTTTTGGTTATAGGTTTTGGGATTTGACAATGGGTTCGGGTTTAGTTTATAGGTTATGGTTTTGGTTTAGGTTTAAGTTATAGGTTTTTGGATTTGAGAATGGGTTATGGTTTAGGTTTAGGAAATCGCGTTCATGTTCAGGATTGGGTTTAAGTTTTGGTTTTCAAGTTTAGGTTTAGGTTTAGGTTAGGGAGTTGAGATTAGGATTAGGTGTAGGTTTAGCTTTAGGGAATTGAGTTTAGGTTATAGGTTTAGGGATTTGTTAGGTTTAGGTTATAGGTTTTGGGATTTGGGAATAGTTTTAGGTTATAAGTATAGGTTTAGGTTAGGTTATAGGTTAAGGTTTAGGGATTTGAGTTTAGGTTATAGGTTTAGGTTTTGGTTTTGGTTATAGGTTTTGGTTTAGGTTATAGGTTTTAGGTTTAGGTTTAGGTTATAGGTTTTTGGATTTGAGAATGGGTTCAGGTTTAGGTTTAGGAAATCGGGTTCATGTTCGGGATTGGGTTTAAGTTTGGGTTTTCAAGTTTAGGTTTAGGTTTAGGTTAGGGAATTGAGATTAGGATTAGGTGTAGGTTTAGCTTTAAGGAATTGAGTTTAGGTTATAGGTTTAGGGATTTGTCAAGTTTAAGTTATAGGTTTTGGGATTTGGGAATAGTTTTAGGTTATAAGTATAGGTTTAGGTTAGGTTATAGGTTAAGGTTTAGGGATTTAAGTTTAGGTTACAGGTTTAGGTTTAGGTCTAGGTTTTGGTTTAGGTTATAGGTTTAGGTTTAGGTTATAGGTTTTAGGTTTAGGTTAAGGTTAAGGTTTAGGGAATTGAGTTTAGGATTTGAGAATGGGTTCGGGTTTAGGTTATAGGTTATGGTTTTGGTTTAGATTTGGGTTATAGGTTTTTAGATTTGAGAATGGGTTATGGTTTATGTTTAGGAAATCGGGTTCATGTTCAGGATTGGGTTTAAGTTTGGGTTTTCAAGTTTAGGTTTAGTTTAGGTTAGGGAGTTGAGATTAGGATTAGGTATAGGTTTAGCTTTAGGGAATTGAGTTTAGGTTATAGGTTTAGGGATTTGTTAGGTTTAAGTTATCGGTTTTGGGATTTGGGAATAGTTTTAGGTTATAAGTATAGGTTTAGGTTAGGTTATAGGTTAAGGTTTAGGGATTTGAGTTTAGGTTATAGGTTTAGGTTTAGATCTAGGTTTTGGTTTAGGTTATAGGTTTAGGTTTAGGTCTAGGTTTTGGTTTAGGTTATAGGTTTAGGTTTTGGTTTAGATTTTGGTTTAGGTTATACGTTTAGGTTTAGGTCTAGGTTTTGGTTTAGGTTATAGGTTTAGGTTTAGGTTAAGGTTTAGGTTTAGGTTATAGGTTTTTGAATTTGAGAATGGGTTCGGGTTTAGGTTATAGGTTTTGGTTTTGGTTTTGGTTTAGGTTATAGGCTTTTGGATTTGAGAATGGGTTATGGTTTTGGTTTTGGAAATCGGGTTCATGTTCAGGATTGGGTTTAAGTTTGGGTTTTCAAGTTTAGGTTTAGGTTTAGGTTAGGGAGTTGAGATTAGGATTAGGTGTAGGTTTAGCTTTAGGGAATTGAGTTTAGGTTATAGATTTTGGTTTTGGATTAGGTTATTGGTTTTGGTTTAGGTTATAGGTTTTGGGATTTGAGAATAGGTTCGGGTTTAGGTTAAGGGTGTGGTCCCTGCAAATACAAATATAAACACGGCCTGTCCAAATGGCCAGACCCTTCCAATGCCGTCCATAGGAAATGGACAGCTTCATCATGGTCATAACAGTGGTTCCCACCTTCCAGGGACCCCCGCTCATCCGGATAGCTCCGACGCACATCCGGGTCTGCTCCATTAATTTCGAACAAATACATAAACACGGCCTGTCTAAATGGCCAGGCCCCTCCAATGCCGTCCATAGGAAATGGACAGCTTCATCATGGTCATAACAGCGGTTCCCACCTTCCAAGGACCCCCGCTCATCCGGATAGCTCCAACGCACATCCGGGTCTGCTCCATCAATTTTGAGCAAATACATAAATACGGCCTGTCCAAATGGCCAGGCCACTCCAAGCATGTGCATTCTTGATAAGAGACGTACCAGATGCTTGAATCTAAAATATGCACCTCCAATCCTCCCACATGCAACATCCACCTGGAAGAATGCGCATAACCGTCATGCTTGAGTAATCAACTACCCACTCAATGAAAAGAGCACAAATACCTTTTCATGATTCAAAGAAAGGAACTCGAGGGTTTTCCTTACCTTCCATTGTATGCTTCCAAGGTTTTCCTTACAGACCAACAAAACTAATAGCAAGAAAGAACCCGTCAACAACAATTTATATTCAAGAGAGCCTCAAATCTCAGGAACTAAGGAATATTTTCTAGTTTAGAAGATGGGTATGTCTAATCTTACTTCACATACTCCTCCATGGCTGTGAGAATGATGTTGGAGGCTGCATTATTAACAAGTAAATGGCCCAATGCCTTGAATTGATCAAGGATAAGCCGATGACAAGTGTCATCAAAGTCTTGGTAAGAAGTGTTTCAGAATAAAAAGAAAGAAATAGCTATTCTAAGAGGCATCACTATAAAATTGAATCCTGCTCAATCGTGATGAACTTTTCTCCACGCCCAAGATCAAGGCTTTTACATATTTCATAAAACTCAGACAACCTTTCAGCCTGCAGCACATAAGTAGCTTAAGACATGCCGAACAGGCAAAAAATTCCTCCCAACTTAAATCAACATGTAGTGAATGATCAAGGACATAAGGATATTTTGGATATGGAGAGTAAGTACCTGCTGCTCTACTTTCCGGTATATTTCAAGGGGCTTTGATAGCGTGATGCCGTTGCATCTCAAGAACAGAGGATAGTCTATGTACATGAGAGAGAGAGAGAGAGAGAGACGCATACAAATGAAGACTATTAGTGTTTCTTTAGATGAGTAGAATGACATGACTTTTGGGCCATGGTGTTTTGTCCAAAACCTCATGCATCTCAAGGTCATGTAGAAATTCTGGGTCAAATGCAAACAAAAACAATCAGGGATTACAAATTTAAAGGCACAAAGCTGCTTGTGCAGGGATGTTAAGAGGGAATGTCACAACCTGAATATTTGGGACCAACAACAAAATTTGATCTGTAACTCTGCACCCATTGAGACTACAGAAAGTTTGTTCATCAGTGTTCTGATGTATCTATTAACTCTCTATATCAAATTCAGCTCATTCAGATTTTGTTCCCTCATCATGTGAAGTTCTGTGTTGACTCACACTATGTAGCCGACTCAAGTTTGAAGTATATTTCATCCCTATCACAATGATGGATTTGGGATACCGTGCAAACTAGCAAGTACCAGAGAGCTTCACATTCTCAAGGGGATCATCTACTTGAAAACCCAAATCAAACCACTTGAAAATAAAAAATAAAAAATAAAATAAACCTCTGTTTTGCAGCTTTCTTTTGCAACAATCCAAAAACCAAAAAGAAGAAAAAGTAAAAAATCCAAATCAAAATGATTCTTTACTAACAAGTTATTTAAAAAATACATTTGAAGCCTTTGATTGCTAGCTAATTAGACAAAAAAAACTAAATTCAGACTATAAACAAAAAATATTTAGGATTGCTACCTATGCAACATGTAGATCCACTTCCAAGAAAAAGATCTAGACATGTTAGTAACAAATAACTATTCATCAATATCATGTAATTGAAATGTTGCAAGCTCAGTGAATGATAAGAAATTCTTACTTGCACCCATATTGGTAATTACACAAACTCCTCTTTCCACAGCCAAAGGTAAGAGTAAAGACATCCAATCTGAAATTACGCAAGCATTAGAAAGCGGGACTGAAGAAACCAAAGGACATTTTGTCAGAGTGAAGATCCCACATCTGTGGGCCCATGTTGATGCATGTGTTTTATCCATGCCATACATCCATATGGGGAAAATAAAAGATGTCCAAATGTTCAGATTCAAGAGTGAGGTGTGTAAAAATCAGATGCCAATACGATTCAATTAACAGACATATACAAGTTATAACAAAGGCAAACAGAAAATGATCGATGGAGACAATAAGCATATAGACCAAATTCAACATTTTGAAACTCATAATGGCAAAGAAAATTGAGCTTCAAAGGTTTAAACGGATATTGCCTCCCAATTGTCTCGAGTTCCTTCTGGCATTTCCCATTCAAACTGTCCAATATTGTAATGAATAAATGGTCGACATGTCTAAGATCTGCAGGTCCACGAATAGTTTCTCACCAATGCAAATATAAGTTATATAGCTACAAGATATTCACTACAAGAAGCCTAGCCTATGCTCCACCCTAACATTACTTGAGCCAAGGTTTAGCTATGATCCAATTCAATTGGCATGCAGAATTCTCAAAAACTAAGTCATGCTTAAAAAATAATAAAATAAAATCAAAGACAACCTAATAGGGCAAAGAACTCAAATTGCAAAGGCATGAAACAAAGATACCTCTAATTCAATCATGTGCCGAAAGGCATGAAACAAAGATACTTGTAATTCAATCATGTGCCCAAAGGCATGAAATAAAGATACCTCTAATTTCTTGTAATGGTTGGAAGCATGCTTGCGAGAGTAAGCAATGTTAGTAGAGATCCAAGAGTGCCTTTTTGGGTTTCTTTCTCTTTCTACCAAATAACTAAAAGAAAGCAAAATCATGTTAAAAAAGGATATAAATGGTGTCTAAAATGGCTTCGTTATTACATGCCATTTCTTTGCTCTTTTTTTTTTTTTTTTCCCAGAAACATTGGCAAAATAGAGTTCAATTTAAAAAACAAAGATTTTTAGAAAAACACTTTCTCTTTCCAAACAGTTGCTTCCATAAGTAATACAACCTACATTCCTATCAACTTCATTTCTAATATGACTATGCTTTCTCTCATGTTTGCATAGGGAAACATCATAGGAATAAGGAATTATAGCAGCATGTGTGCATTGTCGGTGTCCCTTTCTAAATGGAAACGAACTAAATGGTTGTAAAAGGCAGATCAAAAAACAGAATTTTAACCTTCATCATCTAAAGGAGGGATAAATTTGGCAATGGGAGGAAGGTGCATGGTAGTAAAAGATTCAAGAGATGGGACTGCCAAGGGAGTGTATACACACACACACACACACACACACATACATGGGTCCTCATCTTCAACAAAAATACAGTCTTTGGTAGGAAGACTATTGATCTGATGGACCCTGTGCCGATGGGAGGCATACAAAATGCCCATAGATTGGAAGATTCTACCCATTTGATTGGTGAGCTAGAAACAATGATTAATCATTAGAAGGAAACAAGAAGAGTTCCAACAAATTAGGTATCAATACTATTCCTAACCAGCATCTATCTCTAAAATGAAATGCCAAAGAACCGTAAAAAATAATAATAATAAATAAAAGGAAAAAAATGAATAAAACATACTCCCCACATTTGCAACAAAACCACACAAGGGTGCTCCCAATAAACCTCCTGAATTTCAAGTGAGACTAAAATGCCTCTATAATACATACAGTTGAGAAGAATAGAAACATTTCCGGGTTAAATAAGCAGGACATGACAGTATGAAATTCTGTAAAACACAAGTTCTTCATCAGTAGTCAATTGGTGAATCAAGATGGCTCTCTCAGTGGTATATGACTCTTACCTATATGTGGTGGGACCTATTTGGTTTAAAAACCACATGGAGGTGAAGTTGATGGCCAATCCAAGTAATCCACTGGCTGTTGCCACCACCCAAAACATCGATGTCCTAATCACATGTCTGCAAATGGAAACTAAGAAGACATCATAATCACATCAACAATGATTCTGAAAAGGTGAAAAGATGCACACAACTAGCAAATTTCTGTTGAAGGGGCCGATTGTGATACATCAGATTCCATCCGGCTGACATGGGCTTGGAATTCCCTCTGCGAAGGTCTGGAATGGTGGGATCATTTGAAGTGGGGAGTTGAACTCAGTATTCGTTAAGGAAGACATGATTCCATCACATCTTTTGGTTAATCACAAGATGGAAGGACTGCCACTACAAGCTCCTTAATACATTGTGACTAGCTGAAGCCAAAAAAAAATAAAAAATAAAAAATAAATTAAAAATAACATAAAATAAAATAATGCCACAAAGCAGCCACTCCTCTAGCCCCATTCCAACTATACCTAGGACCAAAATCGTTCTCCCGAATCTGGAAGGTGAAATCCCTAATTCTTAAAATTCTCAGATTCCCATCCAATCCACCCTAATCCCTTCAAAATTGCTTGGGACGTGTTTGGTTCAAGGGATTAAAAGGGATTGGAAGGTTTAATCCCGGGATTGGCCGGGCGTCCCAAACAGACTGGAAATAGCAATCCCGGGATATAGCAATCCATATATCTTGCGCCAATCCACTGACTCAACTATCATTACCTTGAAATCTGTGCAATTCACTCTAATACAATCCAATTCCATCCAATCTGCCCGGCCAAACAGGCCCTAATGGTGGGCGTTCAATCAGCACAGTTTCCTATGGTGTGGTCCACCTGAGATTTGGCCCTAAAATGAGCTGGAAAATATGAATGGCCCAAATACAAATATTATGGTGGAGCCCACAAAGCATTTTTAGGGCCCGTTTGGCCGGGTGGATTGAAAGGGATTGAATGGTATAAGGATGGATGGCCTGAATTTCTAGGTATTGATGGTGTTGTCAGTGGATTGTCTCGAGATACATGGGATTGCTATATCCCTGGATTGATATATCCAATCTGTTTGGCATGCCCGGCTAATACCGGGATTAAACCTTCCCATCCCTTCCAATCCCTCACATCTCAGGGATTGGGATCAGATCACCGACTCTGTTTGGCACGCCCGGCCAATCCCAAGATTTAACTTCCAATCCCTTCCAATCCGATCGGCCAAACAGGCCCTTAGATTTCACAAACAGAGAGAGGGGAATGCGGATTGAAGAATTGAAAGATTTGAGAAACAGATAAAGAGAGAGAAAGAAAGAAACTAACCGTACGTGCTCCTTCTTCTACTCCTTCTCCTTCTTCTTCTCCTTCTTACAGCGAAAGGGGTTTTTGACAAAAAAAAAAGAAGAAGAGGGGAATGCGGCCAAGAGACAGGGAGAGAGGGTGAGGGAGATCGGGAGATCGAGAGAGGGCAAGGGACAGAGAGAGACTGAGTGCGAGAGAGAGAGAGATGGAGAGAGGGATGGGTTTCGTCAGTCGAGCGGGAGAAAATGGCCGATGGGAGGTTTCGTTTTTGGAGGGGTTTGGGATTTTGGAGGGGCGCGTGACGGACGGCTCCCTGGAGGTTTTATGGTTTTAGGACCGTGGGGCCCACTGTGATGTATTTCAATTATCCACTCCGTCCATTAATTTTAAACTATTATTTTAAGCGCTGATAAAAAATGAGTTAGATCGAATCTGTAAAGAGACCACACAGCATATTAACGTAGATATTTAATTTATATTATTTCTTATGGTGTGGTCCACTTAGACATTTAATCTACATAAATTTTGGGCTCAAAAACTAAAATTATATATCAAAATTGTTGGACGGCTTAGATCAAACACATATATTCCAATGGACCTCATGGATCCCCTTAAGCACCATCTATATTTAATATGTTTTAGGTGAGGAGGTACGTTTTAGCTACTGTTCACTCCCCAAGTATAGGGTTGTGATGTAGTAATACTCGGTAAGACCGAGGTCGAATCCACAGGGACTGAAACCTGTACGTTATCTGAAAATAACCAGATCTAGAACTAGGCTAAGATGAAATCCAAACCAATTGTGATTTGAGGAATAATGGTGAATTAATTATCTGAAACTTAAGAATTCAGAGAGAAGGGAAACTAGGGATTCAGAGGATCCACTTGTAGAGATCAGGGAGATCTATGGTCGATTCATGAACTCAACTGGACTTCGAATCCCATCTTCATCCAGTTGGAAGATATATCCTGAAAATCAATATGAACTTCCTTTTGATCTAGTTTTCAAATAGACGAAAGGTATAAGAATTAGATATGATTCCATCACAAATCCATGCCCATGAGACAAGGTAATCAACAGAACTTAAACCAATCCATAACCAATCAGAAGATGTGTGAATGTTAGGAAGAATTCCATCATCCAACCATGTCCAAGGGGCAATGGTGAACAATAGGGTTTCCTGATTTCACAATCAAAATACGAAGAAGAATGAAATACTCAAAGCCATCGCAGATCTATTGTAATTTAAGTCACAACAAATCATTAAAAACTATGATTATTTCAATTAATCAAACTAAAACCAAACGTCAGTTCATAACCATAAATCAACACCATAGAATCGGTCCCATCACGCCACAAGCTTCGCCTCTTAGCCCTAGCTAAGAGGTTTAGCCACACATGGATGGGATAGATCTCATCAGAAATTTGAGAAGAAAAGCAGAACCAAAGAAAAACAACAAAACTCTTTCTTCTCTCCCTGTCTTTCTCTCTCTCACATGAGATTCTTCATCCAAGGCCTTTGATACCTGCTCCCCAAGTCCAAAAATCCTTTTAATAGCTGCTGGAGTGGAGAAAATCAGATTTGGAAGGCTGTCGCATGCGCAATGAAAGTCTTTTCGCAACCAAGTTCGGGGCCTCGAAACACGACACTTTCCTCGCTCAAATTCCAAAACAACACCATCCCTTAGGACTTTCTTAGGTCCTCTACATGATGAAAGGTTCAGATCTACCATATGATCAAAGATGGTGGCCCACAATCGCCTGGAAAACCGGATTTCCTAATATGTGCAAAACCTGTCGCACCCTTTCGCTGTCGTGATCGGTGGGCCCCATAGAAGTATTTTCTGGGAAATCCACCCCGTCCATTGCATTCAGAACGAAATTTCAGTCAAGAATGGGTGGTTTTGAATGTCCATTGACGCGGCCCAGAGAAGAAATCACGAAAAGATCAGTTTTGAACATTGCAGGGTAGCCCGTTTATGGCCTCTGTACCGCACACGTGTGCACGCATGGGTGTAAAGTATCAGCATGGTTTTGAAGCTTTCGAACCCCTCTACACGGTGGACGGCTTGGATCAGCGGTACGGGTGACGAGTAGGGTCCACAGACTTTCGCAAAAACGGACAGCGTCCGGACGCGACAGAGAATCAGTTTCGTCCGCTGTGACGCTGGTGGGGCCCGCTGTGATGTTTCTTTAGATGATCCAGACCGTTCAGCAGATTTTTCTTAAAAAAATAGTCAGACATACCGAATTTTGGATCCTATTTGTAGTGGCCCACAGAGTTTTGAACTCACCGTCCGTCTGACGTTTGGATGGTTAAAAATTTATATCTGCTATCATTCAAAATAACGCCACCTAGGCGTGGGTTGTAGTTACCTTAAAAAATGGATGAATGGTTTGGATTTCCATTTAGGACAATAGGTGGGGCACACAACTCGTCCGATTTCAAGACAGCGTTAACGCTGTTTGAATCGCAAACGGAAGTTTCCGTTTTTAGAGAAGGCGCGGGTCAGCGCCTGCTGACCCGCCTCAGTCAGTCCCGTGTTCGCCAGCCTTCATGCACTGTGTACACACACTCCACAGTGCGGGGTCCACCGTGATGTTTTTTAGATATCCAATCCGTCCATCCTGTTCCTCATTTTATTTAACCCGTCGAGACCAATTTTGAAGCGTATCCAGATAGCATGTGGGCCCCACTTAGTGAATTAAGGGGCTGATCTGTCCATTGGACCACTTCCCGAGATCTTCAATGGCTGAAATTTAATATGTACGGTTAATTTACGACCCCCATCACATGTATGAAGTTTCGAGTCAATCGGATGGCGGGAACCATGTGATCTTGCATTTTGCACCAATTTCAGGCCTCTTTAACGTGAACGGCTTGATTTTCTTGGCGTGTAAATTCTTCAATATCGGTCCTCTGGAATCCGTCCCTTGCTGTGGTGATTTCAGAGCATCAAATACACACTTTTAGTACCTTTTTGTAGTCCACACTTGCAAATGTACCTTGCATCACAAACACGATTAAATTAGGCTTTTAAACAGTGGCATGTTCATAAATCCGGTAATAACTGCGGTCTAATATGCAATATTTGACCCTCAACAGCTACAGAGCACTTAGGTTATAGCTACGGATTAAATCCGTAGCTATATTGCTACGGATTTAATCCGTGGCTAAAAGCTCTCAACTTCCATAGCCATTGCTCGATTTTTTGGTAGTGGCTCCAAACTCTGAAATCGGGCTCACAAAATTCCTGATCGCCAAATCCAGTGCCAACAGCCTCCGTAGTACCCCATTCTCGGCTCTCAGCGTCTATACGCCAGAATTCGATCTTGGGATTCTACAAGGAGGATTTCCAATATGAATTTGCCTCGTAAGAAGCATAACCACAAGTATACCTAAATCATAAGAACAACATCATCACCACATATCCACTAATATAATCATTCAAGTACAATGCTGAAAGGAAAATACATGCATATAATAAGATCTTCACAAGGCTCGGCCGCACGCTCCTACTCCCACTCAGCTATGACTGCGTCATAACATCACCTGCATGCATCTATCGTGCATAAGCTTATAGAAAGCTTAGAGGGTGGTGAAAGTGTGTGAGCAGTATATGCGTGCTCAGAATATAATATCAGAGTAAACAGAAATACTGGTAAGTCCACGAACCATATAATATCAGAGTAAGTAGAAATACTGACAAGTCCATAAAAATATTATCAACCTCATTCAAGATATGTGATGAAAAGACATAGCAAGTCGATTTCATATATAGATAATGTAATGTAGGTCGGCAATGCAATGTGGAGACATAGTGAGCCAAATATCAAATACCGAGGATGCAATGCAATTCTTAAGAGCCACTAATACCATCAGCCTCATCTAGGCCATATAAATGCAAAAACATAGCAACCTAAAATGCCATATGCCACGGACGTAATGAATATGCGGTACGAATGAAATAGTCAAGCTAGAGCATGAAGTTGGGATAATGGTACGTAGTATCGCAAGCTACGGGGTTTATCACAAGGGACTTCTATCCAAACCAGTCCCATATGTAAATTTGGATAGTCAGACTCAATGTGATAGACTCCTGATCTCAGGTTAGTCGCGCGCCCTAACCGAAATCCTGGCCAATGCGAAAGTACACACGATGACTTGATTGCGCGCCTCCAGCCCTAGTGGATAGTGAATGAATGAATAAGTATAATGCTGAGTATGTAACTCCTGCTCCACGAATCAGTACTGTACATCTCTGGGATTATCACCGGGGTCTAGTACACTCTACATGCAATCGTCGCCCCCTGGACAAGCAACCATGCAAGTGGAAGAGACCTCACTATCCGCCTGGCCAGTAGTCAACCAATATCTACCCGGCACGTCGATAGCGGACCCATTCACAAGCTGGTCAAATTCAGCCTAGCTATGCCCACTACCCTTGGGCGAATAAGGCCACACCCCCTCCCAACCGACCACGACACAGTGGGAGACGCGGCCTCCTAGTATTCGGCACTCGGGTGCTCATGTATCCACTCGGTCTCGACGTTGGGGCATCTCCTGGCCTCAGAGGTTTAAGGACTTTCACCCACGAACATCCAAAGTACCCAGATGCTCGAACCAAACATTTTCGGTGTCCCATCTGGCCATCCACGACATGCCTGTGGAGGTCATAGCCCTGATGTCGCTAGGGCGTATAGTAATCACAATCACACAATGTAAGATGCATGAGTCATGTAGTCCAATCATGCATCAATCCTGCACTCATGTGAGACAATCTCTGCCTATCAGGGAGTCTCATAACAACCTGCCCAATGACATATTCAATGGTCAACAACATCTCATAACAAACATGCAGATGATGCGTATGGGCATGTATCATGATGTCATGTTGTCACATACTCATAATCGGTATCAATAACCGGCCCCGATAATCAGCATCGACAATCGGCCTCGACAATGTGGACATTTAACCAACATTGCCCCCAAGGAGTGGCCCACATAAAGCCTAACGTATAGTTGGAGGGCCTAATATACAACACCATGGGCCTCACTCAAGAGCTTAATACACATCACGATGGGCCTCTCACATGGGCCTAATATACATCACCACGGGCTCCATCGCATTACCCTCAAATGCATCACAATGGGCCTCATCACATAGGCCTCATATACATCACATTGGGCCTTAAACACGGGCTGAATACACATCATAATGGGCCTCAAATTAGGGCCGCATATACATCACATTGGGCCTCGACAATCGGCCTCAATTTTGGGCCTCGATAATCGGCCTCAATAATCGGAATCAGCCACGACAATTGGCCTCGACAATCGGAATCGGCCTATACAATTGGAATTGGCCTCGACAATCGGCCTCGACAATCAGAATCGACTTCGATAATCGGCCTCGACAATCGGAATCGGCCTCGATAATCGGAATCGGCCTCGTCAATTAGCCTCGACAATCAGAATCGGCCTCGACAATCGACCTCAACAATCGGAATCAGCCTTGATAATCGACCTCGACAATCAAAATCGGCCTATACAGTCGACCTCGATAATCAGCCTCGACGCAAGGCAGGGTCCATAGATGAACGGCCGATGATGGATCAAATAATATTAATGGGGCCCAATAATTTGGGTTAACCCACCAGAGAATGATGAGAATGGGCCTAACCAGGCCTAAGGGAAGGTCACAATGTGGACATTTAACCATCACTGCCCATTAATGTGGACATTCAACCAACATTGCTCCCAAGGAGTGGCCCACATAGGGCCAAACGTACAGTGGGCCCACGGTCTCACATAAGGGCCTAATATACGTCATCATGGGTCTCACTTAAGGGTCTAATATACATCATCACGGGCCTTGTTCATGGGCCGAATTAAGTGAGCCGAATCAAATGGGCCAAATCGATGGGCCGAATCATATGGGCCAAACCGAATGGGCCGAAACTAACTGCACCATTCATCCATTTTTTAAAAGGTCATTTTAGAGCATTATTCGAAAAAATGAATTATATCAAAGGATCATCTGGACCATACTACACATAACAGTGGTGATAATAATTCCCACTGTTAAAAATTTAGAGGGCCCACCATAGCATTTATTTCCCATCCAGACTGTTCATAAGGTCACGAAGACCTGAACAGTGAGGAAAAACAAATATCATATTGGTTTAAAACTTCCGTAACTCAAAAGGGGTTTCAATGGTAGGCATTCAATTCCACTATTTTGGCGGTGTGGTCCACTTGATACTAGATCTATCTTATTTTTAGTCTCAAGCCTTAGACGAGTTGCCAAATGGATGGACGGTTTAGATGTAACACATAAATCAGTGGGTAGGACCCACTGTCCAGCCATCTGAACGGTGCGGCTAAGACCCATACATCACAGTGGTCCCCATGAAATTGGATGGACGGAGCAGAAATGGGTCCACATCCAGACCATTGGACGGTCTAGATTGGATGGATGGGCGATTTATATAAGGGGGTCCACCTAACGACCATCTCATCTCAAAACGGGTGGGTCCCCATGTGGGGCCCACCATATACTATATTATAATATATATATATATAGCATGGTTTGGTCCAGCGTCCAGAGAGTCTGGACGCTGTATGGACGGTTGGGTGCAGCGGGGTGGATCCATGTGGTGTGGCCCACCATAGCATTTAGATCAGCTGACGTTTGTGTTTTGCCTACGTACATCATATATATGGTGGGGTCCACACCTGTGGGCCACTCCACTGATCAAGCTGATATTTGTGTTTTCCCACCATTGGGCCTACCTAAAGCCATCCAGCAGGTGGACAACAAGGTGGCTGCCACTGATAGATGGTGTGGATCTACTCAATTCATTAAGGTTGGCCGCACATCAGAGAGAGAGATAGAGAAATGCGAAGGGGAGGGACCCCGCCACTATTGGGCCCTCCCTTATACAATGCATACATCATATCAAGTGGGTCCCACAAGAAGTGGACAAAAAAAAACAAAATTAATGGTAGATCACCCACCAATAGCCTTCTCTTTTAGCTCCTTGAACTCTTAGGCTCCTTGGCTTGTTTTTTGATGGAGGTTGATAAAGGTTGGAGGGTTGAGATGGGAGATGAGAGGGGTAGGAAAGTGGGCCACACTTGGCTTTGGCTTGGGAGGCTTGGACGTTGGATGCTCTCTTGGGAGATTGGGAGATTGTTAGAGAATGAGAGAGAGAGAGAGAGAGAGAGAGAGAGAGAGAGAGAGAGAGAGAAGTAATGGGATGACAAGGGATGGGTGGAATAGGTGTTGTAAGGAAGGGGATGGAAAGGTATGGGTTTAGTTGAATTTTGGGTAAAAGAGGGATGGGTGGGGAGAGAGAGAGTTGACTTATGAGGGGTGAGGTGGCATGGGGCATGGGTGGTGTACTTGACTTGTGAAATGATGTGTACTTGATTGATTATGTGACAGGTCATAAAGATTCTCTCGAAATTCGCAACGCACGACGTTTCTTTGATGTATTCGCAGGCCCACATCTCCTAGCATGGGTATCGCATCGGTGTGCAAGATGCGGCGTTGGAACCGCGGCGACGGCGCGGTCGCTAGGGTACAAGTTTTGAGTCGAGCCAACTCTGATATACAGGACGCGACTTAGGTTCATGCGCAATTATCGGATATAGGTCGTGGGTTACCGGAATTCAACTAGGAGATCACGGAAGCCTACGGAACGGTACGGTTTAGGATACAGGCCTTACACTCAACCCTGAATTCATCCATAAAAGGAACCTGCTTCATAATATGCCCCCCGGTCCCTCTCCCTCTATGTCTTTTTCATCAATTTCCTTTGTTCCATCTTCCTCCTCATGAACATTCTCGTTACCCTCTTCCTCTTCTTAGGTTTCAATGACCTACAAAATGTATTAATGGATATATAAGAGTTGGGATACTTTTATAATGGCATTGAGATTATGGACCGGCCGAATTAAAACAGTAAAAATAAAATTAAACGTTCATAACATCTCACCTGAAAACCATCACGGACCAAGCGAATGGCGTCCGTTTTCCATTCTCGTAAGGTGGGTTCTAAGGTCATTACTAGTAATGTCTGTAAAAGAACCTAGAGTAATGTTAAAAAAGAGAGCGTATATGTCAAATTAAACAAAGTGAATGGCGAAGAAATATATATACTTACAGCCTTCCTCTCGAAAATAACATGTATTTTGTTGTACCTCCAACCCTTCCAACCTCGTTATTGAATGAAGTGTGGAATTTAAGAGGGAACATATGAAATAACACACTCTCGGAGGGCCTGTACTCTCTCTATGGCCCATATCTGTTATAATGAAATTGCACGAGGTTAAAAATCCACAATTGATTATAGACTATAATCTTGTAGAATATAAGAAGAGTTCTTACTTGTAGAGGAAAGACGCAACTACATACGGTGTAGTGAACAACACTTGATGCGATAACGACAGCTTTTACTCCTTGCGACATTGTATAGTATGCCAAACTACCCCAAGGATAGCTATAAAAATCATCTAACGAGTCGACCATCTAAATATAATCTATGTTATACATGGTTTTTGATTCGGTTCCCCTAACAAACCACTCTACACACATAAGTAGGACAACCTTTACAACATCCTCATGCTTATTGGTGTCAACTAATCTTTCAAACACATTCACTTAGTGCTTCTTTAAAACTGGATATTCTTTGAAGTATTTATCTCTTAATGTACTCATGGTGGGACGATTTTTCGGTATTGTAAGCTCTCCAGTCTTAAGCCCCGTAATAAGGGCGAAGTCCATCTCCATGAACTGCAATCGTCTCCCCCGTATCTCAAATACTAGATCACCTTTATATCTTAGAAAAAGAAGGTGAAATAAAGCCCCTATAAATCTAAAGGATGGAAGATGCAATTAAAAAGAAAATGAGGATTGCCTGAACAGATTTAGCCGACTATCATGCTTCTTCAATCCACCCTTCACCATGTCAAACCACCATTTCAGTGAACACTTAGAGGATGGGTTTAGAATTCCAGCAAAGGAATCATCACCTACAAACATAAATTGAAAAATATATCAAACATAAAGTTCACAAGATAGATAGTAAATCATAGCGTACAAAATTAAACATAATTGAAAACAATATAGCACTTGATGAATTTGAACGAGCTTCATATGAAATTGAGTAAGGCAAAACTAGAAATTGAGCGAGAAAAACTACAAATTGAGTGAGGGAAGCATGAAATTCAATAATAAAAACTAGAAATTGAGCAGGACAAACTGAAAATTGAGCGAGGCAAACTAGGAATTCAGTGAAGCAAACATAGAATCAAGTGAGGCAAAACTAGAAACTGAGCTAGGAAAACTGAAAATTGAGCGAGGCAAATTAGAAGTTGAGTGAGGCAACCTAGAAATTGAGCTGGACAAACTGCATATTGAGCGAGGTAAATTGAAAATTGAGCAGGGTAAACTGAAAATTGAGCGAGGCAAACTAGAAATTGAGCGAGGCAAACTGGACATTGAGCGAGGCAAACTAAAAATTGAGCGAGTCAAACGTCTTATAGCAGGCCTCGCTAAAGGTCTATTGTAGAATCCTTAGATGAACATGGAGATGAAGTGTTCAAGTTCCGAAATCTATTGCCTAATGGCACCATCACAGACTTCAATTTACATGGATTTGGGGAGGAGATGTTCATCGATGATTTTTTTTTATTTATAAAACCAGAGAGGATAGCATATATCACCAGTAACAGAAGCATCAATAGGGATGACGCAAAACTGAAAGTCTCCAAATTCAAAAGCACTACATACCAACCAACATAAACCCTAATATAAAAGAAAAATAACAAGCAACAGAAACGAAAGACAACATCAACAAAAGAACCCCATCTTCACTCTTCTAGTACTCATCTCCCTCATCACCATCCCCCCCTTCAGCAGACTCTGCCCCAACCTCCTCATAATCCTTCTCCAACGCAGCCAGATCCTCACGTGCCTCCGAGAACTCTCCCTCCTCCATGCCCTCACCCACATACCAATGCACAAAGGCACGCTTTGCATACATGAGATCAAACTTATGATCAATGCGAGTGAACACCTCTGCAACACTCATGGACTTGGGTGCTTTAAGAATAGAGTTTGAGAGATCTACAAAAAGAACACCTAGAATTAAGTGAAAGATAATGTGGGATGGAGACGTTTATCTTGAAGATCAATCAGCGAGGGATACGTGAAATTGAGTGAGGCAACCTAAAAGTTGAGCAAGGCAAACTGAAAATTGAGCGAGACAAACTAGAAAATGAGGGAGGCAACTTCGAAATTGAGCGGTACAAACTGGAAATTGAGCGGTGCAAACTGGAAATTGAGCAGGACAATCTAGAAAATGAGGGAGGCAACTTTGAAATTGAGCGAGGCAAATTAGAAATTGAGGGGGACAAACTGAAAATTGAGCGAGGCAATTAGAAAATGAGGGAGACAACTTTGAAATTGAGCGAGACAAACTAATAATTGGGCAAGGCAAACTAAAAATTGAGCGGGGCAAACTGGAAATTGAGCGGGAAAAACTGAAACTTGAGCGAGGGAAACTAGAAATTCAGCGAGGCAAGTTGGAAATTGAGTGGCGCAAAATGAAAATTGAGTGAGGCAAATTGAAAATTGAGCGGGGCAAACTGGAAAATGAGCGGGGCAAATTGAAAATTGAGCGAGGTAAACTGGACATTAAGCGGGGTAAACGGAAAATTGAGCAGGGCGACCTAGATATTCAACAAGGCAAACTAGAAATTGAGCGAGGGAAACATGAAATTGAGCGAGGCTAACTTGAAATTTAGTGAGGCTAACACGAAATTCGGCGAGGATAACAAGAATTTGAATGAACTTTAAATGAATTGAACTCGCCTAACGCATTATTGAACAAGCTTCATGTGAAATTCAACGAGTACTTTGGTGAAGTTGATCGAGCAGTTAATGAAATTGATCGAACAGTTCATAAAATTTTCTGTTACATTACATGAATCTGTGGAAGTTCCTGATAATATTTTTATCATTACTCTGTCAAATTCATGAATCGCTTGGGGAATTTCACCAATCATGAACCGGATATGTCGGCGACGACTAGAGCATATTACCGAGAAGTAGGTCAAATGGACCAAGAACTCTCACAAATCGGAAATCCGTTTGCTCAGTACGCTCTTATTGTACTAAGTTAACTGAGTTGGGCCCGCCTTGAATGTATGTGGACTATCCATGACGTTCATCCATTTTTCCATATAAATTAAGGGTTTGAGCTGAAAATCGTAGCATATCCAAATATCAAGTGGATCATACCACATGAAAACAGTGATTCAACCGTTGAAACCTTGCTAAGCCCCACAATGATGTTTTATTTGTAATCCATCATATTCATAGGATGATGTATATATGGATGAACCGAAAACCTAGATGCAAGCTTCATCCAACAATTCAGTAGCCCACAAAAAATAGTTTGTTTAGGATAATATATTAAAATATACTTGCGTGCTTTCTTGAGTGGAGGGACCATTTTCAAAAAATCCAGGAAATGCTTATGTGTGAAGGGGGTGCGATCCAATGCAGGGTTATTTCCGTCCAAACTAAAGTGGTTTTGCAGAAGTTGAGAGGATGGTGCGATCCAAGGCCGGGATATTTTAGTCAAAGGCAAGGGTTTTTTTGTCTCTTTTTTGTGGGAATGGAGGGAGGCAAAATGGTGAAAGAGATGCGTTTGAAAAGCAGGGTATTTTCGTCTTTAGATTCGTAAAGAAGGTTTCGGAGCGTTCAAAAGAGACGCTGGGTGGCGTATACAGTGGTCAATTTCTCTTTCGACTTCTTGTTAAAGCATGCCAAGACAAAGCAGGTTTCAATTGTATGCACTTAAGCACGACCGGCCATACACGGGCTAAGAAATGGATTGCCGCCGATGACTGAGCCTTAGATCAAAGCTGTCCATCAGAGATGCATCGCATCGTGTGTATCACTGATCCAGATCAGTTCAGTCCACTCATCGGGTGGGCCAGGCTTGTACATCGAATATGGACCATTGCCAACTTGTTGGCACGTGTCCAACATGATTTGCAGATGGCCACGTTCTCGAAATACTGTAAATATGCAATGGGCTCCTTTCAACGGCCTGGATCTCACCATCTCCCTTCCAACTCGGTACGTGCGGGTCAGGTCTGGTGTCCAGACTCGCCACCCCTCCTGTCACTTCTACAACAAGGGAAATACTCTCGGGGCCAAAGATTCAATAGGTGAATCGCAGCATGCTTGCCAAAGTGGCACACGTGTGCGAGATCCAGTATGCACACGAGTTGAACATTCCCTGTTTCAAAAACCACGTTGGTTCACTGAATGGGCGAGCTACACATGTTTATTGAATATCAGCCGTTGGAGGTATATTTTTTTAAACCATCCATTTTCCTGAGCGCGAATTGGGTACTAACCCCACCAGGACCGGAAGCGTATTGCGTACTAGTAACTCAGTACGCGATCCGATTTAAAAAGTGAGAGGGTATTTCTCTCGTTGGTTACACAACCACCGCTCCCTCTATTCGTTTCTTATTTGGTTACATTTCTCACACCGAGTGGAAGAGGAGACCGGAGAGCATCTATTTTTTTTTTATTTTTTGTTTTTCATCCGGTTTGAAAAGTAGCATGTATTTCTGCCCGAAAAAGGGTCTAAAAGAAATTGTTTAAATGTGTAGGCATCGCTGTGATATATATGTATATCCGCTCCTTCCATCTGTTTTAATAGAACATTTTAAGAAATGATCAGAAAAATGAGTTAGATTAAACACTTAAGTAGCCCACACCAAAGGAAAGAGTAGGCCCAGGAAGTTTTGAATGGTAGGTGTTCGATTCCTTTTTCCTGTGGTGTGGTTCACTTGAGCTTTGGATCGTTCTCAAAATTTTTTTTTCTCATGCCCTAAATTCATCCGGCATACTGGATGGACAGTGTGGATAAGCCACTTACATCATGGTGGCCCCACATATATTTTACAATGACATCGGTTTTAGCATTCAAAAAAGCACGGGTCAAATAAAGCACTCGGAACGATATGGTAATTACTTGGGAAATAATTATAACCGATTTACAACTCATTTTCAAGAGAAGAGGAAGAAGAAGAAGATGAATGCGGATCCGGTCCCTTCGTCGAACTCCCATAGCCAGCTCGATGAGCAGATTTCTCAGCTCATGCAGCGCAAGCCCCGCTCCGAGCAAGAGGTCGCTCTCTCTCTCTCTCTCTCTCTCTCTCTCTCTCTCTATCGATTGATCATGTTTGAAAATCTCTCTTTTTTTAATGATCATATTTGCCATCTTGATTTGCTTGTGAGCTGTCCGAATTGTATGATTTTCTGCGAATTGGTGTTGTAGAATTTACCCTTCTATTCTATTGATTGTCTGTGATCTGTTTTGGGGGTTTGAGATTGCAATCTGGGGAAGTGGATTTTGGGAGGTCGAGGAATTGGGGCCTATATTCGTTGGATCTTCTCTATGGTTTGATTTACTGGATTTCAGATATTGGAGGTCGATTTGGGGCAGTGATTATGGCTTATTCAGTGATTTTTTTTTTTTTTTTTCTTTTCTTTCTTGGAGCCTTTTTTTTTTTTTTTTTTTTTGTAATTGCTTGTGAATGAGGTTGATATCGCCAAAAGTGGTGGTTCGCTGGGGAGTGGGCTGAAATACTCAAAAGGGTGAATCACTTGCAATGGAAACATGCTGAAAACATCATAGTGAAGAGTTTGTTAGCTCCTTGTGATTGGAATCTCATTTAATCTGGACAGTGCTTGTATATTTTTCCAGCTCAAGTGTTATTTGACTGTGGGAAGATGGATGATCTGGTACAGTGACTACATTATATGGTAAAAAATTTAGGGTTCCATTTATTTAAATAAATATTGAAAGAAGAAGAGAGATTATAAGGTAATCAACTAAGGCATTGATCGAAAGTAAATGAAAGAAATGGTAGATCAGCGATCATGTTTCCAAGAAGAAGATGTGATCTTGAGACGCAGTTTGTCAATCCCTATAACATAATCAACCACTGAGATAACGGAAAGAGAAAAGAGATCTGACATTTCCAGAGGGATTTTGACATCTGACTTTTGGTTTTGAAGAAAAAGATTTTTTGTTCGTTTTAGCTATTGAAATAGAAGAAGAAAAAGAGGAAATTACAAGAGAGAGATCTTGCACTTACTCCTGGGAGTGCCTGAGAAGAACTCATTGCAGTCTTTCTCTCTCTCTTTCTCTCTCTCTCTCTCTCTCTCTCTCTGATTTTACGTTTTTGAGTTTCAAAGATGGGAAAGACATGTGCTTCCGACTTTATATATAGGGAGGAGACCAAGTTCGAAGATCGAATTGGACGAGTCAAATGGAAAAACTAGATAGGAATTGTCGCCATCCCCATTCCCCACATGTGCCCTTATACACACGAGGCAAGCGGATTAGGTGGTGACCCAACACCACCCATCTAGGTAGTGTTGAGCTCTATGGGGCCTACTATGATGTTTGTATTTTATTTATGCCATCCTTCCATCTTTCTATCGTATTATAAGACATGAGCCAAAAAATGAAGCAGATCCCAAGTTGAAGCGGACCACACCATAGGAGACACTGGGGATTGAATGTCCATGGTTAAAAGTTTCTTTGGGCCACACAGAATTTTGGATCAAGCTGATATTTTGTGTTTTCCAGGTCAATGGGACCTTATCAATGGGTTGGATGGCAAATAAACATTATAGTGAGCCCTAAGAAGGTTTAACAGTGGGTGTCATCATCACCATTGTTTCCTATGGCGTGGCAAAACAATTGGACGGCTTGGATATAAAATACATTCATCACAGTCA
>JAJHSJ010000014.1:50731149-50876344 GCA_021015155.1 Magnolia officinalis | reverse complement strand
AATCTATCTAAAATGCCGATGAGCACCTAGAAAAATGCTCTTGTTTTCCTTGCCCATCCACAAAATGCATTTTAAAACCATCTTTGTGCAAAGTAAAACAAACCGTCTCTAAGAACTCTCTGACATTGTGTTTGCTATATTTGTCCTTGTATGTCAGAGAGGCAATCCTTTTTGAATGCTGAATATTTGAACAAAAATAATAAAACTTGAGCAACTTAACACAAAAAGCATCAGGTCCATACTCATGGTTGTGGTAGACTCACAAGAGTTCAACACTAAGGTCATGGGTTTGAGTATCCATTGCGGTGTGTGGGGTGTGAGGGTGTGTGTTAAAAAAAAAAAAAAGCATGGACTCCAACATGTAAATCTCCTCTGTTGGTGTCAGTTATCTTGTTGCTGACTCTCATCATTTTGGAGATTGTGTTATGAATTTAAAATAGGACTGAAGCTTTGAATTGGCGATTTAGGGCCTGTTTAGATACCACCAAATAAGTTACTTTTTTTTTTTTTTTTTTTTTTTACTTGTGTTAAATTATTAAGTTACTTTTTCACTTAAGTTAGTTTGGTAAACATGATTGCAAAAGTAATTTAAGTGCTTAAAGGTACTTATCCACACATACATGGTCCATATCAAAGGATGCCCCACATGATGGACTATCCACATCGACGGTGGGGCTCACATGATGGATGGTCCACATGAAAGGTGGGCCCTACATGATGAATCGCCCAATGTTAACGTGGGCTGAAATAATGGATAGTTCACATCAAAGGTTGGTCCCTAATGATAATAGCCCACATCCAAAATGGGTGGGTATGATGGATGACCCACTTCAAAGGTGGGGCCCACACGATGGATAGTCCACATCAAAGGTGAGCTCCACATGATGGGCAATGGACATTGAAGTTGGGCCCCGCATGATGGATGGTCCACATTAGGATCATGATTAACAGTCCACATCAAAGGTCGGCCACTAATGATGAATGGCCTGCATCCAAGGTGAGCCCCGCATG
The DNA here is from genome assembly GCA_021015155.1 of Magnolia officinalis. Lineage (NCBI taxonomy): Eukaryota > Viridiplantae > Streptophyta > Magnoliopsida > Magnoliales > Magnoliaceae > Magnolia > Magnolia officinalis. The sequence goes on along the minus strand of JAJHSJ010000014.1, from coordinate 50,875,333 downwards.
ATGGGCAACCCACATTGAAGGTAGGGCCCACATGATGGATAGTCCACATCAAAGGTGGGCAATTAATAATGGTGAACCCCACATGATGGACGATCCACATCAAAGGTTGGCCCAAATGATGAGTGGCCCATATCTAAGATGGGCCCTACATGATGGATGGCCCACATGGAGGTGGGGCCCATATGATGGACAATCCACATCAAAGGTGGGCTCCACATGATGGCTAGTGGGTATTGAAGGTGGGCCCCACATGGACAATAACATTGATGGTGAGCCCACATGATGGATGACCAACATCAAAGGTGGGCCCTACATAATGGATTGTACACATTAAATGCCATCCCCCAATGATGAATGACCCACATCCAAGGTGGGCCCCGCATGATGGACAACCCACATCAAAGGTGGGGCCCACACAATAAATGGTCCACATCAAAGGTTGGCCCCACATGATAGATGGTGGATGTGAGAGGACCAGATAGACTTGAGGGATAAGTACTTGTGATGTCATAAACCAAACATGCTTTTCTATTTTTTGAATGTTGTTTACCAAACGTACTTACCTGCTACATAAGTAGAATCCAACCTGCTTATGCCTTATCTAAAGTAACTTACGATCCAAACGCCCCCTTAAAGTGAACAGATAGTCAAGTGGGTTCAACTGAAAAGAAATGTAAAAAATAAATTTGAGGCTAGACATTTGGTTCTGTCTAGTTGGGTTTAGTCATCCACTCTACCAAGATTTCTGAAACATTATTTGAGAGGAACCGATATGCATTGTCCTTGGAATGGATGAAACTTTTAGGCTATCTATCTAATCACTCTAAGAAGGTGTTAGAGAGTTTATATCTTTATAACTCCATAGGGTTTCTCAATCAGTAAGAAAAAATCATGTCCACAATATAAAGGATCTTCATTTACAGAATGCCAGTCAAGCGGCTTTGGGGCTGCACTGTTGATTCTGTCTAATTGGGTCAAATCATTCACTATGGCATGGTTTCTGAAATATTCCTTAAAAAGGGAGCCTTACCTAAGGATCCTTCAGGTCTTCTGGAAGGTTTTCCATCATTCTAGGAAGGACTTCCCCTACAACCACATGGTGTATACATCGTCCTTTGTCCTTAGAATGGGTGAAACCTTTAGGATGTCCATCTCTTCTGTTGATGTTGTTAAAGAGTATGTCTCTTCATAACTCTATTAGGTTGGGCTAATTCTCTTAGTCAGTAGGTAGTCGAAGCTTCGAAGTTTTCAAGTGAATCAGTTTAGGAAAATATTTATTTATTTATTCTTTTTGAAAGGTAATGGTTTTTTTTTTTTTTTTCCCTTTTTTAACTGAAGAATCCAATACAACTTGCACACTTACAAACCATCCCACGAGATGGGTAATAGAGGGCACTTAACAAAACCCTTTAAATTAGAGGCCCACTCCAATGCGTTCAATTTAACCCTCCCGAAGACCTATGTAGCTAGCTCATTCCGATTGTTCCTCTCTTCCCATAGGACCCTAATGCTGGCCAAAAGGGCTAGTCTCCAAAGTATCCTGCCTCTTTTTCCGATTTCACACCCACGTCAGGCAAGAAAGAAGCTTTCTATCGAACCTGACCAATGATGTTCTGAAGACTGTTTAAAACCTCTCGCACAACTCACTAGCAAAAGGGTAGTGGATGAAGATATGATATACTGACACCTCTCTCTATATACACAAAATACAGACATTGGTGATCACCGCCCTCCTCTTTCCGAGTTATCAATAGTGAGCACCTTGGTGTGTACTACCTACCAACCATGCCAACGCTGTAACTTGGGAGGAGCCCCATAATGCGAAACAAAGGAGGCGTGATGAAAGCTTGGGAAGAACCAAGGTTCGACCTATAAAATGATCTAACTGAGAACTGATTTAATTTTTATATGTTCTATCTGAACGAATCCCATTCACCCAAAGAGGGGTTGATGCCATCAAGCTACTTCAGCAAGTTGATGAACTCACCCTCCTCCGATTCTTACAAATTCCTCCTGCATTGAGGAGTGTACACCGCCTCTCTGCGTGTAACTGAGTAGCACCTGACTATAGTTAAATTCGCCACCAGGGACAAGTTGGCTAACCTTGGGATCTCCATGGAGCATCGTCTCCCTCAACCATATGTCATCTCAAAATTGAATCCTTGTCCTATCACATAAAGAAAATACCAATCCCTTCCATGAAACTGTTTCCCAACTTGAAAATCTATTTCCACATCGTTAAAGCTCTATAAAGAGAAGTGTCCCTTGTTTACCACCCGCCTTCCTTTGCACCATACTTGCGAACTATCATCTCTTTCAATACGCATCTCTCTTTCAACCTAAATTTCCATAACCATTTTTCTATTAACCCAAAGTTAATGGGTTCCAACTTCTTTATTCTTGCACCCCTTCCTCAAATGGCTTGCACTCGTCTTTCCACTTTATCAAATGGAAATAGCTCTTTGCCATATAAAATCATGCCTAAGTTTCTCCAAGCCTTCGAGCACTACCTTTGGGCACTTAAATAAGCACCTGAAATATAGCGGTAAGTTTGATAGAATTGCCTTGATTGACGTCAAGTGTTGAAATTTCCATCGAGAAAACTTTCTTTCGACTACAAGTTCTCCACTGGCTTACTAGTGCATAATGGAAGACCAAGATATGTCGAAGGAGAAGATCCTGCCCTATCGAATGATGCATTCTTGAACCCATCCTTTCCATGGTTGGCCACCTTCTATCATGCTAAGCACATAATCCAAAAATCTCAATCCACATGATCATAAGTTTTTTCAATATTAGCTTGTAAATGATGTCTTTTTCGACTTCTCAATTGTGCAAGTTGATACATTAATGGGCACTTACGGCACTATCCAAAACCTATCTCCTTACTACAAAGGTGCTTTGAACATTAGAATTGACAAACACATGTACCAACTGAAACCTGCTCACCAAAATTTTAGCTAGAATCTTATAGGCCCTCCTACCAAACTATCTGCCTTAAATCCTTCAAGCATTAGGCCCCTTCCTTTTTAGGGACTAAGGCAATAAAAGATGGCACCCAACTTCGATGCATCTCCCGTTCTTGAAAAGCTCTATGATGAAGGCCTAGACGTCACCTTTGTCCACCTCCCAAAACACCTGGAAGATAGCCATCAGAAAGTCGTTTGGCGCTGGCGCCTTGTCTCTTCCCAAAGCATCCACTGCCTGCCTTTACTCTCTCCTTAAAGGCCTGACGATCAAGACAAGCAGCCTTTTCTTCGGGAATAACATTAAGAGCAATGTCATCTAGCCTCGGTCACACCCATTCTTCACTTCAAAGGAGGTCCTTACAAAATTGGACGACAACACTAGGCACCTTTGACTTTGCCTCCACCCTTCTCCCATCTGCCACCACATTATGAATCCTGTTGTTACTGACCCTGGCACTCCATATACCGTGAAAGAACTTCATATTCTTATTGCCCTCATTGGGCCATGTAGCTCTCGTTTGCTGGTGCAATTTAAATTCACCTTCCTTCAACTGCTTTTTGTAATTTAATGCAAGGTTATGTTGCTTGGATTTCTCCTCAACCAACAACCATATTGATTGTCCTAGACATTGGGTTAAGACTTGAATGCCCAAGTTTGCCTAGTTTGTTGATGTATTGCTGCATTGTCTTTGTATTAATGATGATTACCTTTTGGAAAAAGAAGTGTCCAATAGAGTTGATCTTGAGGATAGCAGTCACACACAAGAAATAAGAGACAAAACAAGAGAAATAAAAGGAGGAAAGATAGAACTCAAAGAAGAGATGGAGTGGTAGAAAGTGGAGAGATTGAAGGGAAGAGAAGAAGAGAAGGAAGAAGGAACGAAGAACGGAGAAAGGAGATAAGTGTTAGGGCAACGAGTTGTTGTCTTAGCCAAAAAGATACACATATATTGACTTGAGAATAACATATAATGCTCCAAAGGAGTACATGTATAGCAACACACGATTACACGTATTTCTTACACCACCTCAAGCTAGAGCATGGATATATCGATCATGTCCAGCTTGGAACACATACAAAGAAGATGATAATGATCAACTTGGACCACAACTCTCATTTAACCACAAAATGTGGAATACACAATCTTTAATTGCTGCTTGTCTGTGGATTGAGCCTCCATCGTCTGTTGAACCTCCATTTACATGTAAAATCCTCTAAAAGACCGTTGTAGCAGGCATGTGTTTATTTCTTATAAAGTTTTTCCTGCTGAAACTCCAGTGTTTTCCACCATTTTCACAGCTCGGGTTTTCCACCTAAATGAAACACTAGCACAAAAAATTTAGTGTATGCTAAAGTTGTCACAAAATGTCATAGGTGAACATTCTGTCGTTTGGTGTTACTTTTGCAGAAAAACTTTTATACTCTAGAAAAGTATGATATCTGAACACATGCACTAGGTTAATTTGAAATGTCCATATTTTGATCCTCAATTTAAATGTACCATCAGCCAAAAATTATATTGATGTGTTTCCATAAATAATAGATTTGAGGATATTAGTTCACCACTTAACTGAATAATAGCCAATAATTCTAGTTTAGAAAAGACACTAGTACTGTTCGTAGTTCAAAAAAATGTCTGATTTACGTTAAAAGAATGCGTGATTTGATGCAATTTATGAGTGTCAATGTATTAACTATAACAGCGTGCCAGAGTAAAAAGCAAAACTCTCTTTGTATCCATTACTTTTGCAGCACTCTACTTCGATGGAAAGAAGAGAAAAGAGATGAAGGATGAAAAGAAGAGAGAGAGAAAAGAGGAAGTAAGAGTGAAAGAGAAGAACCACACCATCCAGTTGCAGATCTATCCGTCCAACCCAATCTGCCTTGTTCGGTATGCAGATCCTGCTACTTTGAACAAGAACTCGACTCAGTCGAATTTTCCAAATTGACTTCACTCAACTGAGTTTTGTACAAGACCCATTGAGACACTCGATGTAAACGAGTATTTCAGTCGAGTCATCCCCTCTCCGGTTGCGTTGAGTTCTTTCAAGATTTTAAACTATAGGTTGAAAATCTAGCAGTCAATGGTCTAATGATGAAAAAACCGAGTAACAGTGTTTTTCAAGGCAATTTTATGCAGGTAATGAAGATGGAAGCCAAGAAGTCCCGCATGCCTCCCTATGGAGCAGCCCCGTGGCTTGTCTTTTCTCATGGAAAACGGGAAAGAACCAAAACCTTCTTCAATGTATCCAAGGGGAATTACTATGTGAGAAACATACCTGAGATGCGCCGATCAGATTGTCTTGCCTCTTGCTATGGCTGGTTGGTGATGCTGAATAAAACTAGTGACGACCTTTTTCTGCTCAACTCAGTCTCATTGCAGAAAATCCAGTTACCATGTTTGAATGAAAGCTAGAGTTTTAATATGTAGGTTCTCTCGTCGCCTCCAACTGATCCTGATTGTGTGATTTTATGCATTGTTTTTTCAACTGGTAAAATATGGAAAAAACGCCGCTAAAAAATGAAAAAAGTGCCGCAGGTTGCCCAACGCCGCGAAAAGATATGTAGAAACGCCGCTAAAGGCCCAGTGAAACATCATTTAAACATATCAAAGCGCTGCTAAAAGTATTTTTGACCGCCACAATAACGTTGCCAAAACACCAGGAAAGATAAGCAGAAATGCCGACAAAAGCATGCCAAAGCGCCGGTATACGTCGGTACAAATCTGTCAAGGCATCAGTGGAAGGCTCCTGACAAGCCAAGCATAATTCAAATGTCATGGAACGCCGATATATGCCATGGAAAACCTTTAAACATGCACCAGTAAAAATGTTGACCACCTATAAAGGTGCTGACTGCGAGTTAATTTTTTTCTTAATCCATTTGATTGTTTATATTTAATTGGAACCTGTATTGTTTTTAAATATTTAGAACCTAAAAAATGTTGCATAATACAATTCAAAATGAATACTAAATAAATTGTATTACTTTACAATGAAAAACATATAATATTTACATTAATGTGTTGAAAATGTTCTGAATACATATTAAAAGAAATCCCTTCATCTAGCCATCATTTGTCTCCGCCTGCAACCTGCAAAACAAAATAATAAAAATAAATTAATTACATTTTATGTGATTTGGATAGCATATCACATGACATTCAATGCCTAGTAAGAACGTGTTCCTTCCCATATAAGTCAATGAAAGGAGGGGCCCATTCACTATAAGCAACAGGGTCAAATTCCAATCCAAAACTTACATGGGGCATATCCCATGACTTTCAATGGCCCACTTACATGAACTTAAAATTTCTTGGCCATGTCTCATTTCTGACCCAACAAGCATCCATTTGCAAGGAATAGAGGTAAGGAAAATGAAGAAGAGAGAGTAGAGATCCGACCTCTAACTGGCCAATCCAATCTACGGTAGGGATTGATTCATGGGAAGATGAAGCTGCAACAACCTAAAACAAACAAACAAAAGGAAAAAAAAAAAAAAAAAGCTGCAATAACCTATCAAAAAAAAAAAAAAAATTTATAATAATGATGTCTCTTGCCATTGCTGCCTTGATAAATCAACTCATCTAAGCCACTGCCTATTTTTACACCACTCATGCACTCTGTCCTTCATATACCACCATTAAATGATTAAAAAAAAAAAAAAAAAGAGAGAGAGAGAGAGAGAGAGAGAGAGAGAGAGAGAGAGAGAGAGAGAGATCTTTTATGAGAGTCCGAATCGAGGTTTGTTTATAAAGATACGATTCTATTTTTCCTATTTGGGAAAAAAAATCTAAGATAGAAAACAAAAGCATCCAATTCATAAAGGAGAGTAGAGTTTTATATAGAAAGATTGCCACCTTGAAAGTTATCATGTTTGCATATGCAATCCGAACCAGACCAGCACAAACCAAACTCATGTTAAGAAGGTAAGAAGGGGCAACAGTTCCTCCCAAACCAGTCCAAATGGTGGACTCATTCACTGCATATCTTCTAGTAGTTTGTTTTTAGATTTGGGTTGGATTGTGTTATTTGGCCCAGCCCATGATAACCCATATGGGCAGGTTGGGTGAGTAGGGTTCAACCCCTGCTTTTCAAGTGGGTCAGCATGGTTGACACGGGCCAACCCATTCCATTGCCACCCCAATCTGGAGGCCCGCCATTAGGATGACGCACTAGTTTTTTAGCCCAATAGCTATTTGATGGACATGGTTCATCAACTCACCGAAAACCAAGCCGCGGAGTGGGCTCTTTGACACCTATTGGTTAGCTCTAAACCAACATTTTGTTTCCAAGCGAGCCTTATTTGGGATTGAACCCTGGGATTGGGCCCTCAACAAACACAAGAACAAGAGATAATGAGTGGTGGAGATTTCCATACATCTTGGAGGCACTTTATGTAAATGTGATAGTAGGCTTGCAAGGTGGGCACATAGAATTCGTAGAACTTTTGGTTGCCATATAATAACTTGAGTGAACCCTGGGATCTAAATGCTTGTTACTTATTGCAAAGGTTATATATGACCCATAGTTCATGTTAAGATAAAAAGAGTGCTTATATGTTTACTATTAGAATGTTGGTAAATTTTTAAGTATTTTTTCAATCCGGTGAGATTGAGATTTAAAACAAACAAATAAAAAAAAAAAAAAAAACCATGATTACTCTTTCTTTTTTTTTCCCCCTCGAATTAACTATGCCTTGCCCAAATCTTTCATTTAAAAACTAGCAACAATGACTCTGAGGAAGAGAGTTGTTACCATGAATAGACTCAATTGAGTGTCATAAACGAATGCAAAAGTACTAAGATGGAAAGTCAGAGAAAATAGAACAGACTTGAAAGCGCTTTTGAAGATCATCAATGTCTCTTCGAAGCATGTCCTCTCTAAAAACTGCCTACAACAGCAAACCAACAAATGAATCATTTTTTTGTTACTTAGTGAAATTACATGCCAAGAATCAGGATCAAATAAATACCCGCTGCTCTGTTCTACTAAGAGTCTGCCTCAGTTCTTCGAGTGCTAGAACAAGGGTAGCTTCTTGGTCCCCAGAAACCTTAGAAGGCTTGTGATGTAGGACTGTAGGACTTGTGATCCTACTCCTGCAAGAAACCTTAGAAGGATTTCTTAATGTATTATGATATTATCTATGTGTGAGATTAAACAATCATTATGTGACCATTTTTTAATACCATGCTCATAAAGAATCAGTTTTACCTGCAGATGATCTCCAATTTTGGCAGCAGTCTGTCCCACGCTAGAGACATGTGAATTCAATCTAGCAAAACTATCAAATAGCCCATCTACACTTTTTCTAGCTGAAAACATGAATTTAAATTTGTAATTAAGCCAAATGTACATCACAAAATTCATCCTTTACCACATTTACACTTACAACATGCAGAACCTTCAAAGCCCCCAAGGTTGCTGGATATAACACTAATAACATATCATGACCATGGATACGGATATAATACCCACAATTACAAAGTGCATATAAAAATTACATGGATGCGCTGTAGGATTGTTAAAGAAGAGAAAGTCAATGTGGATGAAGAGACATTTTAACATTTTACATTATAGGATATGCTGAAACTGAAGCATTGAATTATGAGAAAGCAACAGAGAAACAAATAATAATGATAATAATATATTTGTTCAGACATGGCTGCTGCTAAGTAAACATATTGTGGTTCCACAATCTATATGCTAAATGGTGAAGTGCAAAGAAATACAAGAAAACAACTTTATTTGTAGAAGTCGCCGAGCATAACCACCCTCCATTATTCTTGCAAAAGGGGAAGCATGTGAATATTTGTTTCCTTCAAAGGCATGATAGATATCTGGATGAACATCCAAATGAAGAATATCCACAGGTCCCCCAAACATATTATTGCTACAATTAGAAAAAGTATCAAGCCCAACACCTAAAAAATAGAACCATTTAATCAAACATCAGTTTGTCATACTTCTACGACAAACAAATCACACTCTACTAGTGTGACGCCCCGTCATTGTTGCACATGTGGGCGGGCACACATGGGCGGATGCTGATGTGGGCGGGGCTTAAGAGCCTGGGCGAGCTACCAGTGGTTGGCAGGCTACTGTGCTGGCAGGCTACTGTGTATGCAGTGAGAGGTTGAACTTGTCCCACATCGGAAGCGCCGTCTAGAGTTGTGGTGGTTATATGTGGAGGCTCTCCCTTAACTGGTGTAACGCGTTTTAAATCCGTGAGCTTCGGCAAAGCGGACAATATCACAATGGTGGGGTGGGTCATTACAACTAGATTACCAAATGGGACTTTAGGTGAAAGAAGAAGTAATTGGAGGAGAGTGATTTTAGGTGTCAGTGTAAGTGTATTGGTAAATTATGAGAGCCACATGCATGTACCAAGAGCAAACACCCTAGCCTTACCTTTTTATACAGATGATCAATTCTGCCATTTTTGAATTTCAACATTAACAATCCAAGACAAATATCTTTCCCACGTTCGATTGGTCTAGATGCATTTGACAGTTATTACCACAGGAGTCCCATGGAATATTTCAGAATAATTAAATCTGACAAGGTGACACCCATTACTCTCTCTCTCTCTCTCTCTCTCTCTCTCTCTCTCTCTCTAAACACCACAACAGGAAATGAGAGAGAGAGAGAGAGAGAGAGAGAGAGAGCTATTTTCAGACCTGAAACATAGATGGGTTACAAGATTCCAAGATGCTCCTCTTAGTTTTGGAAAAAAAAAAAAGGAGATTGCAGTTTTTATTGATATATGAAGAGTAGAGAAGATTAACACACCTTATTTGCTAGTTGTACAAGGCACTTCTCTAGAGCAGAATGCAGAGCAGCCCTCTGCTCATTTATGGCATCTCCCAATTTTGGTAATTCAATGGAGTACAGGAAGCATTTGTGCAAGTATCTCATCAGGTCATTTATTGCACCAACTATAGCTACAGAAGGCTCCGGCCTTGAGTGCTGAGCTAGATTTGTGGTACCGTTGACTACATTGATCTGCATGCTGGCCTGTTTATTGACATTTTTGTGATCCAAGTGCTTGACTAATATAGACAACATTAGATGACTGTTCTGTCCTGCAGGTTGAACCAAAATCATTGCAAAGTGCCAAACCAAACATTTAAGAGGATTCACCCTTTAATTTAAAAAGGTGCATTAAATAAGCAATCTTACACTGTGGCATCCATTGCAGCTTTGGTACCGAGAGCACCACGTAGTGAAGGAAACTTCTTTCCAATTTTAGGAAATGATGAACCATTCTCCTCTACTTTCAGCACTTCTTGCACCCAATGATCTTGTTAAAAAGACCCAACCTGCTCACACAAACACACACATTGCGTGTATTTAATTTAAAAACCAAAAAAAAAAAAACATGTTTCCTTGTGTGTGCAAAGATGGCTTGAAAAAAATGCATGGATTAGGTTCGACTTAAAGAAGTCTCTGACACATCAAATAGATTCTTTCATGAATAAAAACTCATCTTCCTTTCTTGGATTTTTCCAAAGCTGGTAATGACAATCAAAACTTGAAACTCTTAACATTCTCTGTCTGCCTCAAGCCACTTGGATTTGACAGTGGCCATATGCAATGGTACATTTTTTTCACATGGTGCTAGCCCTGTATATAAACCTATGCCAAGGAGATTGGAAAAGCTTCTCACATGACATCTGCAAATTGACAATGCATAAACGAGTGGCCTACTTTTGACTGCTCAAAGTTAGACAAATTGCCCATATCTAAGACATCACCATATCACCATACCAACATCAGAAGACTATGAATGCACAAAAAATTGGAGAAAATTCAAGCTACCACTGACCTGCACCTAGTCTCCATCAATGAATCCACTGCAAAATAAACTATCCCAAGCAGTGGATTCAGCTAGCCACTAATGCATAGAATGACCATTAACAATGGACATCATCTGCACACAACTAATAAAAAAAGAAAAGAAAAGAAAGAAACTAAGTAAGAAGAAAGAAAGAAAGAAAGAAATCGACTCCACCTGCGTCATCAATTCGGAAACAAAAAGATGCTGCAACATATGAATCACTGAAAGAGTGATGTCAAAATCAGAAGAGATCCTTGGGGCTGTTACTGGCCTGCAATTCTGCACTACAACTTAAAACCATGGAATTTGATAGGATACTGCCCAGCAAAACCCCACTGCTCATGACAAGCATAGAACCACCAAATTCACTCCCATGAGCTGAAGGATTGAAGGATAGAAGCCCACAATGGCTTTTGTTTTAGGCAATGCTTGGTAGGGCTAAAACTAAATTACAGTAGGAACATGGCCTGCCAAGAGCAATTATTAAACCTTTTCCATCCTTTTTTTTTTTTTTTTGAAAGATAACAACAAGCTTCATTAAAGAGGCATCGAGATAGCACCAAAAACTACAAACAAGAAGACACGTGAGCATTGCCCAAAAGGAAAAAATGCTCCCTCAGAGCAATTATTAGTGTGCTCCCGACTTTTGAGGAGGTAGTACAGAGAGCCCGGATTTATGAGGCAGAGTGGGACGGTTCGCAGATGGATCATGATCAAAGGAGAGACTGGAAGAGGTAGGCCCCCTCCGGTAACTCCCAACTCCAGCAACGTCGACCACGGCAAAGGCATATAGGCCGCCTAGCCTTCCGAGCGCTAGCACCACCTCCGAGGTAGTTCACCAGTATCTGTTTTAGGTGTGATGAGACGTGGCATCGTATTTGGGAGTGTCCCCACCCTCAGCAGCAGCAGCCAAGAACACCACAGTAGCCCCCACCACAGCAGTAACGACAACAACTCCTACCACCGAGGCCCCCACAGCAGCAGCCGAGAGCACCACAGCAGCCTTCGACAGCAGTTCTGGCCGCAGCAGCAGTAGAGACCTCAGAGGGGACAGGCACCTCCTCATCCAGCTCAGGTTAGATTCTACATGGCTCAGCAGGACCTGCAGTCATCCGAAGGAGCTGTTGAGGGTATTCTTCCCGTATCTGCATGCATCACTCGAGTATTGTTTGATTCTGGTGCTTCACACTCCTTTATGTCCGAGGTTTTTGTCGTTCGACCGGATTGCCGATAGAGTCTGCCCGTGAGGGATTGTCAGTGTCGATGGCCGATGTTGTTTGCCTTACCTCGTCTTGGTCGAGGAGACCTTCTTGCCCGCTGATCTGTTCGTGTTGCCAATGTCAGAGTTCAACGTCATCCTGGGCATGGATTAGCTTGCCGAGTACCACGCTGTTTTGGACTGTTCCGCGAGGACTGTCACATTCTGTATACCCGGCTTGCCTCAGTTTCAGTTCGTTGCCGAGCCCAGAGGAGAGTCACCATCTTGTTTGATGTCATGTGCAGTAGAGGAGCCCGTAGCAGTGAGCATTGATCAGTTGCCGATTGTCTGTGATTTCCCCGACGTATTCTAGGAGATTCCGGGGTTGCCGTCGCGCCGACATTTTGAGTTTCAAATTGATCTTGTGCCTGATACCGCGCCTATCTCAAAGGACTCGTATCGTATGGCACTGATGGAGTTGCGAGAGCTGCAGCAACAATTGGATGAGTTGCATGAGTCAGGCTTCATTCGTCCGAGCAGTTTGCTGTGGGGAGCACCGGTACTGTTCGTTAGGAAGAAGGATGGCTCGTTGAGGCTCTGCATGGATTATCGCGACCTCAACCAGGTCACGATCAAGAACAAGTATCTACTCCCGATGATCGATGATTTATTTGATCAGCTGTAGGGTGCACGATTCTTTTCAAAGATTGACCTGCAGTCTGGTTATCATCAGATTCGAGTCCGAAAGGAGGACATCCCGAAAACAGCTTTCAGGATGCGCTATGATCACTATGAATTTCAGGTCATGTCCTTCAGACTGACCATTGCGCCCGTCGCTTTCATGCAGTTGATGAATGAGGTCTTCCGTCCTTAACACGATCCGTTTGTTGTGGTCTTCATCGACGACATTCTGATCTATTTGAGGACCCGCGAGGACCACGATCAGCATTTGGAGATTGCTTTGCAAACCCTCCGTGCTCACCAGCTCTATGCGAAGCTGGAGAAGTGTGTTTTGGCAGGATTAGGTGAAGTTCCTCTGTCACGTGGTGACGAGAGAGGGTGTCGCAGTGGACCCCTCGAAGATAGATGAAGTGCGTCAGTGGAGCTAGCCCACGAACGCGTCCGAGCTCCGCAGTTTTCTTGGCTTGGCGTGATATTATCTACGCTTTATTGAGGGATTCTCCCGTATCGCAGCACCGCTGACCAGGTTAACCCGGAAGGGCGCAGGGTTTGTGTGGAGTGACGCTTGTGAGCGAGCATTTATAGAGCTGAATGACCGCCTCACGTCCGCTCCTGTCCTCACTCTTCCCTCTGGAGAATTTATCATGTAGGTCCTTCTAATGGCCATCATAGGATAACCACAGTTTCCTTGCAAATAAGAGGTTGAAATTTCTCATTCTGCTCCTATTGTTGATTTGAATCCATCTTGAAACAAGACTTAGCTGACATGACTGAATACTCTGATGACATCAACATAGATGGCCAGTCATTGCTTTCAGATAAGTTGCAACATACACCATCTTGAACAGAAGGTTTCTGAAATTCTTGACACACAAAAGTTGCGATATTCACAAGCATTTGTTTCACCCGTGTATATTAGGATCTCATAATCTCCACCAGTGAACTTATCTGGGTCTAGCACTGAAAATCAGCATCAGTGAGTCCATTTTTTTTTTTAGATTGATATTGTTTAGCCCATTAATCTCTTGATTCCTACACGAATCAGACAATACATGACATCATATGCTGTTCAAAGTTTAAATGACAGATATGTGCTACTTCATAAATTTCAGTATGGGGGCTGCCATTTTTTGCTGCCACTTCCTGTCAGATCCTAATTTTCTCAACTATCTAAATAGTTTACAGCAAAATTGACCATATCAAAGACTAGCACCAACTTGTAGCATTGATGAACAATGTCCCTTATCGTAGCAAAACAAACAAAACAAAGAAGAAACGCCATACCCCTTAGGTTTACTTGTATGGAGCCGCCGTCACAGTATAATGTGTATCTGCCCTTAGTGCCCCTATCCCTCCCTCATACATATATATAAACACAAATACATGTGTGTATATGCATATGTATATGTATATATTGTAAAACCCAAGGAGACTGTAGTGTGTGTGAGTGATCTAGGGTCCCTTCCTTGATTGTCTTACCTAAAGACTTACTAAGGCATAAAGAAACTAATAGTGCCATCAAGGTATTGACAGTTACAGCATCAAGAACATTTCATAGAGACGTGCTTATTGAAAATCTAAAAGATAGAGTTTCATCAAAGATTGAAGGGAACAGTGTTGAAGTCGATAGCAGAGGGTGGTGATCGCTGCTACCAACACATCTCTCGCCACGTGGCTCACTCGCCCTGACTCACACGCCACGTGCATTTGCCAACTCGCGATTACGGCACTTTGTTTCTTTATCCTTCTTGCAATTTTGCACGTGCTCAGTTAAGTCGCTCATCCGTTCGAAGTCTTTTTTTCCACATTCCTTGCATTTTCCATAGTCGATTTTGACGTTTTCTTTGTTCTCATTATTTTTAAAATCCTTCTTCTTACCACCCTTCTTCCGATTCTTCTTGAAAGCCATTTTCGAAAGAGGTGGGTTTAAACGAACGAAGGGTTTGGAAGAACGAAGGGTTCGAGGGTTTAGAGTTTGAGGTCTGACTGGTGGCTACCAGTATAAGGTGGCTAGTTGTCAGTGTTGTGGGCCCTACCATGATGTGTATATTTTATCTACACCAGCCATCCATTTTCCAGATCATTTTGAAGTCTTTGATCCCAAAACTGAGGCAAATCTAAATCTCAGGTGGACCAAAACAAAGGAAAACAGTAGTGATTGAATTTCCACCATTAAAAATCTCATAGGGTCCACTGTAATGTTTATTGGACATCTAACCTGTTGATTAGGTCATACAAGATGAAGGAAAAAATAAATATAAGCTTGATCCAAAACTTGTGGCCTCAAGAAGTTTTTAATGGTTAGTATTCTTCCAGAATTGGATCCCTTGGACCTCGATATTGCTTTCCTTATGTTTTTTGTTTGTTATTTTTAAGATTTATTTGACGGTTGAGATTGATTGTAAGTGTTTTACTTTCTTTATTTTGGATGATAGGCCATATTACTTAGGTGACATAGTTGTAAGTATTTTGAAATTTCATTATAAAAGCATAGGGGGAATGGACGTCCAACCCTAGTAGAGTATTTTTTTAGAAGAAAAAAGAAAGCTCTCTTCTCCAACAAGGTATTCATCTTCCTCTCTTTTCTTCATCATTTCCATTCCCTCATAACCTTTCTAAACCTATCAAAATCCTAACCCAATGCATCCATTTTCTTCTTTCTCCCTACCTATTTAGGTGTGGACTTGCCCGCACTTACACATGCACGCTCGTCCATACAAACCTTCACGTGTGAACCCCATGTCATATCATTTCCCTCCTTGATCACCTTATAGCCCTACCTAATTCTTATATCCTTTAAACCCTTAGCACCCCGAATTCCAAATCTCAATTCATAAACCTAAAAACCTAACAAAATCTTCTTTAAAAAAAAAAAAAACCTTTCCCAAAGCAGAATTTTACTTGCATAATTTTCTATTCACGTGGTTATTGCACTATCCACGCTAGATTGGAAGTCTCTACTTCCAAGTGAGTCACTCTCTAATTATTTTATATTTTAGTGCAACGTGTATGTGATAATGTATGACCTTTGTGTTACAAATCTGAATTTCTAAACTTATTTTGTGGATATAAGTAATTTTACATGTTCATTGCTAAAATTAATGCGTAATTGATCTCTCAACTTGTATCCTAAGTTAGTTTCCATCATCCTACATGAAAATTCCTCTTAATAACCATTCTTACTATATATATATATATATATATATATATATATATATATATATATATATATATATATATATATATATAAAACCTCCCATTATCTTTCTTTCCACAGCACGGGCGTGCTATGTTTGGGATGAGGTTGAAAGATGTGGGGTGGGCTTAGAAAAAGCTTGGTCTAGCCCTAATGCAGCCCATTGACAATTCTTACTGTTTTGTAAAACATGGATTGGTGGGCGGATAAGCTCTTCACACACCCCTACACGCAAAGACAATGAACTCATCACGTGGGCACCAAATCAAAAGGTTGCACAGTTTTTAATATCGACCTTGGCCAAGGAATCGTCTGATACATGTCCCATTGCTTAGTATATCATGTATACCGGTTCTCAATTCTGACAAGAGGAGCCTGGGGTTCGTTGATCCAGATCATTGGATTGAGTCACCAAATGCATATTTCACTTGATACGGTGTTAATTCATACGATTGAATGGTGGTTATTCCATCTAATGCAATTGAATACATATACTCCCATGTTCCTTTCCCTAAATGTTTGCCCAAATCCTACCACCTATCTTTAGTCACGTTTCAGCAATTTGTACAAGATGGCCTTATTATGGATTGGCCATTCTCTTAAAAGTTCCAAATATGAAAAATTACTTGGTATTGAATTTCATTTGGTGGGATATAAATTCCATTTGATATATGAAATCTGGGGGGAGAATTAGATTAATCCAGTATCATGTCATCACAATGATATTTATGGTGTATTTCAAAATCCATTACATATACAGGCCCCCCATTGACGCATATGTTTTATCCATGCCGGTCATCCATATACACCCTTTGCACATGATATGTATATAGGTGACCAGCATTTGTTGTGAAATCTAGTCCGCTAATTACAATTGCATGGTCCACCTTGATGGATTGCAGGTTGTATGAAGCCGTTGACAATGGGGCCAACCTTGATGCATGTGATGTATATCACTTTATCCACCTTCTTTCTAGCTCATTTTAGGGCATGGGCCCAAAAGTAAAGCAGATCCAAATAACAGACACCATACGGACTGTGGGAAGCAGCGTCATCAGCACAAGTTCTAGTTCCAACCAAGTAGTGCACAAGTTAATATCAGAGTTTTTCCTTCATCCAGTTCTATGTGACATTATCAAAGAGTTGTATGGCAAATTACCATTATTTCCTGTGTTGTGGTCCACCTGGTATTTAGATTTGATTCATTATGGGCTCATGCCCTAAAATGAGCTGGAAATATAGATGAACGGCAAGTATATACAATACATGCATCAAAGTGGGCCGCACTATCAAAGGGTCTCATCTAGCAGGACGTGCTTTGGCTGGTGAGGAATACCAGCCAGATAGCTGGCTGGTGTGAAAGCTCCGCAGGGCCACCATAATGTACGTGATTTATCAATGCCATCCATTCATTTTGCCAGCTCATTTTATGACATGAGCCAAAAAATGAAGTAGATCCAAAGCTTAGGTGGACCACACAACATGAAATAACAGAGCTCAAATTCTTCCCATTGAAACCTTCTTGGGAGCTACAAAAGTTTAGGATCAAGTTGATATTTGTGTTATCCCTACCTCAAGGTTTGTGTGACCTTATCAACAAGTTTGATGGAAGATAAAATTAGTGGGCCCTGAGAAGTTTTTAATGGTAAACATTCAACAACACTATTTTCATGTGGTGTGGCCCACTTTTTCTTTTTCTTTTGAAGACACAGGGTGTCTTCAAAAATGAGCTATGGATGGACAGCATTGATAAAACAGATACATCATGGTGGGGCCACGGAGCTTTGACACTTGGCTGGTGAAGCCGCCCCTGACCAATGGCTGTGTGGGCCCTGCCATGATGTATGTGTTTCATCCCATCCATCCATTTTTCCAAATCATCTCACCTTGCAAGCCAAAAAATAAGGTAAATCCAAATCTTAAACGGACCATAGGAAATAGTGTTTGATTGAATGCCCACCATTAAAAACTTCTTGTCGGGCCACAATTTTTGGATCAAGCTGATGTTTGTTTTTTTGGCTTCATCCAGTTTCATTTAACCTAATCATTAATAGGTTGGACATAAAATAAACATTACAATGGATCCTATGAGATTTTTAATGGTAGCCTTTCAATATTATTGTTTTCCTGTGGTGTGGTCCACTTGAGATATAGATCTGCCAAATTTTTGGGATGAAGTGCTAAAATAATCTAGAAATATGAATGGAAAAAACAGATATATCATAGTGGACCCACATAGACATACAATTAGCAACCTGGTTAATAGCAGAGTCACCTGCCAAAAAGCGTCTTGGGACACCAGCTAAAGGTCACTAGCTTGGAACATGGATTGGCTACTAACCGCGATACTGGACAGTTACTAATGGTTGGTGCTCTTTAAACCCCACCATAATGTTTGGGTTTCATCTGTCCACTATTTTTTTCAAATCGTTTTATATTATAAAACAAAATATGTGGTAGATCAAAATTTAAGTGGACCCCATCAAAGGAAACAGTGTTGAAAGAATACTAACCATTAAAAACTTCTTGAGGCCACAAGTTTTGGATCAAGCTGATATTTAATTTTTCCTTCATCTTGTATGACCCAACAGGCTGGATGTCCAATAAACATTACAGTGGACCCTATGAGATTTTTAATGGTGGAAATTCAATCACTACTGTTTTCCTTTGTTGTGGTCCACCTGAGATTTAAATTCGCCTCAGTTTTGGGATCAAAGACTTGAAATGATCTGGAAAATGGATGGCCGGCGTAGATAAAATACACACATCATGGTAGGGCCCGCAGCACCGACAACTAGCCACCTTATACTGGCAACCACCAGGCAGACCTCAAACCCCAAACCCTCGAACCGTTCGTTCTTCCAAACCCTTCGTTCCTCCAGCACTACCCTTCGTTCTTCCAAACCCTTCGTTCGTCCAAATCCACCTTCCCGAAAATGACTTTCAAGAAGAGTCGGAAGAGGGGTGGTAAGAAGAAGGATGTTAAGAAGAATGAGAATAAAGAAATCGTCAAAATCAACTATGGAAAATGCAAGGAATGCGGAAAAAAGAACTTCGAATGGATGAGCGACTTAACTGAGCACGTGCAAAATTGCAAGAAGGATGAAGAAACAAAGCGTCGTAATCAGGAGCGGGCAAATGCACGTGGCGTGAGTCAGGGCGAGTGAGCCACGCGGCGAGAGATGTGTTGGCAGCAGCGATCACCACTGTCCCCCATCGACTTCAACATCGTCCCCTTCAATCTGTGATGAAACTCTATCTTTTAGATTTTCAATAAGCATATGATGCAAAAACCTACAATACACTAATATCACAAGTCTATGAAATGTTCTTGATGATGTAACTGTCAATATCTTGATGACACTATTAGTTTCTTCATGCCTTAGTAAGGCTTTAGGCAAGACAACCAGGGAAGAGACCCTAGATCACTCACACACACTACACAGTCTCCTTGGGTTTTACAATATATACATATACATATGCATATACACACATGTATTTGTGTTTATATATATGTATGAGGGAGGGATAGGGGCACTAAGGGCAGGTACACATTATACTGTGACGGCGGCTCCATACAGGTAAACCTAAGGGGAATGGCGTTTCTTCTTTGTTTTGTTTGTTTTGCTATGATAAGGGACATTGTTCATCAATGCTACAAGTTAGTGCTAGTCTTTGATATGGTCAATTTTGCTGTAAACTATTTAGATAGTTGAGAAAATTAGGATCTGACAGGAAGTGGCAGTAAAAAAAAGGTAGCCCTCATACTGAAATTTATGAAGTAGCACATATCTGTCATTTAGACTTTGAACAGCATATGATGTCATGTATTGTCTTATTCGTGTAGGAATCAAGAGGTTAATGGGCTAAACAATAACAATCTACAAAAAAAAAAAAAATTGGACTCACTGATGCTGATTTTCAGTGCTAGACCCAGATAAGTTCACTGGTGGGGATTATGAAATCCCAATGAATATACACTGGCGAAACAAATGCTTGTGAATATCGCAACTTTTGTGTGTCAAGAATTTCAAAAACCTTCTGCTCAAGATGGTGTATGTCGCAACTTATCTGAAAGCAATGACTGGCCATCTATGTTGATGCCATCGGAGTATTGAGTAATGCCAGCTAAGTCTTGTTTCAAGGTGGATTCATATCAACAGTAGGAGCGGAAAGAGAAATTTCAACCTCTTATTTGCAAGGAAACTGTGGTTATCCTATGATGGCCATTAGAAGGACCTACATGATAAATTCTTTGAATTAGAAAAGAGAAAGAAAACTCTAAGCAAACTTAGAATATGAAACTCAATAAAAACAGAGAAGTGACAAATCTCTTACGCAGTCGGTGAATTATGCAATGTCGAAACGAAAAGGGATTTCTGAGGAAAGTTTCATCTAATTCAGGATAGTTTACAAGGTAATCCAGTGCAGGTTGTATCATGGGGATGTGAGGCATTGAAAAGAGGCTTGTCATCAAGGAATGTAAGAAGAAAATTGATATGGCATTGAGAAGAATAAAGCCAAGCCAGTTTTATCAAATTGGGTTAACGATTGTTGGGGAAGTTCAAAATCTTGTTAGTCCTCACAGTAGGGAGCTCACGGAGAATATGTTCTTATTGGTTGGAGATATCTTTGATCTCAAGGAGTGTGTAGCTATATTGTCAATTCAATCAGACTGGTACCTGAGGATGTTTTCCAAATCCCAATGGATTTTAGGCAATGTGTTTATTGCTCTAATGATCCTCACTTGATAGAGGAGTTTGGACTGTGCTTCAGTGATTCGCACAAGGTGGAATCTGTGGAATTTTAGTGTCATCTACTCAAGTAGAGATTCCCTCGGCTTTTCTCACCCTCACTTGGAAATGTTCTATCAAGGGTTGCTTTGAAATGGTGGAGGGAAGAGTGGTGTGGAATGCGGACTTCAAAAAGGAACATACTTGATGAAGAAATTATTATGTGGTCAGAGTTTCTTGGAATTCTATAAAGAACTTGTCCGTTCCACAATGAGAATGATGAAAGAATTTGGCCACCCTCTCAGATGGGGAGCAGGGTGGCAAGCAAGTGAATTTGATCCCTAGATGTTCGCCATTTGATAGAATAGAAGGAGAAGGGAAAGGGGGGTTGTTCTCAAGGAACTCTTTAAATTGCTATGCCCAACAGT
This sequence comes from Magnolia officinalis, assembly GCA_021015155.1. Taxonomy (NCBI): domain Eukaryota; kingdom Viridiplantae; phylum Streptophyta; class Magnoliopsida; order Magnoliales; family Magnoliaceae; genus Magnolia; species Magnolia officinalis. The sequence continues at coordinate 50,854,288 of JAJHSJ010000014.1, read as the reverse complement.
GTTTTCGCCCATAATGTTCAAAAAACCAATAACAAAAAACAGTGTCTTCGCACATGGTTTTAAATATCGATGACATTGACCAAAATATTGGCTGATATATTGAGTTTTTCATAGTGTGCAAACAAAACCCCTATAGAGTATTGTTTTTACATTCTTTTGACAAAAATATTGTCAAGATATGCATTGAAAATATTCTCAACGAAATAAGTGGAAATCCATGTCTAATAATTGTTGATCCATGCATTGAAATGTATTTCAACCAGGAGATTTGGATTTCCAAGGTAGAAATTGGAAATCTGATCAGGTAGATTACCTTTCAAGAAAAAAAAAAAAACCCTGTTCAAGTAGATCATGTGTATTACTCTTGAGATGCATCAATCTTGGGATGCATCCATCACTCCAATTAGGGAAGAATTTGCCCTTTGAGTTCAAATTGTTGCGTACATTTATTTTATTGACTCACCTATGAATCGTGTCACCATTGCCTTTGGCGACAGTTAAGGAAGCCCACCGGTCAGATCAAGTTGATTGTTATTGAATTTCACAATAGGAACACATTGTCACTTCTTGCATCTAATCACGTGCTGAAGTTGTTCTCATGGCCTCCATCTTACATTCAAATCTTTAAACTTCTGTTTAGTTGGCTAATAATCAATGTGTTCCAGTTTTCGATTGAAGAGGTAGACTGCATCTCAAAAGTTGAGATAGACTGTATCTCAGAAGTTGAGCGCAATGCTCTAGAATCCCGGTTTTCGATTGAAGAGGTTAAAGGGGAGGCGGACTCCTTGGTTGGAGATAAGGCTCCCGGCCCAGATGGTTTTCCAATGATCTTCTTTCAAGCTTTCTTAAATATCCTGAAGACAGATGTTATGGATTTCATGAACAAGTTCTACAATAGAGGGCGGATTTCTAAATCGATAGGGGCCTCTTTCATTGCCCTTATCCCTAAAAATCCAGGAGCAGAGTCCATGTCAGATTTTAGACCCATTAGTTTACTTGGGGGGCCTTACAAGATATTGGCAAAGGTTTTAGCTACCAGATTGCGAGAGATTGCAAGGAGTGATGGGAAAGATTATAGCCAACAACCAGAGTGCATTTTTATCGGGCAGACAAATCATTGATAGTGGCCTTATATGCAAATTAGATCTTGAGAAGCTGTATGATCATGTTGATTAGGAATTCTTACATTATATGCTTCAGCGAATGGGATTTGGGGTCAAGTGGAGAGCATGGATGAAGGAATGCGTAGGCTCTGCCTATTTTTCGATTCTCCTGAATGGGTCCCCGAAAGGTTTCTTCAGTAGCTCAAGAGGTATTCGTCAAGGTGATCCACTATCCCCGTTCCTTTTCCTTATTGTTGGTGAAGCCCTTTCTAAAATGCTGATCAAAGGTCAAAAAGGTGTTATCAGTGGGCTTAAAGTGAAAGGAATGAATATAGCCATCTCTCATATTCAGTTTGCAGACGATACGATTCTATTCTGTGAAGCAAATCAGGCGAAAGTCAGTAATCTTCGCACTACTATAAGATGTTTTGAAGCAGCTTCAAGTTTGAAAGTCAACCTGGGCAAATCGAAGATGTTAGGAGTGAATATGGAGGACAACGAATTACGGGACTTCGCTAACTACTTTGACTGTCCTATGGGCAGCTTTCCTACTACATTTGTGGGCCTCCCTCTCAGTATCGGTAAGCCCCCATTATCACTATGGGACAAGGTCACTCACAAATTTGAGAAATATCTTGCAAGATGGACAAAATAATGTTTGCTTTCTGTCGTTTCTATAAATTCCAACAAGTTGTAAAAGGAAAATATTTTCTATTAAGCCATTCAAACATAGACAAGTTGTTACAATATTCAGATTTTATTAGTTTCTTAGCATTTGGCATTATAGTCAAAACTTACATCCTACGCTCAAGTAAGGGAGGAGTAGCTTGGACACTATTGTGCAATGTGTTCCATCAGTCATAGGATATATTCTAAATAGAGGTTCAATCTCAAATGATCTATCACACCTAATAAACCAACTAAATGAAGAATAGATAACAATAAACGTAGCTTGGGTGAATTGTCGACTATGTGGCCCACCGTGATGTATGTGCCTTACATCTACGTTGGCCATCCATTTTGATGGCTAATTTTAGGGGACAATTGCACAAATTAAGCAGATCCAAAGATTGGTGGACCGCACTACAGGAAACGTGGTGATTGACCATTAAAAACTTCTTGTGAGCTACACAAGTTTTGCATCAAGCTGATATTTGTGTGGTCCCTTCATCCTGGTCTTTTGTAAATATATCGAAAGGGTGGATGGAAAATAAACATTCTGATGGCCCCAAGAATTTTTTTTTTTTTATGGTGGGTATTCAATCACCACTATTTCTTATAGTGTGTTCCGCCAAATCTTTGGATCTACTTCATTTTCTGGACACAGATTGCATCCTAGCACGACCCGTCTCTAGCCCCGAACGGGCAGTTCTGTGGGTGGGCCCACGTTGATGCATCTGTCTATCCATGTCATCCATCCATTTTCTCAGATCATTTTAAGGCATGAACAAAAAAAGAGGTAGATCCATGTCAGTTTGGGAATAAAGAAACAATAAATGCTTCAGGGACGTCTCAAACTTGAAAACGGTTATCGCCAGCAAGGCTAAGCATCTTTTGATCGAATGGGTTGTTTATGTAGTGGGCCATAAAGATGTAGATTTTCTTTTTCTTGGAGTCTAGTTGTTGATTGCCTCCTCAGCGATCTCTCTTTTCTCCCCTGCTTTGTATCCCCTTCTCCTTTTTTTCTCTTCTATATATATATATATATATATATATATATTCAATGACTTTTCAAAAAAAAAAAAAAGCGGTAGATCCGACGATCAAGTGGACCACACCAGATAATAAGCTTGGTTGCATTAAATGCACAAAGCATGAAATGATTGTTGCATTAAATGCAAGAGTAATCAGTGGTGTGGTTCATTTGAGCGTTGGATCTACCTCATTTTTTTGTTCATGCCTTAAAATGGTATTAGAAAAGAGATGAACGACATGGATAAACAAATACATCACGGTGGGCCCGCCCACAGAACAGCTTGTTTGGGGCTAGAGATGGGCAGGGGTAGGATGCAATCCGCGTCCTTATTTTCTGAATTTTCCCTAAACTATCAAAACGGATGGACAGCATGGATGAAAGGCACATACATCACAATGGCCCCCACAACAGGGATACACCAACATCGGTGGATCCAAGCCACCCCAACAACAATTATTCTGCTACTTCCTAAAACATGAACAACACCGGTGCATCAAGAGACCAAATTCTAATATAAGAAAACTTTATTTTTTCAGTTTCTAGTATAAGAAAACTTTATTCTTCAAATAAGATTTAAAAAAATTGGGATTGATTTTCCAATTTATTATTTGGTAAATTTATAAATAAATAAATAAAAATTTAGAGAAAATTTTCCTCATGGCCATTAGCACGTGCAAGATTAACATATGACACGTGTGCTATATTTGAAGATGGAGTGAGTGCTAAAGATTAATGGTGTCACATATAACACAAGAAGGGTGCTTGATGTTATTATGACGGCGCATGTGACACAAGCGACACATTAGCACATTTGATACATGTGGCACGTGCATCTAGGCACATTTGCATGTGTGGGATGTTGTCACATGGGGCACAAAGCGATTGAAAATGGTAAGCCCAAGTGATGATCGATGGAGGCACATTCAACGCATTGGCATATGTGGCCCAAGCATGGCACAATAGAAGATGGATGGTGGAACATTCACACGTGAGGCTATAGCATATGCGTTTAGTTTTTGAAAAATCCATTATCCATTTTCCTTCAATTGTCGGAAAATTATTTTCCTAAGGAGAAAGAGTTAAAATCAATTTATTCATTTTTCAACAAAAAGAGAAAAATGACATATGATGTTTCCATAATTTCTATAAATAAATAAATAAATAAGTCTTAACAAAAAATAAAAAATCGGGACACTGTCCTTTGCTTCCTGCACATCCAAACATGTTGAAAAGGGGGTTGTTACATTTCCTAATGACTTAGGCCTAGCCTGATGTGCCATTGACCCTTGAGCTTTTGGTGTACTAATTAATTTTGTAGTGTTTGACATCAAGTCAAAACGTACATTTCATCCTCAAAAGCCAGAGAGGCAACTTGGACACTACAGTGTAACGAGTCCCATAAATTATTGGATAGAATCTAAACAAAGGCCCAATATCTAGTGATCCATGGACCTAATGAACCCACTAAATTAAGGGATTGGGTACTAAGTGAACTCTATTGGGTCCATTGGGATTTATGCATTTTACCCCTTCTGTCCATCCATTTTACCAGATAATTTTAAGACATTAGCTCAAAAATGAAGCGTATCCAAAGCTCAAGTGGACCACACCACATAACCTTGTTTTAAAAGCAATGGAAAATATACGGTAAATAGTAATTATTATGATTTCACTTGAAAATTTATAGGAAATTGTGCCTTTGAAATTGGTTCAAAAGAGATAATTTTAATTTTTGAACTGCAAGGTAATGCATATGATATATCCATGAAGCAGATCCAACACTCGAGTGGCCCACTTGAAAAGAAAAAGTGGCCCCACAAAGTTTTTAACAATAAATATTCGATTCCCTTTTTTGTATTACGTGGTCCACTTGAGTATTGGATATGCCTCATGCTATGAATTCAACTGAAATAATGGATGAATGGTGTGGATAAGTGAAATGCATCACAATGAGACCACAGATATTTTGTAATATTTTTGATTTTCGTGTCAAAAAGTAAGCAGTCAAATCAAATAGGTTGTAAATGTAAGTGGAAATAATTATTACTTTTTCACACGGCATTCACCCGTTCACCGGAAAATCAAACACGCCCAAGGACCACAGAAGTTATGAACCAACCAGATCTTTATGTTTTCCTTTCATTCATGTTTTTGTGGTCTTATGAAGAGATTGGATAACAAATAAACATCACTTTGGTCCATGGAAATCATTATTCCCACTGTTTCCTGTGGTGTGGTCTACTTGAGATTCAGATCTGCAAAATTTTAATCTCAACCCCTGAAACTAGGTGGAAAAATGGATGGACAGCATAGATAAAACACGTACATTCATGGTAGGCTCAACAAGTTTGCTCAGTATGATAAAGCCTAATGAGTAACTCTGTACGCGCAGCTTCGGTGTATCCTTGACTGTGTGGCCCAACGTGATGTATGTGCCTTACATCCATGCCGTCAATCCCTTTTTGATGGCTTATTTAAGGGCAGATCCCAAAATGGGACAGATATTTAATCTCAGGTGGACAACACCATAAGAAACAGTGGTGATTGACCATTAAAAACTTAAATGGGCCACACAAGTTTTGTATCAAGCTGATATTTGTGTGGTCCCCTTCATGTAAGTCCCTGCGAATTTATCAACGGCTTGGATGGTAAAGAAATATTCCGGTGGTCCCCAGGAATTTTTTAATGGTGGGTATTCAATCACCAAAGTTTTCTGTGGTTTTGTCCACCAATCTTTGGATCTACATTTTCTAGATCGTCCTTGAACTGTTAAAATGAATGGACGGCGTAGATGTAAGGTACATACATCACGGTGGGCGAAACAGTCAAAGATCCACCCACCTTGGTGTATCCGAAGGCGTGTATTCGATAAAATCTAACCTGTACGAACGGCCCAAAATCCAGTCAGAAAATGGCCGGATCGGTCTTCTTTGTTAGATTTAATCTTGATGTGAAAGAATTCATCTTTTTTCAAGGTAAAGATGCAATTTTGATCATGATTATCATATAAAGATATAAGCTTTATGATTAATCTGTAATAATCAAAGTTTTCTCTCGTAAAGACGAGATCTTTACAAGCAAATACCCGAAAATCTCATAGAAAGATGCAATCTTTGCAAGAAAAGAGGGTAATTTTCAAGAGTAATCATTATAAAAATTAATAGCAACCACACCTTTCAAATCAGATCTGGATCCGGAGGCTCTTGTAGATGCCGTCGCCGCCGTCCCCTTGCTAGAACGCCTCCCTCTCTGCCTCTCTCTCTCTCTCTCTTCTGAGATCTGTCATTAGGAACTGGGGGCTCTCGAGGATAGACACTGCTCCACGTCACGTCAGGTCTTAGGTGGGGATTCTAGGGCTTCAGGATTTCACGACGGGGGAGGATCCTGACCTTTGATGAAAGTTGAAATTGGGAGGCGAAGGGTGGGGATTTATTTCGAGACCTCTACGAAGTAGGAGCGAATTAGGTGATGCCCGGACTCATCCTACACGGTGCGTCCCTTGCAGTGGGGCCTACATTGATGTATTTATTCTATATCCACGCCGTCCATCAGATTTTTCAAATACTTTTAGGGCATTATGCCAAAAATTAAAGAGATCTAATTATCAACTGGACCATACAATAAGAAAAAGTTTTGATTGATCATTGATGGGCGACAAAAGTTTTAGATCAGGCTAAATTTTGTACTTTCCCTTTATCCAAGCTATGTAACCTTATCAACCGATTAGATGGAAAATAAACACTATAGAAATATTAAAGCGATACCTAAGAAGTTTTTAACGGTAGTAAGTTTTAATCACCACTGTCTCCCAAGGTATGTCCACCTTATAGTTGGATCTACTTTCTTTTTTGGATAATGCTCTACAATGATCTGGGTAAACGGATGGACGGTGTGGATATAGAATACATCCATCCAAGTGGGCCCCACAGTAAGGGCCGCACGGTCTTGGGTGAGGCTGGGTTCTCACATTATCCTCTGAACCAACGCGGATTTCCAGCCGAAGGGTTAGCTTGTGAGTACACACCCTTTCGCAGGAAGTTGATGCACAGGAAACCTACGTGGGCCCACCGTGATGTTTTTGAGAAATCAAACCTGTTCATCCGTTTTTTTAGATCATTTTAGAACTTGATACGAGAAGTGAGAAGTATACAAGATTCAAGTGGGCCGCAATAAAGGAAAAGTTGGCAAGGAAAGTTTCCACCGTTGAAACTTCTCTTGGGTCGCTATTAATGTTTACATTCCATCCATACCGTTAATAACGTCGTTCCAACTGTGATGAACTTAAAACACAAACATTATCATGATTCAAAACTTACTTGGCCCTCCAATATTTCAATTGCGAAGGTTCAATCCTAACTTTTTCGGCACGCTTGAGTACCGGATCTGGCTTATTTTTAGCCTAATATACTAAAATCATCTCATAAAATGGATTAACGGAATAGATTTCTCACAAACATCAAGGTAACCCCACGTAGGTTCACAGCGCTGGAACTTACTGGATTGGCTGGTGTACCACACACCGCCGATGTGGTTGGTGGGTTAACGTCACCAAGTTATGTAGGTCCCATCATGAGTTTTGAGTTATATCCAAGCCGTCCGTTCACTTGGTGAGATGATAATAATGGTTGAACCAAAAAATAAGACAGATCTAAAAATCAAATGGACCACACAGTAAAAATTAGTGGGGAATTGAATGCTTGACATTGAAATACTTTTGGAGTCGCAGAAATTTTGGACCAATATGAATTGTTTTTTCTTCATCCAGGTCTGTGTAACCTCATGAAGATAGTGTTAACGGTGAGAATCATTGTCTCCACTGCGAATGGTGGGCCTACGAATGTTTTAACGGTGAGATGGGAAGTAAGCGTTACGGTGGACCTACGAATGTTTTAACGGTGAGAATCATTGTCTCCACTGCTATGGTGTGGTACAATCGAGCCTTGAAAATTACTCATTTTTCGTATAAAGATCTAAAATGAAATCTTCAAATGGATGAGCGGTCTAGATATGATAAGTACATTATTGTGGAGCCATGTAACTTTGATCTCCTTTCAACCGTTCGTACAACTCGTAGCTCGTAGAGCGTCAGCGCTTCGCACGACACGTACCCACGCAGATATGTTGGTGATGTCTGGTACACCAGCAAATCCCTTCCAAAGTGAACGCAGATTGCCTCACAGACCCTTTTGCATGACTTCCTGCAGCAGGAAGCTAGGTGGGGCACCGTGATGTTTGTGAAAAATCCACCCCGTCCATCCGTTTTTTCAGATCATGCTAAGTCAAGGTCTCGAAAATGAGGCCGATGAGGAACTCGAGTGGCCGTATGATGCCAAAATTTTATTTTCTATATTGTGAATTTCCTTTTATTATCCTTGTGTCCAAATAAATTAATGTTTTAAACACCTAAAAATCAAGTTTCGGGAGCCACATAACAATTTTAATATCTTTTCCACACGCACGGCCATTTCTCTTAGTGGGATGCATCTTCCGATTTTCATTTAAAACTACGACAGGCCCCTTAATCAAACCAAAGATTTTCGTTGGTGGACATCACACCCCAACATTTACCTAGATTTTGCATAACACTCAATTTTGGATCCAATTTAGTTTTGAAAGAAATGCAGATAAGTAGGTGGTAAACGTGATTGAAGAATTGGATTTTGAAAGAAATATATATAAATAGGTGGCAAACGCGATCGAAGTAGTGGATTTTATGTAAATATTATGGTGGTAGATTCTACGTAAATATCACAGTGGGACTTATACATAAATTTATACAGTGATTTGTAGTTGCAAACCACATGTATGGAATTTATTTCAAAATATCATACAAGCCTGCAGCTAAATTTAGGTGACTCATAGCTAACTTCAACACACACCTGGAGTCGATTAGGTACCACGTTAACCTCACCCAAGAGAGTACGGCTCTTACAGTAGAGATTGCCGTCCGTTAATTTTTCAAGATCATTTAGGACACAAACCCATAAATGAATCATGTCCGGTTCTTAGGTGGACCATAACATTAGAAACAATGCTTATCACCATTAAAGGCTCACAAAGGTTTTGGATCACTCCGGTATTTATTTTTTTCATTCATCTAGGTTTATGTGACCTTATTAATTGGTTAGATGGAAAATAAATATTATAATGAATCCTAAGTGTTGTTGCGCTACTTTTGTTTTCAGTTGTGCGTGTGTGGGCATGCCATAATTGAAATTGTCGTTCAACTCAAACTAAACAACTATGACCCCAAGTACCAAAATAAACAAATACATAGTGTATAACCGAGATCTGATGAGATCGGTCACTTATTCAGTCACTTGCTCAATGTGTAAACAATATCGGGCAATATTCAGATGGTGGGATTTATCTTCTAATGATGCGCTGCACCTTTCCTTCCATACGAAATAACTTTTCAATATAGATCGAGTAAAATGAGAAAGAGATTCTTATCGTTGGTCATGGTGAGCAACTGCAAACACATTCTTGAGTGAAAAATGGAATCCAACGTGTGAGCGTAAACTTAAATTACAGCTAAAATTACTCGTTACCTTATTAGCATTATGGATTACATTACGAAATTAAAATAATAGACTGAAAGTAAATGATTATACTAATAAATGTAATTTACTTAGCAAGGTAAGTAAATTATTACACTATGGAATGTAAATTGACTAGTATTTTGAAAGGATAATTTGAAAGGTAATGTTTGGTTTGATTGGGCTGGTATGAGATGAATTCTTATTGTTGAATTCATTTGCTAATTATAGCCTTAATCTATCCATTTATATCATTCCCATGTTCTGACGATTACCATAATCGTTCATCGCTACTCAGCTTCCCTTGTTTCTTCTTACGCCATATGTCTTGTAACCGCTCCTTCATGATTGCTCTTCCATTAGCTATTTAAACAGCAATGTGACATTACTTGATATGTTCTAGCTATAATTATCAAGAAATCTTCTTTGTACATCTTTGAAAATCTCCGACTACACGCGGATCCATACAAATCACACGTAGCCTATCCTAATTGGTTCTCATGAGAAATGAGGATAATGGGGATAAACATTGCCCCCAACGTCGTTTCGCCTTTCTTAAAAGGTGAAAGTGATGTGTGAGTCCTCATAAATGCGACATTTATTACCCACACGTGGTAGCACTCGAATGACCTTCCTCTGCCGATTCATCATAAATGCCAGCAACGGTTGCTCTTTCTCAAAGTAAGAGTCAAGCCCCATGTCAACATGTGTTATTTTATCATTTTCCATAAAATTATAATGATGTCCTAGTAAATGCTCTCTTACCTCGGCTGATATAAGTATTGTTTCTAAATCTTCTTCATTCTTACGCTTCCCTAAACCTTTCTGAATCCTCTGGTTTTATGTTTCTTTCTCATATTCGATTAATGACTACTACTTCTTCATCTTCTTCTCCTCCTTTCCAGCAAGGCGATCTCATTAACGTGATCAATGCCCTCTCTGAGAAATGCATCTATAAAATAGTATTTCGAACGCCTGATAAAGAATACCAATGCCCGGGTCCAACATTTATTCCAATAATAGATGTCGATGAAGTTAGCATGATGGATCCCGTATCCCCCATATGCCCTAGTGAGACTTTGTTGATTCAATTCGAATCCATCCATGATTCCACTGATGCTTTGAAGAATCCTCAGTCATGGTTAAAACCGTTACCATAATAGGATGTCTGGTTTGCTCGCGTTTCTTCTAGATGTGAAACCACATGGAGGCATTCTGTAACATCTTGAAAAAATCCGTACAAAGACCCGAGTATCACCTTAGGCAGAAATCACTAAGGATCGAATTCTTTAGAAACTAGATGAAAATTAATTAAGTACTAAACTCAATCACCAGTGGAATTATCGTGAACCACTTTCTATATGAACCGCAAGACCCAAAACCAGTAGAATCACCTACTCATCATTACCTAGAAACTTATGATCAATCACAAAACCCAGTTGCTCTCGGGATCACATTGAAACTCTGTATCGGACCTGGACCGCACGTCGAAAGTCTGATTACCGCAAAACTATACGATTATAACCGCCTTACTAGGCTTGACAACTATCGCGGAAATCAAATCCAAATAGTATCCAGAAATGCACAACTTGAGCCCGGAGCGAAGTGTGTGAGAAACGCGAATATCTTTAAAAAATGAACTTAAACTTAAGTGATTTAGGCCTTTCGCTTGCAGGTCAAATTTAAGGTTTCAGACCGTCAGATTCTAACCCAACTACACCCTTGGATCAGGAAAATTTTCCTACACATGTCAGTGTACTTGTGTCCTTGATCGAGTGACGATAGCCGTTGAACTGAAACTGGTCCTCCACGATCGATCTACAAATTCGATCGGACCGAAACTTTAACCTAACAAAAATCAATTGTCATGGAATTTTCTTCAGACCGTAGGCGAGCAATGGACCTCCAGATGAGCGTCATTGGCCCAGAACGGACGACTTTTGGCTATAACCTAAGTATACCATGGCCTGGGGCCATTGACATCAGTTTTGGGCCTATATAAGGGCCTTAACCCAACCCTCTCTCATTCCATATGATTTTCCTAAACCCTAGGAGAGAGAAGAGAGAAAAGAGACGGAGAAGGTGAGGAGAAGTGAGAGAGAGTTGTGGTTTGTTGCTGGGATTCATTCCTACCACTCCACGTGTTGAATCCCTCTTCTATGTCACTATACCGGCGATTTCAATTCCATTTTTGGGTAAGAAATCCTAACCCTAATCTGTTTTAGGTATTCAAATAGGTAGATCGGTGAAATAGCTAACTTAATTCATGTTATAGGCAGCTGTTGTGCCGTAAACAAAGACGTAGTGTACAAATCGAGTTCGTAATCGGCGTACCGGCAAAAGGTGTGGACTATAAACGTTTAGATTATGGTTTTTAAGGCTTTCAATGTCAGTTAATGATTTATGACTGACTTGATTGCTGTCACATGTACTTAGATGCGATGTTTTCTATGTATTACACATATAAATGAACTATGTTGAATATGATGCATTACATGTGTTTGTTGAAATGTTTGAATGAATATGGAATTATGATTTGTGCTTGCCATGATTATTGATTGAGAATATATGATTGTTGTATGTGTGATAAATCCTTTGTGAAAGGATTTGCTATAATATATGTTATAACTCATTTTTTTCATGTATGTTGATATATGGACTCATTTTTTTCATGTATGTTGATATGTGTAGTCTAAGTGTTTGATAAAATGTCTGAATGAGAAGTTGCTTGTTGAAATGTATTTAATAAGGCCGTTGAGATAGGATTCTCAATTACCGTATTTATAGTTACAGTTTCCTTCATGTAACCTATCTCGCCACTGCGTGATTTATGGATAATTGTCTATGTATGATAACATGTGCACTATGTGTTTGTTAAAATGCTCAAATGAGATTTATATTTGAATTGATTGTCACATGTTGTTTTGACTATCACATATGAATGCCTATTGTATTTGAGTATGATTGGGACTAATACGTAGTCCAGGCAATCGGTAATGGTTTACGATCAGTGGTCGAACTAGTTTCGCCACAACGGATATGTTCAATGAATCTGAGTCGTACGGTGATTATCGACAGTAGTTAGGCCACGAGGAGTGCGTATGCGCTCTATGTCAATTAATTTAACGTACTCTCGTACCAGTTGAGCTTGTCAAGTAACCCAATTGACCCAATATATATTCACCATGTATGAACGCTACTGCTTGAATCTAAGGTATCACTTACCAGTGAAAAGCCCGTTTAACCTTGGTACCACGATCTGCTAAGACTCATGAGCCGGGTATGGTGGTATGGGACACCGTGGTCGAGCTGTCGGCCTACGCTAGGGTGACGAGCCTCCCCATAATGTCTAGTGAGCAAACCAAACTCGCGAGCCGAATACGGTGGTATGGGACACTGTATTCGAGCTGTCGGCCTACGCTAAGGTGACGAGCCTTTCCCATAGTGACCTCGAGTATAAACTAGGCCTACGCCCAAGTAACGAGCCTCTTGTAGCGACCTGAATTTACATGTCCACTACTTTTAAATCAAGGGTGACGTTGCCCTATAACTTGCCTATCGTATGTGATTAATTAGGATTGACGACCCTATATGGATCATTGTTTGGGTAAATGATATAAAGGGAGGTACCTTAGCTTCTCGAATCTGCTGTATAAATAAGTCTAATCAAGAACTCGACTAACACGTGCATGCACCGCATTGCATGTGCCTTTGGCAAAGGAGTTGAGCATAGTGGGAGTTTAACAGCGCGACCATGAGATGATGTCGCAGAGGGAGTGCAGGTGAGGGCATGCATCATTAATACATATCTTCCTTGCATTAATTAGAGTACTTAGGAATGTTTGTTGTATTGCTTTATCATTACTGCTTGATTGAATTGATAACATGTTAACCTTTGCCTTATAGCTCCACTGAGTTGATCACTCACTCCCACTTTGGAATGGTGTTTTAAAACACCAACCAGACCCTGTTTAGTTTCAGATGATGTCGAGGCTTATGAGGCGAAGCTTAACTTTTATGATGACGAGGAGTTCTCCTACATGCAACTCTCTGGTGTGTTTATGTAGACGTGGAGTTGAGTCGACGGGATTACAGGGATACAAACTAGTTGGACATTACATTGTATCATTTTGTGAATTTTGGAACTATACATGTAATTATTTAACCTGGCGACATGTTCATACTCTGGGGACTTACGACCATTTATATGCTTTATATATCTATCACAGTCTTCCGCTTGCGTAATCTAATTTTCTCTGGAGTATGATATGCTGATTTAGGACGTGTTTGGATGGCCGGCCACGGTGGTAGTGTATCGTATTTATTAATGAAATACAGTATCGAAGTCGATCGTATCTAAACAGCGCCACGTGGTACGATGGTTGGCAAAGTACGTCGCCCGCCCACTTTCGCGAGTGACACGTCTTGTATAACATTACTACAAGGCAGGCTTTTGTCCAATGCAATGATACCACTGCACTGCCATTGTAGATGGTGAGAAAAATGGGAAAAAAATCGGAGAGCGTTTCCAAGCAGCTCTGCGGACCATCGTAATCCTTCTACTCTCTCTACTCATCTCTCTGCTTGTCTCCGGCAAATCTCACCCTCCTTCCCTCACTCCTCTTGTCGTGCATCTCACGAAATACCTCCACCACCGCCTCCGACTGGAACCGATTGAATAGGATTCGAGGAACATCCTTACTGTCGCTGCTCTTCTCGCCTTCTTCCCTGCATACGTTACAGGTGGGTGTTTTCGCGATTATAGGTAATGAATGTGCTAATGACTCGATTCGCTGGGAGAGATTTCCCGTTTGATGGTGTTCGATCTTATTATGCTACATATTTCTCCATCTCTGTGTTTATTACCCAAACGCCCAAATGTACATACCTCTTGGATATGCATGCGTGGGTTGAGTAACGACCATGGTGGGGATTCACGCTTATACGATGGACCATATGTGAAGGCTATCGTCAAGGAGATATTCGTGGCAAAAATATCTTCTCTTTTCAATGCGTATCTGCAGCGTATCCTGTTGGACTGAGTTGATGTCATAGCGACATGCGACTTGACCTGTGCATGTCAATGAACAGGGCATTGTATATGCGAAGCGACTCATAACCATTTGCGTATACTCTATATAAACAATCTTTATCTTCTTTCTTCTCTGATTCGATTCCATCCTCAGATATTGAACTGCTGCATAGACTCCAGGTCTTCTGCATTAGGCCAGGTATTACATCCCTATCCAAGTTACCAATCTATTGCAATGTATTGAAATGCTTCTTCTCATTTGTCACGTTCCGTAGCCTGGTTGAACGCCTTTTGTAAAGGTGCATAGTGTATGTATGTTTTATGAACATTTCCCCAGTTTTTTTGGGAATGAAAAAATATGTGAATATATTGTCTGGATATCTTAATTGATGTGGTTGCTATTACTAATAACTATTTCGGATTATTTTTTCAAGACATGCTTGTTGGGTGCTTGATCAATGTGAGTATAATGTTTTATATCTGATGAATGAAAATGGTTATCATGTTTTACATGGAATAGATGTATGTTTTACTCGGTACTATGTTGATAATCGAACTGATGTTTAACAGAAATACTCTGCAAAAGATATCATAATGTTGTTGTACATTTGGGATTTTCATGACATTTCCATCTGTAATTTCAAAGTAACTTGGACCTAGTAACAGGTCAGGCACAAATTGTCTAATGGGGTCTTGTAGTGGTGTCTCTAGTAGCGAGGATTCATCCAATAGTGACTGGAATGAAAATGAGATAGCAACTGCAGTGACTGCAATTGCAGCCTCTGCATGTGTCATGGGGCTACCGAATATTATCGTCGTTATTGTTTGAAGTCGTCCGCTCGAGATCGTCATGTAGCTAGAAATAGATTTCTGAATGAAATCATAAGGAAAAGTGATGCAGACTGCCTTTCACAACCACGTATGGGGCGAGATAAATTTTTCGAGTTATGTTCTTTGTTAAGAGATAGGAATTTGTTGTGTGATACTAAAAGATGCAGTTTATAGGAACAAGTTGTCATGTTCCTACATACAGTTGGCCACAATGTGTAAAATCGGGTCATTGGTAATCGATTTTCAAGGTCAGGAGAGACAGTGAGTCGACACTTCAATAGGGTTCTTTAAGCTATAATTGGTCTTTATCCAGAATATGTAAAGTTTCCGGGCTTACATACTCCAAAAGAGATATCTGATAATCCAATGTGGAGCCCCTATTTCCAGGTAAGACGATCCCATAATATTGAAGCTACTAATACAGTTATATTGTCATTTGCATAATAACGACCTAAATGTTAGATGAATGTTGCTTGTAGGATTGCATTGGGGCATTCGATGGCACCCACATTCTAGCCTATTTGCCGAAAGGCGAAAGTGTAACTTTTCGCAATCAAAAAGGTTTTCTGTCACAGAACGTAATGGCAGCACGTACGTTCAATATGAAATTTGTATATGTGCTAGCGGGTTGGGATGGTTCAGCCTCCGATGCTCGTGTATTGCAAAATGCATTAACTCGTCGCCCGGATTGTTTCCTTGTCCCTCATGGTAACCAATGACACTTGCTGATTCATATATATATGTAGGATGTGATTGTTCACATGCTTAATTCTCATATATTGCTTTGTGTGGGAAAATATTATGTTGTGGATGCGGGATATGCCCACTCTCCTGGTTTTATGGCACCTTATCGAGGTGTCCGGTATCATTTGAATGAATTTCGTACAGGAAGGAAGCCCACGAACATGAAAGAACTATTCAATTATCGTCATGCCCAGTTGAGAAATGTTATTGAACGGTGTTTCGGTCTTTTAAAGGGCCGATTCCCTATATTGCGAATAGCACCACAGTTCAAGTTTATAACACAAGTCAAAATTGTTATAGCTTGCTGTGTGCTGCACAATTTCATCTGTGTTTCTAGTGAAGATGATTTTTATGAAGCAGTTGATGATAACAGTCACAGTTCTGAGGAAATCTCGCCTTCCCCTATCGATGTGAACAATGCTGATGAAGATCGCGCGTTGACAGGTCTGACGGACCGTGCGAGAGATGAGTGGATCAAGAAAAGAGATGAAATTGCGCAGAAGATGTGAAATGACAGCCTTCCTCATACCCGGCGGCGGTGTTAATTTCTTCTTTTTAACGTCATGTATTAAGCTGTTTTCTGTAACGGCAGATTTTGACTGTTTTTTTCGTCTTTTGGTGTCTTCTTGGGAACTTACGACTATTTTAATTTTCATTTTGCTTATGAAGATACTTCGTGATGTCTGACAGTTTGCATTGTATAATCTTAGTATGCCTCATACTCATATTTATTATCCACATGCTTGTTTCTTTCTGACTACCTTCCCATTGATTGTTAGTGCTTCGTAGGTAATATGAACTTCCTACGGAGTTCCAACGAAATAGGGAAAGATAAGAATGTGTTAGCATCTCCGTCAAAACGCAAAGGCTCTTCCAATAGCCCCCTAACATCAACCAGCAAAGTATTTGGAACAGCAGCTACAACCAGCTCAGTAGCATTGATGACAGCAGCATCACCAGTATCTCCAACCGAAAAAAATCAAAGATATGCACGCCCAAAGAAAACTGTTCGCGTACAATGGACTGATGCGATGGACAACGCATTGGTTGATGCTCTAGTTGAGCGGTAAATCTGGGTCGTAAGAGCGACGTCGGCTTCAAGCCGGAAGAGTACAAAGCAACTATAACTGAAATCAGTGTCAAATGTGGAGTCCAGCTGGAGAATAGACATATATCCAACCGCCTGCGCACTTTCAAAAAATTCTACTGGGCTGTGAAGGATATGTTTAACGCTAGTGGATTTGGTTAGGATCCCGTCCTCAAAATGGTCATTGTTACTGATGATGTCTGGGAGGCCTATATTGTGGTAAGATGCATGCATTCTCTATGTAATGCTCAACAAGTAATGTATGCACAGGTGATTAAACAAAACTGAAGTTGCTACACACATTATCAGTCCTATGCATATCTCTATGCATTTTTTATGCATTGCCCACATTTCATCAATGCATATCTGAAATTCAATGAACTGAAGGGAGTGTTATTCTGTATAAATGGTCTCGTCGGATATAATGTTTCAGCTATGCATACCTCATTTTCTTTGCGTGGACATTTCTGATTATATAGTTGTTGGGTTGCTAACTTATACTTTTCTGTTCTTCCAGTCCCACCCATATGCGAAAAGGGTACGAGGAAAACATATAGACAGGTACAATGATCTGAGTTTTATGTTCGGTAGTGATTGTGCGCAGTGGTCTTATGCCAGTACAGCGTACTCATCTCCCATTTCCGGACGCCGCGGCACAAGAGATGAAGTTGACTCTTCCAATGAGCTTGAAGAGGATGGCAATGATACAATACGTCTTTCTTCAGATGATAATGATGAAAACGGAAGTGGTTCAGCTCGATGTCCCAATGAGGGGTCACATAAGCAGGCAAAGAGGGTTCATACAGGCCCTGTGGATAGTTCGTTTGGGTCTAGGAACAGTCAGAGCACTGGTACTGGGACGACCCGTCAATGAAGGGTTAAACCGAGTGACCAAATAGGAGACAGGATGGGTGAAGTGGCCGAGGCTGTCAGGTCCCTAACAATTACTATGGTAACGGGAAAAACTATGACCCGTCTACAAAAAGTACTGAGCATGTTAGAGGATGTCGATGGCCTCAGCCAGGAAGACCAGGTCCGGGTGGCTAGACTGCTGCAGAGTGACATAGTTAATGCCGGTTTCTTCATCAAGATGGGTCATGAAAGGCGGAAGGAGTGGGTTCAAAAGCTCCTCGACCGCAATGCAGATGTTTAAAACATCTCTATCCGGGCGATTTCTGGAACTCTTAAACTATTATTACTGAAATAGTTTCTAATGGTTTTTTGTAATTTAAACAGGTGATTTTTTGGATTACTGTTTTGGTGGCATGGATTTTTCGGGTACTAAATGGGCGGATGCACCCAACTTTTGGGATCTTGTTGATAATGCTTCATTAACTTTGACTCTGCAAATTGATCCTTGATGGTAGGATTACTTCTAATATCTGTTAGCAATGTGAGTGAAATGCATGAGTGCAGGTAGAACTGATTATCTACCTTAGAACACAAGAACAGTCAACTGATTTCAAATGTTCTCGTATATTATGTTTGGATGGTTTTCCATGTTGTATATCGTGTTATATGTGGATTGTTTGTTCTTTTGCCTTGCAGATTCAAGTGTCATCTCTTCACATCATATATGTACATTACCTTTTATGTTAACTGATGTTATAAACAGTCTGCACTTTATCATTGTTGCAGTACCACCTGGTATGAACTAGGATATGTATATTTCATTTTTTCTTTCAAGGTTCCATGTAGTTCTTTTTTTTTTTGGTTATCTGATTCTACGTGGATGGAAGCAGTTGTAGTTATTCGTGTTATCTGATTCTTCTAATAACAGTTGAACAGATTCAAAACTGCTGGCACACGCTATATTCATGACACTGTTCAAAACTGCTGGCACATGCTATATTCATGACACTGTTCAAAACTGCTGGCACACGCTATATTCATGACACTGTAATAATGAGTGTTATTTGGAATGTTTTTTCGACATAGTATGGGTAAATACTACGTGGTCTTTGTTGGTAGACATCCTGAATTATATTACAAGTGGGAGGATGCACGAGCACAGGTGGATCGCTACAGCGGATGTAGCCACCAATCGTACAAGTCATATGAGGAGGCTGCGAAAGCTTGGCAGGATTTTCAGGTACTGATGAAACCTATGTTCTGTTTTGCATCTCACATCGTCTCTCTGCTTGTTTGAGCTGCGATTTATGTACCATCTCCATCATAATACATTTGAATGTTGTGTTTTTAACTGTTTGTCAGAGCATCTACCAGAATCATGAAAGAACTACCACATGCCCAAATTATGATGGGCCCACCAGGAGATTTCAGAATGAAGCTTCTCCTCATCGTCATTCGGCTCATCGGTAGGAGGATTTTGTTGAGACGCAATCTCCATGCGAATCGCACACATGCTTGATAGGAGAAGATGGTGAAAATGGGATGATCAATGCGCTAATCAAAGTGGTGATTGGGGTGTTCCTGATTTATGTAGTCGTTGCCTGGATCGTTTCTTCTATCGGATCTTAAACATGTAGTTGCAGGGATCTGTGGCGGGTTAGCAGCAGCTGTAGTATTGTCTGTGATTGTGGTGAAAGATAAACGATTCTTTTTTTCTCGTTTCCATTTTATTTTTTGGTTTTCATTCTAGACGTGAACAAGAATCATTGTACATATCTGTCTGGTAGTTCTCTGCTCTCCTACGAACATTTTGACATGTTCTTTTATTATTGAGGGCATTAGTATATGTCACAGTGGGACCACTTCATGTGACGACATGTACGATTAGGTTGGTTACCGATGAACCATAACGGTTATGTCCTGAAAGCATAATTGAAATCTGGTTCGTTGAAAATTGGATAGTCGTATCTGGATTGATACCGATCTATCCTGGATATACAGAATATATCCAGTATATACATATCAGGTGAACTGTTGGGGATTTACTTACGACATCATGGTAGGGCCCACAGTGCTATGTGGACAGTAAATACCTCATGTGAGGGCTGGATGTCTGTATACAACTTTCCTCTCACAGCCCACATTAATTCCAGACCCATGTCATGCTTGAGAAGCCGTGCGGCTGATGACCACTCCATTTCCAAACAGTGATTTCAGAAACCATGCTCTCCGTGCAATACGAGTGCACTCTTATCCAAATGTTGTGAGTGGTTGGCAATTTGCAGACACATTACTGCTGCAGGACCATTAATATCTTGACGACACAGTTTTACTTCCCTATACAATACTGTACGCGAATCCAAACATGCCCTTAGTGTAATCTCATTCATGTTTAATGCACTAATACGGACAACATTTAATCATCATTATCTACGTTGCATAAGGGATGCATTGGAACTCGGGGGCTGAGCTTCTGCTCGACCCAATTTTTAGGGCGTTACACATTCATGCATCTATGAATGCATTAAATTATTCATCTACAACTATCCATCATATCATGACCTTCTTGTTGCTACTTCGACATTTTGAAGCTCTTCCACCAACACATTCTTCTTTGGCTACGGCCGTATGAGCCCAACTATCCTGCACGTTGCAGCCCTGATTCAACCCCTTCCTTTCAGTGAATAGGTCTACCTAGTCTTTTCACAAAAAACTTCCAGACTCGTCACGAATAAAGCCGGTAAAGCCTATTCTCACTTCATGTAGACCTATCACATAACCTAAGGATCGGTCAACTATAAAGAACATATGGCCTTTCCTACTACTCTGGATTTGCCGACATTTATTCTATGTGAATGTTATGTAAATCACAAACAAATATATTCCATTGGTTGAGGCACTCACCGAAGGTTGGAAACTTGCTTCGGCACCTTATGTCCTCGGCCATCTGTACAGAGGCATCCACGAAGTCACCACCAAGGGTTTGTACATGGAGGAGGACCATTGTGACATCTTCAAATGTGGATCTACAAGTACTTCCATTCGTCCATTGCACGTAATTCCATCCATTCTGAAGCAATTTAATCTTCTTATGGCAAACTCGTCGTCAACTCTCCCCAATAAGTTCAATCATTTTCCTTATATATGAGCACTTTATTCTTTCCCTTAGAAGGCAAGTAGAATCAGTCGTTCACCCCATTCCATGATGGAAAATATGGCCCTACTCGGCTCACTGGCCGATATGAGTAATAAGCTACTAGTGAAGAGGTGTCTCAACTATATCAAGTATGGGCAAATTATCTCATATGTAGGGATCTTCTTATGGGGGTACAATTGATCTCAACAAACATGCTAAAGTCGGGGTCAAACAATATTGTCTGAACTTGCTAGCTCGCCAGTTTGGCCTTGTCCAATGTATTCCTTGCCCATTTATTCAAATAACTTGCAATAAACCTCCCTATAGTCGGCCAATTGTTGACAAAGTTAAACTCTATCATTCTCTTTCTATCTCTTTCTAAGAATCCACCCTAGTTCTCACCCTCCTCTACTATCCGACTCAACCTCAACTAACGGACACCTTCGTTGCTTAGTGAGAAGGCCATTACCAAAGCTTGATGAATAAATCTCAAGAAGAGATCATAGAACTTTTCCCTGCCATGGAGCTTAAGGGAAAGAAAACAACAGCACGTTCATCGGTCATCACACCAAGCCAATGGGTAAATAAGTCAAAGACAAAATTGATCGCAACATCTTCCCCCATACTTCACTAACTGGAGCAGCAGTCGCTCTCCCAAAGTGTCAGAAAGTTATGGAAAAGATTCCTATTGTTCCTGCACTCCCTATAGTTCAACAACTTCCATCGGCTCTGAGGAAAACCCTTAACTTAGGAGCTCTGCTTGCTCCACCTCCTCAGCCTCCTATTATGATCCTCAGACGCGTCATTCCACCTCTTCAGTCAACAATTGTGGATCGACCATTGTCGGCTTCGTCGAGGCTAAGACGGGCATCAGGTACGTCATCGGCCGAGACTGTATCTTCTTTTGAAAAAAAATTCAAAACTATGTACTGGTTAGGTCTTTTGTTGAGTGTTAAATATTGCATATTTCTCCCTATTTATATCTTGGTTTTATAAATATGATAATGCTTAATGGTATATTTTATATATGTTTGTATTGTGAGCTGAATTTGAGAGCATGAATTGAAAAGAATGTTAAAAGCATGGATTTGATGCTCAAGAATCACCAAGGCAAGGAATGGATCTGAGGAGACCAAGATAGAAGATTTCAGGGCCCCAAGATTCAAGAAAACCAAGTAGAGAAGGAAGGAAGTCGAAAGTGTAACGAACAGAAATTCACTGATTCTAAACTTCAATGTCTATGTCATCGATCATCGTTCGATGACATCAAATCCATATTTGATGACATCGAACATGGGTTGATGACTTTAAAGAATTACATGAAAATTGATTTTGGTCACTGGACAAAACGGATGCATTTATCGATGACATTGAAGCCATGTTCGATTGCTCGAAGATCTACTCGATGACATCGATATTTTTGTGAATTTCTGACGCAACTCGTTGGAACTCTCTGGACACATTCTCTATTACTCGAAGGCAATTCGATAACATCGAAAGTAGTTTGATGACATCGAAAGCACTCTGTTTTTCCTTTCAATAACCCCATTTTGTTAAGGCGTCTTAGGAGCAAAAAACTCGTGCGATATACCATGGTCGCTTTGGATCTTGACTACATTCATTTTTTTTTTCTGTTTGAATACGCTTAAGTATTCTTTTGACTTCATCAAGAGTTTCAAATTTTTCTCTCATTAATGCAACCTAAGTAAACCTGGTAAAATCATCAACAATTACCAAGAAGTACTTTTTACCACCTCTACTCTCCGTTCTGGTTGGTTCTACTAAATCCATGTGGAGAAGTTCAAGAGGTTTGAATGTGGCGGTGAAGTTCACTTTCTTGTGACTACTCCTTGTTTGTTTTCCAATTTGACATGCGCTACAAATTTTATCCATTTTCTTAAATTTGGGTAGACCCGTAATTAGATCAGCTTTGCTCAACCTATACAAATTCCGATAGTTTACATGTCCAAGGCGTTTATGCTATAGTTCACTATCATTGGTTTGGAACATGCATGTAACAAGATAATTTAGATGAGCAAGATTCATTTACGATATAACAATTCTTAGAAGTTCTACGGCCATTTAATATCACACAACCTTTCTCATTCGATATCTCGCATCATTGATTTGTAAAATTAACACTATGCTTGTTATCACAGATTTGAGATATGCTCAAAAGATTATGCTTAAGACCTTCTACAAATAGAATATTTTCAAAAGGAGGAAGGTTAGAGATATGAATCATACCTTGGCCAATTATCTTGCAGTTGCTTCCATCACCAAAAGTGATTGAACCATCAGTCATTTCTTTATAATTGTTGAACAAATCTCTGTCACTTGTCATGTGCCTTGAGCAACCACTATCTAGGTACCACTTTTATTGACTTGAAGCCTTAAAGGCAGTGTGCGCAACCAAATAAGTAACCTTAGGAACCAATTTCATAGTTGTTTTGGGTTTTGGAGCACTGTTGGTTTTTCTTCACTTATAATTATTATTAAACCTAACATTAGAGTTAGATTTGAGAAGCTCCTTGAGTAAGTCCACAATTTTTCTAGCTAAAGGATTATAAGATTGTTTTCTAAAGCTAATATTATTATAATTGACTTTAGGTGCTTAAAAAGTCTTTAAATTTCTAGAGTTGTTATGATTATTTTATTTCAAGTCATTTCCTTTTGAGTTAGAGGATTCTCCTTTGACAAACATTGGAGAAGTACTCTTATTTTTAAGAGGCATATATTTATCATAGCCGAGACCCGATCTATCTCCACATGTTCTAGATGCAGTTAATAACTTTTTAAGTTTAGGGTCTCCATGGGCATACCTCCATGTATCCTTTGAACTCAAGAGGGAAGATACTTTATTTTTTAGTTTCTCCTTCTCTAATCTTAATTTTTCAAGTTTTGATGTGTAACGTCTCGAAAAAATCTGTACAAAGGCCCGAATATCACCTCAGGCAGAAATCATTAAGGACTGAATCCTTTAGAAATTAGACGAAAATTAATTAAGTACTAAACTGAATTAATCAACGAATTAGCTCGAATCACTTTCTATACGAACTGCAAGACCCAAAACCATTAGAATCGCTAACCCAACATTACCTAAAAGCATAGGATAAATCTCAAAACCCAGTTGCTCTCGGGAGCACATTGAAACTTCATATCGGACTTAGACCGCGCGTTGAAAGTCTAATTACCGCGAAACTATACGGTTATGACCGCCTTACTGGGCTTGATAAGCATCACGAGAATCAAGTACAAATAGTATCCAAAAACGCACAACTTGAGCCCCGAGTGAAGTGTGTGAGAAATGCGAATATCTTTAGAAAATGAACTCAAACTTAAGTTATTTGGGCCGTTCGTTTGTAGGCCAAATTTAAGGTTTCAGACCATCAGATTCTGACCCAACTACACCCTTGGATCAAGGAAATTTCCCTACACATGTCAGTGTACTTGTGGCCCTGATCTAGTGACGATGGGTGTTGAACTGAAACTGGTCCTCCACAGTCGATCTACAAATCCAATTGGACCGAAACTTTAACCTGACATAAATCCATTGTCAGGGAATTTTCTTGAGATCGTAGGCGAGCAATGGACCTCCGGATGAGCTCCGTTGGCCCGAAACGGATGACTTTTGGCTATAACCTAAGTATATTATGGCCCTGGGGCCATTGACATCAGTTTTGGGCCAATATAAGAGCCTTAACCCACCCCTCTCTCATTCCATACGAATTTCCTAACCCTAGGAGAGAAGAGAGAAAAGAGAAGGAAAGAGTGAGGAGAAGAGAGAGAGAGAGTGAGAGACACTTGCTGGGATTCATTCCCACCACTCCACATGCCGAATCATTCCTCTTGTATCGCTACACTGTCGAATCCGAATTCATTTTTGGGTAAGAAATCCTAACCCTAATCTGTTTTAGGTATCCAAATAGAGGAATTTGTGAAATAGCTAACCTATTTCATGGTTTAGGCAACCGTTGTTCCGTAGACAAAGGCGTAGTGTACAAACCGTGTTCGTAATCGGCGTATCGGCGAAAGATGCGGACTATAAATGTTTAGGTTATGGTTTTCAAGGCTTTCAATGTCAGTTAATGGTTTATGACTGACTTGATTGTTGTCACATGTATTTAGATGCGATGTTTCCCATATATTACACATATATATGAACTATGTTGAATATAATGCATTCCATGTGTTTGTTGAAATGTTTGAATGAATATGGAATCATGATTTGTGCTTGCCATGATTATTGATTGAGCATACATGATTGTTGTATGTGTGGCAACTCTTTATGAAAGGATTTGCTATAATATATGTTATAACAAATTTATTACATGAATGTTGACATGTGTAGTTTAAGTGTTTGATAAAATGCCTGAATGATAAAATGCTTGTTGAAATGTATTTAATGAGGGTGTTGAGATAGGATTCTCAATTACCTTATCTATAATTACAGTTTCCTTCATGTAACTTATCTCGCTACTACGTGATTTATGGATGAAATGCTTATAATATGTGCACTATGTGTTTGTTAAAATGCTCGAATGAGATTTATCTTTGAATTGGTTGTCACATGTTGTTTTGACTATCACATATGAATGCCTACTGTGTTTGAGTATGATTGAGACTAATACGTAGTCCAGACAATCAGTAACGGTTTACGATCAGTGGCTGAACTAGTTTCGCTACAAGGGATGCGTTCGATGAATCCGAGTTGTACAGTAATTATCGACAGTGGTTAAGCCACGAGAAGTGTGTATGCACTCCATGTCGATTAATTCAACGTGCGCTTGTACTAGTTAAACTTGTCAAGTAACCCGATTAGCCCAATGTATGTTCACCATGTATGGACGCTACTGCTTGAATCTAAGGTTCCACTTACCAGTAAAAAGCCCATTTAACCTTGGTACCACGATCCGCTAAGACTCATGAGCCGGGCATGGTGGTATGGGACACTGTGGTCGAGCTGTCGACCTACGCTGGGGTGACGAGCCTCCCCGTAGTGTCTAGTGAGCAAACGAAACTCATGAGCCGAATACAGTGGTATGCAATACTATATTCGAGCTATTGGCCTACGCTAAGGTGACGAGCCTTTCTCGTAGTGACCTTGAATATAAACTAGGCCTACGCCGAGGTGACGAGCCTCCCGTAGCGACCTGAACTTGCTTGTCCACGGTTTTTAAATCAGGGGTGACGTTACCCTATAACTTGCCTATCGTATGTGATTAATTAGGATTGACGACCCTATATGGATCATCGTTAGGTAAATGATATAGCTTCCCGAACCTGCTGTATGAATAAACCTAATTAAGTATTGGCTAACACGATCATGCACCGCATTGTATGTTCTTTGGTGAGGAAGTGCACGTGTCTGGAGTGGTGCATGCCGCGATCGTGAGATGATGTCACTGAGGGAGTGCAGGCGAGGGCATACATTATTATCGCATACCATTCTTGCATTAACAAGAGTACTTAGGATATGATTGCTGTATTGCTTTATTATTACTGCTTGACTGAATTGATAACATGTTAACCTTTACCTTATAGCTCCACTGAGTTGATCACTCACTCCCACTCTGGGGCGGTGTTTTAAAATACCAACCAGACTCTGTTTTAGTTGCAGATGATGGCGATGCTTATGAAGCGGAGCCTGACTTTTATGATGACGAGGAGGAGTTCTCGTACATGCAACTCTCTGGCGGGTCTATGTGGACTTGGAGTTGCGTTACCGGGGTTACAGGGATACAGATTAGATGCCATTATATTGTATCATTTTGTAAATTTTGGAACTATACATGTAATTATTTAACCTGGTGACATGTTCATACTCTGGGGACTTATAACCACTTATATGCTTTATATATCTATCACAGTCTTCCGCTTGCGTAATCTAATTGTCTCTGGAATATGATATGCTGATTTAGTGTAATCTCATTCATGTTTAATGCACTAATACAGACAACATTTAATCATCATTATTTATGTTGCATAAGTGATGCGTTGGAACTCGGGAGCTGAGGTTCTGCTCGACCCCCGATTTTTAGGGTGTTACATGATGTTTTGAAATCCAAATCACATTTTCTTTTTTCTAAACAATCAGAAATATAAGACTTTTCTAAAATTACATTTTCAAAATCCTCTTTTAATTTCAAAAATTTCTCTTTTTGAAGTTTAAGTTTGACTACAATCTTACAACTCTCCCTGTATAAGGCATTACAGGCATCTTGAAGATCATCTTCGTTATCGTTTTCAGGATCACTCCTCAGATTTTCATCATTGGTTGAATCACAACTATCTGGGGAAGTGATTCTGGCTAGAGTCATTAAAGCGTTGACTTCATTTGAAGTTTCGGGTTCTGATTCATCCGAGTCAGAAGAATTTTCTAAACTGGATGATTCATCCCATGTGGGCAAAATGTCTTTTCGTTTTGGCTTATCCTTCTTTGAACACTTTTTGCTAAATGCCCATATTCATAGCGGTTGAAACATTGGCTATCTTTTGGAGATTTCCAAGTTTTAGATTTACTTTTTTTCTTCTCAGAGGATTTTTGAAAATCAAGTCTCTTGTTACTCTTAAAAATTTTGTAAAACTTTTTTGCAAGTAAAGCCATATCATCCTCTGAGTTCTCACAATCAGAATTATTATCTTGAGAAAGAGATTTGGATGATTTAAAAGCTTACCTTTTGGAGCTTTGAAATTTAACTCATATTTTTGAAGAGAACCAACAAGTTCCTCAACATTCATATGGTCTGTGTCTCTCAGTTCCTGAATGACAGTAACCTTTGAATTGAATCTCTAAGGAAGTGATCGCATTATTTTTGCACAAACTTTACTTTCTGGGATATCATCTCCAAGACCCCACATAGAGTTTAATATGTCATTTAGTTTCGTATAAAAGTCCATGAAAGACTCATTTTCTTCCATACGAATTTCTTCAAACCTAATGGTGATGATCTGTACTTTAGACTTTTTGACAATAAATGTACCCTCATGTGTCATTTCAAAAATGTCCCAGGCTTGTTTCACAGGATCACATGAAATAATTCTTTTGAATTCATCTGGTGATAGTGCATAAGTGATTGCATTTAAAGCTTTGGCATTAACACTGCTCTCATTTTTCTGTAGACTAGTGCACATATAAAAAGGTGTTTCTTTATGGGACTTGGTTCCATCACTGCCTAGAACTTTAGACATTGGTGGAGTCCATCTAGTCACTGTGGCTTGCCACACGATTTTATCTATGGATTTCAGAAATATCCTCATATTGGCTTTCCAATAAGCATAGTTGGAGCCATCAAACGGTGGTGGCCTAGTAATAAATAGGCTATCAAAATTTGATATTCTGAAAGCTCTAGATTGATAAGCTCAGGAAATAAATCCAATGGAATGAGCCACTTAGCTCTGACACCACTTGAAAAGGGTGACCTCTCAATCCTAGAAAGGGGGGGGGGGGGGGGGGGGGGGTGTATAGAACTATTCCAAATAAAAAATAAAAGCGGAATATAAAGGTAAATAGCATAAATAAATAGCAACGTCTAATGCACTAGTCTTGAGAGGTTGATACAAACTTCGTTCAAAGGACAACCTTACACCAAAAACCAAGGTTTATGGTATGACAACCTGATTTCTTGAACTTAGTAAGGATCAAAAACTCAAACTAATACCAAAGGCAAATGAAATAAATCTAGTTATTACAACATTCACCACATGTACACGAAAATAAATTACAGCATTTACCACATCACATACATCATCATCGTCCAAACTCTGAGAATTATAGTGGTTCGGTATGTACACCAACTGTTATCAAACAGCCACACCAACTCCACTCCCAATATCCACAAACCGCGGGATATTGGCTTTCACAATGAAAGAAGGTTTTCCAAGGTTCACCTTAAAACCTTTACAATTGTTTTTCAATGGGCTAATACAATTCAAACCCCACGCTGAGATTTTCTGGCCATCTCAGTCAAAACCAAAAAGAAAGATTTTCTGGCAATCTTACAAACTACAATATAATAAATGAAATATACTTATCCGAGGATTCTTTTTCTTCGATATAGCCCGGTAGAACCACTTCTTTGTAGACGTAGATGTTCAATGTTCGATCTCATAAATGAAAGGGTTCTAGGTCTAAATGAATTTTAATTTAAATCCAACATTGGGCTAGCTTGATTCAATATCTTGATCTCAAAAGGGTAAAGCAATATTCCCTTTCTAATAAGTAGAATTGAATAATAAGAGATCAAGAAATTCAAAATCAAAAAAGCTATAAAAGAATCTTAAATTACAGAACAATAACTTCACAATAGTGGGGACTTAATTCTCAGAGAGGAGGCTTGATTTAGCTTGGAATGAATGAAAAAAAGCTGAGAAAAGTCCTCTATTTATAAGGTGAAATTCGGTTCCCTCGACTGGTTTAAGGTCTGCCTCGACTAGTCCAAGCAGTAACCAAATTTCAAAAATTCTGGCGTGATCGGATAAAATCGACCCTGGACTAGTCGAGTGGCCTGCTCGACTGGTCGAGCATAGCACTCGACAGAACCACCAGACTTATCTGAAAATTTGAGTAAATTTCTAGACTAGTCGAGAACAACCCTGAATTGGTCGAGCCAGTACCTGGACTAGTCGAACCATGACTAGGACTAGTCGAAGCAAGGTCCAAATTAAGTACAATGACCCAAATTCTATATGCAATATGTATGATTTAACCTTAAGGTCTTTCTAGGGGTCATATATACCTTAAATGTGAGCATTGAACTTGTCAACTCGATCGCTTCGGCATATAGTAAACTTGAAGTACTTTGAAGCTATAGTCTTGTACACTTTGAATCTTGAAACTTGTACTTGAGCTTGAGCTTGAATACTTGAACTTGAGCTAGTGCACTTGATCTTGAACTTGATCATGTAATGCTCTTGGACTTGAAGTAGTATATGAAGTTGCACTTGCACTCTGTCTTGTATATGAACTTGAACTTGTACTTGTAGTTGAACATGCTCTTCGACTTGAAGTTGTAGAAGCTCTAGATTGTTGATGTAGATGTCTCGAAACTCATCTTCGTATGAAGGTGAACTTTCCATCTATTGAACTTGAAGGTGAACTTTTCATCTATCAAACAAGTCAATCACTCCAAAATGGTTTGACACTACAAAATTTGACAACACAAGGTGATAAATCTAAAACATAACACTTACAGATTGAACGTCTACCATTGAAACCCTTTTAGGGGTCACAGAATTTTTGGATCATTATGAAATTTGTTTTTCCTCTTCATCCAGGTCTTTGTGGTCTTATGAATTGATTGGATGGAGAATAAATGTTATGGTGAGCCTTACAAATTTTTTAATAGTGAAAATCAATCTTCCCGCTGCTATTTGTGGTGTGGTTCAGATGATCTTTGGATATGATTCTTTTTTTTTTTTTTTTTTTCGATAATGCTCCGAAATGATTCGGAAATATGGATGAACATTGTGGATATAATAAATACATAACTGTGGGGCCCATGTAACTTTGATCTCTTTTGAACCATTCGTACAACTCGGAATTTGAGGAGCGTCAATGCTCATCTTTGTACACCAGCCAATCCGCATCCAGAAGGAATGGTGGGGTATTTTGGTCTGGTGGAAAGTTGCCCATACACCAGGGGATTAGTTTGGTATAGTAAGTTTGGACGGGCGTCATAAGGTTGCTGACTTAAAGGTGAGGCGTACATTAAGAAAAAGCCCCTGTTTATAAGTTCATTTTCACTAAGATGAAGTGAAAACACAAGGCATTTAAACCGATACAAAACTTTTGTTGCCATATAAATGTTTCAACGGTGGTTACTAAATCCCCACCGTTTCCTTTTAAGTTTTGGATACACCTTATTTTTAGTCCCGCGTCCTAAACAAGCTGAAAAATGGATGGCAGACTGGCTTTCTCACAAACATACCTAGCCCGTACCTGGTTACGAAAGTACATGGGCTTTGAGGGGCCACCGTCATGTATGTGTTTTATCAATACCGTCCATCCATTTTTCCATATCAGTTTAGGGTACAAGCTCAAAAATGATTTAGATCAAAGGCTCAAGTGGACCGCATCACAGGAAGCAACGGTGATAATGACATCCATTGTTGAAACCTTCCTAGGGCTACGGTGATGGATAATTGCCATCCAACCTTTTCATAAGGTAACATCGACCTGGATGAAGGAAAGCACAAATATCGGCTTAATCCGAAACTTCTGTAGCCTCCGAAAAAGTTTTCAACGGTAGGTGTTTAGACCCCACTATCTGGCACACTTATACTTGAAACTGCCTCATTTTTTAGCTCGTAAACTAAAATAATATGTAAAAAAATGAATGGACGGTGTGGATAATACCCGTACATCAGGGCGGCCCCTCAGAGCCCGCGGTGGTACTACCCAATCTGCGTCCTTGTTTTCTGCAGCTCCTAAAACCCCAAAACATATGTGTGCCACGTTGTATACGTAAAATCCACTATATACCTCGAAAGCAGATTAGCTGCAACCCCATATCCAACATCGTGGGTGAGGCCCTGACCGTGGGATCCACCTTGTTGTATATGTTGTATATTCAAGCTGTCCATCAGTTTTGCTAGCTCATTTAGGGCTTGGTACAAAAAATGAGGCAGATATAAATCTGAGGTGGACCAGACCACAAGAACCGATGGTCATTGAATGCCCCATTAAAACATTCTAGGGTCTACTGTAACGTCTATTTATCATCCAAACTTATGATAAAGTCACCTAGACATGCATCATGTGAAAATTTGATCCAAAACTTTTGTGACCCTCGAAAAGTTTATAACGGTAGGATTTCAATTCCTACTGTTTGGTCCACTAGAGATTTGTAACTACATTATTTTTTGAGACAATGTTCTAAAATAAGCCTTTAAAATTAATAGAAGGCATGAATATACAACATGTACATCAAGGTGGGTCTCATGGTCGTGCTCTCACTCATAAGGTAAACTGGGTAGTGGCCATAATATGTTTATTTTTTTAAAAAAAAACTTCACACGTTGCACAGTGGGATCCCAAAATACATCTCATAGAATAGGATTGATTATATGTATTAATGGGCCAAGCCAAGCTCCCTTTAAGCATGGCCTGCATTTTTTGTCCCAAGCCTATACCTGACTCAGTCCTATGACAGGCCATAATAGCCCAAGCCCGGCCTAAATTGTTTTTGCGCGGCATAACCTAAGTCAGGGGTCGCTTGTAGATGTGCTTTTCATTTACATACTATGTTCTCCCATCATAGGGTCTTCTTTATGTACTTCTCCATCTTATCTTTGCATCAAATCAAGTTCAATTAAACCAAACTTTACTTCTCCATCTTATCTTTGCATCAAATCAAATTCAATTAAACCAAACACAAAAGTAAGTAAGTATAAAAACAAAAAAAAAAAAAAAAAAAAAAAAACTAACTGTAGAATATGAAAAAATAAAAAGAAGATAAAAATTCTCATTTTCTAATAAAAATGTGATTTTTATAGTTTTATATGTCCTTTAATTTTCTCATCCGCTCTTCTTGTCTTTCTGCCTTTCTTCTTGTTGGATTTCTCAGTACAGCTTAAACTGTTCAAGGGACACTATCACATGGTACTAGTTCAGGTCGGTCATAAGGTGTGCCTATACCTGATGATCAGATGTCTTATATGCATGCCAATGCCATGTTTACAATACAACAAGTGAGGATTTTACCGGCGCTCACAAGCGCCGCAATGAATTAGCTGCGTGCCGAAAATTGGGTATGGAAGCGCCGAAGCCCTGTCAGCTATCACACTAATAAGCATCGTCAAAAGACCTTCCGAGCGCCGCGAAATATCATTTCAGGACACTTTTTTTCTTACGTAAAAGCACTGTAAGATTTCTAACAAGCGCCGATAAAGGTCTTTCTATGGATTTGAGAGGCCTTGGCATGCTAGTAATTCAATCGAAACCTGAATTTTTTAAATATTTGAAACATTAAATTGTGTGTCGATGGACGAATATGTAGTTACCTATGCACACGTTTGCTTGAGATCTGATTTCAGCCATTCCCCTATCACTCCCACATTGGACTTGCTTTCCCCCAAGCCACTGCAATGTATCCTTGCTCGTGTGGGTAATCTACAGGTTGGATTTCATGAGACTGAAAACTTACCATACAATCACAGGTTGGAATTTTGTGCCTGCTGGTAATTTCAACTGTAACTGGTCTGATAAATAAAAAGCACTGAGATAACATTTATTTCTCAACTCTAAAACAATCATCACCCATACAAGGTGGACATGAATACATGAGAAAGAAGATTAGGATAGTGGACACTTGATTAAAAGGTCAAATGCAAGCAACTTGGCAAGTGTCATGCTTTTGTCATGCATTGGTACTATTTAGATAACAAAGCCGAAGTTGTGGCATGAACTACAAGCAGCAACTACAAGTGAAGAAAAAGTAAAGTCTATGTTGTTTTTCACTTGGGGACTCTATAACCCTACATTCTAAAAAATGGTATCCAGCTTTGAAGGAAAGCAGATTAATACATACAGCCAGACAGACATAAATGTAAAGAGGCAAAATCAGTTCCAAGAAGCAGGGGATAAGTTACAATAGTCATCCCAAGTTTAACAACAGCTCCAAGAAGAAATACCTGACCGAAGAAGCGCCATAGAACGTGAAAACACCAAAATGAATGTAAAAGCATTGCAACGACAACAACAAGAGATGCAAAACACGAGGTCATTGGTCTACCTCCAATGCAGTCACTCCTTTTGTGGCTTTTGTGGCTTTCTTACTCAAGGTGAGTCTTTCCTTCAGCTGCTTCAGCAAGGTCACATACAACATGAATTGTATGGAAGGGTTGCTCACCTGCGAACAACCAAAAATCCTCCGCTTGAGCATCAGTATAACATTATACAAGGGCCTATAATCCTCCGCTTGACCATCAGTACAACATTTTGCAAAACATGAGAATGGCTATGTGATTGGTGCCCATGGATTGACTTGCATTTCTCATTTATTTTTGGAAAGCATTACACGCTACACATCTGGTGTAAATTTAGTCATATGCAATTACAAACAAAAGAGAAGTGCAATTAGAAAAACCTCTGGCTGCAATTCTACACAATCAGCAAAATCCTTTTGCTCAAGCCTAATACTACTTTTCCCCCTTTCTACCAGCACACGAGTCATTTTTAGGGATAATATCTGCTGCAGCGTGTGTGGTTGACTGCATGTTTAGCGATGGAAATACAGATTTGCAAGAATGGACGATCACATGGAAGTGCACATGGAAAGCGGCATGTGATGTGTAATGTGTATGCAGATGGAAGGTTCAAATTTAGAATACTACATCAACAAATGAAAGCATGACATAACACAGCATGGATAGTTCATCATCATACCCTTCAAATGCTAACAGGAAGTGTCTTCTACCAAACCATTCCCTTCTAGATTCATAGAATCCATCACTGCTATTCTCAAGTCCATCTTTTCTCTTATCATTAAGCAGGTTAGTTGCAGCCTTCACACTGATAGGTAAATTTGGAAAAAGATAATAGTTAGTTCAAGAAGTGCTTAAGCAGAGAGACCTTATACTAGTAATCTTGTTCATCTCACAATGTAAACAACTCTTTCTTTAATTCCTTTTCAGTTTTTCTATTTTAGGCAAGCTGGGCTCAAACCCAAGACCTCAATGCTGAAATGCAGTCTGTCTACCATTGAGCAACTGGCTTAAACCCATTAAAACCTCCCATTTTGAAAAGATCGCGCATGTAATCTTTAAAAAAGTAAAAATAAAAACACACGTACTTACTTCCCAAGTGAGTCCACGATCGACGATGAATGTGAACAATACTATAGGGGCTCCAGACATATGATCCACATGAACAGTCTGCAACCGAATGAACAAAATCCATCATTAACAAATTAGCGATACAATAACAATATAAGCATGTATTCATGTTACATTAAATAACCTTTGGCGGTCCTTGTTGTTCAATAATGTTAGCCTTGATAGTCAATAGGCTATGAGCAATACATTTCCATGGTTCTTTCTAAGATCCAGGAACTCAAAGACATCTGCATGCTATGGCTCCAAATACACTGAAAATGCACTTACAAGAAGCATAAAGCAATTAGAGATTACACTGTCAACAGAATTTTGGATCAACCCACTTCTCAACCTGTAAAAATGCTGAAATTTTCAACATAACATTGCTGCATTAAAGAAATATGGAAGAAAATGATACAACTCACCTTGACGCTCAAACCTTTCTCCCTCCTCCTTTACCCGGGCTTGGGATCGGCAATGCAAGTAGTTGCCTTGGCGGAGTTAAAAAAGGGGCTTAAGATTCATTTGGTTTACTAAAAAATTATATTCATAAAGATTGAGGTGATGACCAAATGGAGCTTAAGACTTATAATACTTACATAAATGTAGTTGTTCTCCTTCGCTTGGCTTCCATCATCTAACACTGCCTCAAAAAACACGCTAAAAAAGGTAAACGCCCTCCTATTAATGTTGTAAAGAAACATGGAAAGAACAAGTGTTGCATTGAGTTATAAAGAAAATTGATAAGAACAAGAGTAAAATGTTTGCTAACTTGTTGATTTAGTTACCCAACCTATCATATGCATTGGATCTTAAGTCAATCCAAATTCCAAAATTAGAGTTAAACACTTACTATGCAAAACTAATCACACACCAGTCCTAAACCCATGCACGGAACATAAAATATTTACAGAGAGAGAGAGAGAGAGAGAGAGAGAGAGAGAGAGAGAGAGAGAGAGAGAGAGAGAGAGAGAGAGAGATAGAGATAGAGAGAGAGAGAGTCCTAAACCCATGCACGAAACATAAAATATTTACAGAGAGAGAGAGAGAGAGAGAGATTCTTTCATTTAGCTCAATCCATCTTTCCTTGAACCTGCAAAACAAAACAATAAAAAGAAATTAATTAGTACTCGCATTCTTGTACAAGAAATTCTATTGTATATGGGAAAAAAATCTAACCTTACACATAATAAAGGGCCAAACAATACTCGTTCCAACATCATCCCCAATTGTTTTATATCGTCCATAAGGTCTTATCAAAACCTCCTCCCGTACTATTGCCACATGAGTTAATACTTCCAAAAAACCAATTCCAAGTTTGTGCCCCCCTACTTTTGTGAGCGGATCCTTGCTCAAAACAATTCCTTTAGCCATAGTAACCCCGGGTTTGACGATATTTGTAAGAAGAACTCTAGTCACATCCTACAAAATAAAATTCACTATTTGACAAACTGCATTGTATTGAATAAACACTCATCCATATACCACATATAATTAAGAACACAATAACATCAAAATATAATAAAAGAACTATTCACTTGGTATAAGGAATTGCCCCAGCACTAGTGCAACTCGCGGTCTTCCCCTTATTCGTCGAGTGTTTCTGCAAATGATAAATCAATATCAATCATTATATACCAACTAAACTATATATAATCTAGGACATAGTGCATATGTAAATAAATACATGTATATAATATAATTACCCGAGAGGTCACCCAATGGCTTAATGATGAGGACGGTTGGTTCATGTTAGAACTAGCTGCTGTTAGACAGCTCACATACCTTGTATAACGAGTATACCTTGTATAGTTTGTTTCCATAGGTAGAGGATTCTGTGTTTATTATTTTCCTTGTATAGATGTATGTAATCTCTATATATTCAACCCGATTGGGTGGTCTCAAATATAGAAAATCTTTTCACTTCATAGTTTACATGGTATCAAAGCCCTACTGATCCAAATCTGGCCACCCCATCGTCATCGGCTCCACCACCCGTCAGATCCGAACACCCCCTGCTGCATCCGGCCATCCTCTGCTCGATTCTGCGTCGTCCAGCCAACCCCTGCTCGTTCCTGCGTCATCCGGCCCCATCCCGCTGCGTCCGGCCATCCCCTGCTCGATTCTACGTCGTCCGGCCATCCCCTGCTCGATTCTGCATCATCCAGCCCCATCCCTGCTGCGTCCGGCCACCCCCTGCTTGATTCTGCATCGTCCGATCACCCCCTGCTCGATTCTGCTTCATCCGGCCACCCCCTACTCGATTTTCTTGCTCCAGTTCCAGCGTCCCTGCTCGATTTTCTAGATCCGGATCCCGATCCAGCGCCCCTGCTCGAATTTTCAGATCCAAATCAAGATCCTATGCCCTAGTTGCCTCTGTTGCTGATTGCTTCCAATCTCTCTTTTCCAAATTCAGAGTTCCTATTTCTGTTGCTATTCCTTCGGATCCAGAAACTACAATCCCTTGGGTATTTCCTGCTGTATGGTAATTTTGTGACCTTCTTCTGCTGAAACTCCTTGCGTGCTTTACATTACTTCAGATCCATGGACAAGAACTCATCACGTATAGAGGCCCCACGTTGTAGTTTTGATGGTACCAACTGTTCTCTATGGGCCATCCATTTTCAGAACTTCTTCAAGGGTCGTGGTTTGTGGGGACTAATTGATGGATCTGTTACTATCCCCACTTCCACAGATGCCGACAAATTAGCTGATTGGCAAATGAACAATGGACAGATTATTACTTGGATTCTTGATTCCGTCGATCGGGCCATTGCTGTTGGCCTCACACCTCATCGCACTGCTAAGGCAATGTGAGACCATCTTTAGACACTTTATCAACAGAGTAATGCGGCTCGGTTATACTACCTCAAACAGGATCTCGTTAACCTTACTCTGCGTGATGACAGTATTCAATCTTTTTACTCCAAAATTATCTTAATTTGGACTAAGATGACTATGATGGATCCAACATTTTCTCATGATTTTAAGATATTCCAAACTATGCGCGAGAGTATACAAGTTCGACAGTTTCTTATGAAGATGCGTCCAGAATTTGAGCATTGTCGGGCTGCTCTCTTAAACCGTAGCCCTACTCCTTCATTGAATGCGGTTATTAATGATTTATTGGCTGAGGAACAACGACTGAAAGTTCTTTCTCTTCCTTCCTCAACTCTGGGATCATCTAATATGGTACTTGCTGTATCTACCACTACACTGACACGTGGTTTTACTCCTTTGACTTGTCACGGCTGCAACAAGGTGAGTCATGTTGTCGCTCAATGCAAAGAATGGTGTGCTTATTATCGACGGATTGGTCATGGTATTCAGGACTGCCGTACACGTGCCTATGCATCTTCTTTCGGCTGTGGACGTGGTGGTCGTGGTCATGGTCGTGGCCGTTGTCGTGCTCTTTCTGCTACTGCTGCCACTATTTCTTCTGAGCCGTCTATTAGTGATTCTGCATCTACTGTTTTTGCTGAAGGGCTTTTATCTCCGTTGACTCCTGCGATGCTTCAGTAAATCGTTCAGGCTCTTTCTGCTGCTGGTATGTTAGGTATATCCCCATCTTCTACATGGTTCTTCGATTCGGGTGCTTTAAATCATATGAGCGGTACTGTATCCCATCTTCGTGACATTCGTCCCTACACAGGCAATCAGACTATTTCTACTGCGGATGACACTAGACTACCTATTCAGTCCGTTAGATCATTGAATTTCTCTCATTTTGCTCATCGCCAGTTCACTCTTTGTAATGTGTTTCATGTCTCTAACCTCTCCTTCCAATTTAATTTCAGTTGGTCAGCTCACATCCAATAACTGCTTAGTCATATTTTTTTCCCAACTGTTGTTTTGTGCAGGATCTGACAACGGGGAAGGTACTTGGGAAGGGTAGGCGGCATAGTCGTCTGTACGTGTTGGACTTTGATCCATCTGACACTCCGGCTTGTTGTTTCTTTTCTCCATCTTCATCAGATATTACTTCAACAAATAAATTGTGAAAACTGTGGCACTTTCGTCTGGGTCATCCACATTCTGATCGGTTACTTCAGTTAATTTCATCTGGCATGTTAGGGAATATTTCTCTTAATAAAAATGATTTGGATTATTCTTGTTCTTCTTGTTGTCTTTCAAAAAGTAAGTGTATTCTCTTTCCTTTAAGTACTATAAAATCATCTTCTATATTTGAACTTGTGCATACGGATGTTTGGGGTCCATCACCAATTATGTCTCTCTCTGGGTTAAGATACTATGTTATATTCATTGATGATTTCACACGGTACACTTGGATTTACTTTCTTCAATCGAAGTCACAGATTTTTAAAAAATTCAAGTTATTTCACTCTATGGTGGAAACTCAGTTTCAGATTCCAGTTCAAACTCTCCACTCTGACTCAGGGGAGGAATATCTCCCAACCGAATTTCGTACATTTCTTCAAGGCCATGGGATTATTCATCAAACCACCTGTTCTGATACTCCACAACAGAACGGGGTGGCTGAACGGAAAAATCGTCATATTGTTGAAACTTCTAACACCCTGATGACAGCTATGAGTGTTCCTCGTTCCTTCTGCCCGGAAGCCATATTACATTCAGTCTACTTGATTAACCGGATGCCAACCAAAGTTCTGAACAGTAAATCTTCCTACCTTGTTCTCACCGGCTTACCTCCTGCATACTCCACATTCCGTGTTTTTTATTGTATCTGTTATGTTCACCTGACTTCATGTGAACGTAATAAACTATCTCCAAAATCGGTCAAATGTATGTACTTGGGATTTGGGGAAACTCAAAAGTGTTTTCGATGTTATGATCATGTTTCTCGTCGTGTTTAGGTTTCATGACATATTATTTTTCTTGAACATATTGCATTTCATTCATCTCTTCCTCCTCCGCACACTCCAAACTCTTCTGGTCTAACCACCTTTCCTGAAATTTCGTTTGCATCGAGTACTCTCCCTCGTCCATTGCAGGTTTATTCACGTCGACCACGTACAGATCCACCACCGATTACTCAACCCGAACTTACTGTACCTGTTGCGGATCCTGAACCTACCTCAATACGTCGTTCCACTCGTAAACATCGAGCGCCTGATCGGTTGATATGCTCTATGTCTGCCATAAATGCTACTCTGGATACTGTTCCTATTCTTACTTCGTACTCTCAGGCAGCCACTCAGGATTGTTAGAAGAAGGCTATGGCAGAAGAACTTGCGGCATTGGATGATAATCATACGTGGGACATTGTCACTCGATCGGCTGACCAACAGCTAATTGGTAGCAAATGGATTTATTCTGTCAAGCTCAAGTCTGATGGATCATTGGATCGATACAAGGCTATACTTGTCGCTCAGGGATACAAACATGAATACAGTATTAATTACGATGAGACTTTCGCTCCCGTGGCCAAGATAAAAATTGTTCGTACTCTTCTGGCTATATCTTCTGTTCGCTCATGGCCACTTGCTCAGATGGATGTGAAAAATGCTTTTCTTCATGGAGACCTCTAAGAAACCGTATATTTAAAACCTCTTCCTAGCTCTTTAATCCCTGACAATAAGGTATGTCATCTAAACAAAGCCCTGTACGGCCTCAAACGGGCACCTCGAGCATGGTTCCAATGCTTTTACGATGTTGTTACGGGTACTGGCTTTACTCAAAGTGGTCATGACCCATCCTTATTTTTACGTACCATTGCTCACGGAATTGTCATTGTTCTGGTCTATGTTGATGACCTCTTACTGACTGGTAGCGATGCTACTGGTATTTCAGCTTTAAAGGAAGTTCTGCAATCATCATTCAAGATGAAAGACCTCGACCATCTAACATACTTTCTTGGACTTGAATTTTCATGTTCCAACCGTAGGATCCTGGTCAGCCAGCGTAAATATACTAAGGATCTTCTCGCCTTGGCATCATTGACGGATCAGAAGACAGTTCAGACTCCCTAAGAACTTAACGTTCACTATGGCCGTGGCGATGGTGATCTACTTGCACAGCCCGACTTATACCGTCGTTTGGTGGGGAGTCTAGTTTACTTAACTATAACTCACCCTAACATTTCCTACGCTGTCCAAGTCGTCAATTAGTTTGTTTCTGCTCCTCGGACTCTTCATATGATTGCGATGTTGCGCATCCTACGGTACCTTCGTGGGACTGTAGATCGATCCCTATTTTTCTCCTCCACGGCGACTCTGGATCTTCGTACTTATTCGGATGCTGATTGGGCCGGATGTGCTCTCACACGAAGATCTATCACTGGCTATCATGTTTTTCTCGGCACTTCTCTCATCTCTTGGAAGTGTAAGAAGTAGGCCATTGTTTTCAAATCGAGCTCCGAAGCCGAGTATCGGGCGATGTCAGCTGCGTGTAGTGAGCTCGTCTGGTTACGTGAACTTCTTTCCGACTTGGGCATTCCTCTACAAGATCCTACTCCACTCCATGTCGATAATCTCAGTGCCATTCAGATTGCCTCTAACCCGATTTTTCATGAACGAACAAAGCATATTAAAGTTGACTGTCACTTTATCCGTGAAAAATTTCAGTCTGGGCTCATTTCTCTTCCACATGTTGCATCCCATGATCAGATTGCCGACATTCTCACCAAGTCCCTGACTTTTGCGTGTCACTCTTTTTTAGTTGGCAAACTATTACTTGTCGATGACTAGCATTAGTTTGAGGGGGGATGTTAGACAACTCACATACCTTGTATAACGAGTATACCTTGTATAGTTTGTTTCCATAGGTAGAGGATTCTGTGTTTATTATTTTCCTTGTATAGATGTATGTAATCTCTATATATTCAACCTGATTGGGTGGTCTCAAATATAGAAAACCTTTTCGCTTCACAATTTACAACTGCAGCACCGAATACTGTGGGTGGGTTATTGTTTGCATTATTCGTAGTGACTATCAATTTCATCAGAGTTTCTTTCAAGGAAGAAATTTCAGCATCTCTTGCGGATGAGATTTCAACCATAGTTTCTTTAAGGGATGACATTTCAGCTTCTCTTGAGGATGAGAGTGCAACTATATTGTCTTTAAGAGAGACTATACCAGCATGTAGTTCCTTATATCTTTCATCTCTCCTCTAATCAATGGAAGTCATCCTTTGTTGGATGGATGTTGCACCCCACAAATCAGATGGAGATGGTCCTAAACCATAAGTGCGGACACGACCATACTTGTCTTCTCCCATGACTTGAGATAATATATCATCCCTTGCCGTGATACTCTGTGAGGGCCCGGGTTGCTGAGATATTTCTTCATTGAGTTTTGTCTGCAATAACAATTATCACATGATAACAGTTAATGTGTAAATACTTTAGCTGTTGCTACACATTTATAATGAGCTCTTCTTGCATGTAAATATATTAACATACCATTACTACTGATGAGGCCTCATCCACAGGCTTTCCATCTTTGCATGTATGAGTCAAGATAAATATATCTACCCGGCTCAGATCCTCCCCATTGGCCCTTTTCCTCTATTATTATGAAAATAAGTTATATAACACAAATATACTAACATGGTTGGTCATGTTATTAATAAAATTTACCTTTTCCTCGCGTATTCGCGCAAAACTCTTCGAGCCTGCCGCGTGGTTAATCAGTTGTTTCTTTTGATTCTCTTTATTTTTTTTAGAACGAGCCTATATGTAAGACACCAACAGTAAATTATAAGATATCAACAAAAGATTTTATATAATTCTATAATTGAATGAGGCATACCTTCCCCTCTTTAGAGTTCCAAAACTGAACGAGAGTCTTCCATTGATCCTCTTGGACCCACTCATCAAGATCCGTGAGCCGCTCCTCATCAGTCTCATGAGAAGAGTAGTGGAGTTTCTTCAGCTTGCCCTTCCATTCCCTCCATTTTTTACCAAGTAACTTAAGCACCCAAGCCTTAGCATTACCGTCAAACTCAAACTTGGACTGCATCACATGTTAAAAGCAGATAATCACATAATGAACAAAAAAAGAAGAAGCATTGTAACCATTACCATGACAAGCCCCCACATATCATCTTTCTTCGCATTTGGCACCGCCCTCCAAACATTAAATGTAAGGGGAGCATATACCCCATTGCGTGCTATTGTCCCTATGAAATTTGTCAGCTTACTATCATTGTCACAATTGGGCTGCCCTAGATCGTTGACAGAAATAGAAATCCGTGAACCTTCACGCATTTTCCAAACATCAACGCATCGTGTGGGGCCTCGAGTCTTTGTTTTCTTGGACGTTGAATCTGTTGAATAAAATCACAATGGTACATATAAAACTAATTAACAAAAGCAAATTACACGGTAAAAAACATATTATCCACGAGAGAAGAACACATTTTGTTTACCACTAGTAGCCTGTGCCAACTGAGGTTGGGCAGGACCAACATTAGTTTGGGGCAACTGAGGCCAGCTGGTGCTATCAGTCATAGGGCCTACAGATTACCTAACCCTGCGTCTAGTACTCATGTTTAACACCTATATATGTCTAGTAATATGATAATTAAATATTTCTCATTTAAATGGAGATTCATAAAATGAACAACTTGATATGTGGATAGTTGCATATTAAAATATACAAGCCATACAAATTGCGAATCCCATTATCAATGGAACATATTCCAAAATCATCATATTAAGCAAAAGACATGTGAATTTCTATATAACGAAAATAAATGAACATGCAAAAATAATAATAAATTAACTATATAATAACTCAACCATATACAATGAAATCAATTATTGTACATAATGTCATTTCCATCACAATCAGAAAACTCAGTATCATCTGTTTGGTCATCTA
Organism: Magnolia officinalis; assembly: GCA_021015155.1. Taxonomy (NCBI): domain Eukaryota; kingdom Viridiplantae; phylum Streptophyta; class Magnoliopsida; order Magnoliales; family Magnoliaceae; genus Magnolia; species Magnolia officinalis. The sequence goes on along the minus strand of JAJHSJ010000014.1, from coordinate 50,810,648 downwards.
CCATTGTCTGGGTGGGTGGTAAAGGTGTAATAATTGTTGTACCATCGATATTTGTCCTTTCCCAATTATCAATGTCATCACTCGGATCTTCCGAACTTTGATCATTGCATGACGAGCTTCCCAAGTATGCATCAACATCATCTGCAAACTCCTCCCCATGCATCTCAAACAAGTCCCTAGGTTTCACCCTCACCACAACATGCCAATCCTTCTCGACAGGGTTTTGCACATAGAACACCTGCTCAGCTTGAGATGCAAACACAAACGGTTCATCAGACAACTGTCGACCAGAATGGCATAACCGTTTCAAATTCATGAGCGTGAACCCCAACCCATCCTTCCTGACACCCCTGCCCTTAGATAGAACATCAACCCAAACACATCTAAATAATACAACTTTCCGATCACCACAATATTTCAATTCAATTATGTCTGTCAAGACACCGTAGTAAGTTACATCTCCTGCGATAGGGTTTCTGTCGTTGACAGTCGTAAAGCTTGATATCTTTACGGTCACCACAACTCCACTATGTTGAGTTTTTCTTTTCTTTTCTCGATCTTTATTGTGAAACCTGAAGTCGTTTATGATAAAACCTTTATATCTTCTTGTTGCACAAGGACCCCGAGCTAGCCATCTAAGGTCTTCTGAAACCTGCTCATTCTCTACTTGGCACAGCTATTCAACCTATTTAAAAAATGTTAAAACAGAAGCACATGTCTAGACAATGAAAATAAATGAACATGCACACGTCGATCGACTTATTGTATCTACTTACATGATCACTAAATCATTTATGAAATGTTTCATTGTGAATGCGTTCTATATCCCTTGGTCGTGCGCGAGGATTCTTTTGCTTAACAACATTCATGTGTTCTTTGCATATGAATTGATTTCAGTAAGACAAGTGATAGTAACTTATTTTTCATCATGTATAAAATAAGTGTTACAGTTTTCTTACTCAAGAAATGGGATGAGCGCGCCGCTGTTAAACAGAACATATCTAGCACACAATCCCCAGGCTTCCCTAATGCATGACCTATTCATGGAAAAATAGCGGATTGTTCTATAACGGTGTTACCATAGTCATCATTTCGTATTGGTTTGTTGAACCTTGTCTCCACATTATGCAAGTACCTCGAGCAGAAAGTTAAGCATTCTTCTGCCAAGTACCCTTCTGCAATTGAACCCTCGGGTTGACTTTTATTACGTACATATGACTTCAGTGTGAACAGGTACCTATGATTATTAATATTATGAAATACATGGTCAATTAGTGTAACTGGAACAACATGACAAATAAAATTAATTTATAAACATTAACACGCACCTCTCGATGGTACATCCATCGGTATTGTACCGGTCCTGCAATTTTGGCCTCGCCCGCTAAATGAATGGGCAAATGCACCATAATATCAAAAAAAGCCGGTGGGAAATCTTTTCTAGATGACAAAGTGTTACTGCAATTTGAGATTCCAGTCGATCAAAATCTTTTACTCGGCCAACTTTGGAACACAATTCCCTAAAGAAATTGCACAATTCAAGCAAGACTGAGCTCATGCACTTGGGAAATGTTGTTCGTATCGTTACTAGAAGTAATTGCTACATCATAACATAATAATCATGGCTCTTGAGCCCTGAAATTTTTCGCTCTTTGAGATGCACACGTTGTGAAATATTGGCTGAATAACCATCTGGAACTTTCACTCGCTTCAAAACTTTGCAGAAATCATCTTTCTCACTAGATGACATGGTAAAGCATGTGGGTGGCAAATATGTTTTATTCGATGAAAGCTGTCTTGGGTGCAATATTTGTCTTATACCCATATCTTGCATGTCGAGACGTGCCTTTAAATTGTCATTTGTTTTCCCTTCAATGTTCAACAGTGTCCCGAGCACATTGTCACACACGTTCTTTTCAATATGCATCACATCCAGATTATGTCGCAACAAATTATGCTCCCAATACGGTAAATCAAAAAAGATACTTTGCTTCTTCCAGTTTTATCGATCTTTTGCATTATCCTCTCGCCTTCTCTTCTGCCCATAATTATCAGGAGTCTTCTTTCCAAATGTGACATTAATTCCTTGTAACTGATCCAATACATCAGACTCAGACAACAAAGTTGGTGCCTCACTAAATTCTTTTGTACCATCAAAAGATCTGCTATTACTTCTAAATCTATGATCAAGTTCCAAGAATCGACAATGGCCCATAGAACAAAACTTTCGCCCATGCTTCAAGTATTTAAACGAAGTGTCCTTGTTACAGCAAGGACAAGCAAGGCATCCTTTAGTGCTCCATCCAAACAAGTTCACATGTGCAGGAAAGTCACTGATAGTCTACAACAATGCTGCATGCATTTGAAATATTTTATTACTTGAGGCATCATAAGTGTCTATGCCAACCTCCCACAATTCCTTCAACTTATCTACTAAAGGTTGTAAATACACATCAATATCATTACTAGGTCCAGAAGGATTAGGAATAAGCAAGGACATCATGAAATAAGATTGCTTCATGCACATCCAAGGTGGCAAGTTATACGGTATCAGAATAACCAGCCATGTGCTATGAGCAATACTCATTATCTTGAATGGATTGAAACCGTCAGCTGCTAACCCAAGTTTAACATTGCGACTATCCGATGAAAAGGTCGGATGGTAGTGGTCGAAAATTTTCCACGCTGGGGAGTCAGTCGGATGCCTTAACACTTCATCTTCAGTGCGAAACTCATAATGCCATTTCATAAAGGATGATGTTTTAGATGACATGTACAACCTCTGGAGCCTTGGTTTCAAAGGAAAATGACATAATATTTTGGGTAAAATTTTTCTCTCTTTGGCAGTCAAAGAAGTCGCCTCATCATCTGATTGATGTTCAAATATTTTCCATCTGGAAGTACCACATACACCACATGATTGCTCGTCGACAGCCTTCTTCCAATATAACATACAATCATTGGGACAAGCATCAATTTTATTGTATTTTAGGCCCAAGTCCCCAATAATCTTCTTGGTTTCATAGAAAGACCTTAGTAAGGTTTCACCTTTGGGAAGTACATCCTTTAGCAATTCAAGTAACATCGTGAATGACTTGTCGCTCTATCCACCGAGACACTTTATGTGATATAGTCGAATAACGAAAGAGAGCTTACTAAACTTCTTGCAGCCTGGGTACAATTCCTTATCGGTATCTTGTACTAATTTGAAAAATTGTTGTGCTTCGGGATTAAGCCCCTGTGTAGGTCTATATGTTGCATCACTCTCTTGATCATTCGGGCCCAAAAAATCGAATGCATCATGTAACAATTTGTGCATATCATCATTTGGATCCATATTAGGCATAGAAGAAGACGTGGCTTCCCCATGAAAACGCCAATGAGTATAATTTGTATTAAATCCGTCACACACGATATGATTGTATGCTTCTTGTCGAGATACCCAGAAATTGTTATTGCAGTTCTTACATGGACATAGGATCCTCCCTCTATCACTTGCATTTGTAAATGCAAAGTCTAGGAATTCCTTAGCTCCACTTACGTATGCATTACTTACCCTAAATCATTCAATGCAATTGGAGGACATATCAAACAATGCATCTTAACCATTGGGCCACAACAACTGGAAGAAGAAGTTACTGAGATACCTTGACAAATGAATCCAACTCTTATCCATCACTATGTTCCTCGGCTACTTCAACAAGTTAGTTGAAATACAACATGAGCCCGACAAAGCTTCCTAAGAGAGATAAACTAAAATGGGTTTAAGAGAAATTTAAAGAAGAGTACTAAAGAGACAAATTATAATGAAACAAGCACCATTATTGCTCACCCCACAAGCGACAATGATTTAGGCATCTAACAGAATCTCTAATGGTATCTTTAACTAATTAACTAAATCAGTCACCCATCCAAGACTAGATAGATTGTAATACTTTCATGTTCCCATTTAAATGCCCACACCAAAATTCCGGCAGCATCTCCTCATGTCTCTCCAAATACGTTGATCTTGCATATGATTCCCATGTCAAGTATCCACATAACGTGAGGATATTTGACATTAGAAATAAATATAAGAAACGTAACCAGAGAGAAAAGGACAGATACAATGCAGAACTAGCATGTGCATTTAAATCAGGGAACCGAAAGCGTTCTAATCTATCCAACCTTGAATTGTCCAAACATGGGACAATTTGAGAATTTTTATGCCTCTAAAAGCACACTATATGTATGCTTGGCCACATAAAAATTCTCAAATAGGCAACTGATTGTCCTATACTTAAACAATTACATAATCAATCACAATTGGCATTCATCATCTAGCTAAATAATAACAGAATGAATTTTAAACTAAAGAAACGAATTTTGTTTTTGATAAATTAACCTAGTAATATCTACTACATAATAGTAACATACGAGGAATATTGGGGCACCATACCATAGGTTGTTTATTGTCATTCACAATCACAAGTATCATTCATTACCCAACTAACTATTAACAGCATTTACAAAAATAAAAGACATCCAACCAACTCTATATAATAACTTGCAACTTAACCTACTGGGAACCGTCATACACCGTAATATCTTACGACAGAGTGGGTTCTGAGGAGTTACAAGTTGGGCCTCTAGGAAAACATATAAATGAAGTGATAAAAATATAAATTAAGCAAGATCAATTATTTATGGAAGAGATTGATGAATAATACCTAACAATTTTCTTGATTTTCTTAAGGGAACAAACCTTGCACCAATCACTAACACAATTGGAGGGCCGAATATAAAGCCCCTTGCCTCAACTCTTATAAGCATACCAAATTCAATATCAAATCCATTAAATTAAGTGCTTTCATAGGTATAAGCATAAAATAAGACTACCAAACAAAAATGAACAGATGGAGAGAAACCCGCTGACTTACTTTGTAGAGGTATGTAGGAAGAGATTGCTTGTATTGGTTCTAAGAATCAAAGATATACAATTTGGAAGATTATGTTGAATTTCATCTAAAAGGGGAAAAAAATCTACAGCTGAAATTCTAAAAGATACTAACATAGAACTTGAAAATTTGTTTGGAAATTTAACATATGGACAACAACTTTCAGTTATGCTCTCCATTAAGCACCAAAAATGACAGAACATCAAATAGAGAATTGTAGCAATATCCACTAAAAGGATGTTAATCAGTTGACAGTCCTTTTTAAGGAAATAATGTTCATTAAAACGCGAACTTAAGGCACCTGATTAATTGGAACTACAACTTGCCCATCCAAAGCAAGAATAATAGTAACAAGTTAAAAAGAAGAAGAAAAATGAAAAAAAGAAAACACCTTGTCTCTTTACAAGATCTCTACAGCTCCTGGCGGCTTCTTTTACATGATGGGGGGAACTACTATAGAAAGTTTCTGCTGGAATACCTGGTAGCAAAGCAAATAGGGGCGATGATGGAAACATGGCAATTAAAACATGTGCAATTGCCATTGTGGTGAGAAAGGGCATTTATGATATGTTTTACCTCTTTAAAATGCTCCATCTCTGACTTCAGTTCTGCTTCAATGTCTGGATATTGGATGCATGCTATCTTGGTCTGGAGATCGACTCTTCGGTTCCTTAAGAATCTGCAACAACCTCGGATGCATGTAACCATAGCCATGAGAGGCCAACATTGAAACTTAAATTTGATAAGAAGTTGGGTTAAATTTGATAAAAATCTCTCGTCTTTCAAAAAACATAAAAAAATGAAGGCTTGTTCAATTACAAAGGATGGGGCCTTGGAAATAATTGGTGAAACAGGATCCGTAAAGCTGACACCAAGTAGTTGAGATAAGGCTATGTTGATGATGATGATGAAAAAGCTAAACATTCTTGGAAATTGGGAGTAAAATTAACCGAGATCATTAGAATGCATAGTCGTAAAATTAATGAAGGAGCAAAATATTTCTGGGGTATTGTTCTCCCTGGTAGAATCTAGGGCTCCCATACTCAATTGTGTATCATTCTAATGTAACATGTTAACCATATGATGATTAGCTGTACATTGTTTGTTGTAACAAATAATATAATACATGTCAGATATTGTGACAAATATTTCTAGGGTATTGTTCTCCCTAGTGGAATCTAGGGCTCCCTCAAAACATCCTCTCACATGTTCTTTGTTGCCAAATGATGAAATTGAAAATAACAACACAAGAGGCAAAAACGGCTACAGGATATACCGGGCCAAATGATGGAAATAGTTGGGATAGATATGACAGAATTATAGGCAGCATTACAAGTAGATTGATTAACCTAAATTAGCAATAGTCACGGAATGGACAACACAGAGCAATGCTAAATCAGGAATGGTAATTAAGCAAGTAAAACGAATAAGACACGAGACTTGGTACGCAATGTAGCTTTATGGTGACTGCATTATTAGTTATAATTATGGAAGTTCACACTTACATGTTTCAGCCCCTCATGCAAATGGTTCACTTCCTGCGAAATGTGGCATTTGAGAGAGTATACTGATTCTGTCTCTATGCTTTCTTCACCACTTTCTTCACAATGTACCCTGGTAGCCAAAATCTCTAGCCAAACTGAGATCTTCTCTGCCAAGGAATTATACTCTGCCCGCCATCAGATAAAAGGAGATGGGTTGATGTCAGGTGGTCAGCTAGTTGGGAGCTTTTGCCAAGCTACCATGAGAAGCCGACCCTGAAGTATCCAGGATAATGATGATTATATTTATATCATGCCACAAATGTAATAAGATGCAGATGTAATATTAATTCTGTGTTTTTTTGAAAGATCCAAAGCTTTTTCATGTACATTGGCATTTTCTTTGTATTACAAATTTTTTATTGTACCACAGAAGCATGTACTTCTTTGTAACTTCTCCTTTATATAGCCATTAATTGTTTACTTCAATCACTTTTTTTTTTCTAATGTCCTGTTTTGTAGCCAAACCGATGGCTCCACAAATTGTTTGCGGCGAATCCTCCAAGTTCAACTTCTACTTTTTTAGAGTGCGTTTGGTTACACCAAATTTCACAAAAATTTGCACCAAACCTATCTCTATTACATACTACTAACAAAAATAAAACAAACTCATTTTTAGATGTCTACCAAACAGGGCCTTATAATTACTAGGATAAAATAGTCAGGGAGGTCCACTTGCAGTAAAAGTGAAAAAAACATCACACGATTGTAACATCCAAGCTGCTCATCAGTTGGGCCCCCACCATGTAGACATGCTGGCCTGAAGTTCAGGGCTATCCAACTAATCAGGTGGGCCAGTTGTTTTTGTATGTTTAGCTCACCTAGGCCATGGAATCTGCATGGTAAGGTCCACTTGATGAGTGGCTTGGATCTTGCACATGATGACACATTTGCAATTTCCTACAAACAGAAAAAATTGCAAAATCATGTCATCATAAAAAGCCACCTAAAGAATCCATTAATAAACCCTCGACTCTGTTAGCATGAATGAGCAGAACACGCAAAATTCAAATCAGAGTCAGTCAATTGCCATCGGCAACATAGGAAAGGAAATCAAGAGGAGAGATTAATCGTTTGGTCCCAATAAATGTAAGAAACAATCACATGAATTCAATTAACAGAATTTAGAGAAATCTCAATCAAATGAATAATTAAAAAATAATAATAATAACGAGAAGGCAAAGAAAGGGAAATGAGAATTACTTGTGAAATTAAGGGGAGGAGAAGGACAATGAGCTGAGAACTTCAAGGAGAGGAGGAAGTGTCTGCTTTAACCCTAGTTCTAGATCTAGTAAATCCCCACCATAACCAGTCAAAATACCTTGCAAAGTGCCGAAAATAGATCCAAAACCCTAGGAAACAAGAGAGTAACTGGCCGGGGAAGAGATGAAGGGCAGGGGCTGCTGGCCGCACAGATTTGGAGATGATGCAAGTGAAGGGGAGAGAGAGAGAGAGAGAGAGAGAGAGAGAGAGAGAGAGAGAGAGAGAGAGAGAGAGAGAGAGAGAGAGAGAGAGAGATCTGGAGATGATGCAAGTGAGAGAGATCGGGAGATCGGGAGATCTGGGAGCTAAATGATTCGAGCTAGGTTTGCAGAGAGAGAGAGAGAGAGAGAGAGAGAGAGAGAGAGAGAGAGAGCGTCAGGGTGGGAAGTAAGAGAGAGTCACGCTGGGGCGGTAGGGTTTTATCCGTCGCGGGGTACTACATAGCGCTGATAAAACAGAATTGCAAATGCCGTTTATACCCCTTTTTGTTGTAGTGTTATTTGTATATCATGTCTACATTGGAGGTGAGGCTCCATCATGGATAGTCTATACTATGGATATTAAAGGTGAGTCCCATGTGATGGACAATAACATTAATGGTGAGCCCTACATAATAGACAATGTACATTAAAAGTTGGCCCCTAATGATGAATGGCTTACATCTATGGTAAGTCTTGCACAATGGATAACCCAAATCAAAGGTGGGACCTACAGAATGAATAATCGACATCAAAGGTTGACATCAAATAAACTCTAAATATAAGGATGGACCAAACGAACTAGATGATCAGTACTATCTAATGATGGAAACAAAAGAGATTTTTGCTATTGTAAACCTCACCTTTTACCAACCGGCTTTTCTAAATCACTCAAACTTTACTTTCCCTAACTAAACCACAACCTTTTTCTCCTAATTCTCTTCCTTAAATCTTCTCTCACATTCATATGAGAATGCCCTATCACCAAAAATTTATTTCCTGAAACCTTCTCCTCTTCATACAAGAATACTCTACCACAAAAAACTCTATGAGAATATCTTTTTACCAAAAACTCATTTTCTGAAAATTTCTCTTCCCTTCCAAATCTTCTCATTTCTTCATTGTTAGATCTTTTTTCAGATGAGAATACCCTTGCTACCACAAACTGTTACTTTTTTTTGTTCATTTTTTTCAAAGGAATGACGAAAATGGTTCATCCATCAAAGAAACCACACATGGGAAGAAGAGGGAAAGTTTGTATTTCGTCGTGAATGATATCTTGTATAAATTTTTGTTGAATGAAAACTTGACTGAAAACTTCATGAAATTGACCAAGAACTTAGTGAAATTGAATGAGAACTTCAATTTCATGTGGTGCTTGGTTAATTTCATGTAGTGGTCGGTCAATTTCATGTAAATGGGCCTCAAAATGATGTATTTATTATATCCACACTGTTCATCCATTTTTAGAGCATGAGCAAAAAAAAAAAAGAATCATATCCAAAGCTCAAATGGACCACACCAGAAATAGTAGTGGTATAATGATTTTCATCATTAAAACATTCATAGGTCCCATCATAACGTTTATTTTCTAATCAATCTGTTCATAAGGTCAAAAAGACGTGGATGAAAAAAACAAATATCATATTGATCCAAAACTTTTGTGACCCCCAAAAGAGTTTCAATGGTAAATATTCAATCCCTACTACTTTTTGCAGAGTGGTCCACTTGATCTTTGGATTTATTTTATTTTTTGGCTCAAGCCTTACGACGACCTCTCCAAATGGATGGACGGTTTGGATATAACATATACCTCATGATGGGACCTATAGATCTTACTAAAGAGGGATAGTGGGCGGCGGCTAGAGGTGGGCATCGAGTCGAGTTGTACTGGATTGAGTCCAACTCAATTCGGTCCGAAACTTTCAATGCCCTGACCGAACTCAATCCGATCCGAGACCGAGTCCGGGTCCTTTGACTCGATCCGATCTGTTGCACCGTTGGCTTGACCCGAACCGAGTCCGACTCGGTCAGGGAAACCGAGTCGGATCAGGTTGGGTATGGTTCGGATCAAATCCTCCGTTTTAATGGTAGACGTTCAACTCCCATTGCTTTTTGCAGTGTGGTCCACTTAATCTTTAGATTTGTCTTATTTTTCAGCTCAAGCCTTAAGACGAGCCCGCCAAATGGATGGACGGTTTGGATATAACACATACCTCATGATGGGACCCACAGAATCTGCTCATGTCAATACACCAACTGGCATGGTGCATGGTACTGGTACACCTGCCACTCTGCTTACGTACACCTACCAAAGTGGTTACAGTTGCCCTCTCATTAAATCATCATGATCTATCGCCAATGAAAAGCAAAGATCGTTTGTCTACTAATGTGCCAGGTGTCCCACTTGATGACAAGAATTTGGTAACTCTCCCTCTCCTCTCTCTCTCTCTCTAATTTAGCCTTGAAAAGCTTTACAATTCCATGGTTATGAATCATTTGGAACTGTTTGGAAATCCACCTAAAATCATGATTTAGGGCAGAGCAGGAAACATGAACCACATCAGGCGGGCTCCTGTTTCGTTATTATTTCCGATCCAAATGGCGAGTAGGATAATAAGAGTGCCTCTTTTCTAACCTAGTCACACTTGCTACATAGGTTGAAAGCATCTAGTCCATGGATTTAAGTAGCAGTTTTGGAGTGCAACTCGCTTAGGAATTGAAACTGTATGACTCACCGTGACTCAATCTTACTTGGTCCCGTATCGGTATGGAAACTCATTTCATTTTAGACCGAAACCAATACAAATTGGATGATACTAAGGCGCGTTTGGACAGGCAGCGTGCGTTGGAGTAGCCCGTCTTAGGTTGGATAGGGTACTCGAATCCTATAACGTCAGAGCAGCCGTCTGTTTGGACGGGAGGTGGATTCGCGCCTGGAGAGAAAATCCCCTGGATTGCTAGGGATTTTGTCGCTGGATTGAGGGGGTTTTCACTGGTACAACGCAATCCTGTGGGATTCGATGCTGGATAGGGTTTTTTCTCCCTGCCTTTCTCCTTCCCAATGTCCATCGTACGACTGAAATCCGGATCGGTTTCAGGTGCTAGGATTTGGCGGGAGGGTCAGGAAGAGATGGTGGCGGGAGATGATTATAGATGGCGTGAAAAAAGGGTTATAAGAAGCCGTTTCAGGTCGCGATGGCCATCACCAGTTGGGCGCTGCCATCGCGAACTGACGGTCTTCTCCGGCGGAGTTAGGTCCTCTTCCTCGCCCAAATGCTATGAGTAAACCCCAATTTTTAGTGCATGTTCGATCTTGGCTTGATCTGTATTGCGGGTGAGAGGGACGAGGTGGTTTTGCATGCATATGTTGTATGCGGCTTCGTCACAGGCGAGACAGGCCCTTCGATATGGAGTCGGCCTATGTCGTTGGCTGCGACGACATTGTTTGACATTCTTATTTATGCGGGGGTGGATTTTCAGACAATACGTCATATACCCTGATCTTTCGCTTCCTATTGTTGTCACCTTTCATTGCATGCATCTGATTAAGTAAGGCTTCTTGCTGGATTTTCTACTGGTGGTATATCTCAGATGGGTTTTCTGTTGTTGGTATATCTCAGATAGTTTTGCATAAGTGTATCTCGGGTACCTTTTCTGGTGTTGGTATATCTATTGCTTGATTTTCTGTTCTGGGTATATCTGAGAGGGATTATAATATGTTGGGATCTCTAAGATGGATTCTCAGATATCTAAGAGGTGGATTTCCTGTTGTTGGTATATCTAATGTTGGGTTTTCATTATGTATCTTTCATATGGATGGTATACATGTTGGTATATGTGATGTGGATTTTTAATAATTAATCTCGGATGGATTTTTCTCTTATGGGTATATATATTGTTGCATTTTCTAATGTCGGTTTTCCTTAGATGGCACATACAGATGTCGGTATATATCAGATGGGTTTTTCTGTATATCTCAGATGATTTTCTGTTGTTGGTATATCTATTGATGGATTTGTCTGTTGTTGCTATATCTCAGATGGAATTTACACATGTTGGTATATCTCAGATGTATTTTCAACATGTCATCAGATTTGAATGACCTTGTTTTATGTTTTTTAAGTACTCTAATATCACATTGTTATAGATATGTGCATGTGTTTCTTGTAGCCTATAGTTCTACTTGAATATTCTTGCCTTTTCTTGCTTATGGGTGACTAACTCCTTGCAAATTGCGGAACTTAGTCCACTTAGCCATTTTTCGATCTAAATCACTCTGCTCAGAAAAATATATTTTAGTGCCTCTTATGCTTGGTGTTATTTTCATCTTTTGTTTTTCTTCATATCCTGTCATGCTTTTCCTGTTCTTTTTTTAGATTGAGTCTATGGTATCTTCTGCTTTTATAATGAGATGGTTTTCTGGGATAACTCAGTTGGTTTTCTGGTATAGGTCACATGGATTTACTAGGATTATCTCAGATGGTTTGCTGTGTTGGTATATCAATTGCTGGATTTCTTTGTTGTTGCTATATATGAGATGGATTTTCTGTTGCAGGATTTTACACTTGCACATTATAAACCTGTTATCAATAATCATGTTCTGCTGATGAGTTATTCATGTATAAAGTACATGTATATATGAATTGTTGATGAACGAATATATGATAGTTATGAATTTTTCCTGTTCCTTTCTCGGCCAAACAAATACCTGGTAATCATAATCTGTGGAATTTCTGGGATCACCTTCAGTGTTACAATTGTGCATTCTGTGAACCCTTCTCATTTGGTGTCAGTTTGGGTTGCATACAGTGGATATTTTTAGACTGTTTGACAAGATAATGATTTCTTTGGAAATTTAAATGGATATTTACTTTCTGTTTTGCTGACAATAGACTGTTCTCTTGGAATTTCACGGAAAGTAGAGACGTATACATTATACTATGACCTCTGTAGCCAAGGCTCCTGAATTGGATTTTCCCTTCATCTGGGAATAGTCTGTTCTCCTTGGAATCAATTTATGAATTTTTCATCTGGATAGCTAACTCCTTTCAAAATGCGAAACTTAGTCCATTTAGCCATTTTTTGATCTTTTTTTCTCTGGCGTGAAAAATATATGTTAGATGTCCTTATGTTGGTGTTATTGTTGACTGTTGGTTTTTTCCATTTCCTTTCAATCCTTTCCTTCTCTTGTTTTTGATTGAGTCTATTTGTATCTTCTTTTTGTAAATACTGAATTTCCTTATATATACCAGATGGTTTTTTGGTACATGTCACATGGAATTCCAAGGATTATCTCAAATGGTTTGTTTTGTTCGTATATCAATTGTTGGATTTGTCTGTTGTTGCTATATCTCATCTGGATTTGCTGTTGCTGGGTTTTTCACTTGGACATCATAATCCTGTTGTGAATAATCATGTTCTTTTTTCCTATTGTACATGTATGATAGTTTCATCAGTGTATAGATGAGTCATATGGATTTTGAAGGCTTGTTCTGGGAATAGACTGTATGCCTTGTAATCCAGTTATGAAATTTTGTATTTTTTAGTACATGGTTTACATGACAGTTCTATCAATGTATAGATGCAAGCTGTTTCATCAGACACTATTCATTTGATAATAGACTGTTCTCCTTGGATTCCAGTTATGAATTTGTTTTATATAAAATACTTGTATACATGATAGTTTGATCAATGTATAGATGATAGTTATGATTTTTTGCTAATCTAGTTGTGTTCTTTTGAGTATAGACTGTTCACCTTGTATTCCACTTTTTGTCTTTCTCATCCCTTAAGTACATGTCTACATGACAGTTTGATCAATGTTATCTTTTTGTTTTTTGTTTGTTTTGTTTTTTTTTTTTTTTTTTTTTTTTTTTTAATATCTGTCCACGCAATTATACTCATTTAGTGCAATGTATGGCCATAAAGTTCGATCTGGCTCACATTCAGTGTACACTATGTAATTAGCATCAGAATCATGTTATTTCAACTCCCACTTATCAAAAACTGGAGCCTGTTTTGACAGCTGATGTGTTTCTCATTATGTTTTCTAATATGGATTCTAACTTTCTCTTCCTACTATTGAATTTTAAGACATTGGGATTGACAACTCTGATTATCTGTCAACATGTATTATTTGCAATGTTCATCTTTTGATAAGTAGCCATGTATATGACTTACAAATCCTCTTTACTGCTATGTTTCTAAATTCTTTTGTTTCTCACAATGAATTCTGTGTTATTTCTTTTATCTTTGGGTTGTCCTTCATGTGTGTTTTGCTAGTTTAAAGTTTTGAGGTATGATCTGTTCTATACTTTTTAATTTAAACCTTTTTTTTTTTTTTTTTTTTTTGTAGTTTTCTTGATTGATTTGTTTACATAGGTAGGCTTTAATACTCTGATGAATCTGTTGTATATATGCATTGTTTCATTTTTTATTTTTTTTGGGTATTGCAGAGAACCCAAATAGGAAGAACACCCATAAAGGAATAACTCTTATATGTATGTGTGTATGAATGTATGATGAGAATTGTTGTTTTTTAGACTGTTTTTGTATTGCGATGAACTCAAACAAGAAAACCCACTAAAGAAAAATTCTTTATGTAGTATGTATGTTTGTTGAACAGATAACTTGTAATTGGTGTCCTAGAGATTTGGGTTGCTTCTGCTTGTTATTGTTATTGCAAATATACGTATTTGTGTTTCCTCTTTTGTAACAAAACAGTTTGCACATATCCTTCTAGGTTTTTTGTGGTATGATTTACTTATTTGAAGTGATTATTCTATTGGATGAATCTTATACATTTGAAATTGTCGAATGCATGTTCAGTGTTCTTTCATTGCCTATGAATGAAAGAATGAGATTTCTTATATCCACACCTACGTTGATTGATTTTGATACAACCACTTATCATTTCCTCAAAATAGACCAAGACCCACTTCCTGTTTCCGTAATTGAAGTAGTACACTCTCTTACTGTTTCAATTCTGCATACAGAAAGTGGGTGTAAGCAACGTGTGAAATGGTGCCCATCCACAATGAATATGGCTCCATTGCATATAATCCTATGTCATGGAAGACTGTTTGATTCAACTATTCTGTGATAGATGAATGTTTTTGAGTCATTTGGATCTCTGGCAGGCTGATTGAAGTAACATGCTCCATTGTCTATATCTATGCACAGTGCAGGCCCGCTTGATGTAATGCTCGGTCTGTGCACGTGTTTGCTATATTTCAATTGTGCACTGCTTGTAGATGAACAGGTCTATACATGTGCATGTCTTTCACCAACACTCGTTTACCATGTGTGTTTTCCTTATTTCAAATGCTTCTATCACAAACACCCTGATTTTTCTTACTCCTGATTTGGTAGTACTTGAAATATAAAGTGGGTTTTCCAATCTCGGCTGAGCCTGCGTAACACCAAGATCTGTCACAATTCCTTCCCATGTACATTGTCTTAATAGAAATTCTATCCCTTTTCACTCTTTCTTGGAATGTATATGTTGCCAACTTCACATTTCGTTAATCGCAGCATGGTTGCTTTTTCATGAAGTTTATCTGGTATGGTTTCTCTAATCTCAATGTTATCTGTTATACAAATTGGTTCCCTTATTCGCAATGATCTAGTAGTTAATATTGCACACTCCATTCATATGGGAAAAGCCAATGACCGATATGCTAACAACTATATTTGTTGTAGATGCGATGGTGTATGACGGGACTTGCTTATTATGGTCGTGTGATGTTTTAACTGAAGGAATATTTCCAATACATGTTCCATTTTTAAGGAAACAGTGTTGAGCACACCGTTCTTGTTCATTATAGAGACATTCAGGAGGTAAGTTTTACTCTTATGTTCATATCGGAAAACTGAAATTTGCATTATTCTCTGCATATTGACGCCATGATTTCTGTGAAATGTACTTGATTTCATATGTAGGATTAACGATGAATACTTCCATTTACATATGTGATGTCAGGTCTACTGGTGCATATCATTACAGAATATGCATGTCAACATGTGCATGTTTTCGATTTAAATGTTACAGGAAAAATATGCTTTTAGTTATTATGACAACTGGTTGATGTCATTCTATCATGTAACATGGAATTGCTCGTTTCTTGGTATGTATCAAGTGGAGGGCTTGTTTTAGTTTACATTCTTGCACTTCAATTCGTTTTCGTCCCATATAACCAACATACTCAGATAAAATTGAGTAGCCCGTATATCATTGTAATTTAACTCTCTGCCTCCTGTGAAGCTGGTTTTTCAGAATTCTGCCGTATAATCTTATTTATTTTAACCCTCATACCAGATTCTAGACTTAGGTCTGGATTTTCAATTGGAATCAACCTCTTCAGAATTTCCTGAAAAGATTCAAAGATGATTTGTGATTTTTCAGAAAATCATGGGTTGTGAACTTCTTAACATATAATCATAGGTGAACTTATCCCACCATATAAATTATTCAACCTTTTGTCGAAGCGGAGATGAAAGGACTTCAGATGTTCCAAATACCTTCACATGCAAGATTGCTTCACTTATAACCAGAGTCGAAATGAAGGATCGATTGAGGGATTAAATCTGCCTATATTTTACTAAGCTTGTAGAGTTGGTTTATTCCCCATTTCATGGGAGAAATTCTATGTATTATTGTCAATATGAGTATACAAACCTGATAGTGTTGGTTATCAGTTGGCAATGGAGAGTGAAAATTTGGGAGAAGATACAGATAATGTCATAGTTGCTCGAGCGATGATGGCTTGTGGGCGGCTGTCGAGGGAATATTGTCATGAATACATGTTCAAACAGCCGACTCGTCATGGAGAGGATGAGCATGTCAAGTTCATCAACTCTATCGTTAGGGCCAGTGACTGGGATTGTGTCACGCAACTTATGATGAATCGAGAGACGTTCTTCGATCTATGTACCCAGTTACGCGAGAAGACAGTGCTGCGTGATACTCGGCGTGTGAGTCGTGAAGAACAGTTAGTTATGTTCGTATACACATTGGGGCACAATGTTCGGAATCGAGTAATTGGTCATAGATTTATTCGATCGGGTGAAACAGTGAGTCGCCACTTTCATAGTGTATTACATGCAATTATGTCTCTGTACCCAATTTTCGTTAAACAAGCTGGACCAGCGACTCCCTCTGAGATTCAGACAAACACAATTTGGGCTGCTTACTTTCAGGTATTAATTATGGTGGTTCATATTTCCATATACGTATTTTATACTACCTTTCATTCACACCTTTATCTTATGTATCTAGAATTGCGTTGGAGCAATTGATGGTACACACATTCCTGCTCATGTGCCTGTCGGTGACCATGCGAGCTTCCGCAATTAGAAGGGGGTCCTCTCCCAAAACGTACTGGCGGTATGTTCATTTGATATGAACTTCATATACATATTGGCCAGTTGGGAGGGTTCTGTTTCGGATGCGAGGGTCGTACACAACGCAATGAGTCGATCAGATGATCCCTTGCTTGTTCCACATGGTATTGGTTATCTTTTAAGAGATTGCCAATCCATTTTATCACCTTGACTTATGTTATTGTTCACTCAATGGGACTTTGATTCAAATGTGTAGGAAAATATTGTGTTGTCGATGCCGGATATGCACATTCACCCAGTTTTATGGCTCCATACCGGGGCGTCCGATACCACTTACAAGAGTATCGAACTGGGAGAGCACCTGCTAACATGAAAGAGCTGTTTAATTACCGACACGCACAGTTGCGCAATGCAATTGAGCATTATTTTGGTGTTATGAAAGGCAAATTCCCCATCCTGAAGACCGCCATGCAGTATGAATTCCACACACAGATCCAAACTGTGATAGCCTACTGTGTCTTACACAATTTCATATGTACTAGATCAGAATCTTAAGAAGAGATGGACTACGCTGGAGTATCTACTGCTGATGGGGAGAGTAACCCAACGCCTCACGAGGTTTTAATGAACGACGAGCGACAATGGTTACTGCGAGCGTCTTAGCGTGAAAAGAATGATTGGAATCGCGTGCGCGATGATATAACAACCAGATTGTGGGCAGATGCGCAATAAAATAGTAGGACTAGATAATTGATCATTATTTGTTACAAATTCCATGACTTGCTGTTATTTACTTTCTAAATCACGTTACGTACCTATCAATGGAATTGCAATCTTCCAACCTCTGAGATGGTAGAGTCATCATATGGAGATATCAGATGATGATTTTGATAATCGTTCTTTTGAAATAGGGATCACATTCTTATGATTATGGCTAACTTTATGCAAATCATCATATGTACTTGATATTCAGGTGGTATGACAGACAGGATGTCTAATGATCTATCGACACCAGCACATTCACCGGCCAAGACATCAGTGATGCTCACACGAACTTACCCACGCACGAAGACGGTGAAATCCCTGACCGAGCCTTCGTCCCGAGCCTCGAAAATAAAATGGACTCCCGATATAGATCAAGTTATGATCGACATATTTTTGGAACAAGTGGCATTGGGACGTAAGGGCGATAATGGTTTCAAACGTGAGGCGTACCAAATTGCTGCTAACGCCGTTACAAAGGATACCGATGTAGTCCTCAAGTGACAGAATGTCTCTAACGGACTAAGGTATTACAAGAGGGAGTACACTGCAGTGAAGGATATGCTGGCGGCGAGCGGGTTCGGATGGGACAACGAGTGGATGGTGGTGACGGTTCTTGATGAAGTCTGAGAGGAATATCTTAAGGTATAATTTTTTCAATATAAAGTGGAGATATTCGTATCAGTATACACTTCTTCTTGTACTTACTACTCATTAATGTACAGTTACAGTCTCACCCGCGTGCGGAGAAACTCCGCGGTAAACGGATTGAGAGAATGGGTGATCTTGCAACTATCGTCGGTTCAGACCAGGCATCGGGACGTTTTGTCCAAGGCAGTAGGAGTATAGCCGCATCAGCATCATCATCTCGTCTTCAACAAGAACTCAATGATGCATGGAGAGAGCTGGATGATGACCTCGACGATACAATTGACCTGTCAGATGATTTTGTCACAGACTCCACAGGGACCATCCCATTTTCGCCAGACAGTCATTCGATTAGACAACACGGCTCATGTAGCACTCCCACTCACACAGCTAATTCCAATGCCACTCAAAGTGGGAGCGCAGGGAGGAAACGATCTCGCCCTCCTCGTCCTTGTGAAGTACTCTGGGCCTCTCTACAGACCATTGCCGACTCAATGCTTAAATTTAGCCTCGGCAAGTCGGTGAATCACACTTCTAAAGTACTTGATGTACTAGAAAAGGTCCAGGGCCTGACCAACTCAGAGTTTTTTGAGGTTGGTCGGCTCTTGAGTAAGGACAAGGATTTGACATCGTTCTTTGTGAGTCTGTGGCCTGAGCGTCGCATTGAGTGGTTGAAGAAAACACTCCATGACCACTTTGGTGATTAAGGTGTAGGATCCATCTGAGGATTCGAATTTCTGGTTTTGTTGTTTTAGTTGTTAGTTGTTGGTCTGTAATAACTTTGAATTACATGATTTTCTTGGATGATTTGATAACTTGCTTTAATTTTTGGGACTGACACATGGTGGTATATACGAATATGATAATTATGCTATGGCGATAACTTTTATGTAATTAACATGTTTTATATGGTTTCATATGCATCCATCAGTTAGTTTATTTTCTTAAAACAGTCGAAGACCATACAATCCGCTTGCTTGGAAGGGTACGTATATACGACTGGTTTTTGTTTTCATTTAGTAAGTTTTTTTTTTTTTTTTTTTTTTTTTTTTTGTACTTTCTGATGCTATTCGATAGGAGAATACTGCATGTACACTTAGTTTGCGAATTTCTATTCCAACACACGAATCTCGTGCCAATTATGTCCATGTCATTGCAGATGGGAAAAGATAAGTATTACGTTGTCTTGGTGGGGCGTAGGCCTGACATATACATATGTTGGGACGACACTCGGTTGGAGGTGGAGGGGTTTAGTGGAGCGAGACACCGCACATTCAGGAACTGGAAAGAGGCAATGACATGCTGGGACAAGCACTTCAGCAAGGCATGTGCACCGTTGAGACCTTGCACGACATCTCATGCGGTTCAGGTCACCGCATTTTCTGATGAGCTGGACATCCGCCATTCTTCGTCTTCGTCCATCTGACAGACGATGCCGACGACACAAGCGTCGACAACCATGTCAAATGATGATCTTCCCCCATCACCCCGATCATATGGAGAGATATTTTGTGCTCTTCTAGTTGGCGTCGTAGTCCTTTTTCTTGCCTTCCTTGTGATTTTTAAATTCTAGCCCTATTCGGATGACTGCCACTCTTATTATGTCACTTGTTACTTTTTCTCTCTTTTTCCCACACAATGTTGGTTCTCATGTTTTCATACATCGTTATTCTAGCCTGCCATATATTTTTTAGGATCTATCTCTATCACACTACTGTCACATGATGTGGTCCATGCGGATACGTGGCCATGTTCCCTACTGATAGTAATGTTGATTGAATTCACTAGATATTGCCAATTTCATGAGACATACATCGGTGGGCCCCACACAATTTATGATGAAAAGCTATATGTAGGCGACGGGACTTGCTACTCCCACTAACACCAGCTAATGGCTGGTGGTCAAAGTGGATGAAGGGCATGGATGAAACATTTTCATCATATAAATACGCAGAGAGCACGGCCTCCCCTGCCATGGAGTTGATGGCAGGACACCAATGCAAGGGAGCGGATTGACTACTCCCCCTGACACCAGTTTCATAATTGGTGGTTGGTGCTCTTTGGAAACCATGATGTATGTATTTCATCCTTTCCTTTTCATACATTTTTACCGATCATTTTATGGTTTGATCCCAAAAATGAGAGGTATATACATTTAAGGTGGACCACACCACATGAAAACAATAATGATTGGACATCCATCATTAAAATCCTCGTAAGGCCCACTATACTGTTTATTTGACATCCAATAGGTTGATTAGGTCGTACAGCCCCAGATGAAGGGAAAAAACAAAAATGAGCTTGATCCAAAACTTTTATGGCCTCAAATTGTATTTTAAAGGTCGACACTCATTTGATACTGTTTCCTGTAATGTGGTCCATTTAAGATTGGGATATAGGAATATTTTTGTTCTCAGATCTTAAGATGATCTGATAAATTAGATGGATGGCATGGATGAGACACGTACATCATGGTGGGTCACATGGAGAAGCGACCACCAGCCAAAGGCTGCTGTCAGGGGGAGTAGCCAATCCGTTTCCCCAGTGCAACCAGATCCATTGGTGGGAGACGGTTATAACTTATAAGCGTTCTTTGGAAGTGACATCGTACTGCTGTAGATGAAGCGCCTGGCTGGCAAGCAATCCCACGCCCGTCCAAACACGCCCTCACTTCATGCATTCGCCATCCGGGCCCCCCGTCCAAACTGACGCGGATTTCCTGCGCAAGGATGCTGGTTGGGGCCCACAGACATGTTTTTGATAAATCCAATCCGTCCATCCATTTTTCGAGATCATTTAAGGACTTGAGATAAAAAATTTTAGGTGTATATAAAACTAAAGTGGGACACACGAGAGGAAACAGTGATTATTTAGTGAGCACCGTTGAAGCATTCTTATGCCCAAAAAATTATTGTATCAGTCTATATTTTTGGTTTTTTCACTTCATACCATTGACAATGACCTTATAAACGGTTTAGATAACATATAAACATCAAGGTGGAGCCTGGGAAGATTTCAACGGTAGAAATTTCTTTCCCTAATTTCCCCTCTCGTGTGACCCACTTGAGTTTTTCATCCGCCTCATTTTTTGTCGCACGAGCTAGAATGAGATCTCAAAACGGATGGACGGAATGAATTTCTAACATACATTGTAGTGGGCCCCACCCACCATCCTTGCGCTCCTGCGAAAGGCTTTCGCAGGAAATCCGCGTCCCGTCCAAACACGCCATAGTTGGGACGCTGGATACAGCAATCCAGTGAGATTGCATGTAATCCACTGATACCTTATTGGAAGGCGTGCAGTCCACCCTAATACAACCCAATCCCATCCAGGCCGCCCGTCCAAACACGCCCTAAGTGATATCAGACGATTTTTTCAAACCATGATCCATTCCACCGAAAATCAACGATCCTCATTTTTCTGTTGGACGCTGGAAGTGACGTCTTTATTTTTTGTTAGCTTGAAGTGTTTCTTCTTGAAACTAAGGGCCCGTTTGGCCGGTTGGATTGG
This sequence comes from Magnolia officinalis, assembly GCA_021015155.1. Taxonomy (NCBI): domain Eukaryota; kingdom Viridiplantae; phylum Streptophyta; class Magnoliopsida; order Magnoliales; family Magnoliaceae; genus Magnolia; species Magnolia officinalis. The sequence goes on along the minus strand of JAJHSJ010000014.1, from coordinate 50,788,663 downwards.
AAGGGATTAGATGGTAGTGGAAGGGATTGGATGGTTAATCCCGAGAATGGCCGGGCGTGCCAAACAGTGCAGGTGATCTGATCCAAATCCGATGGATCTTCGGACAATCCACTGACAATACCATCATTATCTTTAAATCCCATCCAATCCATCCTAATCCGTTCAAATTAGCCTGCGACGTGTTTGGTTCGTGAGATTGGGAGGGTTCGGAAGCTTTAATCTCCGGATTGGCCGGGCGTGCCAAACGGGCTGGATGTATCAATCCAGGGATATAGCAATCCCATGGATCTCAAGACAATCCGCTGACAACACCATCATTACCTAGAAATCCACGCCATCCACCCTAATATCATTCACTCCCTTCCAATCCACCCAGCCAAACGGGCCCTTAAGTTTTCAGCATGTCGTTTGCAGATTATCAAGGCACTTAACCTTTACAGAAAAAAGATCGGCAGTGACAACTTCTTCTGGGTAAATGCGTAATTAATTGAATCATATGCGCAAATAGATAATGCTTGGCTCAATACTGTACATGAGGTCACATTTGGCAATCCAAATTGCTCACATGGTGGGCAACATGGAGGGGTGATCCTTCAAAAATCTGACCATCCATCATATGGGTGGGGAGATACTGAATGCCGAGACACATGATGGATGTGTAAGTGCCTAATAGCTTGAATCATATGATGAAGTAGATAATCTGTCCCAAGGGGCCCTTGTTAAATGTGGTCCATATGTTGTCCATTTCCATCAGATGGTTAGGATGTTGTGATAGGGGAGATAATAAAGCATGGCACGATCCATGATGGGGCCCATCAAATCAACTGCTTACGATACTGAAATGTGGGCAACACTCGTAACGTAGCTACAGGTGGCAATGGGTTGGTTTGGCCCGCCGGTCAACTGAACCAACTCACTTTTGAGGTGGGTTCGGGTAAGTTTAATGGGTAGTAAGTCGGGCTCGGGCTTAAAGTATGACCTGTTTAAGTAAATGAGTCAGGACTCAGGCTTGGGTTGAACCCTACCCAATCCAACCGTATAGGTTATTAATGAATTTGGCTAGATGACCTAACCTGGCACGACACAGAATCCAAAACAAAATAAAGAAGAAGAATACACGCACGTATCCGTTTTGTGCGTTAGGTTGCATAGCCTTTGTATCATATTTCATTCTTAAACCTAAGTTGGGTTATGGCAGATTGTGTTCAGGTCAGCCGAGCCTGACCCATACAATTAAATGGGTCAAGTCGGGCTTGATGAACTTTTAAGTGGGTCAGGTCGAGTTAGAGGGTGATGGGTTGTGGGTCATGTTTGGGCAAGATTTTTTGGCCCATTTAGTAAATAGGCTGGGCTTGGGTCGACCCTGACCCAGCCTGAACCAGATCGATTGGCACCCCTAACCCTACTTGCGTTGAGCAAAAAAATTGTTGTTTCTTTCTGTTGTGCATCATAGAATACCTCTTATATGAATCTCTCCAAAAAAAAAAAGAGCACCTCCTATATGAATCTTTCCAAAAAAAAAGAAAAAAAAGAAGAAAAAATAAATACCTCTTAAATGAGCGTCTTTATTCATTTTCTTAAAATGACTATTGTTTCTTGAATTTGGATTTAAGCTTCCTGTGAGTTCTACACATGAATGCAGATTCACCTTGATAAGAAAAGTGCCTACCGGGGGCTTGGTGGTGGAAGTAGTAATGCTGCGACTGCATTATGGGCTGCAAATAAGTTCAGTGGTGGTCTTGCCACTGAAAAGGAGCTTCAGCCTTCAAGAATGGTCAAGTGAAATTGGTTATGATGTTCCCTTCTTTTTCTCTCACGGAGCAGCATATTGTACTGGTAGAGGTGAGATATGTTTACCACAGTTATCTTGGAGTGGGCATTCATTTGGTTTAAATGTTCTTTCATTACTTTGTGGCTGCACACAACATTGATGCCTACTGTCCTTAGAGTTAGGGGTGGCAATGGGTCAGATCGGCCTCTGGGTCAATTGGCCTGTCCGACCCACTTCTAAGGCGGTGGGTCGAGCTCATTTGAACCTTACCTAACCCAACCTGTACGTATGGCTTATCAATGGGCTGGGCTAGATGACTCGACCCGACCCAACCTCAAAACTGAAACAAATCAATTGACAATAAGAAGAGATGCATGCACATGATGTATGCATGTTTTATGTATCCACTAATTGTGTAGGGCGGGGCATACCTTTGGCCCCATTTTCCATTCTCAAACCCAAGTGGTTGCTTTGGGTCAGGTCAGGTTTGTCTAGCACCGATCCGATTAATTATGAGCAGTGGGTCAGGCTTGGGCTTGATGGATTTTAAGTGGACATTGCCAACCCTACATAAGAGTTACACAATGCACAAATATTACCATTGAACATTAAATCTAACCTCAACTATTGCTAATATACAATCTCTAGAATTTTGTGTAAATTTAAAATTTATGATACAATCATATTAAATCAACTAAGCAGAAAGGTAATTGCAAAATTATATTATCATAATCACAACCAAACATGTAATTGCAATACCACGTGTTTCAAATTAATATTTGAAACCATAGTAGTTAAAATTTGTGGTCTAGTCGATCATTATGAACTGTCCCACTTTGGTCAGTTATTCTTTATTAAATTGAGTTATTGCAATTCAAATCAATTGCATATTCAATCGCAGTCTAAATAAACTAGTGTTAGGGTTAAACCCTCGGTGAGGAGTCTCAAACATGAGTTCTTCTGCTCTGATACCACTTTGATACAAGACAATTAATCACATGCTCTAAAAGCTCGAACTGATAGAGCATGACGAATCAATCCCTTTATCTCATAGCCCAAGCCCTATATCTCATGGGTTAGGACCTCGGTCGAACCCCCCTCGTGGGCCCCTCTTCACATAGGTTCTGCTTCACATGAGTCACCCGCTTCACACGGGTGGGGCCTGCCTCACACGGGCCGCTCACCCCGAGTGTACTCCTACATCCCATAGGCCACTCTACTCGAGTCTGATGTGAAAATGCCCCTGCATTAATAAATTAGCTAATGCACATGCCACCTCATGCCAGCATGGCTAACAAGTGTATCCAAGCCATCCATCAAAAGGTACCACTTTATAGATTCCCAACCCCAAGAATCTGGATGGTCCACTAGTCAGGTGGGCCACAATTAACTGAACACATGTACAGTTATAAAAGATCTGTGAAGTTTTCTAACCCATCAATTTATTTCTCATATCATGGCACACCTACTGAATGGACCACCTTTATCTTTGGGCAGTAACAGCTACAAGGTGAGGTCCACCTGATGGATGTATTGGATATTTCACCCTACCATTCCAGCATGGTGTGGCATGTGCATTAGCTGACTTGTACACGTGTCTGGGCTTAGAAAAGCTCATATTACATAAGATAGTGCTTGTCTTTCTAAATCAGTGTGAGAATCTTTTCGGGAATACAGATCCAATTTATGTATTGCATGAGTAAATATAAACTAAGCAATTGCACAGTTTTATTTCGACTGTAGTAAGCTAATTTGAAAGAGCTGTTAAGTAATGGCAGCTTTGAGACCCATGAGGTATGAACATTACCAAATGCATGGATTATGGATTCTATTGAAGAGGACTTCTTACGGAGGCTGGGAGTCTGGTTACAGAAGATCCAATTGCAGAAAACCTCAATGTGCTTTAGATGTGATTGCTAAAGTAACCCATCTACAATGAGGCTTTGGGTTTCCCTGTGACTGAATAGTTGAGCCTCTGTCTTGTTTTAATGGCCCCAAATTACACAACGTCGAGGTCAGAGGTTTAACATTCATGCATAGCTATTTAAAAAGAAAAAGGTAGGCCTGTCAATGGGCCCTGCTTGGGCTGCATAAGAGCCTGTCAGCCCTGCCCGTTTAAGTTTTCAAGGGCATTTTTGTCAATATCAAGCATGATTGGGCACTCCAAACGAACAGTCTATATCTTGCACAAAAAAGAGGGTGGCCGGGCTTGGGCTCGGGGGCCATGCATAATCATCACGGGCCAGACTGGGCCTGTTTTGTTTGACCCGGACTTGGGCCTGGATTTTACTTTGCAGGCTGGGTTTGGACAGACCTCAGTCCAACCCATTGACAGCCCTTCAAAAAAAAAAAAAAAAAGAAGAAGAAGAAGAAGAAGAAGAAGAAGAAGAAGAAGAAAGGAAACAAGAAATGGGAAAACTACGATGGCAAGACAACCAGACAACTGAGTCGGGATAATGGGATTTGATGTTCGAGTAAGCTGACCCTCTAGGATTTGGATCTGTGCGTCCAGGTTGTTGAAGATATCCCGCAACCAATACCTTTGGACATGCCAATGGTCCTGATAAAGCCCCAACAGGCGTGCCCAACTGGTGAAGTTTACAAGGCAATGCTAAATTCAGTATATCTACAGCTCCTTGTGTTGTTTGAGTTATACATGTGCAGCTCCTTTTCTGAGAACACTTTCAAATGTGCAGCACCTTCGGCTGGATCAAAGTAGTTTAGTTGATCCTTTGACCTTGCTGGAGAAGATTACACAAATGGGGATTTCTCAAGATGTTTGTATCAATGATTTGGGTATGCAGTTCCGTTTGGAAGATATATGGTTCTTTTCCTGTTTTCATTTTGTCGTTTCTTTGGGCATATGACAATTGATTCTATGTTAATCTGTGATCTTTTCAGAGCCTCCAGCATTTGAATCCCAGCTTAGAGGCTTTGGAAGCTAACAACATCCTCATTTTTAGGCATAGTTGTTATTAGCTTCCAAAGCCTCTAAGCTGGGATTCATAATATGGACAGTTTAATTAGAAAACTTGAATTCCATGTATGCAATTGCTAAATAACTTCCAAGTGTCTGTGTATCGTACATCACACTCTCCCGGAGTGTCAAATTTTTTCTCTTACTAATTTACCAGTGGGAATGATTTCATGAATAGTTTGGACATACGGTACATACAACATCATGTTGGACACTGAGAAGGTTGAAACTGTAGGAATTTTCCTCGCCACTTTTTCCAGCTGTTACTTCAGTTTTGGATCTGCTCTTTTTTTTTTTTTTTTCATGCTCATGTCCAAACATGAGTTGACAAAATGGATGGTGTGTATTTTTTACAAGCATCATGGTAGGTGTTGCGAGATGTCTTAAATCTGAGTCCTTTCGCAACTGGGATGCGGAAAGGAGTTTCACGGATTTCGTGTCGCAAGTCCTTTCGCAATTGGGATGCGAAAGGAGTTTCGCGGATTTTGTGACGCAAGTCCTTTCGCAACTGGGATACGAAAGGGAAGTTGCCAAAACTATAAATTGGGGTCCCTAGGGCTATTCTAATATGATTCCAAGACTTCCTAAAGGTATTCTAAAGGGTTCTAGGGTTATCAAAGGGTGTAGCAAGGGTGAGATTCGAGTTGTTCGAATCGGGTAAGTCCTTTCTATTTGTAATTGATGCTTTCATAGTGGTGATCTGTCGCTTTGTGCCGTGGTTTTTTCCCGGAAGGGTTTTCCACGTTAAATCTGCGTGTTCTCTTTTTTGTGTGTGTGCTTGGTGCCATTGGATTGCTATCCTAGATCTAGATCTGTGTGATTCCGCAGGTCAAAAATCCCCAACAAGTGGTATCACAGCTTGAGTTCGGTTGGGGCACAGATCTGAATCTGAGGGATTAGTAATAATGGCGAGCGCCAGGTATGAGATTGAGAAGTACTCAGGGAAAAATAATTTTGAGTTATGGAAGATCAAGATGATGAGTTCCTTAATCAAACAAGGCGAAGATGGTGCTCTTGAGGAGCGGAAGTCCACTATGACTGATGGTGATTGGAATACTCTTGATAAGAAGACTTTATCATTGATCCGTTTATGTCTCACAGATAAGGTTCTCTACAACGTCATGAGGGAGAAAACTGCGGCTAAGTTATGGGCGAAGTTAGAGGATGTCTATGCGAAGAAATTCTCTGAAAATCGCCTACACTTGAAGCGGCAGTGGTATAGCTTCAAGATGGCAGAGGGTGGAGATCTAAAGGCTCACATCATCAACTTTAATAAATTGGTTTGCAAATTGCTGGATATGGAGGAAGTGATGAAAGATTAAGAACAAGCATGTATGTTGCTGAATTCTCTCCAGGCGTCCTATGAGTCATTCAAGGACACTATGTGCAGCATGAATAAAACCCTAAGTGTCGACACTGTTATCTCAGCCCTTCAAGGGAAGGCTATGAGACAGCTAGATAGCAACATGGGGACATCTTCTGATGCACTGTTTACAGTGGGTAAGAATTCTGAACAAGGTACAGGTTCTTCAGGTTTTAGATCCAAATCCAAGGGCAAGGGCAAAGGAAAGGTAAAGTGCTGGAATTGTGGGAAGGAAGGACATGTGAAGAGGGATTGTGAAAATCCTAAATCTAAGAGGGAAAATTCTGAGGCTTCATGCAGGGAGGCTAACACTGCCACGTCAGATGAATCGAGTGGATGTGATGGTGATGTTTTGTCTGTGTCTTCGCTCAGACGGTCATACGATGATCGTAAGGACGAGTGGATGCTAGACACAGGGGCATCTTTTCACATGACTCCTCATCGGAGTTGGTTCACCAGCTACAGGGAGTGCGATGGTGGACAGGTGTTTATGGGCTATGGCTTTGCCTGTAATGTTGTGGCTGTTGGTACGGTGCACATCAGGATGTTTGATGGGGTGGAGCGTACCTTGACAGATGTGAGGCACGTTCCTAATTTGAAGCAGAATCTGATTTCTCTTGGTGTACTTAAGGCAAAAGGATGCAAGTACACATGTATTGATGGTGCTCTTAAAGTATCTATGGGGGCACGGTAATCATGAAAGCGCAACGACTCGATCATGTTTATAGGTTGATCGGGAGCACTTCAAAAGGTGGAGCTACAGTGGATGTAGCGAATTCCACCTTTGCACGTGTGTGCATGATGGGCATGACCACATGAGCGGGCAGGGCAGGAAGGCTGAGACGTGCGGACAGGGATACAGAGCAGGTGGAGCAGCCACCTGTGTGAAGAATCATACGGCATGATCGCAGGATATCGGCGTGGTACATGGACGACTCTAATATCACAGAGGATTCATCTTCTATTCTGATGGCTCTAGGTGAGCCTGGTGCTGAGAAGTGGAAGGTGACTATGGGCGATGTGATGGATTCGTTGTACCAGACCGACATATGGGAGCGGGTGGAGCTTTCAGTGGGCCGGTGAGCGGTTGGATGCAAGTGGACTTTCAGGAGGATACAGTATAGATATAGGGCGAGGTTGGTAGCGAGGGGTTATTCTCAGAGATAAGAGATCGGCTTCTCAGAGATATTCGCGTCGACGGTATAGCAGGTATCTATCAGATCCGTGATTGGCGCTGGTTGGCCAATGTGATCTTGAGCTATGATGTGAAGCAGAAATTAGAGAAGAAGTCAAGAAGCTACACGGTTGAAGATTGAAGACATGGTGGAGATTGTTGCGAGATGTCTTAAATCTGAGTCCTTTCGCAACTGGGATGCGGAAAGGAGTTTCGCGGATTTCGTGTCGCAAGTCCTTTCGCAATTGGGATGCGAAAGGAGTTTCATGGATTTTGTGACGCAAGTCCTTTCGCAACTGGGATACGAAAGGGAAGTTGCCAAAACTATAAATTGGGGTCCCTAGGGCTATTCTAATATGATTCCAAGACTTCCTAAAGGTATTCTAAAGGGTTCTAGGGTTATCAAAGGGTGTAGCAAGGGTGAGATTCGAGGTTGTTCGAATCGGGTAAGTCCTTTCTATTTGTAATTGATGCTTTCATAGTGGTGATCTGTCGCTTTGTGCCGTGGTTTTTTCCCGCAAGGGTTTTCCACGTTAAATCTGTGTGTTCTCTTTTTTGTGTGTGTGCTTGGTGCCATTGGATTGCTATCCTAGATCTAGATCTGTGTGATTCCGCAGGTCAAAAATCCCAACAGTAGGCTCCACCCAACTTCTGATCGACCCTACTGTCTAGTGGAAAACATGACATCTAGGCGGTTTGGCGTTCACGGATGTCACAGCTCTGTAGGCCCCACCATGATGTATGTGTTTTATTCACACTTTTCATCCATTTTTTTTTCTGCTCATTTTAGTGTATGAGTTCAATAACGATATTGATCCAAATCTCACCTGGACCACACCACAGGAAAACAATGTTGATTGAACATCCACCATTAAAAACTTTCTAGGGCCCACGATATTGTTTATTTGCCATTCAACCTATTGACAAGGTCACACAAACCTGCATGAGTGTAAAACACAAATATCAACTTAATAAAAACTTACGTCCCCGCAAAGAAGTTCTCAGTGTGGTAAGCATTCAGTTCCCAATGTTTTTTGCGGTGTGGTCCACCTGAGGTTTGGATTTGCCTCATGTGGATAATGAGGCCCCATTCGGATTCCATTTGAATTTGACAATTCCAATCTTTAATTCTCATTTGAATTTGAAATCATTTTCAAATTCAACCTATAATTAATGTTGTCTAATTGGGACTTTATTGTAATGCTTATTTAATTGAACGCAATCCAATCCTTGGAAGGGGCTGAGAATTACAATTATCCTTCAATCGTGCTTTTCTTCTATCTTTCCCAATTATCTTTCTCCTTGTTCTATTCTAATCTGTCTTCCTTATCTCTCAATTGACTTCTCATATCTTATTCAATTCTATTTCTTTCACACATTTGGTTAGGGCGTGTTTGGATTCACGTTTTGGTTGTATTGTATTGTATTCTGGTACTGTTCACGTATACGTTGGGCGATATTGAGAATACATCCAGTAGAAACGTGCCACTAACCAATGTTTGAATAGGACGTATTGTTCTAGCATGTATACAATTTCATGTCAGATCAATGTTTGGAAACGACGTAAATGGGTCACACACTGTATATACATATAGATATTGGTAGTCTGTGTACTATGAAGCGTATTAGTACATGCTCAGACATTCTATCTCAAACGGGGCCCAGTCTTATTGTTGAGATTAATCCGTACGGTCCAACACGATCTGGTACATGAATGATGACCGTTCTACCAGTGTCTCCACTTGGATTCACCTTGTAAATGGTATGGATGTCATAAAAAATGTTGCTGTGTCCTTATAATCTATGACACTGTACACGTTAACAACTTGGTTCTTCAATATGTGCCCGGATGCTGGGGAAACATTTTCCAGGACTAAGAAGACCATGGGCCCCACATGGGTTATCAGCCATTTGGAAGGATCATGACCGTTCATCCGTTATCACCCTGTTCGATTGACGTCTTTAACGGCATGGATGTCCTTTCCAATGACACAATTTCACAAAAAGTAAATTATCCTGATCGTTCATCGCTATTCCACGGTGAAGATCAAATATCAGTGAATATATTTCACTATTTGGAAATTTCAAAAAAAAAAAAAAAATTCTGCCAAATAGTTCAAAAACATCAACATGTCAATGTGTGATCGGTGTATCCTGATGGGGATTTTCTCCTCATTGTTGGTATCGATGAAATCAAACAGGTTTCGATATCATCGATAATTGCAGAATTTTTCACTGCTGGTTGCTGGACTGTTTTTTGTCCTGTCGATATGATCGAGAGTGGCTCGATGGCATCGATAATTGTTGGAATTTTCACCCCTGGTCACTGGACAGTTTTGGTCCTGTTCCGATATCATCGAGAGACCTGTCAATGATATCGAGGCTGTCATCGAGAGTGGCTCGATGGCGTCGACGAGTTCCGCAGATGCGATTGTGGAAATGCAGATTTTGCGAATTTTGTTTCCTATTTAGGTTACACCTTTTTCTATTCTTATATATATGGGTGTATCCGGGATTAGGGTGTATTCTAGGGCATTCTAAGTTTCCTAAAGGTTTTCTAGGAGGCCTTAGGACTATCAAAGGTGTGAGGAGAGAGAGAGAGAGAAAGAGAGAGATGAAGTTTGTAGAAGGGAGATTCTGCTCGTAGAGGTGATCTACTTCGCAGTCCACGTCTCAGCGTTTCTACGTACTCGTAATCGGTGAGATCTCTCCATTTTCTCTTGTTTCTCTTATTGTTTATCCACTCCTGCGTGAGTGAAGAAGGTTTGATCCAAGCGGTGTGTGCTTGGGATCGGTTGTAACGTTCTACTTTATAGTGGATTGTTGATCTGGACGAGGTCCCGTGGTTTTTACCTCTTTGAGGGTTTTCCACATAAAAATCCCTGGTGTGATGTGGTTTATGCTTTGATTGTTTTTCATTGCATTGTTGTTCCATAATTCTGGTTTGTTTCGAGGGGCTAGATCCTAAGGTTTTGTGCAAGGCCCCCAACAAAGTGGTATCAAAGTTAAGTTCATTGAATGGGTAGGATCGGTTTTGAATTATGGAAGGTGACTCATCAAGGATGATCAGCCTCCATGGTTCTAACTGGACCATATGGAAGGCTAAGATGGAGGACTTGCTTTATTGCAAGGACCTATATTCTCCAATCTTAGGCATATAAGCAAAATCCAAGGATATGACTGATGATGATTGGAAGAAGATGGACCGAAAGGCGGTGGGGTTTATTAGACAATGGTTGGATGATTCTGTATTCCACCATGTGTCTACAGATACCTTTGCCGCTAGCCTATGGTTGAAATTACAAGGGCTGTATGAGAGGAAGACAGCCGGTAATAAGATTTTTCTAATAAGGCGACTTGTGAATCTCAAGTTCAAGGATGGTGGTTTTGTGGCCGAGCACATGAATGAGGTCAGCAATGTAGTGAACCAACTCTCCTCTATGAAGATGGTCCTGGATGATGAATTGCAAGCTTTACTTTTGCTAAGTTCATTGCCTGACAGTTGGGAGACATTGGTGGTGTATCTAAGTAACTCCGCGCTAGACGGAAAGATATCCATGAAACATGTAACTAGCTGTTTCTTCAATGAAGAGACAAGGAGGAAGTCTCAGGGGTCTACTCAGCAAGAGGCTCTTGTGACACAGGAACGGGGGAGAGAAAAGAATAGGAAGGGTGGGAAGGCCCGAGATAAATCGAGGGGCAAGTCGAGTAATAGAAAGGATGTTGATTGCTGGAACTGTGGCAAGAATGGCCACTACAAGTATGAATGTCGTGGTAAGAAGAACGACAAGAAAGGAAAAGGGAAGGAAGATGAATCAGATTCCACTGCGGTCGCTTCAGATGGCGATGTTGTAGTTATTCTTTCTGCAAATCATGATGTATGTCTCATGGCTACGAGTCAGGACACCGACTGGGTGATAGACTCGAGAGCTTCTTTTCATGCGACTCCATGCAGGGACTTCTTCACAAGCTACAAGTCAGGTGACTATGGGACTGTGAATATGAGAAATTCTGGCGTATCAAAGATCGTGGGAGTCGGTGATATTTGTGTGAAGACCGGTGTGGGCTGCACATTGGTTCTCAGGGATGTGAGGCATATCCCAGACCTTCGCCTCAACTTGATGTCGACGGGAAGGTTGGATGATGATGGCTATGAAAGTCGATTTGCTGGTGGGCGATGGAAGCTCATCAAGGGTTCGTTGATTGTGGCCAGAGGAAAGAAGTGTTGCACCCTTTACAAGACAAGTGTCAATATGTGTAAGGATGGGTTGAACGCAGCGGAAGATTCAGCTATTGACATGTGACACAGGCGTCTAGGCCACATGAGTGAAAAGGGGCTTCAACTACTAGCGAGGAAGTGGCTCCTTCCAGACGTGACAGGTACACCTCTCAAAACCTGTCTTGATTGTTTATCAGGGAAACAACATAGAGTTTCATTCGTTAAAACTGCTTCTCATGTTAATAAATTGCATGCATTAGATTTGGTTTATTCTGATGTTTGTGGTCCTATGAGGACAAAAACCTTGGGTGGGGCATTGTATTTTGTTACTTTTATAGATGATGCATCTAGGAGGGTTTGGGTTTATGCTTTGAAATCCAAGGACAAGGTCTTTGGTGTGTTTAAATTGCTTCATGCTATGGTTGAGAGAGAGACAGGTAGATCATTGAAGTGCATCCGCACTGACAATGGTGGTGAATACATTGGCGACTTTCATGAGTACTGCAAGTCCCTGGGTATACAGCATGAACAGACGGTTCCCAAGACCCCCCAGCATAATGGTGTAGCTGAGCGAATGAATCGCACCATTGTTGAGAGAATCAGATACATGTTATCCCATTCGAAATTGCCCAAGACGTTCTGGGGAGAAGCAATGCACACGGCGGTGTATTTGATAAACAGGTCTCCATCAGCCCCGTTGAATGGAGAAGTGTTTGAGAAGGTGTGGACTGGACAGGATCCATCGTACAGTCATCTCAGGGTGTTTGGATGCAGGGCATCCGTTCACATACCAAAGGACGAGAAGTCCAAGCTCGATATGAAGATCAGGCAGTGTGTATTCTTAGGGTACGGTGATGAAAAGTTCGGTTACAGATTGTGGGATCCGACCGAGAGGAAGCTCGTCAGGAGCAGAGATGTGGTTTTCTTTGAAGATCAGTGTATAGAAGACATTGGTAAGCCAGAGAAGAACCAGCCTAGTTCAGGTGAGTTAGAGGACATGGATCCGATTACTCCTCCCGTGGTGCCTGATGACGGGGGAGTACAGTAAGGTGCAGAGGACGAGGGAGTTCCTTCAGAATATGGACTAGGGAGCAGCCCCCACTTGATCCACCTGTTGAACCACTGGTGAGGAGGTCATCTAGGGACAGATAGCCGTCTAAGAGGTACTCGCCGCATGAGTACATTATGCTAACCGATGGGGGAGAGCCAGAAGATTATTCTGAGGCCCTAGCCGACGAGCATAAGGGGGAGTGGTTGAAAGCTATGCAAGAGGAGATGGAATCCTTGCATATGAACCACACCTATGACATGGTGAAACTGCCTAAGGGCAAGAAAGCTCTGAGCAACAAGTGGGTGTTCAGAAAGAAGATTAAGCAGAAGAATTCATAGACGAGGTTCAAGGCCAGACTTGTAGTGAAAGGGTTTGGTCAGAGGAAAGGCATAGACTTCAAGGAGATATTCTCACCAGTGGTGAAGATGACATCCATACGGGTGTTGCTTGGGTTGGCGGCTAGCATGGATCTGCAGATAGAGCAGTTAGATGTTAAAACTGTCTTTCTCCATGGTGACCTGGAAGAAGAGATCTACATGCACCAACCAGAGGGGTTCGAAGTCAAGGGCAAAGAGCATATGGTGTGTAGGTTGAGGAAGAGCTTGTACGGGCTGAAACAAGCTTCACGACAATGGTACAAAAAGTTTGACTCGTTCATGTTACAGTATGGGTATGACAGAACGGAGTCGGACCACTGTGTGTTCACACACAAGTTCTCAGATGGTGATTTCTTAGTTCTTCTCGTATACGTTAATGACATGCTCATGATGGGAAAAGACATCAAGAAAATCGACAGGCTGAAACAGGAGTTGGGCAAGTTTTTTGCGATGAAAGACTTGGGCCCGGTTAGACAGATCCTAGGAATGGAGATAACTCGTGACAGAAGCAGCAGGAAGCTTTGGCTATCACAAGAGTGGTATATTGAAAAAGTCCTAGAGCGGCTCAATATGAATGCAGCGAAGCCGGTCAGTACTCCACTAGATGGTCACTTCAAATTGAGCGACAGACAGTGTCGCAAGACAAAGGCAGAGGTGGAAGAGATGCAGAAGATACCATACGCGTCAGTTGTAGGAAGTTTGATGTATGCTATGGTGTGTATATGCCCAGACATAGCATATGCGGTTGGTGTTGTCAGCCGGTATCTTGTCAATCTTGGTAAAGAACATTAGGCAGCGGTGAAATGGATACTGCGGTATCTAAGAGGCTCATCCAAGTTGAGCCTATGCTATGGTGACGGAAAACCTGTGTTAGAGGGCTACACAGATGCAGATATGGCAGGCGACATAGACTCCAGGAAGTCTACATCGGGGTTCATGTTCACGTTTGCAGGGGGAGCAGTTTCTTGGCAGAGCAAGCTACAGAAGGTCATAGCATTTTCGACGACAGAAGCCGAGTACATTGCAATCACAGACGCATGTAAAGAGATGCTTTGGATGACGAGGTTCCTACAGGAACTTAGCCTGAAGCAGGAGGAGCACGTAGTCTATTGCGATAGTCAGAGTGCTATACACTTGAGCAAGAATCCAAGTCAGCATTCCAAGTCGAAGCACATAGAGATTCGGTATCACTGGATCAGGGATACTTTGGAACAGAATGTGTTACAGCTTGAGAAGGTCCACACGGACAATAATGGGTCAGACATGATGACCAAGGCTTTGCTCAAGGGCAAGTTTGAGGTTTGTAGAAACCGGGCTAGCTTGAAGAAGGTGGATTCTTCCTGAGTCGAAAAGGGGAAGATTTGATGGGGATTTTCTCCTCATTGTTGGTATCGATGAAATCGAACAGGTTTCGATATCATCGATAATTGCAGAATTTTTCACTGCTAGTTGCTGGACTGTTTTTTGTCTTGTCGATATGATCGAGAGACTTTCAGATCATATCGAGGATGTCATCGAGAGTGGCTCGATGGCATCGATAATTATTGGAATTTCCACCCCTGGTCGCTGGACAGTTTTGGTCCTGTTTCGATATCATCGAGAGACCTGTCGATGATATCGAGGCTGTCATCAAGAGTGGCTCGATGGCATCGACGAGTTCCGCGGATGCGATTGTGGAAACGCAAATTTTGGGGATTTTGTTTCCTATTTGGGTTACACCTCTTTCTATTCTTATATATATGGGTGTATCCGGGATTGGGGTGTATTCCAGGGCATTCTAAGTTTCTTAAAGGTTTTCTAGGAGGGCTTAGGGCTATCAAAGGTGTGTGAGAGAGAGAAAAAAAAGAGAGAGAGGAAGCTTGTAGAAGGGAGATTCTGCTCGTAGAGGTGATCTACTCCGCAGTCCACGTCTCAGCGCTTCTACATCCTTGTAATCGGTGAGATCTCTCCGTTTTCTCTTGTTTCTCTTATTGTTTATCCACTCTTGCGTGAGTGAAGAAGGTTTGATCCAAGCGGTGTGTGCTTGGGATCGGTTGTAAATTTCTACTTTATAGTGGATTGTTGATCTGGACGAGGTCCCGTGGTTTTTACCTCTTTGAGGGTTTTCCACGTAAAAATCTCTGGTGTGATGTGGTTTATGCTTTGATTGTTTTTCATTGCATTATTGTTCCATAATTCTGGTTTGTTTTGAGGGGCTAGATCCTAAGGTTTTGTGCAAGGCCCCCAACATATCCAACCCCTTTTGAATGTCTCTGAAAAAACAGTGCACGATAAAACAAACAGACCCAACCATCATGTTTTATATATATAAAAAAATCCTAAAAAAACATATATATATAAAAACAAAATGTAGTTATTTCATTCTCGTTAGCCATACATATACTAGAACCGACAAAACAACCTGATACCGGCATAAAAAAGCAACAATCCAAGCATCATACGAAGAAGCGGAGCCATACAAGATTCGTATCCAACTTTATCAACAGGCACCCTCTCAGCCAGGCCATCTTCAGGGACATTCCTGGTGCCAATTAGGATTCGATCTGTGTGAGCGGATACATAGTTGCCACTGTCCATTGTTGAGGGAAGATGAGATGCACGAACAGCCCCACTTCCGGTTGTATGTCGCGCGGTTTGATCGGTGAAAGAAGCCTAAATGATATAGAAAACAGTAAATAATTCACCCACCCAAGAGAAGGATATGATATAATCTTCACCGTTTTGACTAACCAAATTTCAGAGAATATGAAATAAACAGTATCCTACAAACCTGATACTCATTCCAGGCTTTCGTAGCATCTTCAAAAGTCTTCAACGACTTGTGTCTGCATCCACTAAATCCGTTAACTTGAGCATTGCATGCATCCCATGTTGCGTAGATCCCGGGATTCCTCCTCGCAAACACCACATAATATTTTTGCTTCATCCCACTGCAAGAATTAATAAATGCCTTTACCGGTAGGATATCTGAATTGACAAAAAAAATAAAAAAAATAAAACTGAAAAATAAAAGAAATTTCATCTTCCTTTTGCCTCTACTTGTACTATGTAATCTCCATATTATCAGACTTTCAAAGATGTTGGCACCAAATTTCGTGGATGCAGAATCAGGTTGCGAATTGATCCCCACAGCCACCTTTGCAAATAAAATGAAATGTTCAGGTCAACAACGTTCCACAAAACTCGTTCAAACATTGACAATATTATTAAATCTCATTACCACGTGGATAAATTTGCAAACACGGGCGAGCTTCAGACCTTTCACTAATCTCAATGCCCTGGACTAAAAAATAATCTGTCAAGTTTAATGCAAGTGAAAAATGTATCAGTCCATAATGATATATTCATATTGAGAATTAACATTAAAAGCTTCTCAAAAGCAGAATTATTACCAATATTACTTTGATTTTCTTTACAAAGAGACGAAGTAAACCAGGTGATTTACACGAAAACAATAAACTGTATCAGTCTTACATTGAATCTCTCTTAGCAGAGCGTTGTATATTTCAGAAAATATATGAGGAAGGTAAAGAGAATTTCAAATAAAATTTGCCATATATCCTTCTGAGACAGTTAAAGTTCAGAAATTGCATTGAGCAATGCAACAACCCACCAAATTCATCTTGAGTATATGAAGGTTTGGGTATCTTGGGGGAGTGGGGTTAAAGAAAACTACAACTGAGCTCTTGCAAATTCAACAAATCAGACTGAACATATAACACCCTGTACCTTTGGTACACGGGTGTTACCTCTGAGAACCCTGATTATAGGGATTAAGGACGATTAAACCAAGACTACTTAAACCTTACACGTGTAGTTCGGGACTTCCAGTCAACATTAAGGCCATCCACCAAGAGCTGTAGGAACCAAGTTGAGCCTGGCGCCAGTCACAAAGGTAAAACTCAACAAAACACATTAAGTTAAGGCGATTTATCGATAAGTTAACCAAGCCATAATGGGAAATACACCCACTAACGAACCAGGAAGAATAAATTGTGGCCAACCGAATTATCCACGTACTCTAGGCCCCCACTTAACCGTTGAGACCAACTATTAGGCCAATCCAGCCGTTGGTCTAGTGTACACTAGCCAAATAAGACCAAAAATGGCAGTACGACCCACCTGGGCCTCACATATGCCCCAAACTGGGCTGAGGGCTCTACGTAGGGACTCATAGAAGAATGGTCGATGTAGATTTATAACAAGCATTACATAAGACCCCACACAAGGTGCGTGTGCACCTTGGGTTATTGACCGACCCATTTGCAAAATGAAAAGGACTCTCTCCCACCATTTTCATCATTTGAAACGGATGGGTTTCAAACCCCTAAGTGAGCCACCCCGACCGTTTTTCGGGCAATCCAGACCGTCCACTTTGTCGGTGGGGTCCACCACAACAAAACCATATAAGGACTGGGCCCCCGAAAACAAACGAAGAGGATCGATATTGGCCGTCTGTTTTATCATGGACAACGGGATCCGCATAAAACAATCGGACCGCTGGAATAATGGGGAGGGCTGTGTCGGTTTACCTAGAGGTTTGCCGGCATTCACACGCCAGTCAAGGAGGGTCTTCTCTCTCAAACCAAAGATAGCCAGGCAATGAAGAATTACACGCCGAAACTATCCATTTCAGGAAAAATGGGTCTGGCACCGACGACCATTGCATGGGGATTTGCAGAGCCTATCCCAGCCGCTGGACCTCTCCTCTCCCTGCCTATAAATGGGGAGGTTCAGCTCCCTCAGACTCCACATGGGAAGAGAGAGAAAACAGAGAAAGGAGAAAAGCAGAGGGAGAGGAAGGAGAAAACAGAGGGTAGTAGTGCGTTTTTGGTGAGCTTGGAGCACACTGCCCCAACTCAGTCCGTGAAAACCGGATCGAGTCGAGTCAGTGTGGGACCACAACAACACCACTTGGGTGAGAAAGAGAAAGGAAAGAGAGAGAAAAGAGAGAAAGAAGAAGGGAAGAGTGGGAGTGTGGGCATTAGTTCGGCTAGGGAGGAAATAGGTCTTCCTCTCCCACTTTCTTCTTCATTTTTTTTTTCTCACAAACACCATATTTGGGCCAGAAAAACAGGAGGTAAACAGGGCTGTGAACCACCTCTGGATGGGGCGTCCCATCTTAGCCAAACTCGGGCTATCCCTGGGATGAAAACAGAGCCTCTGATGAACCCTCAAGTCAAGCTAAAAATGGCCCTGGGATGGGCCACATCTGAGCTGAAATCGAACCACCATCAGGGCCATTCATCAGACTGAAGCAAGACTGGAACCAGCCATGCTTTGGGTCGTGGGATGAGCCAAGAACCAGCCCACAAGCAGGCCATGCGACGGCTGGAAGTCGGGACTTGGGATGGCTTGAAAAC
Source organism: Magnolia officinalis (assembly GCA_021015155.1). NCBI lineage: Eukaryota > Viridiplantae > Streptophyta > Magnoliopsida > Magnoliales > Magnoliaceae > Magnolia > Magnolia officinalis. The sequence continues at coordinate 50,770,368 of JAJHSJ010000014.1, read as the reverse complement.
CAGGCCTAATATGGAGTTGAAACAACTGATCGTGCAGCCTAGAATCAACTAAATACTCAGCCAAAAGAAGAGTTAAAAAATAAAAAAAACCAAATAAAAAAATAAAAAAAACGACCTGAGCATGTTGGCAGAAGAAGTGGTAAACAGGCTTTGGGCCTCACGAAAGTTCAACTGGGCCTCACCAAATTGCAGGTGGGCCGCACCCTGCAACTACTGATCGGCTGCACCTGGTCCCCTCTTTCAGACCAGGAGGGCCACTCCCCATATAAATCACATTGGGCCACACCCTGTCATCATGGGCCCTGAAAATCGCAGGTGGGCCTCACTCGACATCATGTGGGCCGCACATTTTGGGTCGTCCCAGACGGACAACAAACCCTTAACGTGCGCTGGCCATCTGCCTTCGACCCATGGCGTCCAACCATCTGATGCTGGGCCTCTTATTTCAATATACAAGTATTCTTATATTATAATATGTACACGTGGTGGGCCCCATGCGGGACCCACGTTGATATGATATTTAGATATATATCAAATACATATGATATATAATATTTAAATATACATCAGATGCATGTGACGTTAATATAATATTTAAATATATATCAGATACATGTGATATATAATATTTAAATATAAGTATCAGCTGCATGTGGCGTTGATATAATATTTATATATATATAATAGACACATGTGGTGGGCCCCGTGTGAACCCACGTTGACGCAATCGCATCTGCACCGTCCCTTTGGATCGTACTTGTGAAAACCACCAAATGCATGTGTTAAAATCAGATCGTCCAAGGTCTGGACGTGGCCCACCTCACTGCAATGAACTCATGCACCATCCAAATCGTCTAGGTCAGGGGGCATGCATAATGATGTGGTTCATCCAAACCGTCCATCCTGTTGGAAGAGCCAGCCCTAGGGCTTGAGACAAAGAAAAATAAGATAGATTTGATACCATGTGGACCACACTGCAGAAAATAGTGGGATGAGCGTCCACCATTGAAGCCCTCTTAGGAGCACCAAAAATTCTGATCAATACAATGTTGCTATTCTTTTAAGCCAAAACCATATGATTGGACTGGATGGAAGATAAAACGTCGTGGCAGGCCCTATGGGCTTTCAACAGTAGAAATCGTTACCACCACTGTCATTTGTAGTACGGTCCAGGTGAGCGTTCTATTCGATTTATCCTCTTGAAGAATGCTCTAGATAGTGTCTAAAGACAAAATGCAATATACAACACGGTGAGCCCACTGGCCTATAGTATATGTATACCGTCCACCTAACATGATGCATGGGCTAGTCCCACTTGGGTCAAATTTGGACCCAACACCTTGGGCCAAAATGGGCTCAGTTCGGCCTATAGTGGTGAAGAGTTTGAGCCCAGTTGGGCCACCTTACTTGGGTAAATAGGGTGGGCCTAACGCAAAGCCTAGAAGGCCTTATTGTCCCTTCAGACCCTCACTTTAGTTGGACAAAACCATGAAAATGCTTGACAGATGTAAATTGTGATTTTAAGAGACTCGTTGGGTGACCCCGGGCCACAAGAAGACTCGGACCGAGTTCATGAACACTACCATACAGGTGATGACTTTCCCCTTGGGTTTTCCGTTTTCAAGCTAGCTAAACATAGTTTGTGCTAAATTGCCATCGTCAGTTTAAGGTCGTTGTGTTCATTACAAATATTATATTGTGATTCCATATGATAGGCCCACATGCTAGCTAACCTTTGAAAAATGATTACTATTCACATGTCTTGGTAATACATCAACAATCATTATTTAAAATTCTGATGCCTCCTTGCATGTTTTATTTGAAGTCATATGTTGTCACATGTTAACATGATTGCCTCTTTATATAATCTCTTAATGCTACATGTAATTGTATGCAAGCCACACTTAGGATGTAATTAGACAAAATGTGTGGGAAAATAGGACCCTTGGACTGGTGTCATTTTGATCAAGGGATCTTATTGAAACATCCCAAAGTGGAGAACCTCATGAGCCGAGGATAGTGGTCATGGGACACTATGCTTGAGCTGTCGGCCTACGCTGGGTGACGAGCCCCCCGTGGTGACCTTTGAGTTACTTAAATTGGCTGATTGTAACTAGATTAATAACGGTTGGCTAATCATGCATTCATAGCATATTGGCGATGACGGATGGCTAATTCTGGATGCTGTAGCACGTGCCCTGGAGTTGTTAGGGTATCGTTTCGCTAGCTCCCAAACCATCGACTATCGACCCTTTTCCGACTGGATGATCATTCCCAGGTCGATGATTGCATGGGTGACGAGCCCAAGTCCGACTGGATGTGCATCCCCAGGTCGATGTGCATTCATACATCCATGCATCTAATAAGATTGCATATTGCCTGTTTTGAATTATTGCTTTGTTTTCCTTTAAACTATGTTTGCTAAGGCGACGATGTGTAATCTTGAGAGGAATTTACACTGAGCTGGCTACTCATTCATCTACTATCCAACCGTACAAAGTATGCAGGGATGGATGTAGAGGATGACGGTGCTGGCCTTGATGGTGCGACTGTGGAGCCCGAGGGAGAGTACTATGATGACAAGCTGCAACAAGAAGCAACGGCGTATTTTGGGATTAATTAGTAGTTCAATATTTTAATTTCAGTGGTTTGGTATTTTGGAACTAATGGAAATTTTGTAACTAAGACCCCCAGCTAGGTGGGTTAAATATTTGGGCTTATATGATTATCTATGCTTCGTTTGGCTATCGCACTCTGAGTTTGTATTTCCACTGGTTGTTCTCTGATTTATCAACTCTTGGATTTTTGAAGCGAGCCTCGTACTCGGGTTTTAGAAATCGGGGCGTGACAGAACATTACCTTTAAAAATTTAGAAGATGTAGAGTAATAAACAATGTTTGCATTCACTCAGGTTTAGGCCCCTTATGATTATCATAAACAGCTAACCTTTATCCCAACTGATTTCTGTCTACAACATGCTCTCTGTACTGATTACGTTAGGACCTTAAATGAGACAAATATGTATAATTATTGTAGGAACCAAACTAATAAACCTCAGCTGGATTATGAACTTTCACAATACTAGTTATAGTATCAAGAAATTTTGATAGATCAAAAAAAGAGTTTCTCAAAAGTAGAGACATTACCAGTAACAATCCGAGATAACCGTAAGGGAGGAGCGTCTTAATCCACGTCAGTTACCCATGACAAAGGTATATCAGTATAACTTTCAGAACAATAACCAGCAAAACCAATGTACAACAGAGATGAATAAAAAAAACATCATATTGACATATCAGGTTAGTGACATAAAATCAGTAAGACATAATAGCAATCACTGTCCCGATCATTGTTTGAATCCAATGACATAAGAAATAGACTGAAATGTATCTCCACTATCAAAAAAAGATAGGGAGATTGGTACAGAAATACTGTATAAGTCTACAGTTTCAACCTGCAAGTAGTATCAATAGTATGATGATAACAGCTTCGCAAACAGTTAAAATAAAACAGTCCATCCAGTACAACATTAGCAGTGCTGCTCTAGCAGCATATGTATCATCCAAAGCAGATAAAAGTTAACAAATCCAAACCGAGCCATGACAAACTCAGGCAAAAAAAAGTTAATACAGCAAACCATCCAAAAAAACTATCGATCTAAATAAGAAAAAAGTCAAGTGATATAAACCACGTGCCACATTCTCAATCCGCACCACAACGAGGAAGGATCACGTTTTCTATCCATTCCTTCCTGCATTCATGACCCATCTTTATAAAATACCCAGCACTGACTACATCAGTCTACAAGAACCTTGCAGCACGGAGTTGGTCTTTATGTGAAAGACCATCCACCTCTTCCAGGATACCCAGCAACCGCTGAACGCGCGCCATGGTTTTTCCCTGACCCAATGTAATGGTCAGGTTGTTAACGGCTTCAACCACTTCCCCCATCTTCCCGCTGATATGTTCACTCGGCCTGCTCCTCCGCCCACGGCTTATCTCACTCCCCTCTGTGCGGCTATGATGAGAACCTGAAGTGGCTTTCATTGGACTTTTGTTAGCACGTTTTGCCCGATTTAATAAGGATCCATCACCACCTTGAACTCGGGAAGGGGGCCTGCAGTCTTCCTCGTCAGAGGATGACAAATGTACTGTCTGGGAAAACCCCTCATCCGACTCATCGTCAGAGTTGAACTCGTCACAGCCGCACCTTTTCCCTAATATCAGAGAAGAATATGCAGTACTAGCAAATTCACCGTGGGCATAGTCATTGCCAAACATGAACGCGAGGTCGTCACATCTTTCAATATGTTTGCCTCGCACCCGTTCGACGTAGGGGTATGTCTGTACACACAAAGGCAGAATGTTTTCATCAATTTTGTAAAATCAAACTGTACAAACTTTAAAAGCATTTATATGTGAAGATCATACCGCGATGTATCTATCCCATACATCCTCTGTAGCAAGAACCATCTTGTTCTGTTCGTCCCATCCAAAACACGAGGCATTGAGCATGTCCTTAATTGCCCAGTACAGCCTTTTTAGGGTCCGTAAGCGATTAAAATATGATGGTTCTCTAGAAAAATGCTACAAGTATCATAAATTACTTTAATTGTGGCCTTGTATGCTTTGGATTTAAACCCGATGTCACTTTTAAGTCCTAGGTTCACCTGTTCCACCAATCCATCAACCAATGTGTTATCCATGTTGTCTGTCCATTGAAGTCTACTAACTTTATGTGGACTGCCTACACTACGCCCTGGCTGGGATACACATTTTGGGGATGACCCTTTGCGGGAGGGCGTATGCTTTTTCTTAAGAGTTCCAATATATTCAGATGGTGAACTCGAGCACTGGTTTGAAGCAACACCCTTCTTTGAAGGTGACGGCTCCGTATCTTTCTTTCTCGAGTCCTTGACAGTGCTCCTTAGAAAATTCATAGAACCTACAAGCAGAAAATGTAAATAGAGATATAATAGTTACAGTCAAGTAATGCAGTATATTAATGACTCATAGACAGATATATTCCATCGCCCGAGCTACCTTGAACATCAAACTTCATGACTAGTCAAGTTAATATGTCTTTCAAAGATGGTGCATTCATCAATGCATATTTGTCAGAATCTTCGATTCATTGGATGACCCGATTGAGATAGCTGCTAGACAAATATTTAAAGGCAAGAGCCAGTGCCAGTATGTTTTAAGTCAATTTATAATTCTCAAAAACTTCCAACATAGGGTCTCATATTCATCATCTAAGAGATTCATCGTGGTGTGTTTCAAAGATAATTGTGAATGGATGGTTTATGCATCTAAGGTGAATGATGCGAGGATATTTAAAATAAAGACTAACACGTCCAAACACACATGTGGCATGTCATGAATGAAGAGTGATCACTGACAAGCAAGTAGTAAGTTGGCCAGTGAGTTAGTTATTAGTTGTATTGAGTAGCGCATGAGATTAAGGTTGAGTGATATTATATTGGCTATGTAGGAAAAATATAATATTCTTATCAGCTATAAGAAGGTTTGGTAGTCTAATGCGATCGTAATCAAGCACGTAATGGGATCTTATGAAGACTCTTAAAATGAACTCCCAGTCTATTTGCATGAGCTAAGGAGGGCCAACCCAAGGACGGTAACTGCCGTGATTGTTAACCCACAGACGAGCAGGTTCGAGAAATGTTTTGTTGCTCTCGGACAGTGCGTTAAAAGTTTTCAAACTTCTTTGTGAAGGTTGTTTGGCCATCGACGGAACACACCTAAAAGGTAAATACAAGGGTATTCTATTCGTGGCTATAGCCTTTGATGGAGACTATCATATCCTACCAGTAGCATTTGGTATCAAGGAATCAAAGAACAGTATCAGTTAGAATTGGTTTCTTACCCATCTCAATTGTATGTTATGGTATCTTCCGAGTCTTCTCATTATATCCGAGTCTTCTCATTATATCTTCCCCAAAGTCTTCCGATATGAAATCCATGGCTACTATGCCTACCATATCTATAAAACTTGGTTGACACATTTAAAGATAAGTTGTTGAAAAAATATTATTGGTTGACTGTAAAGATGTACATGAAGGCTGCCTTTGAAAAGTTAATGCGCGATATCAAAATGGCTAAGCCCCTAGTACATGCATGGTTGACATAAATATGATACAAAAGATGGACATCTTCGCATTTTCTACGAAAAATATTTAACTTGGTCACTACTAACATATCAGAGTACATTAATGCTTTGTTCAAATAAGTAAGAGAGTACCTTGTGACCATACTGATAGAAAAGGACAAATTTAAGATAGAAGAAATGTTCTACAAGAGAAGAGAATCCGCATCATCATTTATTGGACTGTTGACACCATGGGCAAAGGAACAACTAAAGAGTCTTCTACCGAAAGCACACGATGTTCATTGTCATGTAATTTCTCAAGACGTGTATTATATTGTGGGAGATTATAATGACACAGTTAAGCTCAGTTAGCTTTCGTGTACATGTCACGAGTTTGGCGTCAAGGGTTTCCTTGTTTGCATGTTCTTTTAGCATGTATAAAGTATAATCTTCCTCATTATACCTACTGCTTTTCATTCTATTCGACGCAAAATTATTACATCACATATAACAAATCTGTGTAGCCAGTACATGATAAGAGCGAATGAAAAATATCAAATGAATTCAAGGAGTATTGTGCAAAAATTAAACATCCATGACAAAAGAGGTCAACCAAAAGATTGAAGAAGACAAGAATTCGTTCAGGTGGAGAGGAATGAAAAATATTAAAGTACAAAATGTGCAAACAAAAAGAGCATAATCGACGAAGGTACAAGTTTCCAATACTAAAGGAATAATGTATCGTACTTTCCCTATAGAGATGTATATTAATGTATTTTTTATAATCCGTATTAATGTATTTTTTGTTGGAATGTAATGTGATGGTGAATGATTTAATTGTGAGATGTCTATAAACATTATTGAGAGGTCTTTATTATAACAAGATAAGTACATTAAGTGTTTTATGTTGAGTGCATAGTTGACAATACCGTTCGATGTTACTTGGATGAGAAATAATAATGATGCACCACTTATATTATTTTACCAAGAGGACCACATTGCAAGAAACAAGAAATGGGGATGGAATACCCACTGTTAAAACCTTTATGGACATAAGTTATGGATTAGGCTAATATTTGTATTTTCAGCTCATCCCAATTAAAATGATCTTACGGACAGTTCAAATGTCTATAGTACAGAGAATTGACCGAGTACTTAGTGAAAAATACAAAGTACCTAAGAATTCATCGCGTACAAAGAATTTCACCATTCACCATTCAAAACAAATCACAAATCACCATTTCACAATTCACAAATCACTATTTCACCATTCAAAAATCACCTTTCACCATTCACAAAGTACTCAGTCAAATTTAAGGATGGAGAAAAGGTTTGCTAAATCACAAAGTTCATTAACAAAAATTACAAACTGTTCGATCCCACCCAAGGTTGGTTCGATCCTACCGAATGAACACAGAAACAGTCCAACAACAAACCGTGATTTTCAGAGTTAATTCAGCTCGACATTTAGGTCCAACCGAAGCCATGTTTGATGCCACCGAATGAGAGTTCAGTGTGACCTAAGGGAGACAAAGACTTTAGACTTATTCAGAAGAAATACGACTGTGACCGAAAGACTAATTTGATGCAACCTAAGCCATGTTTAGTGTTACCGATTGAGAGTTCGGTGCGACCTAAGGGAGACAAAGACTTAAAACATATTCATAAGAAATTTGTTGCAATCAAGAGATTAATTCGGTGTGACTGAAGTCATGTTCGGTGCCACTAAAAGTGAGTTCAATACGACCTAAGGGAGACGGAGACTTCAAACTTATTTAGAAGAAATTTGGCTACAACCGAGAGACTGATTCGATGTGATCGAAGTGATGTTCGGTGAGACTTAAGGGAGACAGAGACTTCAAACATATTCAGAAGAAATTTGACTACAACCGAAAGACTAATTCGGTGCGACCGAAGCCATGTTCTATGCCACTAAAAGATACAGTTGGTGTGACCGAAGAGTAATAAAGTGCGTAAATTTGAAGTCAGTTTCAAGTTGGTAGGGTTTTCCCTATTTAAATGGATGAAGTTTATAGTTTAATTTTAATATTTAGTTTATTTTATTCAATAATAATGGGTTAAATGATGATAGTAGATTAAAGTAGTTTTGGATTTTACTTTAAGACTTTTATGTTGTTTAATCTTTGATCCATTGTCGACTTTGGGCACAACGAATGCTTGGAAGTGCAATTACAATGCTTGATTAGAGAAGGATTCAATCTATATAATTGATTGATCTAGTGTCACCTTCGGGTACATTAGACACTCTCGATTCCTTGCGATTGAGATCCGAGTACTTCATGAGATAATTGTTCAATCGAATTCATATTCATATTAGTGTTCATGATTGATTTAATTGAATTATCTTTCGATTAAATAGGATATGACTTTTGATTCTAATTGAGATATATTAGTGTTTATGACTGGTTTAACTGAATTATCTTCCAATTAGATAGGATATGACTTCGATTCTAATTGAGACATATATTAAATTAATGAATGAGATATTGTGATTTCTATGAGATATTGTGAAGTAACGTAAATTTTTTAGCCCCATGAGAGAAATAAATCAACCAAATTATATCATTAATAACTTAAATTTAATATAAGATATCATTTGTAACATAATACAATATATTATAAAATTTCTCTCTTCCTCCCATGCTTAAAATAATTCTCCTTTATAGTCAATACTCAAACAATTATACGCCAATGAATTCCTAAAAATTTGATTGTATTGTTGCAACTCTTTTCTCGCCAAAAGTTGACCGTTGCACAGTATGTCAATATATTTCATTATAAATATGCAACAATCATAATCATAAGTTTGCTTGGGTAAAAAAATCTCTTCTTTAATGGTCCAGTCATGCCCGTCAAGTGCAAACATATCTCCTATGGCATTGAAGATTATAGGGAATCCTTTAGTCATGATCTTGATCTCTTTATTGTATTTACTTAATGCATTAGTTTGTAGACTATCAAGAATAACAATCTCTCTTTTTGGTGGATATATGACTATAAGAATCCAATGTTTATTGTCATGGTTTATGAGTACGTATACCTGTCTATATATATATATATATATATATATATATATATAACAAAAACAGAAAATATCATTGAAGACATGATGGAAAAAGGTATATCCATTACCTAACGTTGTTAAGTTTTAATGAAAACATTACTCGTTCATAACAGCACATGGCCTTGGCCCTTTCTCGTTGCTTGACAATCCCAAAGGCAGCATTCGGTAGACTGCTTTTGAGATATGTCTATTTCAAACAAAATCACATATTACAAATCTCATAAAGATGGGAAATAGATTAACCATAATTCGAAGTAAACATTTACCAAAAAGTAAGTAAGATATAACTTGTAATCTTGATGATACGTAACTCGAATATCGTTCTGCCTTTTCCAAGAATGTAATGTATTTGTTGACAGCCTAAACAACAAAAATGGATGATTCAGTTCAAAGCTAATATATTAGATAAATAGATGTAATTCAATGTGTGTGTGTGTGTGTGGTGTGTGTGTGTGTGTGTGTGTGTGTGTGTGTGTGTAAAGATAAAGAATACTTATAACTCTATCAACCCATGCATCTTTCACCCATATTGAGTTGAACCAAATTCCCGTTGTCGACTCTTTATTTGGATCATATCAAGCGTTCGATTCTTGAACATCCTTCGCTGATAACACTCTAAATGGGTTTATTTGTATATGAAAGGGTAGACATAGACAAATGGAGAAACCTTGTAGTAAGAAAACTTCAAGAGCATTTTTTATCTTTGGATTCTTTAAAGCCGGTGATGATGCTGGGAGTTGTAGGAAGGGCAAACAGGGACAAAAATAGTGAAACCTTGTAGGAAGAAGACTTCAAGAGCATTTTTTGTTTCTCTTTGTTGGTAGGAGTAACTATCGCTATTTTCTCTTATTTCTTTACTACAATAGATAGTTGTCTATCCATCTCTTTCGTATGCTCTATCGCAATAAAGGGTTGCATCTCAACATCTTCCATCCCCTCTTCATTCTCTTACAAAGTAGATATGAATATTTACTTGAGGACACAATAGTTCACAAAAGAATTCACAATTAATATATCAAGTACACACAATAATATTGAGACATATATTACAAATATATCAAGGATTTTTCAAAATATATCACAAAATAATTCATTGAATGTCCACATAGTTTAGTTTACTCAATACATAAACGTACCTTATGGGAGCCTTTTTCCAATTCCTTTAACCCTCTCTCCTTCTTCAACCATTCCCTTTCCTTCTTCAACTCTTCCATCTCCTTCTTCAATTCTTCCCTCTCTTTCTTTAACCATTCTGTAACGACCCGTAAATTTCCGTACTTTGGCTCGAGTACCACCTCGACCAGAAATCAATTAGGATTAAATCCTTTAGAAATTTAACAAAGTTAACTAAGTGCTAAACTCATTTAGCCATGAAATCCGTTGGGATCGTTTTAAATGCGATCTGCAAGACCCAAAACTTGCAAAACAAGTGACTCTAGGTTACCCTAAAGTTTAGAACCAAACTCATTTCCCGTCTGCTCTCGGGAATGAAACGAAACTTCGTATTAGGTCTAGATCGCACGTCGGGAGTCCGATTAACACGAAGCTAAGGAACTAGGACCGCCTCACTGGGCTTGACAATCATCTCAAAAATCAAATCCAACCGATGTCCCACGGCCATTCGTTTCGATCCAGAGCGAGGGAGTGTGAAAAATACTATTCCCATTCCAAAATAAATATCTGAAATAGTGATCTGGCACCATTCGCTTGCGCGTCAGTATTAAGCAACCTGACCGTCAGAATCAGTCCAAATTACACCCTCGGATTAAGAAAAATTTCAGGAACATTTACATGTACTTGGAATTTCGGATCGTGGCCCACTGACCGTTGAACTGAAAGTGGTCCGCCACGTGCGATCTGGGAATCCGATCAATTCGAAACCGTAATCCCACGTAGATCCATGTGTGGTGAGTTTAAGTCTGACGTTTGGCTCAAGGAGGGCCACCAGAACCTCTCTTTTGAGCTAGAAAAGTGACGAATATCCTATATTAGCAATAACCCTTGAACCTGAGTCTATTTTGGGGATGTTTTTGGCTATAAAAGGAGCTTAGAACAGCCCCTCTCACAGCCATACGAATTTGGGATAAAACCCTAGAGAGAGAGAGAGAGAGATAGGAGAGAGAAGAGCTTGGAATTTGTGGGTGATCTTCTTCCTACTGCTTTCGGTTGTCGCTCGGCCTACACCGCTCCTTTCCAGGTGTTTTCCCGGCGGTATCCATTCCGTTTGAAGGTGAGAAACTCTAACCCTAGCTCTGATTTGATGTAGATTCGTTGTAGGTTATGTAAAGGCTAACCGATTCCGCTCTTTAGGCTAGAAAACTCCCGTTTACGGAAGCTCAACGACCCTTGCTGATTCGTTGTGATTCCAAGGGCAAAGGTGAGGACTTTAAGTGTATAAGTTACGGTTTTCAACGCTTTCAATGTCAGATAATGATAGATTCATGATCTGCATGTAAATGCACATGTACAAAGTGCTTTCCGTTTCCTGTTTCGATGAACGTTGTAGAATATGGAATTTCACATACTCTGGGTATACGTAGAAATACCGTATACGTATTTTTTTCAGGAAAATGTTTGACATGTTTATTTAATGTATGATTATATAATATATGGATAAAATACTAGTTTGGCGAAAAGAATCGCTAAAATACATGTTCACTTGTAAATGCCTAGTATGTTGAAATTGTGTATTCTAGAAATACCGCGTATGTGCAAATTTTGGAAATACAATTGTCATGATTATTTGTTGTATAAATACGGTATACGCAGATAAAATAACCGATTGGCGAAAGAATAGCCCTAATACGCATTTTGCTAACATACGTCATGTATGTTAGAATCGCGTACTCTAAGTGTTTGTGTAAATGCTTGTGAGCGCAAACGCTTGTGTGTTAGTGCTTAGATAGGCGCTGATATGGGATTCCCGACTCCCTTAGAGACATGTAGGATCCCCTCCATGCGGTGGTTCGCTATAACCACTCACTTGTGATGTGTATGTAATTGCATCCCTATGTGTATAGTGCTTTACTACATGCTTTACAACATGCTTTACAACATGCTTTACTTCATGCTTTATAACATGCTTGCTAACATGCTTGTATTGCTTGTTTATCATGCTTTACTCCACATGCTATCGATGAGAACTGTTTGAGTTTGGGACTATGTCTATAGTCCAAACATTCGGTACCAGACTTGAGACTGTGGCTGAGATTCATGTCGCCACAAAGGATGTGTCTGGCGAACTCGAGTCGTACTTCGGTTGACGATAGTGGTTGGCCACACGGAGTGCTTTTGCGCTCCATATCGCCCAACTTGTGGTGCGCTCGAGCTAGTCAGGCTCGTCAAGTAAACCGACATGTGTATGTGTGTTCACCATGTTTGGTCGCTACTGCTTGAACCTAGGGTGCCAAACTTACCAGTGGCGATCCCGTTAACCATGGTACCTCGATCCGCTAAGACGCATGAGCCGGGCATGGTGGTATGGGACACCGTAGTCGAGCTGTCGGCCTACGCTGGGGCCTAGTGCCTCCCCGTAGTGACCATTGCGCAACCAAACTCGTGAGCCGAATACGGTGGTATGGGATACTGTATTCGAGCTGTCGATACTTACGGCGAGAGCCGAGTACGGTGAGACCTGTGCTCATGCTGATGGGCGACGAGTCCTCCGTAGTATCTTCGAGTATACTCCAAGTGTCTGTGATTGGTGACGAGTCTTTCACAGCAACTAGAGTATGAGTTGAGCCGAGTACGGTGAGACCTGTACTCGAGCTGACGGCTAGTGATTGAGCCGAGTACAGTGAGACCTGTACTTGAGTTGACGGCCAGCAATTGAGCCGCATACGGTGAGATCTGTATCTGCGCGACGGGTGATGAGCCCTTTGCGATGCCTTCACTACGCTTCTCAAACTATAATATCGTATGAGATTAACTAGGATTGACGACCCTAGAATGGATCATGTTGGGAATGATACAAGGGAGGTACCTTAGTTTCCCAATACTGCTGGTTGAAATGGACTAATAATAACTCGGTAATCATGATCATCATCGCACCGCATGTGCTTAGTAGATGTGGCGCACTGAGGGAGTTAAACATTCACGAACATAAGATGATGTCGCTTGAGGGTGGTTTGGCAAGGGCATACAGCATCATGTCATTTCATTTTCGCACTTAACAAGAGTAGTTAGAAATGTTTGATTTGTACTGCTTTATCATTACTGCTTGATTGAATTGATAACATGTTAACTTATGCTTTATTGTTCCACTGAGTTAGCTACTCACTCCCACGTTACGGGACGGTGTTTGCAACACCTACCAGACTCTGTCGCAGGTGTAGATGGCGCCTCGATCCAGGAGCTGGAGTTCGACTTCGATGAGGATCAGGACGAATTCTCTTTTATGCAATACTCCGACGGCTTTGCTTAGGCCAACTGTATTGCGGGGATTCCAGGGCTTACATACGGAGTCGCATTTTGATTTTTGACTTAGAAACAATACATGTATATTGGTACTCAGTTAGTACTCATACTCTGGAGTTCATAAAATTTTGTTACTTTACATACTTTGAATATAAAATTTCAGTCTTCCGCTTGCCTTTATACAATTGAACTGGAGTATGATTTACTGTTTTGGTATAATCTCATTCATGTTTATTGCTCTAACTCAGACAACATTTAACCATCATTGTGTATGTTGCATAAGTGATGCGTTGGAACTCGGGAGTTGAGTTCACACTCGACCCCCGAATTTCAGGGCGTTACAAGTTGGTATCAGAGCATGATTTTGATTAAACCGGACCTGAGTTATGTCCCCACTACGTATGCTGACGCATTATACTTAGGAGGGTGCGCAAAAATTTAGAAACAGTCTTAGGGTCTCCCGATTTCACCGTTCGGTGAAGTTCATTAAAAACGGGCGCGTTGATCGAGTTTGTACTCAATCCTGGCCGCACATATGCATCTCAAATCATTCCTGGACCGTCTATTGACGTGTCCAGACCACTATCCACCCAAAATCAGTCGTTAAAAATACAAAAAAATCAGATTAGTTCAGAAATTCCTCGGAACTAACCGTTCGGGAGCTGAACTGAGTTCGTGGGCCCCCCACGTTAATCCACCAAGGGTCCAGATCGAACCAGGGTGCATTTGGCACCCTGGGCACGTGCCAAGCAAAACCCCACAGCAGCGGCCCGGTTCCGGCCAAGTCCGGCCGCGGCGGAGCTGCGGCTCGGGCGACGGACCGCGGTCCGGTGGCTCTTCTCAGGTGGGGTCGGGGCTGGGATTGGTTGGCCTGACCCCCTCTACCCCCTGGCACATGCGAAAATGAAAATGGGTTGGGTTTTAAGGGGCTGGAGCACCCTTCTCCCTCATTTCACCCATTTTCAAACACCACCAAACCCCATTTTTGATTTTTCTCAAAACTCATCCCTCCAAACCTTGCAATCTTCCATTTTCTTCCATAACTCACACACCCCAACCTTCCACAACAGCCCTAGCCTCCTCCTTTCCCCATTTTCTCAAGTTGGAGCTCTCATACCCCTCATTGGAGCTCAAAATCGGGTAATCTCCTAACCCATTCCATTTTCTTTTTGTTTCTCCTTCATTTCCTACCTCGAGTGCCCCTTCCACACCTATTGGATTGTTGTTTGTGGGGAACAAAGAGATCAGCCCCTTTTTCCCCCATTTTGGCAATTTTCCATGGCCCTCCTTGGTGTGGTGGCTACCATTTTCTCCATTTCCTCCATCCTATCTTTCATGGGAAAGAGGAAAACTGCGGCCGATGACGCCGGCCCAAGTAGGCCAGCCCATTCCCGAAGAAGATCCGACGTTGGGGCTGGCACTAGCACCGTTCGGGAGTTTAGGTCGAAGCGAGACCTGGATCCTGACCATCCTGTCGGAAATGCTTATCCGATCGGCATTGAATATGGGCGCTTCGCGGGCCGCAAGGTTGTGTTTGAAGCTCATGTGGATGAAAGGATGTTCGGGCTACACCCACTGATGGATCGCTTGGTGGACATCGGATGGAACTCTATGTTTGACGGCGAGTCCCCTGCATGTGAGAACACGGTTCGTGCTTTCTATGCCCACATCATGGACTCATCAGTAGAGCCTCTTCAGTTTACTGTTTCTGTGAGGGGTATAAGGCACACAATTACGGTGGATGAGGTGGCTCGGATCACGAAGCTACCGCTTGGTCAGGTGCATCCTAATGACAACTTCTCTAGAAGTGCGCGGGAAAGGGATCGCCGCACGCGATACCTCTGTGGTCGCCGGGTTACTTGGAAGCGAGGAAATTGCATTGCGGCGACAAAGATGGCCGAGGACTTCCGTTTACTCCACATTTTCACCTACAATGTGTACCCACGGTCGGGTAACCGCACGGAATGTACTCGGTTGATGGTGGACTTTTTGTACAAGATGGGACATGGGGACAACATATGCCTGCCCACATTCATCCTATCCCAGATAGTTCAGGTGGTTCGTTCTGCCAGGAACGATCTTTCGCTCCCATTTGGTCGTCTGATCTGCAGGATGGCTCGCGATGTCGGCTACAGGTTGAATATGGAGGACCTTGCACCAGTCCGAGTTATAAGCGAGGCGACACTCAAGAATATGAAGATCGGCCCTCAACAGCGGCAAGCACAACTCGACGAGTCTGGAGATGAGTCGGATAGCGCCGGCGAGGAGAGTGTTGACCTCCAGGCAGAGAGCGATGAGGAGTGCGGTGATGACATACAGGAAGAAGAACCTGAGGCTCAGGACACTGAGGAGAGTTCACCTCCTGCGACTCAGGAGCAGAGTGTGGATCGGGATGCTTTGGATGCACGTTTGGCCCGTCTCGAGGAGGGTCAAGCTGCCCTGTAGCAAGAGATTGGTCAAGTTCGAGCCAAGCTTGAAGAGAATGAAGCCTACATGAAGAAGAGTTTTAAGAAGATGTCCCGTACGTTGAAGGTCATTCTGTGCTGTGCGCAGGATAAGAATGCTCCTCCTCCACCGCCTGCTTCGGATGCTTAGTCATCCATGTTGTTGTGTGTTGTGTTTGCTTTGGTTGCCGCGATAGGCGGTTTGTGTTTTCATATAAATGATGTAGTAGATAGTAGCATGTTTTAGGTGTTTGATGTAGTGGATGTATTAGCTATCATGTGATTTCCGTCGTGATTCATGTAACTCTGTATTCCATGTATTATGACAATTTTGGGTAAATGAAAAGCCTCTTTTGTTTTGATGATGTGTGGAATGCTTAAGTGCTTTATGAAGTGTGTTGTACTTTATCTCACAAATGATCTACCCTATGTTGTATAGGACATGCCGCGGCAGTACACACGGAGCACGGCACATCTTCTTCTGACCGGCTCTATGGACCAGACTCCTTCTGGTAGTAGCGGTCCTGCGGACCGTGGGTTGGGATCTGATCAGCCTCCTGCTGGTCCTACCGGTGGACAGCCACCTTATACACCCCCGGTCCGTGAGCAGTATCGACCGTCATCCTCTGCGCAGCACGACTCTCAGGCTACTCCGCCGCCTGATAGGTTTGAGCAGCTGATGATGATGATGCATCAGCAGCAGATGCAGCAGCAGCAGCAGCAGATACAGCACCAGCAGCACCAGCAGCTTATGGCCACTATTGCTGAGGCCTTGTCCCATGGTGGTAGTGCGACTCCACCTACGACATCTGCATATCCTGATGAGCATGCTGAGCCTCCTGCTCGGTTTGAGGATGTGCCTCTGCCTACACCCGTCGCACCTCCTACTGGAGATGTCGGCACTCGCGGTTTACTCGAGCGATTTCAGCGCTTGAGGCCTCCCTCATTTATGGGTTCTCACAGACCCGAGGAGGTGGAGTTCTGGCTAGACCGCATCTCCAAAATGTTACGGATGCTGTACTGTTCAGAGGCAGAGCAGGTAGAGTTGGCTACCTTTATGTTCGAGAGGGAGGCCAGCTTATGGTGGGACAGTGTGCTGCGGACGGTCGCAGTAGATTTCGTGTGGACCTGGGAGGCTTTCGAGTCTCGGTTCCACGAGAAGTATTACCCTCAGACGTATCGGCACGAGCGGGAGGACGAGTTTCTGCGCCTCAGGTAGGGAGGCATGACGGTGACGGAGTATGAGCACCGTTTCACTGAGTTGGGCCGCTTTGTCCCAACCATCCTCGTCAATGAGCAGATGAGGATGCGTCGATTCACTGGGGGCTTGCGACCTGACATACGGTCGAAGCTATGCTGCCTCAGTATCCCTACATACGCAGCGTTGGTCCACATGTCTATAACGGCCGAGCAGGATGTGGACCGTTTGGCTAGATCGCGTGGCGCTATGGTTGCGAGACCACACTAGGATTTACAGAGCAGGCCTATCTTGGGTAAGAAGCCTCGTGCTGATTCGCTTCCTGAGGCCTCGTGCTGATTCGCTTCATAGGGCCGCAGCGCCAGTTGTTCCTATGAGACGCCCGTTGGTGACCTGCACGTTTTGCGAGAAACTAGGACACCCTGCTGAGAGCTGCTTCTCGCGCATGAGGGCTAGCGGATTTGCGCCACCGCAGAGATTGGATCGCTCTTATCCACAGGCCATATCAGCTCCACCGCTATAGACTGTTCCTGCACATCCTTCTTTCCGACCTCCTGTGCCGCGTTTCAGGCCGCCACAGCGACCCTTGGCTCCTCAGCCGAACCGCCAGCAGCAGGCTCGCGTGCACACGCTGGTTACCGAGACACTAGAGACGTCGCTTTCGACACCGACGGCTTTTGAGGGTACGGCTCATATTCATGGTACTCCCGTTTCTTTATTGGTGGACACTGGGTCCACTACTTCTATTTTTTCTTGTGGGGCGGTGAAACGTCTATCTTTGCGTACTGTTCCCACTAAGGGAACGAGACTCACTACGGCCACTGGGACCTTCTCGGATGGTACACGGTTATGCGAGGGTTGCTCGATAGTTTTGGGTAGCAGCACAGAGCTCGTCGACCTTATTGTTGCTCCACTATGGCATTACGACGTTATACTTGGCATGGATTGGCTCGCCAGGATGAGGGCGGAGATAGATTGCGATGCTCGGATCGTGACTGCCTATGGACATGACGGCACAGCTTTCACGTTTCCAGTGCAGGTCAGTTGGCCCTGCCGCGTTGATTGTTATGCCGCTTTACTTATGCCGATTGATGGTCCGACATTGGAGGGTACGCCGGTGGTTCGGGAATTTGTTGGTGTCTTTGAGACTATTCTTGGTTTACCTCCTCGGCGCGAGATTGATTTTACGATTGATCTTACGCCTGGTGCGACGCCTATCTCGTTGCCGACTTATCGTATGCCTCCATGTGAGATGGAGGAGCTGCGGAAACAGATTGACGAACTTGTAGAGAAAGGTTTTATACGACCTAGTGTGTCACCTTGGGGGGCACCTGTGTTGTTCGTGAAGAAGAAGGACGGGTCGCTACGGTTGTGTATTGATTACCGTAAGTTGAACCAGGTCACGGTGAAGAACAAGTATCCTCTGCCCAGGATAGATGATCTGTTTGATCAGTTGAGGGGGGCGAAGTATTTCTCGAAGATTGACCTTCAGTCAGGGTACCACCAGTTGCGCGTGAGAGAGGAGGACGTACAGAAGACAGCCTTCAGGACGTGCTTTGGGCACTATGAGTTCTTGGTGATGTCGTTCGGTCTGACGAACGCACCAGCCGTGTTCATGGATCTGATGAACCGGGTATTTCGGCCCTTCCTTTACCGATTCGTCATCGTCTTTATTGATGACATTTTGATATACTCTGCGAGTCGGGAGGAGCACGAGGAGCACTTGCGAGCAGTATTGGGTACGTTGGAGAAGAACCAGTTGTTCGCGCAATACAAGAAGTGCGACTTCTAGCAGGAGGGAGTCAAGTTCCTGGGGCATGTAGTGTCCAAGGATGGTATAGCAGTGGACCTTGCTAAGGTAGTCGCGGTTCAGGATTGGCAGCAGCCTGAGTCGGTTACTAAGGTGAGGAGTTTCCTTGGTCTGGCTGGGTATTACAGACGTTTCATTCGGGATTTCTCGAAGATCGCCAAGCCATTGTCTCAGTTGACTCGGAAGGACCTGAAGTTCGCCTGAAATGAGAAGGTGGAGGCAGCTTTTAAGGAGCTGAAGGACAAGTTGACGTCCGCCCCTGTGCTAGTATTGTCAGAGCAAGGGGTGAAGTACACGGTATATACTGACGCGACTCGCGTTGGTTTGGGTTGTGTTCTGATGCAGAAGGATAAGGTGATTTCGTATGCCTTGAGACAATTAAGGAAGCACGAGGAGAATTACCCTACACATGACTTGGAGTTGGCAGCTGTCATCTTTGCATTGAAGCTCTGGAGACATTACCTCTACGGAGAGGAGTTCGAGCTTTTCTGCGACCACAAGAGCCTTAAGTACATATTCACACAGCGAGACTTGAATATGAGACAACGCCGATGGATGGAGACCTTGAAGGACTTTAAGTTCGAGGTTTCCTATCATCCTGGCAAGGCGAACCTTGTGGCAGACGCGTTGAGCCGCAAGAAGGCGATTGCATTTGCGGCACCGCTGATGATAGCCGAGTGGGACATGATGGAGTTCGTACGGGACTTCGAGCAGATACTCACTGTCGAGGAGCCATTTGAGTGTGTTGCGCACGTTCGGGTGCGGCCACTTATTGACGACAGGATTGTTGAGGCCCAAGAGGGCGATATACGGCTGTCTGAGCTTCGAGAGCAGGCTAGCGACGCCGTGGACTCCGAGCGGAGAGTTGGTTCTGATGGGGGTTTACGATTCCATGGACGCCTATGTGTTCCTGATGTGGCTGACTTGAGACGCGAGCTTCTCGAGTCTGCCCATAACTCGAAGCTTGCGATGCATCCTGGTAGCACGAAGATGTACTAGGATATGAGACGGACGTATTGGTGGGATAACATGAAGGCCCACATTGCTGAGTATGTATCTCGATGTCTGACGTGCCAGCAAGTCAAGGCAGAACATCGCCGACCGCCTGGACTACTTCAGCCCATGCCCATAGCGGAGTGGAAGTGGGACTTCATCTCCATGGACTTCATATCAGGGCTGCCGAAGATGAGGAGGGGACACGATTCCATTTGGGTGATTGTGGACCGGTTGACCAAATCGGCCCATTTCCTCCCTATCAGAGTTACGAACTCTGCAGATGAGCTGGCTAGGTTGTACATCAGGGAGATCGTTCGTCTGCACGGAGTTCCTTTGGAGATCTTGTCGGACAGAGACACTCGGTTCACATCTATCTTCTGGACCCGTATCCAGGAGGCGATGGGTGTGAAGTTGAAATTCAGTACGGCGTTTCATCCTTAGACTGATGAGCAGACAGAGCGGGTGAATCAGATTCTGGAGGATATGTTGCGAGCATGTGTGCTGGACTTCAAGGACAGTTGGGATGACTGTCTTCCGTACGCAGAGTTCGCC
Source organism: Magnolia officinalis (assembly GCA_021015155.1). Lineage (NCBI taxonomy): Eukaryota > Viridiplantae > Streptophyta > Magnoliopsida > Magnoliales > Magnoliaceae > Magnolia > Magnolia officinalis. The sequence continues at coordinate 50,749,758 of JAJHSJ010000014.1, read as the reverse complement.
TACAACAACAGCTTCCAAGCGACTATTGGCATGGCGCCATATGAGGCTCTATATGGTCGACCTTGTAGGGCACCGCACTGTTGGACAGAGGTTAGCGAGCGTAGTCTGGTTGGCCCGGAGTTGGTACAGTCGACTACAGAGAAGATAGACATTATCAGGCGTCGATTACTTACAGCGCAGAGCAGGCAGAAGAGTTACGCCGATACGAGGCGGCGACCGCTGGAGTTCGAGGTCAGGGATCATGTGTTCCTTCGAGTTTCCCCTATGAAGGGAGTCCTTCGATTTGGGAATAAGGGGAAGCTCACACCGAGGTTTATCGGTCCATTTCAGATACTGGATCGAGTGGGTGATGTGGCGTATCGTCTCGCTTTGCCCACACCACTTGCCTCTGTACACAACGTATTTCATGTATCTATGCTGAAGAAGTACGTTCCTGATCCGTCGCATATCATCAGATGGGAGCAGGTACAGTTGAGCGAGGATCCTACGTATGAGCTGCGCCCGACACGTATCCTTGATAGTAAGGAGCAGGTACTGCGTAGCAAGGTCATCCCACTTGTAAAGGTACTTTGGACACATCATTCCGAGGAGGAAGCTACCTGGGAGACTGAGGCCGAGGTCAGGAAGAACTACCCTCAGATTCTCGAGGATTACGAAAAGGTATAAATTTCGAGGACGAAATTTTTTGTTTAAGGGGGGTAGATTGTAACGACCCGTAAATTTTCGTACTTTGGCTCGAGTACCACCTCGACCAGAAATCAATTAGGATTAAATCCTTTAGAAATTTAACAAAGGATCGGCACTTGACGAAGGTTCTCAATCTCAATGGCAGAGAATATGAGTTGGAGGGGCGAGTAGTAGCATGAGGCCTATGCCTAGTAGTCAAGGAGAAGACAATGATATTGAGATTGAAGAAATTAAAGAAAATATTCAACCATTATACGTGGACGAGCAACTTGTAAGAACAGATGATAAAGAAACGGAAGAAGATGAAGTGTACGTTGAAGAAAGAGATGACTCTAACGTTAATGATGATGATGGTGATTGTAATTTTTAGTTATTAATAGCTTAGATAGTATAGGTAATATACTTACTAACATTCACAAATTAGTTTGAAAATTGATGGGAGTAGTGAAGTCTTTACGAGAAAAAAGAATAGATTTTCCCAAAAAAATTCATTTTTTTCGAGATTTTATGATTTTTTTTTTTTAATTTAAAAAAAAAAAGAAAAGAAAAGAAAAAAGAAACACGGTGCGATCGCTTATGCAATTGTGCGATCGCAAACGCAATAACACCGTATCGATCGTATACAATCGCGTAAGCAATTTGACAACATTGCGCCCAGCACCTATTGGTTATTGATAGCGTCAGTAGGCAATCCGTGTCCGTAGTCCTTAAGGTTGAGGGCTATGCATCCACCCGTCCCACTGTTGGTGGCTCCACAGAGCGTCTGCAACTTGGCATGTCCTATGGCCCAATTCATGGAGAAAATTCGGGAACGGGGACTATGTATGCTCTGTCTCAATTTTAGGATTTAGTCCCTAATGAACTACAAAGTGAGCTTCCGCACATACCTAACATTCAGTATGCGATTGATTTGGTACCTGGAGCACCATTACCAAATCTTCCAGCAAACCGAATGAACCCGACAGAGCATGCAAAGCTTCATGGAGGAATTACTAACCGGGGGTTTTATTTGTGATAGCCTCAGCCCGTGTGTTGTGCCAGCGTTGTCGACACCAACGAAGGATGGCAACTCACAGATGTGTGTTGACAACCGTGCCATCAACAAGATAACAACAAAGTATTGTTTTCCCATTCCACACCTATATGACATGTTGGACATGATGGCGAATGCTACGATCTTTTCAAAGATTGATTTACGAAGTTGGTACCAACAAATAAGAATTCATCCTGAAGATTAAATGGAAAATTGCTTTCCAGACAAAGGATGGATTGGATGAATGGCTAGTCATGTCTTGCGGCTTAACAAAGGCACCTAGTACGTGTCAAACAACCATTCACTCCAAAAGCTCAAGCTGTCAGAGTGTGGTGTATCAATGTATATTGAGGGACTTTATCACTTCAACACCCCCTCGCACGTGCGGGGTGGGAACTCCGCATGGGAACATACTGACAAGGGTGGAGGGACGCTCACACCATAAATAGGCCGGGCTTAATTTCCTGGTCCCTGGGCCGGACCTGATTTTTCCTGACCCCCGTGGGAGAATAATGTATTAGTGAGGTATATTTGCTGCTCTCGAGATTCGAACATAGGATCTTCCGCTTTGATACCATGTCAAACAACCATTCACTCCAAAAGCTCAAGCTGTCAGAGTGTGGTGAAATCGGGTATGTGTGAGCAAACACTAAATAAAAATAAGACTAGCCCACATCAGACTTCAAAAATAAACTCTAACATGTAGCAGCTGCATTGTGATGCTAAAACATGGTCAGTTGATGAAGTTAGGGTTTCCTGCACTTCACCGATAATATAATTTTCGTGATTTGTAGCAGATAATCCATGTGCAAGGTTTTTCAAAACGGTTGTAATGGGCCACCCTGAAAAAAACGCATCGTAACCGTCCGTTACGATGCACCGTAACGGCATAATGGCGGTGGCTCCACAATCGATTTCCATAAAAGAAAATTAAAAAAAACCCAGAAAAATCGATTAAAAAAAGACTTACTTTTTCCTTCTTCTTGTCTTTCTCTCTGCAAGTGTGTGTCTCTCTTGCTTCTTCGGTCCCGCTCGCTATTTCTTATTCTCCTTCGGTCCCTCAGGACGCGGATTTCCTGCGAAAGCCTTTCGCAGCAAGTTCGTGCGCAAGGATACTGGGTGAGGCCCACCCAGATGTTTTTAAGAAATCCATCCGTCCATCCGTTTTACGAGATAATTTTAGGTCGTTCATCCAAAAACGAGTTGGATAAAACACTCAAGTGGGTCACACGAGAGGGAAAATTGATTAAAGAAATTTCTACCGTTGAAACCTTGGTGGGCTCCTTCTTGATGTTTATATGCTATCCAAACCGTTTACAAGGTCATTCCCAATGGTATGAAGTGAAAACACCAAAGTTATACCTTGATACAAAATTTTTAGGACGTTTACGGCCATAAGAATGCTTCAACGGTTATCAATGAATTCCCACTGTTTCCTCTTTTATGGCCCACCTGAGTGTTGTATCCTCCTCATTTTTGGTTGGACGTCCTAAATTGATCTCGTAAAACGGATGTACGGGATAGATTTCTCAAAAACATCAATGTGGTCCCCACCCCTGCTTCCTTCCACACGAACTTACCTTGGAATGGCTTTATCACGAAATCCGCGTCCGGTTCCGCCGAGGGGGAAACGGATTGGCTACTTTCCCTGCCGTAGCCCGGTGGCTGATGGTCGGTTCTACGTGGGCCACCCTGATGTATTTGTTTCATATATGCCTTTTTATCATTTTTACAGATTATTTTATGTCTTGATCCAAAAAATGAGAGGGATATAAAAATCAGGTGAACCACGTTAGAGAAAAATAGTAGTGATTAGGATATCCACCATTAAAATCCTGCTAAGGCCCATTGTACTGTTCATTTGACATCCAATCTGTTGATTAAGTCATACAGACCTAGATTAGGGGAAAACACAAAGATCAGCTTGATCCAAAACTTTTATAGCCCCCAAAAAGTTTTTAATGGTCAATCATTTATTCAACATTGTTTCTTATAATGTCACGCCCCGAAAATCGGAACCCGAGTTGGCAAGGCCCGAACTCGAATTTCAGGACCGTGGGTTGTATTTAAATCAATATACATCACAACCCACATTATTTCATGTATTTTTAAGGCAATCAGAGCAACTAAATGGATACTAATAATTGTGATTAAATATTGTCCATTAATCAATCCTTAAATCTTTAATTACATTGACATAAATAAATAAATAATAACAACATACATTAAATTTTAATTAATTTCTAAATAAAAATATAAAATATAAAAGTCTTCAATCTTGTCCAACCGGTTCTTCGTAGACTAACCCTGCAAAACAGTGTATATGAGTGTGAGCGCAACGGCTCGTAGGGTCACATCCTTCCCAAAATTGAAAATTATACATTAACACATATAAAACTCAATAATACAAATATGACTAATTACGAGTATTGAATCGTCATTGTACATGACAATAATAATAATTTATTTTTTGTAATAACAAAATAAGACAATGCCGTTATCAAAAAATCATTTTTGGTTCAATCCAGGGCAGAGCACCCGTGTGTGTTGATCCTTTTAGAGAATGACCCTCGGCAGAGCACCGGTGTTGATCCTTTTAGGGAACGACCCTCGGTAGAGCACCTGGTAAATAGACTTTTAGAGTAAATACCCAGGGCAGAGCACCCGTGTGTGTTGATCCTTTTAGGGAAGCACCCAGGGCAGAGCACCCGTGCTGATCCTTTCAGGAATGACCCTGGGCAGAGCACCCGTATCGTGTTGATCCTTTCGGGAATGACCCTGGGCAGAGCACCCATAACAAATATAATGTAATGATCTTTTTAGGGCAGAGCACCCGTGTGTGTAGATCCTTTTAGGGTAAATACCCAGGGCAGAGCACCTGTGTGTGTAGATCCTTTTAGGGAAGTGCTCAGGGCAGAGCACCCGTGCTGATCCTTTCAGGAATGACCCTGGGCAGACCACCCGTAACAAATATAATGTAATGATTTTTTTTAGGGCAGAGCACCCATAATTTAAATATAATTTAAAGCAGTTAACAGTGATCAAATGAATTTATTTCACATATCAGAAATCAAATAAATGTATTCTACATCAGTTAAAATCAAAATCAAATAATCTAAATCAACAATACAAAATAAATAATCAATGTAATCAAATATATACACTAATGTAGTCTTTTCAATCGGGAATATCACCTACCTGATGTGTTGAGTGGAGGTTGAACGCTTGCCGTTAAAATCTTCTTGGGTTGATGGTGAGCGGCCTGGATTATTTGGTGGGTTCTGCCGATGAAGAATGGTTGAAGAAGAAAGATGAGAGTTTGAATGGGAGAGGAAATTGGTGAGAGAGGTTAGGTCGTACGGTGAGAGGAGTTTTGTTTTGTTTTTTTTTTTTTAAAAAAAAAAAATAATTTATTTTAGAGTGGGCCCTACAAGAATGATGTGACAGATCCACACCGTTCATCAGTTTTACTAGATGATGTTAGGATATAGCTCAGGAAATGAGGTAAATTCAAGGTTTAAGTGGGTCACACCAAAATTTTTAAAAAAATGGGATATAGTTCCCACCGTTAAAAAAACAGACAGGTTGTTACATATAATGTGGTCCACTTGAGATTGGGATATACCTCATTTTTGTTCTCATACCCTAAAATGATCTATAAAAATAGATGGACCACATTGATGAAACACATACATCATGGTTGGCCCACAGAGCACCGACCAACAGCGGCAAGGAGTAGCCAATCCGTTTAGGGATAAAACACTAAGTAAATATCTAATCCATTGTTTCTTATGGTGTGGTGCACCTGAGATTTGAATCTGCCTATTTTTAGATCATGCACTAAAATGAGCTAAAAAAAGTGAATGGATGGCATGGATAAAACATTTATATCCCGGTGGGGCCTATAGAATGTGTTACACTAACTAATTGCACATGATTAACTAAGTACCCCCATATCATACTACTGAGTAAACTCTACGTCCCTCACGGCCCATCTATTTTCAGCAGTCGAGTTTACGACCTGAGCCCAAAACTAAAGTATATCCAAAGTTCAAGTGGAATACACCAAAGGAAAGGGTATGAGCCCAAAATTGAAGTATATTGAAAGCTTAGGTGGACCACACCAAGGAAACAACAGAATAACTACGTATACATTACAGTGAGGTTTATTTGTCATCTAGTCAGTTCATAAAGTTACAAAGGCATGGATGAAAGAAAACCACCGATGTCCGCTTCATCCAAAACTTTTGTGGCCCAATAAGTTTTCAACCGCATTAGACATTCAATTCCTACTTTTATTTTATTTTATTTTATTTTTTTTATATGGTCCATTTGAGCCTAAATTAGCTGGTAAGGTGGACAGACGGCTTGGATAACACACATACATAATAATAACGGCGGTCGCCGGTGAGTTTATTCAAGACGCCGTACTCTTCGCTGGACACGGACGCAGATTTGGAAACTGATTGGCTACTCCCCTGCCACTGGCTCGGTGCTCTGCGGGCCCCACCATGAAGTACGTATTTTATTCATGCCGTTAATCAATTTTTACAGATCATTTTATTGCTTAATGCAAAAAACGAGATGGATATAAATCTCAAGTGGACCACACCACAGGAAAACAATAGTGATTGGATATCCACCATTAAAATTTCCCTGAGGCTCACTGTACTGTTTATTTGACATCCAATATGTTAATTAGGTCCTACAGACCTAAATGAAGGTATATATATATATATATATATATATATATATATATATATATATATATATATATATATATATATATATATCAGCTTGATCTTTATGAAACTTTTATGCCCCTAAAAGTTTTTAATGTTCGACATTCAATAAACTTTTCTATTTTTTGTATGTTGTTTACCAAACATACTTACCTGCTACATAAGTAGAATCCAAGATAAGCTGCTTATGCCTTATCTAAAGTTAATTACGATCCAAACGCCCCCTTAAAGTGAACAGATAGTCAAGTGGGTTCAACTGAAAAGAAATGTAAAAAATAAATTTGGGGCTAGACATGTTGTTCTGTCTAGTTGGGTTTAGTCATCCACTCTGCCAAGGTTTCTGAAACATTATTTGAGAGGGACTGATATGCATTGTCCTTGGAATGGATGAAACCCTTAGGCTATCTATCTAATCACTCTAGGAAGGTGTTAGAGAGTTTATATCTTTATAACTCCATAGGGTTTCTCAATCAGTAAGAAAAAATCATGTCCACAGTATACAGGATCTTCATTTGCAGAATGCCAATCAAGCGGCTTTGGGGCTACACAGTGGATTCTGTCTAATTGGGTCAAATCATTCACTATGGCATGGTTTGTGAAATATTCCTTAAAAAGGGATCCTTAACTAAGGATCCTTCAGGTCTTCTGGAAGGTTTTCCATCATTCTAGGAAGGACTTCCCCTACAACCACATGGTGTAAACATCGTCCTTTGTCCTTAGAATGGGTGAAACCTTTAGGATGTCCATCTCTTCTATTGATGCTGTTAAAGAGTATGTCTCTTCATATCTCTATTAGGTTGGGCTAATTCTCTTAGTCAGCGGGTAGTCGAAGCTTCGAAGTTTTCAAGTGAATCAGTTTAGGAAAATATTTATTTATTTATTCTTTTTGAAAGGTAATGGTTTTTTTTTTTTCCTTTTTTTTTTCCCTTTTTTTAATGGAAGAACCCAAAACAACTTGCACACTTACAAACCATCCCACGAGATGGGTAATAGAGGGCACTCAACAAAACCCTTTAAATTAGAGGCTCACTCCAATGCATTCAATTTAACCCTCCCGAAGACCTATGTAGCTAACTCATTCCGATTGTTCCTCTCTTCCCGTAGGACCCTAATGCTGGCCAAAAGGGCTAGTCTCCAAAGCATCCTGCCTCTTTTTCCGATCTCACACCCACGTCAGGCAAGAAAGAAGCTTTCTATCGAACCTGGCATGACCAATGATGTTCTGAAGACTGTTTAAAACCTATCGCACAACTTACTAGCAAAAGGGTAGTAGATGAAGATATGATTTACTGACACCTCACTCTATATACACACAATACAGGCATTGGTGATCACTGCCCTCCTCTTTCCGAGTTATCAATAGTGAGCACCTTGGTGTGTACTACCTACCAACCATGCCAACACTGTAACCTTGGGAGGAGCCCCGTAATGCGAAACAAAGGAGGCGTGATGAAAGCTTGGGAAGAACCAAGGTTCGACCTATAAAATGATCTAACTGAGAACTGATTTAATTTTTATTTGTTCTATCTGAAAGAATCCCATTCACCCAAAGAGGGGTTGATGCCATCGAGCTACTTCAGCAAGTTGATGAACTCACCCACCTCCGATTCTTACAAATTCCTCCTGCACTGAGGAGTGTACACCGCCTCTCTGCGTGTAACTGAGTAGCACCTGACTATAGTTAAATTCGCCACCAGGGACAAGCTGACTAGCCTTGGGATCTCCATGCAGCGTCGTCTCCCTCGACCATATGTCATCTCAAAATTGAATCCTTGTCCCATCACATAAAGAAAATACCAATCCCTTCCATGAAACTGTTTCCCAACTTGAAAATCTATTTCCACATCGTTAAAGATCTATAAAGAGAAGTGTCCCTTGTTTACCACCTGCCTTCTTTTGCACCATACTTGCGAACTATCATCTCTTTCAATAAGCATCTCTCTTTCAACCTGAATTTCCATAACCATTTTTCTATTAACCCAAAGTTAATGGGTTCCAACTTCTTTATTCTTGCACCCCTTCCTCAAATGGCTTGCACGCGTCTTTCCACTTTATCAAATGGAAATAGCTCTTTGTCATATAAAATCATGCCTAAGTTTCTCCAAGCTTTCGAGCACTACCTTTGGGCACTTAAATAAGCACATGAAATATAGTGGTAAGTTTGATAGAATTACCTTGATTGACGTCAAGTGTTGACATTTCCATCGAGAAAACTTTCTTTCGACTACAAGTTCTCCACTGGCTTACTAGTGCATAATGGAAGACCAAGATATGTCGAAGGAGAAGATCCTGCCCTATCGAATGATGCATTCTTGAACCCATCCTTTCCATCGTTGGCCACCCTCTATCTTGCTAAGCACATAATCCAAAAAATCCCAGTCCACATTATCACAAGTTTTTTCAATACTAGCTTCTAAATGATGTCTTTTTCGACTTCTCGATTGTGCAAGTTGATACATTAATGGGCAATTAAGGCACTATCCAAAACCTATCTCCATACTACAAAGGTGCTTTGAACATTAGAATTGACAAACACAAGTACCAGCTGAAACCTGCTCACCAAACTTTTAGCTAGAATCTGATAGGGCCCTCCTACCAAACTATCTGCCTTAAATCCTTCAAGCATTCGGCCCCTTCCTTTGTAGGGATTAAGGCAATAAAAGATGACACCCAACTTCGATGCATCTCCCGTTCTTGAAAAGTTCTATGATGAAGGCCTAGACATCACCTTTGTCCACCTCCCAAAACACCTGGAAGTTTGCCTAGTTTGTTGATGTATAGCTGCATTTTCTTTGTATTAATGATGATTAGCTTTTGGAAAAAGAAGTGTCCAACAGAGTTGATCTTGAGGATAGCAGTCACACACAAGAAATAAGAGACAAAACAAGAGAAATAAAAGGAGGAAAGATAGAACTCAAAGAAGAGATGGAGTGGTAGAGAGTGGAGAGATTGAAGGGAAGAGAAGAAGAGAAGAAGGACCGAAGAAAGGAGAAAGGAGATAAGTGTTAGGGCAACAAGTTGTTGTCTTAGCCAAAAAGACACATATATTAACTTGAGAATAACATATAATGCTCCAAAGGAGTACATGTATAGCAACACACGATTACATGTATTTCTTACACCACCTCAAGCTAGAGCATGGATATATCGATCATGTCCAGCTTGGAACACATACGAAGAAGATGATAATGATCAACTTGGACCACAACTCTCATTTAACCACAAAATGTGGAATACACAATCTTTAATTGCTGCTCGTCTGTAGATTGAGCTCCCATCGTCTGTTGAACCTCCATTAAGTATTAAACCTCCATTTACATGTAAAATCCTCTAAAAGACCGGTGTAGCAGGCATGTGTTTATTTCTTATAAAGTTTTTTCTGCTGAAACTCCAGTGCCTTCCACCATTTTCACAGCTCGGGTTTTCCACCTAAATGAAACACTAGCACAAAAAATTTATTGTGTATGCTAAAGTTGTCACAAAATGTCATAGGTGAACATTTTGTCGTCTGGTGTTACTTTCGCAGAAAAACTTTTATACTCTAGAAAAGTATGATATCTGAACACATGCACTAGGTTAATTTGAAATGTCCATATTTTGATCCTCAATTTAAATGTACCATCAGCCAAAAATTATATTGATGTGTTTCCATAAATAATAGATTTGAGGATATTAGTTCACCACTTAACTGAATAATAGCCAATAATTCTAGTTTAGAAAAGACATTAGTACTGTTCGTAGTTCAAAAAAATGTCTGATTTACGTTGAAAGAATGCATGATTTGATGCAATTTATATGCATGTCAATGTATTAACTATAACAGCATGCTAGAGTAAAAAGCAACTCTCTTTGTATCCATTACTTTTGCAGCACTCTACTTCGATGGAAAGAAGAGAAAAGAGAAGAAGGATGAAAAGAAGAGAGAAAGAAAGAGGAAGTAAGAGTGAAAGAGAAGAACCACACCATCCAGTTGCAGATCTATCCGTCCAACCCAATCTGCCTTGTTCGGTATGCAGATCCTGCTACTTTGAACAAGAACTCGACTCAATCGAATTTTCCAAATTGACTTCACTCAACTGAGTTTTGTACAAGACTCATTGAGACACTCGATGCAAACGAGTATTTCAGTCAAGTCATCCCCTCTCCGGTTGGGTTGAGTTCTTTCAAGGATTTAAACTATGGGTTGAAAACCTAGCAGTCAATGATCTAATGATGAAAAAACCGTAGTAACATTGTTTTAACATTGTTTTTCTTGGCAATTTTATGCAGGTAATGAAGATGGAAGCCAAGAAGTCCCGCATGCCTCCCTATGGAGCAGCCCCGTGGCTTGTCTTTTCTCATGGAAAACGGGAAAGAACCAAAACCTTCTTCAATGTATCCGAGGGGAATTACTATGTGAGAAACATACCTGAGATGCGCCGATCAGTTTGTCTTGCCTCTTGCTATGGCTGGTTGGTGATGCTGAATGAAACTAGTGGCGACCTTTTTCTGCTCAACTCAGTCTCATTGCAGAAAATCCAGTTACCATGTTTGAGTGAAAGCTATAGTTTTAGTTTGTGTGTTCTCTCATCGCCTCCAACTGATCCTGATTGTGTGCTTTTATGCATTGTTTTTTCAACTGATTTTTTTATATATTGTCATCCGGGCGATGACAAATGGATCAAACTGAAGTATAGAATTCCAAAAGAAGAAGCTTCCTTTAGGCAATTGGTCTCCTGCAATGGAAAATTATATACTTATGGTTGTCGTAAGCTTGGAATTATTGATGTGAATGCTGATCATCCGGTAACATGGTTGGAAGAAGCAAAGGAGCCAGAGTGGCCCCCACTAGTTTTAGCAACAATAGATACTCTGGTGGAATCTTGCGGTGATATCTTTCTAGTTCGGCAGAGTTTGCTTCTACTCGTACCACGGATTCCAAGAGTTGAGGTTTACAAGATGGATTTTGATAGAATGGCTTGGGTAAAGGTTGATACTTTAGGTGATCGTGTGCTGTTCTTGGGCCCGGACTATTCTACATCTTGCTCTGCGTTGGATTCAGGATTGAAAAGGGATTGCATCTATTTTACGAAGCCAGATGATACAAATTTATATGTATTTCACTTAGATAGAGGGACTATTTCTGCGAAGCTGCCTTGTCCAAATGTTCGTCCACCTTGGTCTAGACCTTTTTGGGTAATGCCTGCAGTCTAAAACCTATGTTTTTATGACAAACTCACTCAGTTTATGTTGTTTAGAATACAGTGGAATTTCTATCTTTATTATTATTAACTTCCACCCTCTCTCTCTCTCTCTCTCTCTCTCTCAAAGGTCGTTCCTCATGATGGACGGCCTACATAGAAGGTGGCTCACATTAAAGGTGGGTTCCACAAGTTGGTAGCCCCACATGATGGATGGCCCAAATTAATGTGGGCCTTACATAATGGACAGTCCACATCAAAGGTCAGCCCCTAACAATGACTGGTCCTCATCAAGGTGAGCCCTTCATGATGGATGGCTCACATCGAAGGTGGGGGCCCTACATGAAGGACTGTCAACATCAAAGGAGTGCCCACATGATGGACGACCCACTTCAAGCTGGACCTGCAAAATGGATGGTCCACATCAAAGGTCGGTCCCTAATGATGAATGGCCCACATCCAAGGCCTGCATGATGGACAACTTGTGTCAAAGGTGGGCTCCACGTTGGTGGTGGATATTAAGGTTGGGCCCACATGATGGATGATTGGTATCAAAGGGGCCTCATATGATTGATGTGCCAAGAATCAGGATCAAATAAATACCCGCTGCTCTGTTCTACTAAGAGTCTGCCTCAGTTCCTCAAGTGCTTGAACAAGGGTAGCTTCTTGGTCCCCAGAAACCTTAGAAGGCTTGTGATGTAGGACTGTAGGACTTGTGATCCTACTCTTGCAAGAAACCTTAGAAGGCTTTCTTAATGTATTATGATATTATCTATGTGTGAGATTAAACTATCATTATGTGACCATTTTTTAATACCATGCTCATAAAGAATCAGTTTTACCTGCAGATGATCTCCAATTTTGGCAGCAGTCTGTCCCACGCTAGAGACATATGAATTCAATCTAGCAAAACTATCAAACAGCCCGTCTACACTTTTTCTAGCTGAAAACATGAATTTAAATTTGTAATTAAGCCAAATGTACATCACAAAATTCAACCTTTACCACATTTACACCTACAACATGCAGAACCTTCAAAGCCCCCAAGGTTGCTGGATATAACACTAATAACATATCATGGCCATGGATACGGATATAATACCCACAATTACAAAGTGCATATAAAAATTACATGGATGCGCTGTAGCATTGTTTAAAGAAGAGAGTCAATGTGGATGGAGAGACATTTTAACATTTGACATTACAGGATATGCTGAAACTGAAGCATTGTATGAGAAAGCAACAGAGAATCAAATAATAATGATAATAATAATAATAATATATTTGTTCAGACATGGCTGCTGCTAAGTAAACATATTGTGGTTCCACAATCTATATGCTAAATGGTGAAGTGCAAAGAAATATAAGAAAACAACTTTATTTGTAGAAGTCGCCGAGCATAACACCCTCCATTATTCTTGCAAAAGGGGAAGCATGTGAATATTTGTTTCCTTCAAAGGCATGATAGATATCTGGATGAGCATCCAAATGAAGAATATCCACAGGTCCCCCAAACATATTATTGCTACAATTAGAAAAAGTATCAAGCCCAACACCTAAAAAATAGAACCATTTAATCAAACATCAGTTCGTAATACTTCTACGACAAACAAATCACACTCTACTAGATTACCAAATGGGACTTTAGGTGAAAGGAGAAGTAATTGGAGGAGAGTGATTTTTGGTGTCAGTGTAAGTGTATTGGTAGATTATGAGAACCACATGCATGTACGAGAGAGCAAACACCCTAGCTTACCTTTTTATACAGATGATCAATTCTGCCATTTTTGAATTTCAACATTACCCATCCAAGACAAATATCTTTCCATGTTCGATTGGTCTAGATGCATTTGACAGTTATTACCACAGGAGTCCCATGGAATATTTCAGAATAATTAAATCTGACAAGGTGACACCCATTTCTCTCTCTCTCTCTCTCTCTCTCTCTCTCTCTCTCTCTAAACACCACAACAGGAAATGTGAGAGAGAGAGAGAGCTATTTTCAGACCTGAAACATAGAGGGGTAACAAGATTCCAAGATGCTCCTTTTAGTTTTGGAAAAAAAGGAAAGGAGATTGCAGTTTTATTGATATATGAAGAGTAGAGAAGATTAACACACCTTATTTGCTAGTTGTACAAGGCACTTCTCTAGAGCAGAATGCAGAGCAGCCCTCCGCTCATTTATGGCATCTCCCAATTTTGGTAATTCAATGGAGTACAGGAAGCATTTGTGCAAGTACTCATCAGGTCATTTATTGCACCAACTATAGCTACAGAAGGCTCCAGCCTTGAGTGCTGAGCTAGATTTGTGGTACCGTGACTACATTGATCTGCATGCTGGCCTGTTTATTGACAAACCAAACATTTAAGAGGATTCACCTTTTAATTTAAAAAGGTGCATTAAATAAGCAATCTTACACTGTGGCATCCATTGCAGCTTTGGTACCGAGAGCACCACGTAGTGAAGGAAACTTCTTTCCAATTTTAGGAAATGATGAACCATTCTCCTCTACTTTCAGCACTTCTTGCACCCAATGATCTTGTTAAAAAGACCCAACCTGCTCACACACACACACACATTGCGTGTATTTAATTTAAAAACCAATAAAAAAAAACATGTTTCCTTGCGTGTGCAAAGATGGCTTGAAAAAAATGCATGGATTAGGTTCGACTTAAAGAAGTCTCTGACACATCAAATAGATTCTTTCATGAATAAGAACTTATCTTCCTTTCTTGGATTTTTCCAAAGCTGGTAATGACAATCAAAACTTGAAACTCTTAACATTCTCTGTCTGCCTCAGGCCACTTGGATTTGACAGTGGCCATATGCAATGGTACATTTTTTTCACATGGTGCTAGCCCTGTATATAAACCTATGCCAAGGAGATTGGAAAAGCTTCTCACATGACGTCTACAAATTGACAATGCATAAACGAGTAGCCTACTTTTGACTGCTCAAAGTTAGACAAATTGCCCATATCTAAGACATCACCATATCCCCATACCAACATCAGAAGACCATGAATGCACAAAAAATTGGAGAAAATTCAAGCTACCACTGACCTGCACCTAGTCTCCATCATGAATCCACTGCAAAATAAACTATCCCAAGCAGTGGATTCAGCTAGCCACTAATGCATAGAATGACCATTAACAATGGACATCATCTGCACTCAACTAATAAAAAAAGAAAAGAAAAGAAAGAAACTAAGAAGAAAGAAAGAAAGAAAGAAAGAACGACTCCACCTGCATCAATTCGGAAACAAAAGATGCTGCAACATATGAATCACTGAAAGAGTGTCTGACATCTGAGCTGCCCATACAAATAATTTATGGGGCCATTTCATTTATAATAACAACCAAACTCTATGAATCAGTCAAAATCAGAAGAGATCCTTGGGGCTGTTACTGGCCTGCAATTCTGCACTACAACTTAAAACCATGGAATTTGATAGGATACTGCCCAGCAAAACCCACATGCTCATGACAAGCATAGAACCACCAAATTCACTCCCATGAGCTGAAGGATTGAAGGATAGAAGCCCACAATGGCTTTTGTTTTAGGCAATGCTTGGTAGGGCTAAAACTAAATTACAGTAGGAACATGGCCTGCCAAGAGCAATTATTAAACCTTTTCCATCCTTTTTTTTTTTTTGAAAGATAACAACAAGCTTCATTAAGAGGCATCGAGATAGCACCAAAAAACTACAAACAAGAAGACACATGAGCAATTGCCCAAAAGGAAAAAATGCTCCCTCAGAGCAATTATTAGTGTTGAAACTATAATGATTAAACCTTTTCCATCTTTTCTTTGGTCATTTTGTGTTCAAACTATAATGCTCTTAAATTCCAGATTTCTGAACTTGTTCAAAATTACAATTCCCATGGGAAAAGGCCAATAACAGAGACTGGCAGGAAATGTTCCTACAACAATTTACTTTTAGTCCCGCTACCAAACAGAGCCTTACCCACAATGAGAAGCTTAAAGATAGGCTGGAAAACCTATGATCCAATAACAAGCCATGATTTGATTTTAGGATGCACACATATGATTGCTCCCTCAGATTATCAATTCATTTGATGAACATATCAAAAATTTGTAGCTCAAATTGTATTGAAAGCCATACCTCACATAGTGGTAGCAAAATCCCCTTGAAGAAGGCTGCTGGCTTGTAAAGAGACTTCATCAATGCTTGATAGAGGGCAAAATGAAGCCTTTGTTCATTTGAATGTCTTCTCTAACCCATGGAAGCAAGACAATCGTAGAAGCGTTGGGCCTTTCTTACTCTCAAATTTGATGAGAAAATCCTTGTTGCTTTATACATTGCATTGGGTGACCAATTCTCTAGCTCGGTCAAATGCAACGCATATTCCCAAAGTTCCAACGATGGAATATGCATTGGGAGAACACTTCTCTGGCTTGGTAGGGCCCACAGAACCGACCACTAGCCACTAGGCAGCGTCACTGGCCAAACCACATCCATAAGCCAGACCCAACCCCGATTCAGCTGTAGGGTGCACGGTTCTTTTCGAGGATTGACCTGCAGTCCGGTTATCATCAGATTCGAGTCCGAGAGGAGGACATCCCGAAGACAGCTTTCAGGACGTGCTATGATCACTATGAGTTTCAGGTCATGTCCTTCGGACTGACCAATGCGCCCGTCGTTTTCATGCAATTGATGAATGAGGTCTTCCGTCCTTAACTCGATCCGTTTGTTGTGGTCTTCATCGACGACATTCTGATCTATTTGAAGACCCGCGAGGACCACGATCAGCATTTGGAGATTGCTTTGCAAACCTTTCGTGCCCACCAGCTCTATGCGACTGGAGAAGTGTGTTTTGGCAGGAGGAGGTGAAGTTCCTCGGTCACGTGGTGACGAAAGAGGGTGTCGCAGTGGACCCCTCGAAAATAGATGCAGTGCGTCAGTAGGGCCACCCATGAACGCAACCGAGCTCCACAGTTTTCTTGGCTTGGCGGGATATTATCGACGCTTTATTGAGGGATTCTCCCGTATCGCAGCACCGCTGACCAGGTTTACCAGGCCTGGAAGGGCGCGGGGTTTGTGTGGAGTGACCCCTGTGAGCGAGCATTTATAGAGTTGAAGGACCGCCTCACGTCCGCTCCTGTCCTCACTCTTCCCTCTGGAGAATTTATCATGTAGGTCCTTCTAATGGCCATCATAGGATAACCACAGTTTCCTTGCAAATAAGAGGTTGAAATTTCTCATTCCGCTCCTACTGTTGATTTGAATCCATCTTGAAACAAGACTTAGCTGGCATGACTCAATACTCTGACGACATCAACATAAATGGCCAGTCATTGCTTTCAGATAAGTTGCAACATACACCATCTCGAACAGAAGGTTTCTAAAATTCTTGACACACAAAAGTTGCGATATTCACAAGCATTTGTTTCGCCCATGTATATTGGGATCTCATAATCTCCACCAGTGAACTTATCTGGGTCCATTTTTTTTTTTAGATTGATATTGTTTAGCCCATTAATCTCTTGATTCCTACACGAATCAGACAATACATGACATCATATGCTGTTCAAAGTCTAAATGATAGATATGTTCTACTTCATAAATTTCAGTATGGGGGCTACCTTTTTTTTACTGTCACTTCTTGTCAGATCCTAATTTTCTCAACTATCTAAATAGTTTACAGCAAAATTGACCATATCAAAGACTAGCACCAACTTGTAGTATTGATGAACAATGTCCCTTATCATAGCAGAACAAACAAACAAAGAAGAAACGTCGTACTCCTTAGGTTTACCTGTATGGAGCCGCCGTCACAGTATAATGTGTACCTGCCCTTAGTGCACCTATCCCTCCCTCATACATATATATAAACACAAATACATGTGTGTATATGCATATGTATATGTATATATTGTAAAACCCAAGGAGACTGTGTAGTGTGTGTGAGTGATCTAGGGTCCCTTCCCTGGTTGTCTTGCCTAAAGCATGAAGAAACTAATAGTGTCATCAAGGTATTAACAGTTACATCATCAAGAACATTTCATAGACTCGTGATATTAATGTATTTTAGGTCTTTGCATCATATGCTTATTGAAAATCTAAAAGATGGAGTTTCATCACAGATTGAAGGGGACGGTGTTGAAGTCGATAGGGGACAGTGGTGATCGCTGCTGCCAAACACATCTCTCGCCACGTGGCTCACTCGCCTTGACTAACGCCACGTGCATTTGCCCGCTCCTGATTACGGTGCTTTGTTTCTTTATCCTTCTTGCAATTTTGCACGTTCTCAGTTAAGTCGCTCATCTGTTCGAAGTTCTTTTTCCGCATTCCTTCATTTCTATAGTTGATTTTGATTTTCTTTGTTCTCATTCTTCTTAACATCCTTCTTCTTACCACCACCTCTTCCGATTCTTCTTGAAAGCCATTTTCAGGAAGGTGGATTTGGACGAACGAAGGGTTTGGAAGAACGAAGGGTAGTGGTGGAGGAACGAAGGGATTGGAAGAACGAACGGTTCGACGGTTCGACGGTTTGGGGTTTGAGGTATGGCTGGTAGTTGCCAGTATAAGGTGGCTAGTTGTCAGTGCTGTGGGCCCTACCATGATGTGTATTTTATCTATGCCGGCCATCCATTTTCCAGATCATTTCAAGTCTTTGATCCCAAAACTGAGGCGAATCTAAATCTCAGGTGGACCACAACAAAGGAAAACAGTAATGATTGAATTTCCACCATTAAAATCTCATAGGGTCCACTGTAATGTTTATTGGACATCCAACCTGTATGAGTGGATCAAGCTTATATTTAATTTTTTCCTTCATCTTGTATGACCTAATCAACAGGTTGGATGTCCAATAACATTGCAGTGGACCCTATGAGATTTTTAATGGTGGAAATTCAATCACTACTGTTTTCCTTTGTTGGGTCCACTGAGATTTAGATTCGCCTCAGTTTTGGGATCAAAGACTTGAAATGATCTGGAAA
>JAJHSJ010000014.1:50485060-50731049 GCA_021015155.1 Magnolia officinalis | reverse complement strand
GAAAGGTATTGTTCATATTCTAGTAGGCTTATAATATGTGATTGGAATAGTTCTCTAGTGCTTTTTCCCCATATTTTTGTTTTTCCTTTTTGTTGTCTAATCCATATACTTTGATGGAGCTTTTGAGCTGAATGTCTCTATGCTTTAGTCAATCACATATAATGAGTTTAATGTAAGTTTATTGTGAATACTCAATTTGTTGGTATCAAGCCCCTGATACTTTAAAGGGAGATTAAAGAGTTGTGGCATGTGAGCAAGTAAGTGGAGCAGCTGTAGAAGGAATGACGAAGCAAACAACTAAGAATTTGGAGCAGCTAGATGATCAGATGATGGCGCGGATGAATGATTGTGTTTTTGTGATAGTTTTGACTTTAATGAATGATTAGAGATTAAATGAATGATCTGATGAATTCAAATGAATGTTTAGATTGAATGAATGAATGATTATACGGGTTAAACAGGTAAGCATTGACAAGTTTATTCAAACAAATATTAAAAATTAAATAAATATTTTTAACTGTGGTTTGTAATTGAAGTTAAAATATATTGTAAGCCCTAATTGGTAGAAATCAGGATAAAGATGGATTTAGCCTTTATTGGCATCAATTGAGGCAAGCTAAAAACTGAATTTAACCTCGATTGTTGATACGAGATTAAAAGTTAGATTTAGCCTTAATTTTGACTGGCTTAGCGAACCCGGGTCTGCAACCACGTGGTTAAAGGCTTTAGCCTCGGTTGTCGAGAATTAAGGTTAGAAACTCCATTTAGATTGTAGGAAATTGAGGCTAAAATTTATTGAGATTTAGTCTCGGATGGAAAAGACCAAGGCTAAAAACTTGATTTAACCTTGGTTCGAAATAACCAAAGTTAAAAAGGTTCTTTTAAACTTGATTGAAGAATCAAAGCCAAAAGCTAAAAAGTTCTTTTAGCCTAGGTGATGGGGACATCTCGCGCACGCGCACGCACGCCGCCCTACCTACGCACGTACGCACGGAGTAGGAGGGCCCCACCATCAATCTAGCTCGATGACGACGTCCAGGGAGGGCCTCCTACCTAGAAGACAAAATTTGGCTCAAAAGATTGGGCCCGATAGTCAAGAAAAGCCCATCATAAGATCTCATGATCGTGGCCTACTAGTCGGATTGATTTCATATTTTACGTATTGCTTATTGTTATTATATAGAACATCATGAACGCTTTAGATTTCTTTGTTTGATTTTTATTTTAGTTTACTTCATCGCCAAGTAATAGGTTGCGCACATGGCACGAGTTTTGGGGTATAGGGTTTTCTTATAAATAGACACCCCTTGTAGCTTTTTTCTAACATTGAAGTTTAATAATAAAAAAATTCTACTTTATTTTTCTGTTCTCTTCATGAGTTGTGAAAGAATTCAAAAGTGGGTGCGAAACCCTCCCTTTTCGAAGGGCTAACTACTGTGGTGCGAAGCCACATCGATCCCGATTCACCCCCATCTTCCATCATCTATTTCTTTTCATCTTCCACTATCATCCGTGCTTCGAATTCATCCTTTGTTGCATCAGTTTTCTTCATTACAGCAGGTTTTCAAATTTCGGCCCGCAGGCGGGCTGAAACTTCAGCGGAGCACCAGCACAAGCCGTAGCTCGGATCGACCTGAAACTTCGAGATTTCGGAGCACACCCCTAGCCAACTAGAGCCAAGGAGGGCTTTTCCGCATTCGACGCCCCCTCGCACGTGCGGCCAAGTACCTGTGCACGTGCGAGCGCCCCAGGCTCGTTGTCCATATGCGGGAACGTCTTTTGGCTCAGGTTTTTTATCCTCTTTTATCCTCTCATAGCTGTTTTTCATGAATCCTAGCCCTAAATTACGTTTTCCCTAAGTTATTTGCCAATTTTCTCACCCTAGGGTTCCTTGGATTGAGATTGGGGAATCCCTTGGATTAGGGACTGATTCTTATGCATGTGTGATTGATTTTTATTTTCCTTTGAGTATTGTTTGGTTCATAATTTTTATTGATCCAGCCTAACATGTGTAGGCCGGGACCTGCATAGATTCCCCTTTTATTGAATGTTTGGATTTTCATGTGGGATGGGAAATTTGTGTGATTGTTCCTGAATTGGTATGATCTAAGCCTAAAATCTTGCATATCGCATTTAAATTCATGTCCTATATCAAATTTGGTATCAAAGCCAAGGGTTCTTGTAGGGGAATTCATTACATGTCTAGGGTTTGGTTGTTTAAGTCCATTGCGCATCAATTCTTATCATATATGGTTGTTTAGAAGTCCATAAACCCTGACATAAGCTGCTGAAATTTTTTGTTATCCCCTTATTTGAATTATTTTAGAAATTAACCTGTCATTCTATTTCTAGGTTTAGAAACTTTCTTAATCTGTTTTTTTTAGAAACTAATTTCCTTTCCTTTTTCTTTTTTAGAAACTAGTTTACTTTCCTTTTTCTTTTTTAGAAACTTTTCTAATTTGTTTTTTTTTTTTTTTTAGAAGCTTTCCTAATTTGTTTCTTTAGAAACTTTCTTAATTTGTTTTTAAAAACTTTCCTTTTTTGTTTTTTGAAACTAGGTTGTTTTTTTAAAAAAAAAAAAAAAATCTTATATTGTGGCAACTATATTGCTGAATTTTGTTTGGCACCCTACACTAAAACAAGGAACAATTGCAAGAGTCACTAAACAATATATCTCAGAAGTTGGAGTCTATGATTAAGCGCTTGGAAATGGACCAAATGCTGTGAACAACTTGATGTACGCATTACCCGACTAAAGACCATCTCCAGGACAAACCCCACCATTGGGGTAGATGTCCAATCTCAAGCAGGTCGCCTGGAGGATAAACCAATGAATGGAGTTGGTCAAGGAATCAATTATGGGTGTGCACCCGTGCACCCACTCCATGAGAGACATCAAAACCGCTATTTTGAAGGGTACAACATGTGCGGCCTTGTGGCTGGAGAGAGTGCACCAGAAGCTAGTGTAGAGTTACCCACTGAGGCCATTCCGGTAATGGATGAGTTACGTGATATCTTTCCTGATGATCTACCGGATGAGTCTCCCCCCAGGAGGGATATAGAGCACACCAGAACATGGGACATCGTAATACCTACAGCCGACTCTATGTTGAATAGTTCTATCGATAGGTCCACAGGTCTAAGTCCTCGTGAAGTCATTACTAGTTATAAACCTAGGAAACCTATTGATCTTGTCCTATGTCACTGTCCCATAGGCTGTCAGAGTTTGCAGAGTCTTTTGCGCATCACATTCATTCATGGCATCAAGAAATTAGGCGGAAGATCATGACTAGTAATGAACATTGCACATTTTCTGCAGACCAGTATAAACGTTTCAAAGGATTCAATATTGGACTCCGTGATGGTCCGCATCAGCCCCGAGCAGTACCCTCCGAGGGTCGTTCGTAAGTTATACGCGTGTAGCGCTAGACCCTTCAAAATTATAAAACGAAACGGTCTCAATATGTATGAGATAGATCTTCCACCTTACATGGGAATTAGTTTCACATTCGATGTGGAGGATCTAGTTACTTTTCAGGAGACCACTGATACTTGGTCTGGCCCTTCGCCCACCCATCCTGATTCCCCATATTTATCTCTTGAACCATGACCCCTTCCCGACCCATTTTTCCAGCCTCTACCTCTCATACCCACTCTTCCTGACCTTTCTTCCCAGCCTCTACCTCTACCTACCCTTTTCGGCCCATTTTCCCAGCCTTTACATCCCATACCTACCCGTCCCGACCTATTTTCCCAGCCTCTATGTCCCATACCTACCTGTCCCGACCCATTTTCCCAACCTCTACATCCCATACCTACCCGTCCCGACCCATTTTCTCAGCCTCTACTCCCATACCTACCCGTCCCAATCCATTTTTCCAGCCTCTACCTCCCATACCTATTCTTCCTGACATTTCTTCTCAGCCTCTCCCTCCTATACCTAACCTTCACACACCTAGAGAGGAAATAGATGATATCCTAGACCATCAGATAGTTTCAACGTCGGACGGCAGGTTTTAGAAGTACCTGGTCAAGTAGAAGTCACGCCCAGCTTCAGACAAAACGTGACTCACTGCGGAGGAGCTTCAGAGACTTGATCTTGACGTCTTGGAGCAGTTCAGGAGTTTTATTTCGCTCGTGGCGAAATCTTCACAACCGAGGAGAATTGATGGGGACATCTCGCGCACACACGCCGCCCCACCTACACACATACGCAAGGAGTAGGAGTGCCCCTCCATCGATCTGGCTTGATGACGACGTCCAGGGAGGGCCTCCTACCTAGAAGACGAAGTTTGGTTCAAAAGATTGGGCCCGATAGTCAAGAAAAGCCCATCATGGGATCTCATGATCGTGTCCCACTAGTCGGATTGATTTCATATTTTAGGTTTTGCTTATTGTTATTATTTAGAACATCATGAACGCTTTAGATTTTTTTTGTTTAGTTTTTATTTTAGTTTACTTCATCGCCAAGTAATAGGTTACGCACATGGCACGAGTTTTGGGGTATAGGATTTTCTTATAAATAGGCACCCCTTGTAGCTTTTTTCATACATTGAAGTTTAATATAAAAAAATTCTGCTTTATTTTTCTGCTCTCTTCGTGAGTTGTGGAAGAATTCAAAAGTGGGTGCGAAGCCCTCCCTTTTTGAAAGGCTAACTACCATGATGCGAAGCCACATCGATCCCGATTCACCCCCATCTTCCATCATCTCTTTCTTTTCATCTTCCACCACCATCTGTGCTTCAAATTCATCCTTTGTTGTATCAGTTTTCTTCATTACAGCAAGTTTTCAAATTTTGGGCCGCAGGCAGGTTGAAACTTCGGCGGAGCACCACGCACAAGTCGTAACTCGAATCGACCAGAAACTTCGAGGTTTTGGAGCACACCCCTAGTCGACCAGAGCTAAGGAGGGCTTTTCAGCATTCGACGCCCCCACGCACGTGCGGTCAGGTACCTATTCACGTGGGAGCGCCCTAGGCCCGCTGTCTATACGCCGGAACGTCTTTTGGCTCAGGTTTTTTATCCTCTTTTATTCTCTCATAGCTGTTTTTCATGAATCCTAGCCCTAGATTACGTTTTTCCTAAGTTATTTGCCAATTTTCTCACCCTAGGGTTCCTTGGATTAAGATTGGGGAATCCCTTATATTAGAGACTGATTCTTATGCATGTGTGATTGATTTCTATTTCCCTTTGAGTATTGTTTGGTTCATAATTTTTATTGATCCAGCCTAATGTGTGTAGGCCGGGACCAGCATAGATTCCCCTTTAATTGAATGTTTGGATTTTCATGTGGCATGTGAAATTTGTGTGATTGTTCCTGAATTGGTATGATCTAAGCCTGAAATCTTGCATATTGCATTTAAATTCATGTCCTACATCACTAGGTTGGAGAACCAAGGTTGAAAGGCTTTTTAACCTTGGTTGTTAAAACCAATGCTAAAGTCCTTAACCATGAGAGCAGTACCAATTTGAATAACTGAGGCAAAACTAAGGCTTAAGGCTTTAGCCTTGGTTTTTAACTTTTTAGCCACTGTTTTGAATTGAAATTAAAGGCTTGTTTTCTTGTAGTGTCCTTGACTTCTGAACAATCTTTGCAATCGTGATCCCTTTAAATGCCAACCTCATGGAAGAATATGCTATTGAGGAAGAAACTCACCTCTGTTGAGAAGTGGAGCCACATCTGGGGCCGCCCACGACCAGTCGAGGTTGCGCGGATTTCGTGTCGCAAGTCCTTTCGCAACTGGGATGCGAAAGGAGTTTCGCGGATTTCGTGTCGCAAGTCCTTTCGCAACTGGGATGCGAAAGGAGTTTCGCGGATTTCGTGTCGCTGGGATGCGGAAAGGGAAGTTACCAAAACTATAAATTGGGGTCCCTAGGACTATTCTAGGTTAAGGTGAATTTTAAGAAATTATTCTAAGGTGTGGGCAAAGGATTTTCTCTGTACTTCCAAGGGAGAGGTTAGTATATTGCCTTGTAATCTTCGTTTCTCTTCATAGTGGAATTTTACATCCGTGGTTTTTTACCCTAGTTTGGGGTTTTTCCACGTATATCTTGTGTTGTGTGTTTGTTTTGGATTGCTTTGATCTATTTCTAGTTTATATTTCTTCCTGTCTATCGTTTGTGGGTGAGGCCTTAGATTGGATCTAGGCTCACTGCGTTGTTGGCGTGCTGCGCAACAACTGGTATCAGAGCTATTGGTTTAGTTCTATTGGGAGCGATGGCAGAAGATGGGAAAACTAGAATTGAGAAGTTTGATGGTTCAAACTTTGCCTTCTGGAAGATGCAAATGGAGGATTATCTGTATCAGAAGGACCTCTATATTCCTCTAGGAGGAAAAGAGAAGAAACCAGAAAAGTTGACAGATGATGAATGGTTTTTACTGGATAGGAAGGCTTTAGGAACGATCCGACTCTCTTTGTCTAAGAGCGTCGCCTTCAATATATCTAAGGTAAAAACGACAAAAGAATTAATGGAAGCCCTAGCCACCATGTACGAAAAGCCCTCAGCATCCAACAAGGTTCATCTTATGAAACAGCTATTCAACATGAAGATGTCAGATTGTGGGAGCGTGGCTAAACATCTAAACGAGTTCAATACAGTCACGAGCCAGTTGGAATCCGTTGGCATTGCTTTTGAGGATGAGGTCAGGGCGTTATTGATCTTATCCAGTTTGCCAGACAGTTGGGATGGTTTGGTGATTGCTGTGAGCAATTCTTCAGGATCGACAAAGCTGAAATTTGATGATGTGACCGGTCTAATTCTCACCGAAGAATCTAGAAGGAAGGCATCAGGAGTTTCAGGGGATTCAGGGAATGCTCTAAACGTTGAAGGAAGAGGAAGATCGCTGAACAAAGGAGGCAATAAACACGGGCGTTCTAAGTCAAGGAATAAGTCCAAGGGACCGAAAGACAAAGACGGGTGTTGGCATTGCGGCAAGAAGGGACACATGAAACGTGATTGCAGGGCACTCAAGAAACAAGAAGGAAGCTCTCAATGTGGGAAAGATTCAGTGAATCTGTCTGAGGAGAGCGACACAGAGGCGTTGATCTTGTCTCTTGATGTGAGGAATGAGTCTTGGGTTATAGACTCGGGTGCTTCGTTTCATGCTACTTCGTGTAAGGAAGTTCTGCGTGATTATGTGTCAGGTGACTTTGGGAGAGTCTACCTGGGTGATGATGAGCCGTGCAATATTGTTGGAAAGGGAGATGTTCATGTAAATCAGAAAGACGGAACGGTCTTGAAATTGAAGGATGTCAGACATGTACCGAGTTTGAAACGTAATCTGATCTCAGTGGGACAGTTGGCTGATACCGGTTATGTGACGACATTCACCAGTGACTCCTGGAAGATCACAAAAGGTGCCTTGGTAATATCTCGAGGCAAAAAGGAAGGTACTTTGTACGTGACTTCAGGATCGTATAGTTCACTCGCAGTCGCATCAACTGGAGTGAATGGGCAGTTATGGCATCAGAGGCTGGGACATATGAGTGAGAAAGGGATGAAAGTGCTATTGCCAAAAGGGAAGCTACCAGGGCTGAAGTCTATTGACTTGGAATTCTGCGAGGACTGCGTGTATGGTAAGCAGAAGAGGGTAAGCTTCAAGAAGACGGGACGCGCTCCAAAGACACATCTGTTGGAGCTTGTACACACTGATGTGTGGGGACCGGCACAGGTATTATCTCTTGGTAGCTCACGTTATTTTGTTACCTTTATTGATGATGTTAGTAGAAAACTGTGGGTCTACTTCTTAAAACATAAATCTGATGTATTTGATGTATTTAAGAAGTGGAAAGTTATGGTAGAAAATGAGACAGGTAAAACAGTAAAGTGTCTCAGATCTGACAATGGGGGAGAGTATTGTGATAAGAGGTTTGAGGAGTATTGTGCAGCAAATGGAATCAAACATCAGAAAACGATTCCAGGGACACCACAGCAGAATGGTGTGGCTGAGCGCATTAACAGGACCATCCTTGAGCGCGCCAGGAGCATGAGGTTACATGCAGGGTTGCCCAAGACCTTTTGGGCAGATGTTGTGAATACTGCCGCATATCTCATCAATAGAAGTCCCTCAGCACCATTGGATGGTGGGCTATCAGAAGAAGCGTGGACTGGGAAAGAAGTGAACATTGCACATCTCAGAGTGTTCGGTTGCACTTCATATGTTCACATTGATGCAGAGCACAGAAACAAGCTGGATGCGAAGTCCAGGAGGTGCACGTTTATAGGCTATGGGCAACAAGATTTTGGCTACAGGTTCTGGGATGCAGAAAACAGAAAAATCATCAGAAGCAAGGACGTAGTCTTTAATGAAAAAGTGATGCATAAGGACAGTGTGCAGGAAAATAAGGCCGAGAAAAAGGAATTCATAGAGTTGGAAGAGTTACCGGACATGGGTGTTACAGTGCCACAGGATGAGGCAGAGCCACATACACCAGTTGTGAGGAGGTCTACTCGGGAGAGGAGACCCACGATCCGATACTCACCCTCCTTACATTATCTACTACTGACAGATAATGGTGAGCCAGAGTGTTTTGAAGAGGCGTTACAGTCAGATATACGGGTTAAGTGGGAGCAGGCCATGGATGATGAGATGGACTCTCTTGAGTCTAATCGTACATGGGAGCTAGTCACTCTACCCAAGGGTAAGAAAACTCTTCATAACAAGTGGGTTTACAGACTGAAGGAGGAGCACGATGGTTCGAAACGGTACAAGGCCAGATTGGTTGTGAAAGGGTTTCAACAAAAGGCAGATATCGATTTCACTGAAATATTTTCACCGGTAGTGAAAATGTCTACGATTCGCATGGTCTTGAGTATAGTGGCTTCAGAGGACTTACATCTAGAACAGCTAGATGTTAAGACAGTCTTTCTTCATGGGGACCTTGAAGAAGAGATATATATGCATCAGCCGACAGGATACGTGGCACCAGGTAATGAGAACAAGGTGTGCAGACTGAAGAAGAGTCTATATGGCCTGAAGCAGGCCCCGAGGCAGTGGTACAAGAAGTTCGATAGTTTCATGTCGGGAAACGGTTTTAGGAGATGTCATGCAGACCACTGTTGTTACTTGAAGAAGTTTGATACGTCATACATCATCCTTCTTCTGTACGTTGATGATATGCTTGTGGCTGGCTCAAGCATGGAGGACATCTCAGATCTCAAAAGACAATTGTCTAGAGAATTTGCCATGAAGGATTTAGGAGCTGCAAAACAAATCTTAGGCATGAGGATAAAGCGTGATAGGGAAAACAAGAAATTAGTTTTGTCACAGGCAGAGTACATAACCAAGGTACTTGATCGATTCAATATGGGAGGTGCTAAGCCGGTTAGCACTCCATTAGCCAACCACTTCAAGCTATCTAAGGAGCAAGGTGCAAAGACGCAGGAGGAACAGGACTACATGGCTAAAGTCCCATACGCGTCAGCTATTGGGAGTCTCATGTATGCTATGGTGAGCACGAGGCCAGACATTGCTCAAGCAGTGGGAGATGTTAGCAGGTTCATGAACAACCCCGGGAAGGAACATTGGGAAGCTGTGAAGTGGATCCTTAGGTACTTGGTAGGTACTAAGGACGTAAGGCTGTGTTATGGTGGATCGAAAATCAAGTTACAAGGCTACGTGGATTCAGATTTGGCAGGAGATATCGACAGCAGAAGAAGCACTACGGGTTATGTTTTTACTCTAGGTAGTGCTGCAGTCAGTTGGGTCTCTCAGTTACAAAAGATAGTATCTATCAGTACAACAGAAGCAGAATATGTTGCGGCTACAGAAGCATGCAAGGAGATGGTGTGGATGCAAGGTTTTATGGAAGAGTTGGGTAAGAAGCAAGCAGATTGCAAGCTATACAGTGACAGTCAGAGTGCAATACACTTGGCTAAGAATTCAGCCTTTCATTCAAGGACCAAGCATATTGCCATCAGATATCACTTCATACGTTCGTTACTGGAAGATGGATCGATTGCTCTGGAGAAGATTCATACAAGTGAGAATCCTGCGGATATGCTGACCAAGGCGGTCACAAGGGAGAAGCTGAAGCTCTGTTCAGCTTTGATTGGTCTTCAGGCTTGAAGACGGGGAGGTGGTGCACTCCGGATGAAGAAGACAAAGGTTTATGGAGATGTATCTCCAAGTGGGAGATTGTTGAGAAGTGGAGCCACATCTGGGGCTGCCCACGACCAGTCGAGGTAGCGCGGATTTCGTGTCGCAAGTCCTTTCGCAACTGGGATGCGAAAGGAGTTTCGCGGATTTCGTATCGCAACTCCTTTCGCAACTGGGATGCGAAAGGAGTTTCACGGATTTCGTGTCGCAAGTCCTTTCGCAACTGGAATGCGGAAAGGGAAGTTGCCAAAACTATAAATTGGGGTCCCTAGGGCTATTCTAGGTTAAGGTGAATTTTAGAAAATTATTCTGAGGTATGGGCAAAGGATTTTCTCTGTACTTCCAAGGGAGAGGTTAGTAAATTGCCTTGTAATCTTTATTTCTCTTCATAGTGGAATTTTGCATCCGTGGTTTTTTACCCTAGTTTGGGGTTTTTCCACGTATATCTTGTCTTGTGGTTTGTTTTGAATTGCTTTGATCTATTTCTAGTTTATATTTCTTCCTGTCTATCGTTTGTGGGTGAGGCCTTAGATTGGATCTAGGCTCACTGCGTTGTTGGTGTGCTGCGCAACAACATGAACTATGGGTCATATATAACCTTTGCAATAAGTAACAAGCATTTAGATCCCAGGGTTCACTCAAGTTACCTTTATATGGCAACCAAAAGTTCTACGAATTCTATGGGCCCACCTTGCAAGCCTACTATCACATTTACATAAAGTGCCTCCAAGATGTATGGAAATCCCCACCACTCATTATCTCTTGTTCTTGTGTTTGTTGAGGGCCCAATCCCAGGGTTCAATCCCAAATAAGGCTCGCTTGGAAACACACCCCAAGATGTTGGTTTAGAGCTAACCAATAGGTGTCAAAGAGCCCACTCGGTGGCTTGGTTTTCGGTGAGTTGATGAACCATGTCCAACAAATAGCTATTGGGCTAAAAAACTCATGCGTCATCCTAATGGCGGGCCTCCAGATTGGGGTGGCAATGGAATGGGTTGGCCCCTGTGGCCCCTGTGTCAACCATGCTGACCCACTTGAAAAGTAGGGGTTGAACCCTACTCACCCAACCTGCCCATATGGGTTATCATGGGCTAGGCCAAATAACACAATCCAACCCAAATCTAAAAACAAACTACTAGAAGACATGCAGTGAATGAGTCCACCGTTTGGACTGGTTTGGGAGTAACTGTTGCCCCTTCTTACCTTCTTAACACGAGTTGGTTTGTGCTGGTCTGGTTCGGATTGCATATGCAAACATGATAACTTTCAAGGTGGCAATCTTTCTATATAAAACTCTACTCTCCTTTATGAATTGGATGCTTTTGTTTTCTATCTTAGATTTTTTTTCCCAAATAGGAAAAATAGAATCGTATCTTTATAAACAAACCTCGATTCCGACTCTCATAAAAGATCTCTCTCTCTCTCTCTCTCTCTCTCTCTCTCTCTCTCTCTCTCTGTTTTTTTTTTTTTTGTTAATCATTTAATGGTGGTATATGAAGGACAGAGTACACGAGTGGTTTAAAAATAGGCAGTGGCTTAGATGAGTTGATTTATCAAGGCAGCAATGGCAAGAGACATCATTATTATAATTTCATTTTTTTTTTGATAGGTTATTGCAGCTTCTTTTTTTTCTTTTTCTTTTTCTTTTTTTTTTTTTTTTTTTTCCTTTTGTTTGTTTGTTTTAGGTTGTTGCAGCTTCATCTTCCCATGAATCAATCCCTACCGTAGATTGGATTGGCCAGTTAGAGGTCGGATCTCTACCCTCTCTTCTTCATTTTCCTTACCTCTATTCCTTGCAAATGGATGCTTGTTGGGTCAAAAATGAGACATGGCCATGAAATTTTAAGTTCATGTAAGTGGGCCATTGAAAGTCATGGGATATGCCCCATGTAAGTTTTGGATTGGAATTTGACCCTGTTGCTTATAGTGAATGGGCCCCTCCTTTCATTGACTTGTATGGGAAGGAACGCGTTCTTACTGGGCATTGAATGTCATGTGATATGCTATCCAAATCACATAAAATGTAATTAATTTATTTTTATTATTTTGTTTTGCAGGTTGCCGGCGGCGACAAATGATGGCTAGATGAAGGGATTTCTTTTAATATGTATTCAGAACCTTTTCAACACATTAATGTAAATATTATATGTTTTTCATTGTAAAGTAATACAATTTATTTAGTATTCATTTTTAATTGTATTATGCAACATTTTTTAGGTTCTAAATATTTAAAAACAATACATGTTCCACTTAAATATAAACAATAAAATGGATTAAGAAAAAAAAATTAACTCGCAGTCAACACCTTTATAGGCGGTCAACATTTTTAATGGTGCATATTTAATGGTTTTCCATGGCATATATCCGCGTTCCATGACATTTGAATTATGCTTGGCTTGTTGGGAGCCTTTCACTGATGCCTTGATAAATTTGTACCGACGTATACCGGCGCTTGGATATGTCTAAGCGACGCTTTGGCATGCTTTTCTCGGCATTTCTGCTTAACTTTCCCGGTGTTTTGGCAACCTTATTGTGGCGGTCCAAAATACTTTTAGCAACGCTTCGATATGTTTAAATGATGTTTCACCGGGACTTTACCGGCATTTCTACATATCTTTCTTCGGCGTTGTGGCAACCTTTGCGGCGCTTTTTCATCTTTTAGATGCTTTTTTTCCATATTTTACCATCGTTTCTTACTATTTTACCGGCGTTTCTTACAACATTTAGCGGCGTTATCTTACAGCGTTTGCGGCACTTCTTTCAGCTTTTTACCACGCAATCATCAAAAACACCGCTAAAGGATAAATAAGTGCCGCTAAAAGTCTCTATTTTAGCAGCGGCCATAAAAAATGCCGGTAAAAAGGTACGATCGGCGGTAAAAGATACGGCGACGACTCTCTTTAGTGGCTCGTGTATGACCGCCGGTAATTCCTTTACCGGAGGTCTTTTTGGCCGTTGATAATGCTCATTTTATTTTTTTTGTAGTCATGTCCAATATATCGTTAAAACGCGGTATAGGAAACCGGTACTTAATGGTAATCTTGTTGATGGATCCGCTATCCACACACCTACACCACGTGCTATCTTTCTTGGACGTTAGAAGCGTGGGCACGGCACATGAACACTTGTTTTCCTGAATAAACTCTTTCTTAAGATTTAGTTTGGAATTTAAGTTTCAATGTAATTGAACAAGTACTTTAAGGGTGATGACTAAGTAGTGATAGTATGGTGTGATTATTTATTTCGATTAAATTTTAAGTTCAATGATGATTTTTAACTATGTTGGGTGTGAATGTTTAATTGAATTTAAATGAAAATAGGTGTTGTAATAAAAATTAAATAAATTATATCACATGCTTAGAATTTGGGTCTTAAGTAGCCGTACTGCGTGACATAGGCCACTCAAAAGTTATGTCACCCTTCAAGGACAGGACATAATGTGCGAAAGTGTCAGCGATTAGGACCACTGATCTGATGGGTCAGTGAGTAGATGTGCTATAGCGGAAAAATTGTAGTGATTTTAGTTCAATTAAGGTTTTTTCCCCATTTGAATGTAGAACATTGTTTTTGTGATTTTGCTCAATTGGTTATCAACCTTCCATTTAATATCCACCTTACAGTATGTGACGCTAATCTTTGATGTAGAACGTTCATTACGTTAGGCCCGCCATGGCCCTATCTTCAATGTGGAACGTTCATTGTGTGGGGCCTATCTTCAATGTGGACCAACCAACTAGATGATATTTGTGTGGTTCCTTCATCCAGGTTGCATGACCTCATCTACTGCTTGCAAGGCAAATAAACATTCAGACTGCCCCCAAGAAGTTCTTAATGGTGAGCATTCAATCATTGCCGTCTCCTATGGTGCGGTCCACTTAGATTTAGCTATGTTGGATTTTTGAGCCCATGTCTTAAAATTAAAATGAGCTTGCAAAATGTTTGAAAGGAGTGGATATAAGGAATCCACTGAAGCTACAGCTGCCAGGAGGGACTCGGTCCTAGCAAGATCTCTCTAGACCACACCACGAGAAACAGTAGGGATTGAAAGCCTATCACTGAAAGCTTCTTGGGGGCCATTTCTCCAGTGGGCCCTAGGAAGGTTTCAACAGTGGCATCATGATCACCACTACTTCTAGTGTGACCCACTTCAGCCATAGATCTTCCTACTTTTTGGACTCTATGCCTTATAATGATCTTATAAAATTGTTAGACAACATGGATAGAACACATACATCACGGAGGGCTCCATAGAGCCTTTGCCAGGACCAAGCCCATCTTTACAGTGGTAGGAAAGGACTATCCTGATTTGTGCCCACCTTGATATGAGCCATCCATCATGTGAGGCCCCCTTTGATATGAGTCGTCCATCAATCATATGAGGCCCCTTTGATACCAATCATCAATCATGATTGTCCATTATGTGGGCCCAACCTTAATATCCACCACCAATGTGGAGCCCACCTTTGACGCGAGTTGTCCATCATGCAGGCCTTGGATGTGGGCCATTCATTATTAGGGGCCGACCTTTGATGTGGACCATCCATTTTGTAGGCCCAGCTTGAAGTGGGTCGTCCATCATGTGGGCACTCCTATGATGTTGACAGTCCATGTAGGGCCCCCACCTTCGATGTGAGCCATCCATCATGAAGGGCTCACCTTGATGAGGACCAGTCATTGTTAGGGGCCGACCTTTGATGTGGCCTCTCCATTATGTAAGGCCCACATTGATTTGGGCCATCCATAATGTGGGGCTACCAACTTGTGGAACCCACCTGTAATGTGAGCCACCTTCAATGTAGATCATGCGGAACGACCTTTGAGAGAGAGAGAGAGAGAGAGAGAGAGGGTGGAAGTTAATAATAATAATAATAATAATAATAATAAAGATAGAAACTCTACTGTATTCTAAACAACGTAAAGTGAGTGAGTTTGTCATAAAGACATAGGTTTTAGACTGCAGGCATTACCCAAAAAGGTTCAAACCAAGGTGAACGAACGTTTGGACAAGGCACTTTCGCACAAATAGTCCCTCTATCTAAGTGAAATACATATAAATTTGTATCACCTGGCTTCATAAAATAAATGCAATCCCTTTCCAATCCTGAATCCGATGCAGAGCAAGATATAGAATAGTCCCTGCCCAAGAACAGCACACGATCACCTAAAGTATCAACCTTTACCCAAGCCATTCTATCAAAATCCATCTTGCAAACCTCAACTCTTGGAACCCGTGGTACAAGTGGAAGCACACCCTGCCGAACTAGAAAGATATCACCGCAAGATTCCACCAGAGTATCTCTTGTTGCTACAACCAATCGTGGCCACTCCGGCTCCTTTAATTCTTCCAACCATTTTACCGGATGATCAGCATTCACATCAATAATTCCAAGCTTACCATAACCATCAGTATATAATTTTCCATTGCAGGAGACCAATTGCCTAAAGGAAGCTTCCTCTTTCGGAATTCTATACTTCAGTTTGATCCATTTGTCATCGCCCGGATGACAATATATAAAAAAATCAGTTGAAAAAACAATGCATAAAATCACACAATCAGGATCAGTTGGAGGCGATGAGAGAACACACACATTAAAACTATAGCTTTCACTCAAACATGGTAACTGGATTTTCTGCAATGAGACTGAGTTGAGCAGAAAAAGGTCGTCACTAGTTTTATCCAGCATCACCAACCAGCCATAGCAAGAGGCAAGACACTCTGATCGGCGCATCTCAGGTATGTTTCTCACATAGTAATTCCCCTCAGATACATTGAAGAAGGTTTTGGTTCTTTCCCGTTTTCCATGAGAAAAGACAAGCCACGGGGCCGCTCCATAGGGAGGCATGCGGGACTTCTTGGCTTCCATCTTCATTACCTGCATAAAATTGCCAAGAAAAACAATGTTAAAACAATGTTACTCGGTTTTTTCATCATTAGACCATTGACTGCTAGATTTTCAACCCATAGTTTAAAATCTTGAAAGAACTCAACCCAACCGGAGAAGGGATGACTCGACTGAAATACTCGTTTGCATCAAGTGTCTCAATGAGTCTTGTACAAAACTCAGTTAAGTGAAGTCAATTTGGAAAATTCGACTGAGTCGAGTTCTTGTTCAAAGTAGCAGGATCTGCATACCGGACAAGGCAGATTGGGTTGGACAGATAGATCTGCAACTGGATGGTGTGGTTCTTCTCTTTCACTCTTAGTTCCTTTTTTCTTTCTCTCTCTTCTTTGCATCCTTCTCTTTTCTCTTCTTTCCATCAAAGTAGAGTGCTGCAAAAGTAATGGATACAAAGAGAGTTGCTTTTTACTCTGGCACGCTGTTATAGTTAATACATTGACACTCATATAAATTGCATCAAATCACGCTTTCTTTCAACCTAAATCAGACATTTTTTTGAACTACGAACAGTACTAATGTCTTTTCTAAATTAGAATTGTTGGCTATTATTCAGTTAAGTGGTGATCTATTATTTATGGAAACACATCAATATAATTTTTGGCTGTGGTACATTTAAATTGAGGATCAAAATATGGACATTTCAAATTAACCTAGTGCATGTGTTCAGATATCATACTTTTCTAGAGTACAAAAGTTTTTCTGCGAAAGTAACACCAGACGACAGAATGTTCGCCTATGACATTTTGTGACAACTTTAGCATACACAATAAATTTTTTGTGCTAGTGTTTCATTTAGGTGGAAGACCCGAGCTGTGAAAATGGTGGAAAACACTGGAGTTTCAGCAGGAAAAACTTTATAAGAAATAAACACATGCCTGCTACACCAGTCTTTTAGAGGATTTTACATGTAAATGGAGGTTTAATACTTAATGGAGGTTCAACAGATGATGGAAGCTCAATCTACAGACAAGCAGCAATTAAAGATTGTGTATTCCACATTTTGTGGTTAAATGAGAGTTGTGGTCCAAGTTGATCATTATCATCTTCTTCGTATGTGTTCCAAGCTGGACATGATCAATATATCCATGCTCTAGCTTGAGGTGGTGTAAGAAATACATGTGGTCGTGTGTTGCTATACATGTACTCCTTTGGAGCATTATATGTTATTCTCAAGTTAATATATGTGTGCTTTTTGGCTAAGACAACAACTTGTTGCCCTAACACTTATCTCCTTCCTTCGTTCCTTCTTCCTTCTCTTCTTCTCCTCCCTTCAATCTCTCTACTTTCTACCACTCCATCTCTTCTTTGAGTTCTCTCTTTCCTCTTATTTCTCTTGTTTTGTCTCTTATTTCTTGTGTGTGACTGCTATCCTCAAGATCAACTCTGTTGGACACTTCTTTTTCCAAAAGGTAATCATCATTAATACAAAGACAATGCAACAATACATCAACAAACTAGGCAAACTTGGGCATTCAAGTCTTAACCCAATGTCTAGGACAATCGATATGGTTGTTGGTTGAGGAGAAATCCAAGCAAGATAATCTTGCATTAAATTACAAAAAGCAGTTGAAAGAAGATGAATTTAAATTGCACCAGAAAATGAGAGCTACATGGCCCAATGAAGGCGATAAGAATATGAAGTTCTTTCACGGTATATGGAGTGCCAGGGTCAGTAATGTGGTGGCAGATGGGAGAAGGGTGGAGGCAAAGTCAAAGGTGCCTGGTGTTGTCGTCCAATTCTGTAAGGACCTCCTTTGAAGTGAAGAATGGGTGTGACTGAGGCTAGATGACATTGCTCTTAATGTTATTCCTGAAGAAAAGGCTGCTTGTCTTGATCGTCAGGCCTTTAAGGAGAGAGTAAAGGCGGGCAGTGGATGCTTTGGGAAGAGACAAGGCGCCAGCACCAGCGCCAAACAACTTTCTGATGGCTATCTTCTAGGTGTTTTGGGAGGTGGACAAAGGTGACGTCTAGGCCTTCATCATAGAGCTTTTCAAGAACGGTAGATGCATTGAAGTTGGGTGCCATCTTTAATTGCCTTAATCCCTAAAAAGGAAGGGGCCAAATGCTTGAAGGATTTTAGGCAGATAGTTTGGTAGGAGGGCCTATAAGATTCTAGCTAAAATTTTGGTGAGCAGGTTTCAGTTGGTACTTGTGTTTGTCAATTCTAATGTTCAAAGCACCTTTGTAGTAAGGAGATAGGTTTTGGATAGTGCCTTAATTGCCCATTAATGTATCAACTTGCACAATCGAGAAGTCAAAAAAGACATCATTTACAAGCTAACATTGAAAAAACTTGTGATCAGGACTGGGATTTTTTGAATTACGTGCTTAGCAAGATAGAGGGTGGCCAATGATGGAAAGGATGGGTTCAAGAATGCATCATTCAATAGGGTAGGATCTTCTCCTTCGACGTATCTTGGTCTTCCATTATGCACAAGTAAGCCAGTGGAGAACTTGTAGTCGAAAGAAAGTTTTCTCGATGGAAATGTCAACACTTGACATCAATCAAGGCAATTCTATCAAACTTACCACTATATTTCATGTGCTTATTTAAGTGCCCAAAGGTAGTGCTCGAAAGCTTGGAGAAACTTAGGCATGATTTTATATGGCAAAGAGCTATTTCCATTTGATAAAGTGGAAAGATGTGTGCAAGGTATTTGAGGAAGGGGAGCAAGAATAAAGAAGTTGGAACCCATTAACTTTGGGTTAATAGAAAAATGGTTATGGAAATTCAGGTTGAAAGAGAGATGCTTATTGAAAGAGATGATAGTTCACAAGTATGGTGCAAATGAAGGCGGCTGGTAAACAAGGGACTAATGCAAGGGCATTTTCACACTGGGCTCGAGTGGGATCGCCTGTGGGATGCAGGGGCACACTCGAGGTGTGTGACCCATGTGATTTGGGGCCCACGAAGAGGGGTTCGGCCGAGGTCATAAACCCATGAGATGTAGGGCCTGGGCTATGAGATAAAGGGATTAATTCGTCATACTCTAACAGTTCGAGCTTTTAGAGCAAATGGTTAATTGTCCTACATCAAATTGGTATTAGAGCGGGTGGTCTCGTGTTCAAGACTCCTCACAGGGGGTGATTAATGCAGGGGCATTTTCGCACTGGGCTCGAGTGGGGTCGCCAGTGGGATGCAGGGGCACACTTGGGGTGGGTGACCCATGTGATTTGGGGCCCACGGGGGAGGTCTCGTGTTCGAGACTCCTCACCAAGGGTGATTAATGCGCATTTCACACCGGGCTCGAGTGGGGTAGCCTGTGGGATGCCGGGACACACTCGGGGTGGGCGGCCCATGTGATTCGAGGCCCACGAAGGGGGGTTCGGCCGAAGTCCTAAACTCATGAGATGTGGAGCCTGGGCTATGAGATAAAGGGATTAATTCGTCATACTCTAACAGTTTGAGCTTTTAGAGCAAGTGGTTAATTGTCCTGCATCAGGGACACTTCTCTTTATAGAGCTTTAACGATGTGGAAATAGATTTTCAAGTTGGGAAATAGTTTCATGGAAGGGATTGGTATTTTCTTTATGTGATGGGACAAGGATTCAATTTTGAGATGACAGATGGTTGAGGGAGACGACGCTCCATGGAGATCCCAAGGTTAGCTAGCTTGTCCCTGGTGGCAAATTTAACTATAGTCAGGTTTTACTCAGTTACACGCAGAGAGGTGGTGTACACTCCTTAGTGTAGGAGGAATTTGTAAGAATCGGAGGTGGGTGAGTTCATCAACTTGCTGAAGTGGCTCAATGGCATCAATCCCTCTTTGGGTGAATGGGATTCATTCGCATAGAACAAATAAAAATTAAATCAGTTCTTGGTTAGATCATTTAATAGGTCGAACCTTGGTTCTTCCCAAGCTTTCATCACGCCTCCTTTGTTTCGCATTACGGGGCTCCTCCCGAGGTTACAGTGGTGGCGTGGTTGGTAGGTAGTACACACCAAGGTGCTCACTATTGATAACTCGGAAAGAGGAGGGCGGTGATCACCAATGTTTGTATTTTGTGTATATAGAGAGAGGTGTTAGTAAATCATATCTTCATCCACTACCCTTTTGCTGGTGAGTTGTGCGAGAGGTTTTAAACAGTCTTCGGAACATCATTGGTCATGCCAGGTTGATAGAAAGGTTCTTTCTTGCCTGACATGGGTGTGAGATCGGAAAAAGAGGCAGGATGCTTTGGAGACTAGCCCTTTTGGCCAGCATTAGGGTCCTACGGGAAGAGAGGAACAATCGGAATGAGCTAGCTACGTAGGTCTTCGGGAGGGTTAAATTGAACGCATTGGAGTGGGCCTCTAATTTAAAGGGTTTTGTTGAGTGCCCTCTATTACCCATCTCGTGGGATGGTTTGTAAGTGTGCAAGTTGTTTTGGGTTCTTCCATTAAAAAAAGGAAAAAAAAAAAAGACCATTACCTTTCAAAAAGAATAAATAAATAAATATTTTCCTAAACTGATTCACTTGAAAACTTCGAAGCTTCGACTACCTACTGACTAAGAGAATTAGCCCAACCTAATAGAGTTATGAAGAGACATACTCTTTAACAACATCAACAAAAGAGATGGACATCCTAAAGGTTTCGCCCATTCTAAGGACAAAGGACGATGTATACACCATGTGGTTGCAGGGGAAGTCCTTCCTAGAATGATGGAAAACCTTCCAGAAGACCTGAAGGATCCTTAGGTAAGGATCCCTTTTTAAGGAATATTTCAAAAACCATGCCATAGTGAATGATTTGACCCAATTAGACAGAATCAACAGTGTAGCCCCAAAGCCGCTTAACTGGCATTCTGCAAATGAAGATCCTTTATATTGTGGACATGATTTTTTCTTACTGATTAAGAAACCCTATGGAGTTATAAAGATATAAACTCTCTAACACCTTCCTAGAGGGATTAGATAGATAGCCTAAAGGTTTCATCCATTCCAAGGACAATGCATATCAGTCCCTCTCAAATAATGTTTTAGAAACCTTGGTAGAGTGGATGACTAAACCCAACTAGACAGAACCAAATGTCTAGCCCCAAATTTATTTTTTACATTTCTTTTCAGTTGAACCCACTTGACTATTTGTTCACTTTAAGGGGTCATTTGGATCGTAAGTTACTTTAGATAAGGCATAAGCAGCTTATCTTGGATTCTACTTATGTAGCAGGTAAGTACGTTTGGTAAACAACATAAAAAATAAATAAAAAAAGCATGTTTGGTTTATGACATCACAAGTACTTATCCCTCAAGTCTATCTGGTCCTCTCACATCCACCATCTATCATGTGGGGCCAACCTTTGATGTGGACCATTCATTATGTGGGCCCCACCTTTGATGTGGGTTGTCCATCATGTGAGGCCCACCTTGGATGTGGGTCATTCATCATTGGGGGATGGCATTTAATGTGCACAATCCATTATGTAGGGCCCACCTTTAATGTTGGTCATCCATCATGTGAGCTCACCATCAATGTTATTGTCCATGTGGGGCCACCTTTAATATCCACCAGCCATCATGTGGAGCCCACCTTTGATGTGGATTGTCCATAATATGGGCCCCACCTCCAATGTGGGCCGTCCATCATGTAGGGCCCACCTTGGATATGGGCCACACATCATTTGGGCCAACCTTTGATGTGGATCGTCCATCATGCGGGGTCTACATTGATGTGGATCATCCATCATGTGGGGTTCACCATTATTAATTGCCCACCATGCAGAGCCCACCTTTGATGTAGATTGTCCATCATGTGGGCCCCACCTTCAATGCGGGTTGCCCATTATGCGGGGCTCGCCTTGGATGCAAGCCATTCATCATAAGTGGCCGACCTTTGATGTGGACTGTTCATCATGACCTTGATGTGGACCATCCATCATGCGAGGCCCAACTTCAATGTCCATTGCCCATCATGTGGAGCTCACCTTTGATGTGGACTATCCATCGTGTGGGCCCCACCTTTGAAGTGGGTCATCCATATACCCGCCCATTTTGGATGTGGGCTATTTATCATTAGGGGCCAACCTTTGATTTGAACCATCCATTATGTCAGCCCACGTTAACATTGGGCGATCCATCATGTAGGGCCCACCTTTCATGTGGACCATCCATCATGTGAGACCCACCTTCAATGTGGATAGTCCATCATGTGGGGCATCCTTTGATATGGACCATGTATGTGTGGATAAGTAGCTTTAAGCACTTAAATTGCTTTTGCAATCATGTTTACCAAACTAACTTAAGAGAAAAAGTAAATAATTTAACACAAGTTTTTTTTTAAAAAAAAGTAACTTATATAGTGGTATCCAAACAAGGCCCTAAATCGCCAATTCAAAGCTTTAGTCCTATTTTAAATTCATAACACAATCTCCAAAATGATGAGAGTCAGTAACAAGATAACTGACACCAATAGAGGAGATTTACATGTTGGAGTCCATGCTTTTTTTATACACACCCTCACACCCCACAAACCACAATGGATACTCAAACCCATGACCTTAGTGTTGAACTCTTGTGAGTCTACCACAGCCATGAGTAGGGACCTGATGCTTTTTGTGTTAAGTTGCTTAAGTTTTATTATTTTTGTTCAAATATTCAACATTCAAAAATGATTGCCTCTCTGTCATACAAGGACAAATATAGCAAACACAAATGTCAGAGAGTTCTTAGCGACGGTTTGTTTTACTTTGCACAAAGATGGTTTTAAATGCATTTGTGGGTGGGCAAGGAAAACAAGAGCAATTTTCTAGGTGCTCATCGGCATTTTAGATAGATTCCTAATTTTGCAATGAAGGAACATTCTGTGGGGATTTCTCAAGGTGCTCTAATGAAACACAATTTTAAATCTCAATCCCTTAAAACATTGGACATTTCTTGGAGTCCACATCCATTTCAATTTAAAATGTTTGGAAATTCTAGGTTTGGCTAAGATGGCCGAGTTTTAGAAAAAAGGTATCGAGGTGTTTGGCTAGGAGGGATTCAAGCTCTCCCAAAAGGCATAAAATTATCAAAAAGGAATTAAAGACAGTGTAAAAAGGTTTAAAAGAATGGAGGAATGGAGAGAGATCCTACGGGCATATTTGGCCAGTTGCATTAGGTGGGATTAAGGTGAATGGAATTGTAAAAGTTACAATAAATGCATGTGTAAGGTATTGTCCCTGGATTGGGTTTATTTGGAATGTATGCATTAAAAAATAAATCTCAGGATTTACTTTCAAATTGCATTTGGATTGAACCTGGATGAAGCCAAAATCCATCATCTGTTGGATTAGTAATCCCATCTCACACTTTCCAACACAAGGCTCATTTTCCAAAGCCTACAAAGTTAATTTTAATCCCATCTCACACTCCTTCCAAACATGTCATCCGAATTTCAAAGTGGGATTAGTAATGCAATCCCATTTAATACAACTTAATACCATTGTCCAAACAAGCCCTAAGAGATCCCTAATAGTTGGATACATGGGGAGATTAGATGCTTATATGGAGAAGAAAGAAGTAAAAGATTGTCTTGTAGGACTTCCGTGATATAACTAGAATAGAGAAAATCCCTTGGACACGAAGATTGAGACCCCTTTAATTAAGAGATGGGAAACACAAGAGAAGAGGACAATAGCGTACTTTTCTCCACCAAATTGCAAATGCGAGGAGGGTAAATGCAGTAAAGAATGTCAAAGTGGGAGAGAATCTAGTTGAAGAGAGAGGAAATCAACAAACAATCGAGTACCACATGCAGCTTTATAGGGAGGGAGCTAACTTTGACCCCATTCCATCTAAGTGAGTAGATCAATTTGAAAGAGATTTCCATGAAGGATTCTCATTCGCATTCTTCCATCAATATTGCAAAGTGGTGAAAGGTGATACATTGAATAAATTACATGATGAGGCCTGATGGATCAAAAGTGTTAGTGTTATGTTCATCATGCTTATCATTAAATAGAGAAAGTGGAGGTTAAAGACATCTGCCTTATTAGTCTTGCGGGGACTCTTAACAAGATAGCTGCAAAGGGGTTAAAATTATAATTATGAAAGTTTTTCTTAATTATCTTAGTTTTTCCTATTACTCTTGCCGGGATTCTTCCCATGATTGTAGCAAAAGTAAAAGAAGGCTGACTGAGGGTATCTCACTTTTTCAGGTCAATGCATACATTATGGGGAGAAAGTGTTGAGCCAAACATCTTGTGAGAGATTGACAAAAAAGGCTTATAGACACATAAAGTGGGAGTTCATTCTTTATCTCGAGGATGGCTTTCATCTTTCAAGAAAGGATGAAGAAAGATGGATAAAAGAATGCATTTCCACTGCTTCTATCTCAATTTTAGCCATTGGAATTGTAACAATGTTCATCCAAAAATCCATGGGTCTTCGGCAAGGTAAGCATTTGCATTCTGTTTCATTCACTAATGTGAGAAGGGTTTTAATATTATGCTCACAAGGGTTTTAATAGTATGTTCATAGGGGTCGAAGTTTACAGTCTCTGTAAGGCTATGAAAGACCACATATAATATGCTGGATGAAAGCATATGAAGTATCACCATATGAAAGATGCCACCAGGCATGAAGAGACTAGTTGGCAGCTACCAAAGAAAGAAAGAAAGAAATGTTATCCAATCCTCTAATGTAAGTTATTGGAGATTTATTTAACATGCAATGGGACTATGATCTTTATGTAGATAAGTAACCAAGAGTACGTTCTCCTCTCATTTTGATCCAATCGCCCCACATCCCACATGCACACACTCCACATGTGTGAACAAGAAAAGACCCACCACCATCCTTTTCTAGCCCATCTCTAGTTTCCTTCTCTTTTATGTCTCTGTACTAGAAATTTGTTTTTTCTTTCATATCTCTATGTTATTGCTTAGATTTTTCTCACTTAAGTGCTTTCTTATTTTAGAGATTCTATGTTAAGAAATAAGCTTATTTAACATGAGGCATGAAGAGATTGTAGTTGGTCAGCTACCAAAGAAAGAAAGAAATGTTAGCCATTCCTCTAACAGAAGTTATTGGGGATGGTCTATTTAACATGCAATAGGACTTTGCTCTTTATGTAGATAACTAAGCAAACACTTTCCTCTAATTTCCGTGTGAGATAAGTAACTATGTGTGCGCAAACACTAAGGGCCTGTTTGGATACTACACGATAATTAATTTAACTTATATAAGTTAATAAGTTGTCTTTTGCCTTTTAACTTACGTTAGTTTGGTAAACACCATTGTAAAAGTAACATATGTGATTTATTCCTATAGTTTTATTTTTTGCTTTTCAACCTTTTACCTCTCTATCTCTCTATACAAGTAACATATGTGATTATCTCTATAAGTTTTTAATTATTTATTTAAGTCTCTCTCTCCATGAGATAGATGGTCCATAACAAAGAAGGCCCCACATGATGGATGGTCTGCATCAAAGGCAGGGACCACACGATGGATGGTTGACATTAAAGGTAGGCCCTGCATTATGGATGACCCACATCAAGGTGAGCTCTTGTAATGGATTGTCCACACAATGGATAGTCCAAATCAACGGTGGGATCCACATGAGGGGTGGTGGATATTGAAGGTGGCCCCACATGATAGATGACTCACACCAAGGTAGGCCCCACACAATGGATAGTCCACATCAAAGGTCACCCCCTAATGATGAATGGCCCACATCCAAGGTAGGCCTGCATGATGGACAGCTCAAATGGAAGGTGGGCCCACAAGATAGACCATCCACATCAAAGATGGGCTCCAGGTGATGTACAATAACATTGATGGTGGGTCCCACATGATAGATGACCCATTCAAGGTGGGCCTGACAAGAGGACAGTTCATGTCGAATGTCAGTCACTAATGATGAATGACCCACATCCAAGGTCCATCCTGTTTGATGGACGGCTCACTTCAAAGTTGGGCCCTGCGATGGACAACCCACTTCAAAGTTGGGCCCTGCATGATGAACGGCCCACATCCAAAGTAACCTCACCTACAACAGAATTAAAAAATAAACTCTAACATGTAGGAGCCGCATTGTGATGCTAATACA
Organism: Magnolia officinalis; assembly: GCA_021015155.1. Lineage (NCBI taxonomy): Eukaryota > Viridiplantae > Streptophyta > Magnoliopsida > Magnoliales > Magnoliaceae > Magnolia > Magnolia officinalis. The sequence continues at coordinate 50,705,037 of JAJHSJ010000014.1, read as the reverse complement.
TGGTCAGTTAATAAAATTAGAGTTTCTTGGTCTTCACGGATAATGTAACTTTCTTGATTGGTAGCAGCACAGACAAAACAATGTGGGATTCTGTATAAGTATTACTTCAAACGAAATTAAATCACACTTGTATATCAATAGGCTTTCTAGATAACACCCAATTGAAACCTGAATTTATCGGTGATACGACGATAGAAGGCGATATTTTCAAGTACGATACCGATATCCACGATAATATGCGAGAGCTTTTTCTTAAAAAATAAATTTTTAAAAAATCGGAAAAATAAAAATAAAATCATACCTGTTCTTCCTCTCCTCCTCCTCTCTCTCTGCGGCTGCACTGCAACTTGTCTTTATAGACTCTGAAATAGACTCCGAAGCGGATTTCCTTTCGAAAGCCTTTTCGCAGGAAGTTCCTGCGCTGGATGCCAAGTGGAGCCCACTGTGACGTTTGTGGGAAATCCACCCCGTCCATCCGTTTTTGCGAGTTCATTTTAGTACGTTCAATGAAAAATAATACGGATACAAAACTAATGTGGGCCACACGAGAGGGAAAATTGGGGAAAGAAATGTCTACCGTTGAAACCTTCGTTGTATCCACCTCGATGTTTATATGCCATCCAAGCCGTTTATAAGGTTATTCCCACTGGAATGAAGTGAAAACACAAAAAACATTAGCCTGATATAAAACTTTTGTGTCCATATGAACGTTTCAACGGTGATAACTGAATCCCAGCTGTTTCCTCTCGTGTGGCCTACTTGGGTTTTGTATCCGCTTTATTTTTAATTATTAATGCTAAAATGTGCTTGCAAGACGGATGGACGGGATGGATCTCTCAAGAACATTACGGTGGGCCCCACGTAACTTTCCAGCGCTGTACTTGTGAAAGGCTTTCGCGGTAAATCCGCGGGAGACGGATTGGCTGCTACCCTGCCACTAGCCAATGGCTGGTGGTCGGTGCTCCGTGGGCCCAACATGATTTATATATTTCATCCATGCCGTCCATCTATTTTTATAGATAACTTTATAGTATGAGCCCAAAAATTATTTATATACCAATCTCAAGTGGAACACATTACAGGAAACAGTGTTTATTTAACGCCGGACATTAAAAACTTTTAGGGGGCCATAAAAGTTTTGGATCAAGGTGATATATATTTATTTTTCCCTTCATTTAGGTATGTATGACCTAATTAACATATTGGATGTCAAATAAACAGTACAGTGGGCCTTTGGAGGAATTTAATGGTGGATATCCAATCACTATTGTTTTCATGTGGTGTGGTCCATTTGAGATTTATATCCGCCTCATTTTTTCTGTTAAGCACTAAAATGATCGGTAAGAATTGATGAACGGCATGGATAAAATATATACTTCATAGTGGGGCCCGCATAGCACCGAGCTAGTGGCAAGGGAGTAGCCAATCAGTTTCCAAATCTGCCTCCGCGCGTCCTGGGAAGAGTACTGTATTGAATAAACTCACCGGTGACCACCGTTATTATTATGTATGTGTGTTATCCAAGCCGTCTGTCCACCTTACCAGCTAATTTAGGCTCAAAAGGACCACATGAAAAAAAAAAAAAAAAAAAGTAGGAATTGAACGTCTGATGCCGTTGAAAACTTATTGGAGCATACATCCATGCCTTTGTAACTAGAGCTGGGTGTCGGACCGAGTCGGATCAGATTGGGTCCAACTCGGAGCTCAAGGAGCGTCAGCACTCATACAAGACATGTACCTACAGCTAGCTACTGCTATATAGCTTTGTGTGGTACACGGGCAAATCCTCTTATTGTACTAAGTAAACTCTGTTGGGGCCCACCCTGAATTCATGTGGTTTATCCACGCCGTTCATTCATTTTTCCATATAATTTTAATGGTTGAACTCAAAATTGATGAATATCCAAAGCTCAAATGGACCATACCATAGAAAAAAGTAGAAATATCGATATGAACCACTCCGAATCAAGCCGGATCGAATCGGTCTAGTTCCATTTGGATCGGGTTTTTGGATTGGATCGGTCTGGATTAACCACGACCCGATCTCAATTCGAAAACGGTCGGATCCGAAGGGCCCCTACTCGATCCGTACCGATCCAGGCCGTTGGTTCGGTTCGGAACAGATCGGATCAGGTTTGATCGGGTCGGATCCACCGGATGGGGTAAGATGTGCCCAGCTGTATTTGTAACTTTATAAACTAACTAGATGACAAATAAACCTCACTGTAATGTTATTCTGTTATTTCCTTTGGTGTGGTCTACCTGAGCTTTGAATATACTTCAATTTTGGGCTCATACCCTTTCCTTTGGTGTAGTCCACTTGAACTTTGGATATACTTTACTCATACCCTTTCCTTTGGTGTAGTGGGCTTGAACTTTGGATACGCTTTAATTTTGAGCTCATGTCCTAAACTGGACTGCTGAAAATAGAAGGGCCGTGAGGGACGTAGAGTTTACTCATTAGTATGTTATGGGGGTACTTGGTTAATCATGTGCAATTAGTTAGCGTAACATATTCTATAGGCCCCACTGTGATATATGTGTTTTATCCATGCCATCCATTCACTTTTTTGGCGCATTTTAGAGCATGATCCAAAAGTAGGCAGATTAAAATCTCAAGTAGACCACACCATAAAAAACAATAGATTGGATATTTACTTAGTATTTTATCCCTAAACGGATTGACTACTCCCTGCCACCATCCAATGACTGGTGGTCGTTGCTATGTGGGCCAACCATGATGTATGTGTTTCATCTATGTGGTCCATCTATTTTTATAGCTCATTTTAGGGTATGAGAACAAAAATGAGGTATATCCCAATCTCAAGTGGACCACATTATACGAAACAGTGTTGAATAAATGATTGACCATTAAAAACTTTTTAAGGGCTATAAAAGTTTTGGATAAGATGATCTTTGTTTTTTTTTTTTTTTTTTTCCCTTAATCTAGGTCTGTATGACCTAATCAACAGATTGGATGTCAAATGAACAGTACAGTAGGCCTTAGTAGGATTTTAATGGTAGATATCCTAATCACTACTATTTTCCTCTAACGTGGTCCACCTGATATTTATATCCCTCTCATTTTTTGGATCAAGACATAGAAAACGTAAAAATGATTAAAAAAAGGCATATATAAAACAAATACATCATAATGGGCCCACAGAGAACCGACCAGCAGCTACCGGGCTACGGCAGGGAGAGTAGCCAATCCGTTTCCCTCTCGGAGGAACCGGACGCGGATTTCCTGATAAAGCCTTTTGAAGGTAAGTTCGTGCGGAAGGAAGCAGGGTGGGGATCACATCTATTTTTTTGAGAAATCTACCCCGTACATCCGTTTTACGCGATCATTTTAGGACGTCCGACCAAAAATGAGGAGGATCCAACACTCAGGTGGGCCATAAAAAAGGAAACAGTGGGAATTCATTGATAACCGTTGAAGCATTCTTATGGCCATAAACGTCCTAAAATTTTTGTATCAACCGATAACTTTGGTATTTTCACTTCATCCCATTGGAAATGACCTTGTAAACGGTTTGGATAGCATATAAACATCAAGGTGGAGCCCAGGAAGGTTTCAACGGTAGAAATTTCTTTCATCAATTTTCCCTCTCGTGTGACTCACTTGAGAGTTTATCCAACTCATTATTTTTTGAACGATCTAAAATTATCTCGTAAAACGGATGGACGGGGTTGATTTCTCAAAAACATCTAGGTGGGCCCCACCCAGTATCTTTGCGCACGAACTTCCTGCGAAAGCCTTTCGCAGGAAATCCGCGTCCGGAGGGACCGAAGGAGAATAAGAAAGAGCGAGAGAGACATACACTTGCAGAGGGACCGAAGAAGATCGAGAGAGAGAGAGTCACACACTTGCAGAGGACCGAAGAAGAGTGAGAGACACACACTTGCAGAGAGAAAGACAAGAAGAAAGAAAAAGTATGTCTTTTTTAATCGATTTTTCTGTTTTTTTTTTTTTTTTGGTTTTGGAAATCGGTTGTGGAGCCGCCGCCATTATGCCGTTACGGTCCGTTACGGTGCATCGTAACGGACAGTTACGATCCGTTTTTTCAGAGTGGCCCATTACAACCGTTTTGGAAAACCTTGCACATGGATTATCTGCTACAAATCACGAAAATTATATTATCGGTGAAGTGCAGGAAACCCTAACTTCATCAACTGACCACGTTTTAGCATCACAATGCAGCTGCTACATGTTAGAGTTTATTTTTGAAGTCTGATGTAGGCTAGTCTTATTTTTATTTAGTGTTTGCTCACACATACTTGATTTCATCTGTTTTACTTCTGTCTTCTATCAAGTCTCACTTGGAAATGTAATGCAACTAGATTTAGGAAGAAACTAAGATTCAACGCACTGGATTGAAATTTGAGCCACAGAAGAGAAAAGAATGCAAGACCGAGCATGATCAACAGTCACTTCCCCCCTTCAACAACTACCATAGAGAGACAAGATAATTTTCTCAAAGAGAATATCATTCAATTGTATCTTATTCCATAGGTCTAAGCTCTATTTATAAAGAGTGCTTACAATCTTCAACATAGTCTATGAAATCTAAAAATAGGATTCCTAGCTAGTCACGATCTCCAAAATGGAAAAAAAAATATTTAAACAAGAAATTGAAATAAGCTTATTTCCTAACATAGAATCTCTAAAATAAGAAAACACTTACATAAGAAAATTTTAAAATTACTTATTTCCTAATATCATAGAGATATGAAAGAAAAGGAAATTCCTAATATAAAGATATCCTAGAAAAGGAAACTAGAGATAGGCTAGAAAAGGAAAGTGGGCCTTTCTTGTGCACATGTGGCAAGAGGGGCGATTGCATCGATTCTCCCCAGCTTGGAAAAACTCTACTCTGTTGAGTTAACAACAATGTACTCTGCAAAGCGCTCTAGGTTGATGCGCTTGAAATCATTTGTTGAGATCCACATGCTCGGATTTCGGTCCGCCCTTCCACTTGATAAGAAACTTCTAATAATCTCCTTGTGTGTGGGAACTATTTAATCACCCAACACATCTTCAGTGATTTTTTTCGAGCTGGTGCGACACCTCGGGTATTTGGATAGCTTGTTCTTCTGTGCTTTGGTCTCCATGATGTCCAAGGTAAATTGTAAGGTCTTCCACATTAAAAATGGGACTTATTTTCAGGTGAAAGTTCAATTATATATGCATTATCACCTTGCTTCTTCAAAATACGATAAGGACTTGCCTATTCGGAGTGGAGCTTCATAGTAGAGCCTACTGAAACCTCTCAAGTTTGAGCCATACAAATGACTATCTCCTTCTTGTATAACAAGCTCTCATAAGGAACTTTTAGGAAGACACAACCTCACACCATAGCATAAGTACCCATTGTGCAGGCTAAATTGTGAGTACTCAATACTTGAGTCAACAATATGTGTTGAAAATATCTTCCCAAAATCATCATCTGCTTCATAGTCTCTTTTAAGTTCCTCAAACCCAACAACAGAAACTGATAAGGTAGATAATAAATGTGATTTTTAACTAAGGGCATCTACTACCTTATTTTCGATGTTGGCCTAATGTTTTAGGTTGAATGTGAACTCCTAAATATAAGCACTGCACTTAGCGTGTTATGTGCTAAACTTCTTCTGAGAATTCAAATAATGTAACACCTTGTGATCAGAATAGAGCACAAACTCTTGATTAATGAGGTGATGACGCCAATGTTTGAAGGCTTGAACAATAGCATAAAACTCCTAAATATAAGCACTGCACTTAGCATGTTATGTGCTCAACTTCTTCTGAGAATTCAAATAATGTAACACCTTGTGATTAGAATAGAGCACAAACTCTTGATTAATGAGGCGATGACGCCAATGTTTCAAGGCTTGAACAATAGCATAAAATTCCACGCCGTATGTAGATTACTTCTTTTGTGCCTCATTGAGTTTTTTGCTGAAAAAGGCCACTAGATGCCCTTCCTAGTTGATGACACTGTGAGATGGATCATAGGCAACTTCGAGCACATTTTCAAAATCAGGAAGTCTAAAAACTGGAACTTTTGTAATTTTCCACTTGATTTCTTGAAATGCCTTTGTTGTTACTTTGGTCCACTCAAATGGATTGGCCTTCATACATTTAGTCATTGGCGTCATAATGGAACTAAAGTTCTGAATAAACTTCCATTAAAATGTCGCTAGCCCATGAAACCACAAACCTCGTGAATGTTTGTGGGAGTAGGACGATAGCCTTCACGCCTTCTGCTGAAACGACGAACCCTAGAAAGACTATGCTGGAACTCATAAAGGTACACTTCAAATTGGTATAGAGTTTCTCGGGGCGTAATACTCTCATCAATTGGCAAAGATGATCCAAATAATCTTCTCGTGAATGGCTATAGATGACGATATCATCAAAGTATATAATGATAAACTCGCCTATGAATAGCCGCGGAATTTGTGTCATCACTTGCATGAACGTACTAGGTGCCTTTGTTAAGCCGCAAGACATTACTAGCCATTCATACAATCCATCCTTTGTCTAGAAAGCGGTTTTCCATTTAATCTTCAGGATGAATTCTTATTAGTTGGTACCAGCTTCGTAAATCAATCTTTGAAAAGATTGTAGCATTCGCCATCATGTCCAACATGTCATATAGGTGTGGAATAGGAAAACAGTACTTTGTTGTTATCTTGTTGATGACACGGTTGTCAACACGCACCTGTGAGTTGCCATCCTTCGTTGGTGTCGACAATGCTGACACAACACACGGGCTGAGGCTATCACAAATGAAACCCCCGGTTAGTAATTCCTCCACGAAGCTTTGCATGCTCTGTCGGGTTCATTCGGTTTGCTGGAAGATTTGGTAATGGTGCTCCAGGTACCAAATCAATCGCATGTTGAATGTTAGGTATGTGCGGAAGCTCACTTTGTAGTTCATTAGGGACTAAATCCTAGAATTGGGACAGAGCATACATACTCCCCATTCCTGAATTTTCTCCATGAATTGGGCCATAGGATGTGCCAGGTTGCAGATGTGTTGTGGAGCCACCAGCAGAGGGACGGATGGATGCTTAGCCCTCACCTTGAGGACTACGGACACAGATTGCGTACTTACGCTATCAATAACTAGTAGGTACTGGGCGCAATGTTGTCAAATTGCTTAAGCGATTGTATGCGATCAACACGGTGTTATTGCTTTTGCGATCACACAATCGCATAAGTGATCGCACAGTGTTTCTTTTTTTTTTTTCTTTTTCTTTTCTTCTTCTTCTTCTTCTTCTTTTTTGAAAATTCAAAAAAAATAAATCATAAAACCTCAAAAAAATGAAAAATTTTGGGAAAATCTATATATATATATATATATATATATATATATATTTTTTTTTTTTTTTATTTTTTTTTTTTTTTATTTTATTTTTTTTTTTCTCTCATAAAGACTTCACTACTCCCATCAATTTTCCAACTAATTTGTGAATGTTAGCAAGTATATTACCTATATTATCTAAGCTATTAATAACTAAAAATTACCATCACCATCATCATCATCAACGTTAGAGTAATCTCTTTCTTCAACATACACTTCATCTTCTTCCATTTCTTTATCATTTGTCCGTACAAGTTGCTCGTTCATGTATAATGGTTGAGCATTTTCTTGTACTTCAATCTTAATATCATTGTCTTCTCTTTTTTTTGGAGAGTTAACGATATTTCATTGAAAGAAAACAAAAGTACAGGAGAAAAAATAGGGAAAACAAAAAGGAAAGCAAAGGAAAGGCTATGCTAAGATAACGTTAACCATTAAGCAACAAAAAAGTAAAGTCCACTTCCCTTAAGGAGGAATCGTACGTGGCCCATTCAATCACCAGATTAAGAGCTTTATAAGAAACTTTCTCCACGGAAGAGGAGGTGTTTCGAAAACATCTATCATTTCTTTTAAGCCAAACTGACCACCAAATGGCGAGGATGGACATTCCCCAAATCTGCGTTCTTTTCTTCCCTATCCTGATTTTGTGCCATGCTTTGAGCAACAGATCGACTGACCCTAAAATGTTCCATTGGATATTGAACCTTCTGACAAACACTATCCAGATGGAAGAGATAAAAGGGTAGTGGATGAGAAGGTGATCGATTGACTCAGCATCCTTTTGGTAGCATAGACAAATGTTGGGCAGAACCATCCCTCTTTTCCTTAGATTGTCGATTGTGAGAATCCTCTTATTAGCAACTAACCATGCAAAGGCTACAATTTTGGGAGGAGCTGTGTAGGACCAAACATGATTTGGGGGGGTGGATATAGGAATCTGAAGGGGGGCGAGATTACTGTAGAGCGATTTGACTGAAAACCGTGAAGACTTATCCATTCTCCAAATTATTCTATCCGCGGTGAGGGGATTTGGATCAGCTTTATAAATGCATTCCAGCAGCTTGGCGTAGTCGGGGATCTCCCAGTCTTTGAGATGTCTTCTACAACAGATGTCCCAAACCAACCTTCCTTTTAAGGAGAAACATTCAACCACGGAGATGTCTGAGTTGGGAGACAATCTGAATATAGACGGAAAAACATCTTTGAGGGGGCTGTCTCCAACCCAAAGATCCTTCCAAAATTTGATCCTGTTGCCATTTCCAAGCTCATACCCGACACCATTAAGGACCTCTTTTTAAAGGAGAATAATATTCTTCCAGATGGTCGAAGCCCTGTGCTTTGACGACAGATTCGTCCACCAACCCCCAAGCGAACTACCGTATTTGCATTTGATAATCAAGTTCCATAGACTGCCATCTTCCAAGCCTAACCTCCATATCCATTTCCCGAGCAAAGCCTTATTCATACGCCTCAGATCCTTGACGCTTGCTCCACCCTCTTAGTGGTGCTTACAGACTTGCTTTCAATTCATGAGATGAAATCTCTTCGAGTCCTCTTTGTCGTGCCATAGAAAGTCGCGTCTCAGCTTGTCGATGGCTGAGAGAATGTTGCTTGGGCATTTAAAAAGGGACATGAAATACACAGGAAGATTTGAGAGGGCAGACTTTATAAGGGTCAAACGACCTCCCAGAGAAAGGAAGCGGCATTGCCACTTGGCGAGAAATTTCTCAAATCTAAGAATCACTTTATTCCAAGCCGATTTAGAAGGCACGCCTAGACCCAGCGGAAGACCCACATATGAAGTAGGGAAAGAATCAGCGCGACAACCAAACCGGGTAGCGAAAGCCTGCATCTCTTCTTCATTCAGATTGACCCTGAATATCTTGAACTTTGCCATGTTGACTCTCAGGCCCGAGACCACCTCAAAGCAACAAATGGTTGTGCAAAGGTTGTCTATTTTTCTGGCGGAAGCCTCTAAAAAGATGAGGATGTCATCTACGAACTGCACATGCGAGATCTGATCGGGCTTTCCTTCAATGCTGATGCAAGAGAGAATGCCTTCTTGCTGACCTTTATGAAGCATCCTGGAAAGGGCCTTAGCTACTATAAGAAAGAGGAAAGGGGATAAAGGATCCCCCTGCCTGATGCCTCTATGACTCTTAAAATAGCCTTTTGGCGAACCATTAAGAAGAAAGGAGAAGAGGGGAGAACAACTGCATTCAGCAATCCATCCGCATCATCTGTCCCTGAAACCCATCTGCTTCAGCATGTAGAGGAGAAACTCCCGGTCAACATGATCATAAGCTTTCTCGACATCTAGACTGCAGAAGATGCTTTTTGAGCCCGACCGGGAAGAAGAGTGAAGACATTTGTTGGCCATCAAGGTGCAGTCGATGATTTGTTTGCCCGGGATGAATGCACATTGATTAGTGGAAATCACTGACCCGATCACCTTCTTAAGACGGGTGGCTAAAACCTTCGCAAGAATTTTGTATGGTCCTCCGATCAGACTGATGGGACAAAAATCGCTGAATGAAGTCGCGCTCGCAACCTTTAGAAGGAGAGCTATGAAGGAGGATCCTATATCCTTGGAGATTCTACTTCTAATGTGGAATTTGGACAAGAACTTCAGCACGTCGACTTTAATGGTATCCCAGAAATGCCCGAAAAAACGAATCGGGAAGCCATTAGGGCCGGGAGCTTTATCCCCTTGAAGCGAGTCGATAGCAGCATTAACTTCATCTTCAGAGAAAGGCAATTCCAGAAAACGCGCCTCGTCAGGGGCTAGAGTGTTCACTTGAAGATTGTCGAGGCGAGGTCTAACCCATGATCCGCCATTTAGCAGAGAACTGAAATAGGAAATTGCCTTTGTTTCGATCAACGACTGGTCTTAAGTGAAGGAGCTATTGATGACAATGCTGCTTATCTTGTTTGCGCTGGCGTGAAGAGAAGCTAATCTGTGAAAGAATTTCGAGTTTTTATCACCTTCTTTGATCCATTTAGCACAGGACCTTTGCCTCCAGGAAATTTCATTCTCACGAACTCTAGCTGAGAGGCTCTGAATAAGTAGAATTCTTCTGGCAAGACATTCAGCTGTCATCAGAGATTCTTTGGCTTTCGAGTCGATCTCTTGAATTTCTGATAAAATTGTTTCTGTTTCTCCTTCTCTAGCATTCCATTTCGATTGCTTCCACTGTCTTAGATTTATTTTGAGGGACCTGAGTTTTGAACTGAGAGAGTGGCCTGCGAAACCTTTTGCCTGAAAGCCTTTCCACCACTCGGAGACCATATTATGAAAACCCGGGATTTCAATCCAGGAGATGTCGAACTTAAACGGTTTTGGGCCCCAGTTGGGATCTTCACCAGAAAGGAGAATCGGCCAATGATCAGATGTTGTGCGCAAGAGAACGATCTGAGAGGCAGTGGGAAAGTGATCCATCCACTCAGGAGAGCAGGAATCGGTCGAGCCTTGATAGAGAGGGGTTGAGGTGGCCATTGGTCCATGTGAGCCTCTCCCCAAGCAGGGGAAGATCCATGAGGTCGTTATCGTCGATCCACCTAGAGAAGGCTTTCATCGCTGGGGAGAGTCTAGAGCAGGAAGATTTTTCGTCTGCATATCTGACTGAGTTGAAATCTCCAACGAAGCAGCAGGGACCGGAAAATCTCTTTCTGGAAGCCGACATCTCATCCCAGAAATAGTTTCTTTCGGCATCGACCGTCGGGCCGTAAACAGAGTAGATGAGAATGGAGGTGCCCGATGACCTTTCTTTCAGGACGACTACTAGCGAATATCTCCCCGACCAGCTCTGCTGGAGATCCCAACACGCGATGATCCATGCAACCAGAATGCCACCAGCTGAACCGACTGCGTCAAGAGAAGCCCATTTAACGTCCTTCTCATTTCAGAGGCAGCGCATCAAGCGGTCGTCGAACTTTTGCACCTTAGTCTCCTGAAGACAAATTATTTGAGGCTTGCTTCTCCCGCAAGAGTCCTTTATCAGCTGTCTTTTCAGCGTAGATCCCGCGCCCCTAACATTCCAAGGTAGGATCTTCATGGGATAACTGAGCTGCCCCGGGAAGTCTGACGCCCTACTTCAAAGGTCATGGAAGCTGAAGGACCGGAGAACGATTCAAGCCTATTGAGTTCTCTGGAGCTGCACGATCTGGATAGCCGCTTTCTGGGAGATCTAGATGGAGAGATGGGCCTTCCACGAGACTCCACGCAGTGGAATAAAGCGATGAAATCTTCCGGACAATCTCTGAAAGACGGACCTAAAGACCTGCCAACGTGACCCATCGCGTCCCTTATCCATTTCTTCTTATGGATAGTGTCAACTAGCTCGGCCCTGCTTACTTCGTCGAGCTTCTTCAAATCAGTAGCGTCTTCTTGAACTCCTGAAGAACCGAGTCTGATTTGGAGGGGTTCCGCCTCGATAATTTCCACTTCCGGGTCATCTTGAAAGAGAGTGAGGAGATTATGGTCAGACCATTCTGAATGAACAGAGGGGTGTGGGGATGTATGGGAGGAAGAGTTGGATTGGAATTCCACACAGTTGTCGTCTACCGACATCCCATTAGAGTAGGAGTCGAAGGGAACCAGAAGGTTGCTTTGCTCCTTAGGGGAAGACTGACGTTGGACCTCGGCATAGTGGATCGGTCGGAATGGAAGGGGAGGAGGAATAATCTGTTGATGTGCGAGGCGAGGGAGTAGAATGATGGAATTGTCGCGACGATGGGCCAAGCCTAGAGGGATGTTGAGATCGTGAGGGGGGATGGAAAGGGAATCAAGACGGGCCCGAAGAGGCAGTGCAAGAACTGGGGAGTCGAGGCGCGACCGACTAGAGTTAGAGCTCGCCCTGGAATTAGGCTCAGAATCCTCCTTGGGATAGGCTATGGGATCCGACAACACATCTGCCACAAGAAGAGGTTCGGATCCGAACCAGAGATAGTCAGCGGACCAAGGTCAGATGAGCTGCCAGCTGGAGCCCACTTGGACAGCTGGGTAGGCTCGGCATACGGCTCGGAAATGACCCTACTTATATCCTTCGCTTGAAGCCCTGAAGGCCCGACACCTGGCTGTCATGCATGAGAGTGGGATACCGCGTCTGGCCTCTTGGGAACCGAAGAGGGACATGTCGCCTCTCCGCGTGCCAGCGATCTCGGTGTGCGGCTTGAGGAGATACGTCTACGTTCGAGACGCAACCACGTGTCCCTCTTTGCATCTCCGGATGTGATTCGGTCTCGGGATATGGAGCAGCGCCTTAGACTGATGGGCTACGTGGCACGAGGCGACGAGAGGTCTCGACATTCGTGACGCCCGGCTCGAGAGGATAGCCACGTGTCGTCCGGGAGGGAGGGCGCGTGGCAGAAGTGATGATGCTATCTGCTTGAGGAATGGATAGGCGTTCCGTAATCCGCGGTAGCATTGGGCTCGTGCTCCTTCCATCGTCGGACCTGGTTCTGCCACTGCCAGAGCCTCTCGCGACCGCCATAGATCGCCCCATCTCAGAGATGCTGAATCTAGCGCCTCCACTTGTACAGGCATAGAGAATACTCTGTTGTCCGCCATCACCGAAATGTGCTGAGGTAAAAGCTTCGATTTATGCTTTCTGATCCTTATCCTCAAGACGACCATTTCTTCTCCGCTCTTGGTTTTTGGATCGAGTTCTATGAAGGAACCTAGCAAAGATGCCACCGAAATGAAGAAGTCTTTTGTCCAGAGTTCAAGGGGGATCCCCCAGACGAGAGTCCATACGTCTTCCGTCCCGGAAGGGGAGAATTCGTCCCATCGCAAGACTCTGGAGATCAGTCCGTCCTTGAAGAACGACCCTGCAATGATCAAGATATCGAGATTCACTCCTGGGTTACCTTTGATCTAGAGCTCGTTGAATCCTATGGGCTTGATGGAGTACATATCGGGTTGGATTCTGCTGCATTCATCGATCCAGTATTTAGCCTGAGAGATGGTTGTGCCTTCTTTGGTGATGAGAACGATAGAATCTTTCAGCTCGTCCTTCGATTTGAGCAGCGCATCTTGGTCGAAAGAAATCGTGAATGGCGACTCCGGGTGAGTAGGGGTTTTGGTGCCAGCCTTTTGCTCTTTCTTGGGACGATTTCTCATCTTGCCAGTTTTGCTCTGCGTTGTCGATACTTGCGGGAGTAGAAGGACATCTCTGAACGATTGGTTCTCTGACTGCATCGATGGCTCTAATTCTATAGAGGCTTGAGGGGGGGTTGTCTTCTGCTTCTCTGGCTAGTTCACAAGGATAGATGGTTTGGGGTGAACGGGAGCACGATCGGGGCCATATTTCGCCCTCTGCACCAACATCTTATTGCCCCCAAAGCTGTCTCCATTCAGCATTTGAATCGCATTGTAAAGGTCCTCTTCGGAACTCATTCTGATCAGGGCGAAACCTCTGTGTTGCCCGGTGATCCGATCTCTTGGCATTACAACATCCATAACCAGTCCTACTCGGCCAAAAACACGAGAAATGTTGATCGGTAGCCATCCTTCAGGGTAACTTCTTGCATAGAGGGTGGGATAACTCTCTAATGATCTGAACTTCTTTCGTCCCCTTTCCTTTTCTTTACCTTTTTTACCTACAACCTCTGTCCATGAATACGGATCGAGACAAGCACTTGATTTCGAAGGATTTTCCGGCTGCATTTTCGGTGGATGAGAGGTCGTCGTCTTCATTATGAGAGGTCGTCGTCTTCATTATGAGAGGTCGTCGTCTTCATTGCCGCTCATCAGTTTTGTTAGGCCTCATGCTACTGCTCGCCCCTCCAACTCATCTTCTCTGCCATTGAGATTGAAAACTTTCGTCAGGTGTCGATCCATAAGCGGAATCTTTGACTTGGGCCCATGTAAGGGACTCACCAGCAAAGACTGGATCCTGTCTTCACAAACCACTCACCATCTGCCTCTAAATCATCTAGGCCGATAGGATCATAGAATACAAGCTTTTCTCACATAGCTTGGAGTCCTTCTCGCAGCTTTTGGTTATACCTGATGAAGGTCAGGTCGTTGAGTTTCTTTGTTCAAGATGATTTCTTTTTCTTTTTTCGTATGAATTTATATGCCATTAACATTTATAATATGTAATATTAGCAATTTAGCATTGACAATTGAAACTAGAAGTAAATTATAAAACTTTAAGTTGTAATTCCTAAAACTCATCAACTCGAATATACTCCAGTTGCGCTCGCAACCGCTCGAAAACTACATAAGGCCAAGAATTCTCTTGACCAACTTTTGTAGTACCAGATCCCTCATAGTCGGGTCAACTCCATACATAGACCACCAGTCAACTGTGCAAATATGTTTAAGTTAGACACTTTCTCACTTAGCTCATGACCAACTTGCATTATACGTTGTAGAACTTTATAGAATAAATTGCATACTTGGCAATTTCATACTTCTATGCCTAATAACAATCTCTCTTGACCAAATTATTGCACTCTTTAGGTAGAAGTCCAACTCTCGAGAAATTTTATCATGTGCTTCTTTGTTTGTAACCATTCTTTCTAAACTGTCTAAAAATTTGACCATATGAAACACGACTGCCACAGTCCAATCGATGGACGCAAAGAATACGACAACTTGATTAAGGATTTAAGTAACCGAATACAAAAGGGGATGTCATTTAGCTGCCCATCTAGCATTTATAATATTTAGGATGGGCTGGTAATCACGTTCTTTATAGTTGAAGTTTCCATTATTTTGTTTCTAGCCCTTTCCATCACATATAAATATAGCCCATGGGTGGCTTTCATCATTGTCCACCAATTGCAACATACTTTACTAAAGGTTCAGATGATTTTAAGGCCTTTACCACTTAAGCCTGAAATTGGGCGGAAAGAATGGTTTGTTGGACTAACTTTCCTTCGGCCTTTTTTTACCATAGTCCATTATTCCAATCAGCCGACACTACAAAGGACCTAAGTTTAGCTTTCTTTGAATGTAATCTTTGTAGTGTTAAGAAAGCTGTTGTGAATCGGGTGATGGCTGTATGAAGCAAGTTGCACCTAAGGTGGTTTCTCATGTGAGTGAGAAGAAGGGCATGCTTGTATATAAAAACCGTGATTCTCCTAGCCCTAGCTATTACTTTAAGATATAACCTACCTATATTTTCTAACATTAAATCGACACAATGTGCCGCGCATGGTGTCCAAGATAGACGCCGCCTTTTCTCCATAAGTTGGCGTACGACAACTACATGACTAGGTGCTTTGTCCGCGATAACTTGGACAACATATTCCTCTTGCACCTCTTCAACTACTCTATCTAATAATTTAAATAAATAATCGGCCGTGTGGGAATGGGCCGATGCATCCATGGACTTTAAAAACATTGTACCAATTGGACAATTTACAAGGAAATTAATCAATGTCTAACTGGATTTTAGGTTTGCTCCCTATAGGTGAGGGTTCGATTCCCCTCCTTGGCTTTACCCGATACATGTGGTTGTGGGTGATTGCATGTATCCGCAAGGATTAGTCTCACTTCAAAAAAGAGGTGGGGACATCATGTGTCTTCAAAATAAAAAAATAAAAAAAATGTCTGATTGGATCTATCGGTCTATCGATTGGGCATTAATGAACAACCATATATTTTTCCAACTTTCTTTGTATTCGGACATAAAGCTTCTAGTAGACTCCACCTTTTTTAGATAACTCTCCCTCACTTCATGATAGGAAGGCTGTTTCAAGCCATGTCCAAAATGGCATATAGCTTCAACTATAACTTTAAAACTCATCATTTTCACGGTGTTAAAAGCTACACCAGCTTGGTACAACTACTTCACAATGTATTGAATCGTGGTTTTTCTATCATTTTTCTTATATTGGTTTTATAAACTGGCTTGGGCAGGTCCCTTACTCCTTTGGTTAACCACATCTTTCAGATGTAGTCCACACCACCTATCCATATTCCCATGCCCACCATCTCTTTTGGCGGCCGGTCTAGATCACCCTATGGATGTAGGTGGTGTAGATTCATCCAAATCTGCTACATTGATATCTTCATAAGCTTCTCTCTCCATAAATTCTTCTTACATAACCATTGTGTCATGTCTTTTCCAAGCATGCTTATCCATATACTCCATGAGTTTCCTACGGATCTCTGGAGTAACATTGGGACATACTCTTTCATTTGCTCCCAATGTGCGCACAAGGTGTTGTTTATGCTGGCCAATACCACCGGATCTTACGAATCCGCATAGGTCACACACTACTTAGGACTTTTCATTGGCACTTCGATAGTGCCCATAGTTCCAACCTGGGTCATTTGAATTTGGTTTCAAAGTAGAAGATTGAGAAGAAGACATGATGATACTATGTAGTAGCCTAGTAGGGTAGAGTAGTTGACCATAGTATGTGTATGGGACTGACAATGGAGTGTGTATTAGAAATTTAGAATTTAGACTAGAGTCTATTAATCTAAGTAGTAAGTACTAAATAAATTAGTAGTGGTAACTAGTAAGTAGTAATAGGCAAGTGCTAACTACTAAGTAATTAGTAAATACTACTAAGTACTAAATAAAGTAAATAGTTTAAAATACTGAGAGAGAGAGAGAGAGAGAGAGAGAGAGAGAGTCCTGAGTCCTTGGAAGTTGAAAGTTGTTGAATTTTTGAAAGTGTTGAAAGTGAGTCTCGACTCTTGATTCTTCAAAGTTGAAAATGATCACACTCTTGAGTCTTGAATCCTAGAAACTACAAGCTACAAGCTATAAATAAACAAGAAACTAAAAATAATTAAACTAGAAACTTCAAACTTGAAATAATTGAAAGTTGAAAGTTGAAATAAACTAGAAGTCTAGAATCTAGAAACTACAAAGTACAAAGTAGATAAAAGAAAGTACAAGTCTACAAATTACAATGAAAATATGAAACAAAATAAAAGACTTTGTTAGGAGACTTGAGTGTGTGATTGTCACTTGAGAGTTGAGACTTGACTATTGAGTTAAGTGTTGACCAGTGTTCGAAATATCGGTATCGTGTTACGTATCGTACCCTTGGGATGCGGATACGTATCAGTTATCACATGGGATATATTGGTTGTATCGCGTAATGTATCGCTGTTGTTGGAAACATGGGGAAATTGGTCGAATTTTTCAATGAAACTTCAGCGATTGTTAAAAGAGACATCAACACACATTTATAAATCAAAACATTACAAAAAATAAGTTCACATAAATAGGTTTTCTTTGCATGGAGTCCTAATCCATGCATTGTCTAACTGAATTGATGCAAGTATATTCAAAGTCTATTCATATAGTTTATAAATGTAAGAAGACGTGTGGAAACACAAACAATACATTCAAAAGCAAAAGAAGAATCACTAGATCGGGTTATACACATGCTTGATTTTACGTTTGGACACAAGGATTGCAACCGATTTGCAAGAAAGTGGGAAATTTTGATTCTTTTTTTTTTTTTTTTTTTTTTTTTTTTAATTTTAATTTTTTTTTATAAATTTTCCGCAACTCGGCCCATCTCCTCCAAATCTCGAAATTGAAGCTCCCAATCCATGATTTTTCATGCAAAACATGAAAAACCATGGATTTGCAACAATTCGACATTGATTTAACATGATTTATAGAAAAAAGGGATCGAAAATCGAAAATGCTCACTAGATCAAACATGTGAGATATATCGCACTACTTGTGAGTTTCGTATCGCACAAGTGGGATAGAAGATATATTGTGGGATATATCGGCCGATATCATCGATATTTAAAACACTGGTGTTGACTATTTAGTTGTTGAGACTTGAGAGTCTCATCTTAAGTTGAGTCTTACCCTTGAGTCTTAACTCTTGAATCTTGATAAATGATAATTCTAAAAAGAAATCAAGAACAATAGATCACACAAACACAAGTTAGAAACTTACAATAGAGATTAGAAATTAAAAAACTTTCTATTCTTAGAATGGAGATTAAAAATTAGAATAATAAGAGAATAGAATTATAGAAGAGATAAGAAAGAGAGATAGAGTGAATAGCATAGAGTGATTCAATCCTTGATTCTTCAACTTCTTGCTTCTTGAGTCCTTGACTTGATCTTGAATAGTAAAGAAAAGACTAAGAGATTAAGAGAGTGAATGAGGGCTTTAGAATGATGTATGAGAGTAGGAGAGTGTTTTAGGATGTTTATGTTGCAAATGGAAGAGGGGGAAGCGCCTTTTTATATGGTATGTGATCGCATACCCTCCATATGGCATATGCGACCATCGCATATGCAATATGGCTTGCATAATCACTTATGCGATCGCTTTTGAAAACATTGACTGGACTGTGCGATGTGGGACCCACCATGATGAATTTGTTTTATCCACGTCGTGCATCCATTTTTCTAAGTTATTTGACAGCATGAGCCAAAAAATGAGGTAGATCCAAATCTCATGTGGACCACACTAGAGGAAACAATGGTGATTGAACGGCCAACATTAAAAACTTCTTGGGGGCCACGAGAGTTTTGGATGAAGCTGATATTCTTGTTTTCCTTTCATCCAGGTCTGTATGACCTAATCAACAAGTTGGATGGAAAATAAATATTATAGTGGGCCCTATGAAGTTTTTAATGGTGGACATTCAATCATCACTGTTTTCTTGTGGTGTGGTCCACTTGAGATTTGGATCTGCCTAATTTTTGTGCTCATGCCATTATCTGGAAAAATAGATGGACGACATGGATTAAAAAATACATCATTGTGGGGCCCATAGAGCATTGTCCAGTAGCCACCTCGCTACCGGCAGCGTCAGTAAACAATCCGCATCCAAGGGCTATTGCATCTTATCACCAACTTCTGCTCCTGCACTTTTCAGGCCATATGTTACGCTTTATCTACACTATTGAGCAGAACAATCACAAAATCTCTTTGAATATTGAATTGTAATCCATTGCAATAAGGCACCACTTTATGTTTTCCGGTCTCTGTTAGGCAGCAACGAATAATTAAATCTTAATAACGTTGTGTGTATTCTTCCATAGTCATATTGTCTTGCCGAAGCGTGAGTTCGTGGAAAGATGAAGTCTCATAATCTAGTAGCAGAAACTTCTATTTTAATCTCACATTCATTTCCTCTCAATTGTTTATGGGAGTAAAGACATATCTTTGCTAGTCATCTTAGACAGCGTACCACCAGCTTTGAGTCGCGCCTTTTTAAGTCTCAGGGTAGCAAAACATAACTTGACGGCTTCTTCCATTTCATACGAATGAAAATAATGCTCTATTGACTTTATCCAATCATTGAACACCTTGGCATCCAAATTACCATCATAATCGAAAATCTCAATCTTAACATGCTTGGTGCAAACATTCCGTCCTCATTCAGGATAATTTGGATAGTCATGTTGGAAATTGTGCATTTCTCGTCCTAGGTGGCGCATAGCCATTTTGTTGGACCCTGTAGCCAGGCTCATGTTCTTCTTTGTGAAAATCACTATTTCGGCCAAGATACCCCGAGTCAACATTTTCAGATTCCAAATCTCCCTCAAGGCCATCCTTAAATGGTTGACGGTTTGGATTGATTCCCCTTCTTGCTTCTTCAAGAACAGTAGCCCGTCCTTCCGAAGTATTTGCTTTCGCCGTGAAACAAGTCTTCATATTGTCCAATCGTTTCGTGATCAAATCGACTGCTTGTTGCAATGTCAATACACTCCCATCTCCCATCTTGAGGTTTTGTAGCCATCCCACGATTGCAAGTCATCCATCTTCTAGTGCTCATGTGATAGCAGGTTTATGCAGAGTATGTGAGAGTTTTTTATTTTTTATTTTGGAATGGAAAAAAGGTTTTAGGAAGGTGGGTTGATAGGGTATGGGTTGTTTACTAGTGGAATTTGGGATAAAGATGAGGTGATGGTTTAGGTGAGATGGAGAGTATCTATGGTCTGTCGTGAAAGGGCTGAATTAATAGGTTGGTTTAGGGAATTAAGAAGAGATTTGGGTTTGGATTGATTCCCCTTCTTGCTTCTTCAAGAACCGTAGCCGTCCTTCCGAAGTATTTGCTTTCGCCGTGAAACAAGTCTTCATATTGTCCAATCGTTTCGTGATCAAATCGACTGCTTGTTGCAATGTCAATACACTCCCATCTCCCATCTTGAGGTTTTGTAGCCATCCCACGATTGCAAGTCATCCATCTTCTAGTGCTCATGTGATAGCAGGTTTATGCAAAGTATGTGAGATTTTTTTATTTTTTATTTTGGAATGGAAAAAAGGTTTTAGGAAGGTGGGTTGATAGGGTATGAGTTGTTTACTAGTGGAATTTGGGATGAAGATGAGGTGATGGTTTAGGTGAGATGGAGAGTATCTATGGTCTGTCGTGAAAGGGCTGAATTAATAGGTTGGTTTAGGGAATTAAGAAGAGATTTGGGATGAATATTTGGACAAAATTTGTGAAAATAAGATGGGAAAGAGAAGGAAAAAAAAAAGTGAGAGAAAAATCCCAAGCACAGATCTTACTCTGACACCGATTTAATGCAAACTAGATTAAGGAAGAAACTAATTGCAATAGGGTTCAACATACTGGATTGAAGTTTGAACCACGTAACAGAAAAGAATGTAAGACTAAGAGCTAGCCAAGATCTCCAAAATAGGAAAAAATAAAATCTTTAAACAAGAAAATCTAAATAAGCTTATTTCCTAACATAGAATCTCTAAAATAAGAAAGCACATAAGCAAGAAAAATCTAAGTAATAACATAGAGATATGAAAGAAAAATAAATTTCTAGTACAGAGATATGAAAGAAAAGGAAACTAGATATGGGCTAGAAAAGTAAAGTGGGCCTTTTCTTGTGCACACGTGTGGAGCGTGTACATGTGAGATGTGGGGTGTTTGGATCAAAATGAGAGGAGAGTACTCTTGGCTACTTATCGACATAAAGACCATAGTCCCATTGCATGTTAAATAGATCTCCAATCACTTCTGTTAGAGGATTGGCTAACATTTCTTTATTTCTTTGGTAGCTGCCAGCTAGAATCTCTTCATGCCTGGTGGCTTCTTTCATACTGTAATACTTACCTCAATATGCTTTCATCCAGCATTTATATGTGATCTTTCATTGCCTTCCGGAGAGCATAAACTTCTGTCCTTGTAAGCATCCTATTAATTTAAGACCCTTCTCACATTGGTGAATAAAACAGAATGCTAATGGTTACCTAGCTGAAGAGCCATGGATTTTTGGAAGAATGTGACTGCAATTCCAATGGCTAAAATTGAGACAAAAGCAGTGGAAATGCATTCTTTTATTCATCCTCTCCATCCTTGAAAGAGGAAAGTTGTCCTTGAGATAAAGAATGAACTCCTACTTTTTGTCATAAGCCTTTTTGGTCAATCTCGCATAAGGTGCTTCACTCGACACTTGACTACACAGAATGTATGCATTCTCTGACATACACTTGCACAGCATTCTAACGCCTTTGGTACAATCAGGGGAAGAGTTTCAGCAAGATTAATAGTAAAAGCTGAGATAATGAAAGAAAGAAAGAAAAAAAAAAAACTTCCATAATCTGAATTTTAACCCTTTCGCAGCTAAAGTTCCAGCTTTGTACTTGATGATCGGTGTTCGATTCTGACAAGATGAGCCTGTGGTTTGGTACTGTAGACCTCTGGGCTGTTGTGTTGCACCGTAGATGGACTT
Source organism: Magnolia officinalis (assembly GCA_021015155.1). Lineage (NCBI taxonomy): Eukaryota > Viridiplantae > Streptophyta > Magnoliopsida > Magnoliales > Magnoliaceae > Magnolia > Magnolia officinalis. Next base: position 50,683,043 of record JAJHSJ010000014.1, on the reverse strand, counting down.
TCCTAAAATTTCTTCCACATGATGATCTTATCCTTTTAATTTGTGGCCTATAAATCGACAGTTAAGGAGAAATGCAACAATTTGTCCACATTCGACTTAAAAAACCAAGACAAGCTGCTTGATAATCTGATCCGGGAGATTTTTGGGGCATGGTCTATCCATTGTGGAATGCAACGTCCCAATGGTCTGTCCAATCAGATTATGTGTTTCACTTGTTAGAAGTTAAAACTGCATATACTGTGCTGCAATTTTGGTCACATGTCATATAATTCCTCCCTTTGTTGGCTTGATCAACTCTATGGAACTATTTTTTCTGAAGCTGAAGCTGAAACAGTCATTGCCCATATTTATTGAGAAGAGGGGTTTTTTTTTTTTTTCCTCATTTGCTTTAGGTGTAATTTCTTAATTTATTTGATAATAATTGCCATGTTACCGGTGTCCCTCTTACAGTTTAAGCCATATGAAGAGATCCAGCAATAAGGAGCGCAGAAGGATGAGAAGAAATGATGAGAAGAAAGAAGCTGAACAAGTTCAAAAAGAAAGGATGCCAAAGGACTTGGAAGAGATCCAACAAGAAAATACCAACCTAGGTGATATGGAAGACATCTTTGAAATAACTACATCCGAAAAGACAGAAATTGTTGAACATAGACCTTGGCCATACCTTCCAATAGATATTCTAGAGTTGATCGCATTGCATCTCTTTCGATCTGATTTTGTTCATCTGACCTCCTCCTGTAAAAGTTGGCGATCGATTGCTCCACTGAGCCTGATCACAGAACGGCATCTCTCATTGCTCACTAGCCGTGGCTTGCCATTTCTCAGAAATCACTCGCCATGGCTCATGTATTTCAGGAAAGACGATGGCATGTGGAACTTCTTGGATCCTTTGTACAATGAGAGATATTTCATCAATATCCCAGAGCTCTCTGGTTCAACAAATTGTTTTTGCAAGGATGGTTGGGTATTCATGCATAGAGGCAACCCCTCTGTGTTCCTTTTCAATCCCTTTATCAAAGCAAGGATTGAACTCCCAGATATGAATTATGACCAATTCAATTGCATCACCTTCTCATCCACACCGACTTCTTCAGATTCCATAATTATTGCTCTTGAATGTTTTGGTACTTCTCTTAACATATGCATTTGTCGTCGTGGGGACACGTCTTGGACTGACTACTATTTGCCTAGTAATTTGCCATTCGCGATGTCTTACTCAAATCCGGTTTTCAAGGATGAGGTTTTCTATGTCTTGGGACATAATGGGGTACTGGGTGTCTTTGATCCAAAGCAAATCACTTGGACTATTCTTGCGAAGCCCAAGCCACTGAAATTCTGCAACTGTCACTCAACGCCTGAATGTAAGTGGGAATATTATTTGGTAGAATCGAGAGGGGAGCTATTAATGGTGGTCATCGGTTTTCTTGGGACTTCAATTCATGTTTTTAGACTGGAACCTTCAGAGATGGAATGGGTGAAGATGGAAACCTTGGAAGATAGAATGCTATTTGTAAGTCGCTGGACTTCTCTCTCCTCGACAGCGTTGGTGAAAGGGATGGAAAATAAGATACATTTTCCTGTAGTCAGCGGTGAAGATTGTGTTTTCTACTCCCTCAAAGACCGCAGATGCTATCCTAAAAAAGATTTTTATGAGTGTGAAGAATATATCTATAGCACCTGGATTGAACCGAGGTGGTTTCAACCTTCAGCTGAAGAGCTTGATTGGAGTCAAACATTAGTAGGACAAAGGTCTCTACGGAGATAATTTTCTTTGAAAATCAGTATTAATTATTTATCTTATTTAAACTATAATTTCCTGGGAGGAAGATGGAAAAATAAAAATCTTTTGCTATTATATAGGCTGTAACAGTCCAGGGTTCAAATTACGACTGTAGCCATGTGAATGGTTTGCATATTATATAGGCCAAATATTTGTAATGGTAAGGTCTAAAAGGTGCCCAGAGCTGCTGATCAGGCCCTTTGTCAGCTTGGAGGGACTGATCTTTAATTGTGTCTCAAGTCAGGTAGTCCCAGATCTAGTGGGTTGTGGTGCATGGATGGCTCTAACATGTTCTTGTAAATATCCATTTTTTGTATGACATGGCCTAGATGTTGATAGGACCAACCTGATTTTTGGCAACAGGGTTCTACCTGGAATTCCAACCTAAATAGTAGACTAATAAAAGAACTTACGAATGTTTCACATTCAACATATACAAAAGGCCACCTAATGAGTGGATCGTCCATTATGTGGGCCCATGTTAATATAGGTTGTCCATAAAATGGGGCCTGCCTTATATGTGGACCATCCATCATGTGGACCCTACCTTCTACGTGGACAGTCCATCATGTGGGGCTGCCTTTGACATGGAAAGAGGGGTAGAAAAGTGAAAAGTTAAAATAAAAAGACTTACAAACATAAATAGCTTTCAGCACATAAGTTACTTTTATAAACGTGTTTACTAAACTAAAGCGAGGGTGGGATGAAATAAACCAACCGCCATATGCATTGTAGTCATAAGACAAGAAACAGTGGGTATCGAACTCTTGGGGGGTTCAGAGACCTTAGATAGGTTGTATGTGTGTTTTCTATTCATCCTGGTGGGAATGAACTTCAGATCGGTTTGGATGGCATGTAAACATCAAGGTGGGTCACAGTTTCAATAGTAGGCTTTCAATCTACTGGGGTGGGTGGATTCCTGACTTTGGGCCCCACTATATGTATGTGAATTACATCCATGCCGTCCATCCGTTTTGACAGCTCATTTTAGGGCATGATTTCAAAAATGTAGATCCAAATCTTAGGTGGACGACCGCACCATAGGAAACAATGGTGATTGAATACCCACCATCAAAATCTTCTTGGGGCTACTTAGAATGTTTATTTTCCATCCAAACCGTTGATAAGGTCAAAACGACCTGGATGAAGGGGTCATACAAATATCAGCTTGATCTAAAACTTGTGGTCCACAAGAAGTTCTTAATGGTCAGTCACCACGGTTTCTGTGGTGTGGTCCACCTGATAATTTTTGGGATCATGCCATAAAATGAGCTGTCAAAACGGATGGACTGCGTGGATGCAAGGTACATGTCCACGGTCAGATTTCCACCTGAAACCCTACCTGGGCCCACCATATTGCCAATTTGCCATCCAACCCGTTCATAAGGTCACACAGACATGGATGAAGGGAAAACACACATATAAGCGATCCAAAACTTCTGTAGCACCGAAGATGTTTCCAATAGTAGGCATTCAATCCCCACTACTTCCTGTGGTGTGATCTACTTGAGCTTTGTACCTCATTTCTAGGGCCAGGTCCTAAAATGATTTCACAAAATGGATCGACGGTGTGGATATAACACTACCTTCATCGGGAGCAGTTTGGGTGGATTCATATGAGGCCTACTATTATATATGTGCCTAACATCCACATGCTCCATCCATTTTGACACTTATTTTAGGGCATGATCGCAAAAAATGAAGCAGATCTAAATAGGTGTGTCAATGGGTTGGGTTAGGGCCGGGCCAAGTTATGTTCAAGCTCGGCCTCTATTCTTCAACATAAGCCCAAGCCTAGCTCGAACTGATGACGGGTCAAAATAGTACAGCCTGAGTCTAGCCCAAGTTGTTTATGTAAGGTTTGGCCGAGCTTGGCCCAAGCTTAAGTCTGAAATAAAACCTACTATGATGATTATTTCGCAAAAACTATAGTGAAATTTAAATCATAGTGAGGAGGATGAAATTTAAATTATGGTGCGGGGACCTCGGCCATGTGCATTTGTTCCACTCGTGATGATGTGCATCGGTTTGGGCCGGGGCGTGATGTCGGGCATGATTGTGACAGTGCATGAGTGGTCCTCGGTGACGCTTTTGTCCCATGTTGAATGCTTTTGAGAGCGGCGCTAGCTGCGGCCTCGCCTGATGTTGCTCCCTAAGTTTATTCGTGCCCAGCGAGCTTGCCCAATGTTTTGTGAAGATATCGTGGCCGGTTGCGAAACTCTTCGTTTTGGAGGCGATGAGTAACGGTTGGGGCTCGAGCGCAGCTCGGGGCATGATTGTCATGGCATGTGAGCGGTGCTCGTTGAGCATGTCTCAATGGGTTGTTAGTTTTCTTAATGCGGAATAGCAAGGACTGAGCTATGCATCAGACATGGAGATCAAGAATATTGAATACATTGCGTACCTGATTGAGACATCATTGCTGTAGATAGGATGCCGAGGTCTTCCTCTCTTTACACCCTTAGAGAAGTTGTGATGGGGCTGAAACTTCTGTCGGAGGTGTTGGATTGGGGACCTAGCCCTATTATATTATGCAGAGAGCAGAGGAGTTTGAAACCCATCAAAACTCCTCTCCCTATGGCTCCACATGAATATGACAATCCTAGTTCCTCTAAAACACTGTGTGTGCATCACAGTTATAGCACTTCACCCCTTACACAAATTTTTGAATGTATCACAACTTAATGGGGCCCACTGGTATACCCAATCACATTATCCAACCCTTAAGACAATCCAGACCGTTGATCAATAAGGCCCACCTTATAGAATTCTTATATGGGCTCTCTGCTATTCTCTGCAGCCAACCACCCGAGCATGCCCCGTTTCGCTCTTGGCATTGAAAAAAAAAAGAAGTCAATGAAGGTCTTCTCACTGGAGTAGATGATCTCATTGTTGATGGCAATGACAATAATATTCAAAAGAAGCTAGTTGTTATGGGAAATCTGAACCGAACCGCATCGAGGTCAACTTCGGCACCAACGAGCAAGGCCTCGGACTGATGAGCATCCGACTCGAGGTGAGCGTCTGACCCGAGGGCTCTTGTAGAGCTACGACATCGACCTGGGACTTGGAAGAAGTCGTCAAGCATCCTCAGAGTCCTCTTGTAAGAGCTCTCAGGACAACTTGAAGAGCAGGAGAAGGCATAATGCACCCGTCCAGTGTACCTCCGACCTGATCCTCCCTGCCTTGCGCGACAATGATCAGCTCACTCGTGGGCTCGGATCACCGAGCAAGATCTGAGCCGCGAGGTCGGCCCAGATGAGAGCTCGGTCAGCGATGACATTAATGGACTAAATCCGGTAATGCACGATAGAAGTTATGCCTGACCCACGATCTCTGAGTAACGACCAACGACCGCACATGCATAGCTCTCGCGTAGTGGCGATGACCGTGCCGAGATTATCGGGCACGTTTAGTATGATCCTCAGGTATAAATATGAATCATTTCTACAAGAACAGGTACGCAATATCTTGTACTTTCACCTTACTCTACACTACTGAGACCCCTTTTCTTAGCCTGACTTTGGCATCGAGGGTCTCCTGCCCTAGCCAGGGTCTCCTTTGTCTTTTATTTGTACAGGACCAGGGTTCGCTCCGAGCACACAGAGCTCGGTAGAGGGTGATCCAGATTTTTGCATTAACACGATTGATATTGGTGGAGACCTATAATCGGGCCCTTCTGATCTTGGAAGAGAAGAAATGACCCTTCTGATCTTGGAAGAGATGGCAAGATCAGCATTGAAGAGTTTAATGGCTGCGAGATTATCATAATTATATGGAGGAGGGAAGAAGACAAACAGACGGAGGGAAGAAGAGTACAGATGAACATTTTCCAAAGAGAACATGGCGTTTGGTGAAGCCTACTGAAATTTCATCTCAAAAAGTAAAATTTTCTCAACTCTTTTCCTAAGTCAAAATAATGTGGGCCCACCATGATATATGTCTTAGATCTGTTGGGAAGCGCGGAAAGTGAGCTCTCAAGATCTGACAGTCTATACGATTTTGGAACCCCCACAAAGCAGAAGAACGGTGCTCCAACGGCCCACCTATCTACTACTGGAGCAGATGGAACTATTCACACCTCTGATCCTACGGTATATAGTGGCCCCGGATTGCAATCTATGGATCAGATTGTCCCAAGGACAAGCTAAGATGGACAGACTATAGCACACACACTATCTCTCTATATACTCTCGGTTTATCGTATGATTCAATGCTTTACACGAGAGAAGTGCATCCCTTTATATAAGAAAGGAAGAAGAGTTTGGGTGGGATTGGGATAAGGCCTCATAATCCGATCACATCCCTATCTTTAATTAAAAATCAAATTCATATTTGAATTTGAAATTTAATTCAAAGGAAGAGACCGGAGAAAACATGGGACATACCCACTAGTGATTGCTCACAAGTGGGCCCCACTGGCCTACATCCAACATCTCCAACTCAATCACATTGTGGGATAGGCACGAAAAATTTATCCATCTAACTCGTCTAATAACAATCAAATACCAAACATCGCGATCAAAAGAATCAGAGGCGTGGGACCAGCTGGATCATCGTAATCTTCTCATAGGTGCTTAAGTACTAAGTGACCACCTAACTAGTACTCAATAACTCAAGCTTTGCAATGCCTGTCCTAGTCCGCATGACCACACCAGATGGAGTTAACTCCCGATCTGGAGTACTCGGCCAACATACACACTTATCCAACTTATCGAGTTATTCTGAAAACTTGATTTTTCACAAACTTCGACTAAAACCAATTCAAAGCAATACTTTTATAATATATATGTATATATATATATATATATATATATATATATGCTTTTTAAGAAACATATTGTTTGCAAAAGTCTAATAAAAAATAACTCGATACTGCCGGCGGATAAGTCTTCAAGTGCGTATTCATAGTTCTAGAAACTTGGTGTAGCTGTCACGGGATCTTCCCCACTCAGATGTGTAATTTGGAATTAATCAAGCCGCTTTCCAGCGTAATTGAGTCTGGCCAATCAAGGACCTTTCCTCATAGTACACTAAAGTAGCGACACTCAATCTCATCCTCATATACACAAGAGGAGGGTAGCTAAGGACACAAAAAGTCACCTATGGGACTGACTACTCGTACGTTGCAATGATTAGATCGAATCAAAGCAATCTGTAGGTAAAAGGTCCCTACACGTGGCTACAATCCGCGTCGTAAAGTAAACAATACTAGGTGAATGTCGGGTCTACAATACGCATGTCATTCTACATGAGGTACGACTCATCTCATAACCTCATAACCTGACTTTAATTTCAGGCCATAACATTGATCGCATGTTACGGAATGGTGCGATTATATTATTCGACTTTATCAGTCTCATCTTCGATCTTTATGAGATTGTAGGCGGATACGACTCACTCATATCCTCATCCTTTATTATTCACAATAAAGGAAAGTTCATACCTCAATGTATAAACATAGCTCCAAATGTACCTCTCTTGTACATTCAAGGTTGGTCAACCCGTGCGAGTGGGTGACCGGCCTGCCGACAAAAAATAAAAATCCTACATGATCTCAAGGTAAATGCTGATGATCTTCTTACTTAGTTTATATTAGTGTTTAATACTGAATAAATGGAATGTGTTATTCATTAATGAAAGATCGAATGTATTACAAAACAAGTACATCAGTCAAGCTTTCCTTAATCCCATCTGCCTGACATGAACCTGAAATAGATCTCTAACTATAGGTTTCGTCATGGGATCTGCCATCATCTCCTTAGTAGGAATGTAGCTGAGGGCGACTTTCTTATCTCTCACTTGATCACAGACGTAATGATACTTTATCTCAATGTGCTTAGATTTCTGGTGGTGTTTAGGATCCTTTGCCAAGTCAATGGCAGAAGTATTGTCTATCTTCAGCGATATAGGCTGACGAACACTCGGTACAATACCCAAACTCAATAGAAATCTGCGAACTCATACACACTCCTGAACTGCAACACAACATGTAATGTTCTTGGCCTCCATAGATGAAAGAGCTATGGATGTCTGTTTCTTACTCGACTATGGGATAGCTCCTCCTCCGAGTAAGAATACATACCCTGAAGTAGACTTTCCCTCGTCGGCGTCATTACCCCAAGCAGCATCAGAATATCCTTTGAGCTCGAGGCTTGTGCCTTCATAACACAACATTAGGTCTTTTGTTCCTCTGAGATAGCGGAATATACATTTGACGGCTTGCCAATGAGACTGTCCCAAGTTACTCTGATAACGGCTGACTATGCCAACTGCATATCTAATATCCGGTCTGGTGCAAAGCATAACATACATTAAGCTCTTTACTGTGCTTGCATAAGGTACTGAGGACATAGCCAATTTTTCAGCTTCAGTCTGGGGACACGATTTCTTGTCTAGCTTGGTAGCTTTATCCATAGGGGTTTCAACAGCTTTTGAATTTTTCATCCTGAACCGCTCTAAGATCTTTTATATATAGGTTGCTTGAGATAAGCCTAGTAATTTCTTAGGGCGATCCCTGATGATTTTTACCCCAAGAATAAAGTTGGCTTCACCGAGGTCTTTAATCTCAAAGTTCGAAAATAGCCAATCTTTAGTCGATATCAACAATTGCATGTCATTACCAGCTAACAGGATATCGTCTACATATAGAGATAGTATTAGAAAAGATCTTCCAGACCGTTTCATGTATACACAATGATCTTCTTCACTCATCGTGAATCCAAAAGTGGTGATGGCCAAGTGGAACCTCATGTACCATTGTCTTGAAGATTGCTTCAGCCCATAAATAGATTTCACAACTTGCAGACTTTCTTTAGATGCTTTTTGTCCACATAACCCATGGGCTGTTGCATGTATATTTCTTCATCCAAGTCACCATTTAAGAATGCGGTCTTTACATCCATCTGATATAACTCTAATTCTAAACTTGCGACAATGGGCAAGATCATACGGATTGAGGAGAACTTTGCAACAGGTGAAAAGGTCTCCTCGTAATTAATGCCTTCTTGTTGTGTAAAACCTTTAGCAACTAATCGTGCTTTATACTTGTCTACTGTACCATCTGCCTTTCTTTTGATCTTAAGTACCCATTTGTTACCGATCGCTTTGCGATTGAAAGGCAGATCAACAAATTCCCAGACTTTATTCTTCTCCACAGAAGTCATCTCTTCGTCCATAGCATTCACCCAATCGACCGAGTTAAAAGATAATAATGCATCCTGATACGAATCAGGTTCATCATCATCAACTGCAATGCAAAAGAATGTTTGTTCCTCAATATCGAAGTATCTTCGGGGAATCAATCCTCTTTCGCTTCGACGTAATTCAGGAGCCTGCCGAGATGTCCTCCCACTGTCCTGACGAACTATAGGAGTATCATCATCTTGAGAAGCAGAACTCCCACTCTCCTGAGATACATCGGGTATTTCAAAAAATTCTATTGGAACCTTTTGCTTAATTCGGCTTGGGTATCTATCTTCAACGAAGGTCACGTCTAGGAATTCTATCTCAATCCATCGTCCATGGTCCTCATAAACTAGAACGTATTCATTTAAATGCATGGGGTACCTTATGAACACGCATTCAAAGGTTTTACTATCAAGTTTACCTCTATATGGAGTAGGTAGCAAAACATATCCCAAAGATCCCTAAGGGCATAAGTTGGCTAAAGAAGAAATCCTCCCAGACCACATCTCATATGGTGTCTTAGGAATGGATTTGGATGAGACTCTATTAAGGACGTAGACGGCTGTTAACGGTGTGTCCCCCCAGAATGTGGTAGAGAGATTGGCTTGTGCCATCATCAATCTAACCATGTCCAATAGTGTCTTATTCCTTCTCTCTACAACATCATTTTGTTCCGCAGACAAAGCAGACTATATTGGTCTTTTTCTGTTTCTTCTTTCCATTCCTCGTCTTGAGATTTGGAGGAGGTGTTGTGGTCTTCTGTTCTTGATTATTCTTCTTCGCCTTCTTGCGAGCTTTGGACAGTTTGTTGTTAGCTTTTCGCTTGTGGGTCTCTGCTACAAAGGCCTTGGCCGAACCTGGCTGAATTGCATTCATTTCAACTTCACGTACCAAGTGGCCACAAAAGTCTCTAAACGTAGTGATAGAATCAGTATGATTCAGAATGCTTTTGATTTGGGCACAAGATTCAGGCAAGGAACGGTGCATGGCTATAATCTTCTGATTTCAGTCAATTTACACCCAACATTCGTAAGGGCACCTATCATTTGCTCCATCTTACGAATATGATCTTTGATGGGGCAGCCGACAGGCATCCTATACTCCTGAAATTCTAATTTCATTGCCCTAACTCTCGCATCTGACTTCTGCGCATAGGCATCTGTCAGTGCTTCCCAGATTCCCTTAGCGGTTTCATGCACTTCATACGTAAGTATGAGTTCTTTGTGCATAGTGCTTAGAAGGACATTACGAGCTGAGCGATTTTATTTTCGCCACTTATTATAGCGAGTCATCGCAACCCTATGTTCTTGTAAATTCCCGTTTTCAGCCAAGATGGGTTCCTCTGTATCATCTCATGAACATAGGGTTAAAAATGAGACAGATCCACTAATCTGGTGGACCACACCATATGATTGTATGTTAAAGTAACGTGTTAAAATACAACACGTCAGCCTACAAGTTGTTCATCACACGTTTCCTACATGCTGTACATCAGCCTACATGTAGTACATCTGTTGACTAATGGTACACATGTACATCATGTACACGTTGCTGCACATGTATCTCATGTACACGTTGCTGCACATTATTTCATGTAACACGTTGCTTTTTGATATTATCCAACATGTTATCAAATCTTGGTGGGGCCTACTTTCGTGATATGTCAGACAAATCCGACCCCTTTAGTAGTTTGGCCATCTAATTTTAGGATGTGGACCGAAAACCGAGGCTAATCCGATACATAGTTGGGTCCCACAGAAGGAAAACGTTGGATGATGGTTTTTAACAGTCCATTGTTTAATGGTCGGTAGCCCACTTGAGCTCTTGATCTTCCTCATCTTTCAGTCCACTTGGTAAAATCACAAGGCCAAACTTGTGAACGGAGTGGATTCCTCTCAAACATCACAGTGGGCCCCACGATCATGGAATTTGCATTGCTATACATATTTTCACATGGCTTACTGTACACATGGCTTACTGTACACGTGTGATATAGTTGGCTAAATATAGATGTAGGCCACGTGATCTAGTGCTTACAATACACATGGCTTCTCAAATACATGTAGTTTAAATGATGGTGTGGATGCAATGATGGTGTGGATGGTGTGCACATATAAAGCATGCAAGAATAACACATGTAATGCAGCCTACTATATCATTAAACATATTAACTACAAGCCATATGTTAACGTGTGAGGAGGGTTGACGCATTGTACTATAACTAATATATATACATCATCATATGATTGTACGTGGAAGGTCTCCATCCAATTTGGGATGGAATGGTGGGGTCCACTTATGATGCCATCTTAGGAATCCGCTCTATTCATTATTTTCTCTGATACCACTGTTGGGAAGTGCGGAAAGTGAGCCCTCAAGATCTGATGGTCTACACGATTTTGGAACCCCCACAAAGCAGAAGAACAGTGCTCCAACGGCCCGCCTATCTACTACTGGAGCAGATGGAACTATTCACACATCTGATCCTACGGTATATAGTGGCCCCGGATTGCGATCTATGGATCATATCGTCCCAAGGATAAGCTAAGATGAACAGACTATAGTGCACACACTATCTCTCTGTATACTCTCGGTTTATTGTATGACTCCATGCTTTACACGAGAGAAGTGCATCCCTTTATATAGGAAAGGAAGAAGAGTTTGGGTGGGATTGGGATAAGGCCTCATAATCCGATCACATTCCTATTTTCAATTAAAAATTAAATTCATATTTGAATTTGAAATTTAATTCAAAAGAAGAGACCGGAGAAAACATGGGATGTACCTACTAGTGATTGCTCACAAGTGAGCTCCACTGGCCTATGTCCAACAAGATCCACGTAGATCCAAAGCTCAAGTGGACCACACAGTGGAAAACAATGGATTCAACAGTGGCCATCATTATCCCAATGCTTCATGTGGCATGGTCCACTTTAGCTTTAGATCGATTTCATTTTTGGGCTCATGCCCTAAAATGATACGTCAAAACGAATGGTTGGTGTGCATAAAACACATACAGTATGGTGGGGTTACACATTTTTGCCACGTAGACAGGGCAGGCCTCACGCCACCGTACCTGTCAACATAAAACAACAGTAAAATAAAGTAAATAATTATTACTTATGTGCGCCACAATCCCTGGATTTATTATACCGGGAGGTGATCTGTGGGCCTCACAGCGGTGTATATGTTTTATACATGCCATTCCATCTGTTTTGGATCATTATTTCAGGGTAATAGCCCAAAACTGAGGCAGATACAGATCTCAGGTGGACCACACTACAGGAAAACAATGGTGATTGAATGCTCACCATTGAAAACTTCCTAAGGGCCAGTAATGTTTATTTTCCATCTAACCTGTTGATTATGTTAAAATGACATGGATAAAGGGAAAATAAAAATATCAGCTTGAACCAAAACTTTTGTAGCCTCTGGAAGCTTTTAATAATGGGCATTGAATCAATACTTTTTCTTGTGGTATGGTGCGGCTCACCTGAGATTTTGATCTATATCTCTCTTTTTCTTTTTCTTTTTTAATTTTTAATCATGTCTAAAATGATGTATAAAAATGGACGGACAGCATGCATTAAACCAATACATCGTTATGAGGCCCATGGCATACACTATTTACAATGTTATGAGCAAACATGTGATTTAATTGGGAGAAATTTTCCCACCCTACCTAAATCATCAAAACTTTACTCTCAGTTTATAAACGTTAAGGATTTTTTATTTTTATTTTTGAGTTTTTTACCACTCTATACTCCACCTTTTACCCAACGGCTTTTGTAAACCCTCCCAAACTTTACTTTCGAGGCTAAACTTATTATGTACGGACACACTATTTGAAGATGAAAATACCTTTTTTAAAAAAAAAAAAAAATTTTATTTTAAATTTTTTTGTTAGCTTGTTAGTACACCCATTGTCAGTTCACACTTTATTGTTAGCCACCCCCATAGGAAATTGATACCAAGACCTCAGTGTTGAAGATGAAAATACCTTGCTTTATAAGATATACTCGAAAGCACTCTTGCATTGCACGGTGGCATTGTGATATCCGCAGTGCCACAGTGTAACTCTGTCTTGTCAACGTTGGCACCGTGGATATCGCGGTGGCATCGTCCAATACAAGAAAAAGGGCTAAAGGCTATAGCTAAATACCTATAGCTACAGATTATAACCGTATCAATTGATAGCGTACCCATTGCTTCCATGGATTTGTAGTCATTACCTCTATGGCTACGGATTTAAACCATAGCCATCTCTTCCATAGTGAAAAGTACACACAATTATGGATAATTGAGCGAGCCTGATATGCCTAACATAAAATTCATTGATCCTAACATGAAATTGAGCGAGCCTAACATGAAATTGAACAAGCCTAACATGAAATTCAACGAGTCTCAAAGGAAATGGAGTGAGTCAAACATGAAATTCAACGAGCCTCAAGGGAAATGGAGCGAGGAAAACATGAAATTCAATAAGCCTCAAGGGAAATTGAGCAAGGCAAACACGAAATTCAGCGAGGCTAACATGAAATTCAACGAGCCTCAAAGGAAATTGAGCGAGGCAAACATAAAATTCAACGAGGCAAATAAGAAATTGAGCGAAGCAAACATGAAATTCAACGAGGCTCAAAGGAAATTGAGCGAGGCAAACATGACATTGAACGAGGCTCAAAGGAAATTGAACGAATATTCAATGAGGTAAACAAGACATTGAGCGAGGCAAACATGAAATTCAACGAGGCTCAAGGAAAATTGAGTGAGGCAAACAGGAAATTCAACGAGGCAAGCAGGAAATTGAGCGAGGCAAATAGAAAATTCAGCAAGGAAAAGATGAAATTCAACAAGGCTCAAAGAAAATTGAGCGACGCAAACATGAAATTCAATTAGGCAAACAAAAATTGAGCGAGGCAAACAGAAATTGACCGAGGCAAACAGGAAATCGAGCGAAGTAAACATGAAATTCAGCGAGGCAAACAGGAAATTGAGCAGGGCAAATATGAAATTCAATGAGGCAAACATGAAATTCAACGAGGCTCAATCAGTTGCTTGGCCCGTACTCGGTCGGATAGCGTGAAAGCACCTTTGAGCCTCGTTGAATTTCATGTTTGCCTCGTTCAATTTCATGTTTGCCTCGCTTAATTTGTTGTTTGCCTCGCTCAATTTCCTGTTTGTCTCGCTTAATTTGTTGTTTGCCTCGCTCAATTCCTATTTGCCACATTAAATTTCATGTTTGCCTCGTTGAATTTCATGTTTGCCTCACTCAATTTTCTTTGAGCCTCGCTAAATTTCATGTTTACCTCGTTAAATTGCATGTTTACCTCTCTCAATTTCCTGTTTGCCTCGCTCAATTCCTATTTTCCTCGTTGAATTTCATGTTTTTCTCACTTAATTTCCTTTGAGCCTCGTTAAATTTCATGTTTACCTCGCTCAATTTCCTGTTTGCCTCGTTGAATTTCATGTTTACCTTGCTTAATTTCCTTTAAGCCTCGTTGAATTTCATGTTTGCCTTGCTCAATTTCCTTTGAACCTCGTTGAATTTTATGTTTGCCTCGTTGAATTACAAGTTTGCCTCGCTTAATTTTCTTTGAGCCTTGTTAAATTTCATGTTTGCCTCACTTAATTTCCTATTTGCGTCATTGAATTTCATGTTTGTCTCACTCAATTTCCTTTGAGCCTCATTGAATTTGATGTTAGCCTCGCTGAATTTCATGTTTGGCTCGCTCAATTTCCCAAAAGGCTCGTTGAATTTCATGTTTACCTCACTCAATTTCCTTTTAGGCTCATTGAATGTCATGTTGGGCATGTTAGGATCGTTCAATTTCATATTAAGCTCACTCAATTATCCATAGTTGTATATACTTTTTGCTATAGATGTAATGACTACAGTTTAAATCCGTAGCCATAGAACAGATGGCTACGAATCTAATAAAACAATGGTACGCTACCAATGGCTACGGTTATAATCCATAGTCATAGGTATTTAGCTACAGCCTTTGGCCCTTTTTATGGTATTGGACAGTGCCACCGTGGACAAGACAGAGTTACACGGTGCCACCACGAAGCAAGGGTATTTTCTAGAGCTGGGCATCGGACCGAGTTGGATCGGATTAGGTCCAACTCGATTCGATCCGAAATCTTACACAAGTTACCCGAACTCGATCCGATCCAGGGCCGGATCCGGGATATTTGACCTGAACCGATCCGATCCACGATTGTCATGATCCGAACCGAATTCGACTCGGTCAGGGAACCCAAGTCGGATCGGGTCGGGGATGATTCTATTTAACGGTGAAAACATTACCCTCGCTGCTATTTTCGATGTGTCTATTTGAGCTTTGGATATGATTCAATTTTTTTTTTAAATGTTCTAAAATGATCATAAAAAATGAATTAACATTATAGATATAATAAATACATCATTGTGGGCCATGTAATTTTGATGTCATTTGGGCCGTTCGTACAACTCAAAGCTCGAGGCGTAGTTGCCTTGCAAGGCACGAAAGTGCAGCGTGCTCTTGAGTTTAAGGTGCACTTTGGGCTGCATTGTTGTACTAAGGTTCTATCATATGTGGGTCTATTCATAGAGTATGTGTTATATCCAAACCGTCCAACCATTTGGTGAGCTTGTGTTAAGGCTTGAGACGAAAAATAAGGTAGATCTAACTATCAAGTGGACCACATGAATTGTTTAATGGTGAAAATCATTATTTGTGGTGTGGTCCACATTATCGATATTATTCATTTTTTGCATAATGCTCTATAATCATCTCTAAGAATACATGAACGGTGTAGATATAATAAATACATCACTGTAGAGCCCTATAATTTTGTTCTACTTTGAACCGTTCGTACAACTCGGAGCTCGAGGAGCGTCAGTCTCGTCTTCACACGCCACGCCAGGTAGCCTAACCTGGAAGCGGATTGCGTACTGAGTAACTCAGTACTTATCCACTCCGTCCATCTATTTTATTAGATAATTTTATGACATGGGTCCAAAATTGAAGGATATCCAAAGCTCAAATACACCACACCACATGAAACAGTGTGAATTGAACTTGTACCATTGCAAAATTCTTGAGTGTCACAGAATTTTTGTATTAAGGATATTTATTTTTTTCCCTTCATCCATGTCTTTGTGATATTATTAACAGCTTGGATGACAAATAGACATCAATGTAGGGCCTAGTAAGGATTCAACGGTGGAAATCATTATTCCCACTGTTTCCTGTCTTATGATCCACTTGAGAGTTGGATATGCTTCAACTTTGGGCTCAACCCCTTAAATGAGCTTAAAAAATGTATGGACGGTGTGGATAAACCACTTATTTTCACGGTGGATCCAACTGAGTTTACTCAGTACGATAAGAGCCTACTGAGTAACTCAGTACGCAATCCGATTCCGCCTAACCTAAGGCTACAGCAGCAGCTAGTATAGTTGATGTGAAATCGGACTGCGTACTGAGTTACTCAGTACGCTTTTATCTTACTGAGTAAACTCATTTGGGCCCACCGTAAATGTATGTGGTTTATCCACACCGTCCATCCATTTTTCCCGATAATTTTAGGGGTTGATCCAAAATTTTAAGTAAATCCAAAGCTTGAGAGGACCATACCACAGGAAACAGTGTGGAATAATGATTTCCACCGTTAAAACCTTCCCGAGACCTACAGTGATGTTTATTTGTCATCCAACCTGTTATTAAGATTACAAAGACATGGATGAAGAGAAAACATAAACATCAGCTTGATCCAAAACTTCTGTGGCCTCCATGAATTTTTCAATGGTAGAGGTTCAATCACACTGCTTCCCGTGGTGTGGTCCACATGAGGCTAGAGGGATAAAAATCTCAGGTGGACCACACCACAGGAAAACAATAATGATTGGATATCTTCCATTAAAATATTCCTAAGGCCCACTATACTGTTTGTTCAACATCCAATCTGTTGATTAGGTCATACAGACCCAGATGAAGGGAAAAAACAAAGATCAGTTTGATCCAAAACTTTTATGACCACCAAAAAGTTTTTAACACTGTTTCCTATAACGTGGTCCACTTGAGATTTGGATATACCTCATTTTTGGTTTCATACCATAAAATGATCTAGAAAAATAGATGGACGGCATGGATGAAACATATGTATCATGGTGGGCCCACAAAAAACCGACCATCAGACATT
Source organism: Magnolia officinalis (assembly GCA_021015155.1). NCBI lineage: Eukaryota > Viridiplantae > Streptophyta > Magnoliopsida > Magnoliales > Magnoliaceae > Magnolia > Magnolia officinalis. The sequence goes on along the minus strand of JAJHSJ010000014.1, from coordinate 50,665,888 downwards.
CTTCTCCCTTATCTCTCTTAATCTCTCCCCCTTTTTCTCTCTTATCTTTCAAAATCTCTCCTTTATCTCTTTGAATCTCTCTCCATTTCTCTCTCATCTTCCAAAACACACCAGATCTCTTTGAATCTCTCTCCGTTTCTCTCTCTCATCTTCCAAAATACACAAGATCTCTTTGAATCTCTCGTAGTTTCTCTCTCATCTTCCAAAATCCACTAGGGTATTATCCTGGTTTTCATATTTCTTCTTCATATCATCTAGTCTCTTCATATTTCTTCTTCATATCATCTTTTTGTTTTTCTTTCTGAAATCTCAACTTCATTTTCTTCATTGCTTCAAACTGGTTACATTGAAAAGGGATTTGATTAGGTATTTAAAGAGATAGAAGAGAAAGAAGATGGTGCCTCCGTCCAAGAAGCCACACATCATAGGTATAATCGCTTCCTTCACTTCCGTAAACTTCACTTTTGACTGACCATCCCAACTAAACCTTCGAAACTTTAATTTCCATTTCTAAACTGTATAGATGGCCTGAAATGGTGAATGGTGAAATGGTGATCTATACGAATTGATCGAGTTTCACCTATACTCGGTCAATTTTCACCTGTACTTGGTCAATTCCTCTGTAGTCTGGTGAATATTCACCTAGTACGTTGTAAATTTGACCGAGTATTGTGAACTTTATTGTGAACTATTTTTCAAACTTTTTTGTAAACTCTTTTGTAATCTATTTTGTTAACTATTGTGTCCTTGAACTATTTGTGATTTATTTTGTAATTCATTCATCTTTATATAAATTAAAGAGTCTTTGAAGAAGGGAAGCGATTTTAGGATTCGAAACCTATTCGTGAAAAGTTCATTAACATAATGGTTTGATAAAGTCAAGAGTGGTTTAGAGAAGAATGAGACCGGGTTAATTATCTTTAGGCAGTCCTCATTTTTTTTTTTCTTGTTAGACATTCCATCATTTAGATTTATACAAGCTCTATCACATGTTTTTTTTTTTTTAAAGATACAAAGGTGATCTTGTATTTGAGATATGGGGGAAACTTTTGAAATTTATTGAGATGGACTTCGCCCTTCTAGTTGGGCTTAAGACTAGAGACCTTTCTATACCAAAATAAGAAATAGGTAGAAGTCCACAAGAGAGAAGTACTTGAAGAAACAATATCTCATATTAAAGAAACATCTAGGAGAGGTGTTTAATAAGATCGCCAACACCAATAAGCATGAAGATGTCATAAATGTTGCCTTATTAATGTGTGCAGAATGGTTTATTAGGGGGATTGACACCAAAAATTTACCGCCAATTGGAATACATTGACTTGGTTGATTCTTTAGAATAGTTCAATGGGCATCTTTGGGGTAGCTTGACATTCAAGATAATGAGTCAAGGGTTAAAGGAGCTATCAATGCATCACATGGGACAAAGAAAACCTACAACGTCTACGACTGCATCTTTCCACTGTAAGAAAGGATTCTTTCCTTATTCCACATAACTAGTGTTTGTATTAAATTATAGTTTTTTAACCTTATGCAATTTCATTGTAACATATATAAGTCATTGAGAGAGTACTGGCTCTTAGAGATTGTGTGATCTCATTTTTTTCATCCCAAATTCCACGCTTCATTCAATATTGAGGCTGGAATGGTTAGAGGTACAACACAATATACAACACCTTCGAGAGTGAAAATGTAAGCCAATTTATTTCAAGCTATTTGGTCGCTTATTTTAACAACATATGTTCTATATGTGAACTTAAAACAAGTTATTTTACAGACCAAAGTAATCATTACATCGAAACCCACCAGTGAAGAACTGGAGACGGAGGCCATTCGTCTAGTCTGTGAAAAGTTTGAGGTAAGATGTCATGCAATATCTTTTTTTCTATTGAAGATTATTAATTTCATATACATCTTTGGTATATTACATATTTGATATATACGCTAATACATTTTATAAGGTATTAAAGCAAGATATATTGAAAGGACAATAGAAAAAGAAAGAAGAGAAGATTTGATATGTAATAGGAATATAAAGATGAGGAGGAGGAAGATGAAGATGGCGAAGAAGACGGGGAAGGAGGAGGAGAAGGAGAGGGAAAGGGGGAGGGAGAGGAGAAGGGAAATGGATATGAATTGGTTGAAGAACTGAAGGAGGAGAGGGAAGAGTTGAAGAATGAGAGGGAATGGTTAAAGAAAGAGAGGAAAAATTGAAAAAGGAGATGGAAGAGTTGAAGAAGGAGAGGGAATGGTTGAAGAAGGAGAGGGGGTTAAAGAAATTGGAAGAAGGCTCCCATAATGTACGTTATGTATTGAGTAAACTATGTGGGCATTCAATGAATTATTTTGTGAAGTATTTTGTGAGATATTTTGTAAAATCCTTGATATATTTGTGATATATGTCGCAATATTATTGTGTGTACTTGATATATTAATTGTGAATTCTTTTGTGAACTATTGTGTCCTCGAGTAAATATTCATATCTACTTTGTAGGAGAATGAAGAGGGGGATGGAAGATGTTGAGATGTAACCCTTTATTGTGATAGAGCATATGAAAGAGATGGATAGACAACCATCTATTGCAGTAGAGAAATAAGAGAAAATAGCGATAGCTACTCCTACCAACAAAGAGAGACAAAAAATGCTCTTGAAGTCTTCTTACTACAAGGTTTCACTATTTTTGTCCCTGTTTGCCCTTCCTACAACTCCCAGCATCATCACCGGCTTCAAATAATCCAAAGATAAAAAATGCTCTTGAAGTCTTTTTACAATAAGGTTTCTCCATTTGTCCATGTCTACCCTTTCAAATACAGATAAACCTATTTAGAGTGTTATCAGAGGAGGATGTTCAAGAATCGAAGGCTTGATATGATGCAAATAAAGAGTCGGCAACGGAAATTTGGTTCAACTCAATATGGGTGAAAGATACATGGGTTGATAGAGTTGTAAGTATTCTTAATATATATATATATATATATATATATATATATATATATATATATATATATACACACACACACACACACACACACACGTTGAATTACATTTATTTATCTAATATATTAGCTTTGAACTGAATCATCCATTTTTGTTGTTTAGGCTGTCAACAAATACATTACATTCTTGGAAAAGGCAGAACGATATTCGAGTTATGTATCATCAAGATTACAAGTTATGTCTTACTTACTTTTTGGTAAATGTTTACTTCGAATTATGGTTAATCTATTTCCCGTCTTTATGAGATTTGTAATATGTGATTTTGTTTGAAATAGACATATCTCAAAAGCAATCTACCAAATGCTGCCTTTGGGATTGTCAAGCAATGAGAAAGGGCCAAGGCCATGTGGTGTTATGAACGAGTAATGTTTTCATTAAAACTTATCAACGTTAGGTAATGGATATACCTTTTTCCATCATGTCTTTAATGATATATTTTTTTTTTCTTTTTTTTTTTTAAAATACAAACAGGTATATGCACTCGTGAACCATGATAATAAACATTGGATTCTTATAATCATATATCCACCAAAAAGAGAGATTGTTATTCTTGATAGTCTACAGACTAATGCATTAAGTAAATACAATAAAGAGATCAAGATCATGAATGAAGGACTCCCTATAATCTTTAATGCCACAGGAGATATGTCTGCACTTGACGGGCATGACTGGACCATTAAAGAAGAGATTTTTTTACCCAAGCAAACGTATGATTATGATTGTTGCATATTTATAATGAAATATATTGACATACTGTGCAACGGTCAACTTTTGGCGAGAAAAGAGTTGCAACAATACAATCAAACTTTTAGGAATTCATTGGCGTATAATTGTTTGAGTGTTGACTATAAAGGAGAATTATCTTAAGCATGGGAGGAAGAGAGAAATTTTATAATGTATTGTATTATGTTACGAATGATATCTTATATTAAATTTAAGTTATTAATGATATAATTTGGTTGATTTATTTCTCTCATGGGGCTAAAGAATTTACGTTACTTCACAATATCTTATAGAAATCACAATATCTCTTTCATTAATTTAATATATATCTCAATTAGAATCGAAGTCATATCCTATCTAATCGGAAGATAATTCAGTTAAACCAGTCATGAACACTAATATATCTCAATTAGAATCAAAGTCATATCCTATTTAATCGAAAGATAATTCAATTAAATCAATCATGAACACTAATATGAATATGAATTCGATTGAACAATTATCTCATGAAGTACTCGGATCTCAATCGCAAGGAATCGAGAGTGTCTAATGTACCCGAAGGTGACACTAGATCAATCAATTATATAGATTGAATCCTTCTCTAATCAAGCATTGTAATTGCACTTCCAAGCATTCGTTGTGCCCAAAGTCGACAATGGATCAAAGATTAAACAACATAAAAGTCTTAAAGTAAAATCCAAAACTACTTTAATCTACTATCATCATTTAACCCATTATTATTGAATAAAATAAACTAAATATTAAAATTAAACTATAAACTTCATCCATTTAAATAGGGAAAACCCTACCAACTTGAAACTGACTTCAAATTTACGCACTTTATTACTCTTCGGTCACACCAACTGTATCTTTTAGTGGCATAGAACATGGCTTCGGTCGCACCGAATTAGTCTTTCGGTTGTAGTCAAATTTCTTCTGAATATGTTTGAAGTCTCTGTCTCCCTTAAGTCTCACCGAACATCACTTCGATCACATCGAATCAGTCTCTCGGTTGTAGCCAAATTTCTTCTAAATAAGTTTGAAGTCTCCGTCTCCCTTAGGTCGTATTGAACTCACTTTTAGTGGCACCGAACATGACTTCGATCGCACCGAATTAGTCTCTCGATTGCAACAAATTTCTTATGAATATGTTTTAAGTCTTTGTCTCCCGTAGGTTGCACCGAACTCTCATTCGGTAGCACCAAACATGGCTTAGGTTGCACCAAATTAGTCTTTCAGTCACAGTCGTATTTCTTCTGAATAAGTCTAAAGTCTTTTTCTCCTTTAGGTCGCACTGAACTCTCATTCAGTGTCATCGAACATGGCTTCGGTTGGACCTAAGTGTCGAGCTGAATTAACTCTGAAAATCACAGTTTGTTGCTGGACTGTTCTGTGTACATTCAGTAGGATCGAACCAACCTCGAGTGCGATCAAACAGTTTGTAATTTTTGGTAATGAACTTTGTGATTTAGCCAACCTTTTCTCCATCCTTAAATTTCACCGAGTACTTTGTGAATGGTGAAAGGTGATTTTTGAATGGTGAATGGTGATTTGTGAATTGTGAAATGGTGAATGGTGATTTGTTTTGAATGGCGAATGGTGAAATTCTTTGTACGCGGTGAATTCTTAGGTACTTTGTATTTTTCACCTAGTACTCGGTCAATTTCTCTGTACTATAGTGACATCTGAACTGCCCATAAGATCATTTTAATTGGGATGAGCTGAAAATACAAATATTAGCCTAATCCATAACTTATGTCTATAAAGGTTTTAACAGTGGGTATTCCATCCCTACTGCTTGTTTCCTGCAATGTGGTCCTCTTGTTAAAATAATATAAGTGGTGCATCATTATTATTTCTCATCCAAGTAACATCGAATGGTACTATCAACTATGCACTCAACATAAAACACTTAATGTACTTATCTTGTTATAATAAAGACCTCTACAATAATGTTTATAGACATCTCACAATTAAATCATTCACCATCACATTACATTCCAACAAAAAATACATTAATGCACATTATAAAAAATACATTAATATGCATCTCTATAGGGAAAGTATGATACATTATTCCTTTGGTATTGGAAACTTGTACCTTGGTCGATTATGCCCCATTTTTTTGTACATTTCATACTTTAATATTTTTCATTCCTCTCCACATGAACGAATTCTTGTCTTTTTCAGTCTTTTGGTTGACCTCTTTTGTCGTGGATGTTTAATTTCTACACAATAATCCTTGAATTCATTTAATATTTTTCATTCGATCTTATCATGTACTGGGTACACGGATTTGTTATATGTGATCTAATAATTTTGCACTAAATAGAATGAGAAGCAGTAGCTATTATGAGGAAGATTATACTTTATACATACTGAAAGAACATGCAAACAAGGAAACCCTTGACGTCAAACTCGTGACATGTACACGAAAGTTTACTGAGCTTAACTGTGTCATTATAATCTCCCACAATATAATACACGTCTTGAGAAATTACTTGACAACGAACATCGCGTGTTTTCCGTAGAAGACTCTTTAGTTGTTCCTTTGCCCATGGTGTCAACAGTCCAATAAATGATGATGTGGATTCTCTTCTCTTGTAGAACATTTCTTCTATCTTAAATTTGTCCTTCTATATCAGTATAGTCACAAGGTACTCTCTTGCTTATTTGAACAAAGCATTAATGTACTCTGATATGTTAGTAGTGACCGAGTTAAATATTTTTCTTAAAAAATGTGAAGATGTCCATCTTTCGTATCATATTTATGTCAACCATGCATGTACTAGGGGCTTAGCTATTTTGATATCACGCGTTAACTTTTCAAAGGCAGCCTTCATGTACGTCTTTACAGTCAACTAATAATATTTTTTTAACAACTTATCTTTAAATGTGCCAACCAAGTTTTATAGATATGGTAGGCGCAGTAGCCATGAATTTCATATCAGAAGACTTTGGGGAGGATATAATGAGAAGACCCGGAAGATACCCTAACATACAATTGAGATGGGTAAGATTCGATTCCCCGATACCAAATGCTATTGGTAGGATATGATTGTCTCCATCAAAGGTTGTGGCCACGAATAGAACACCATTGTATTTACCTTTTAACAAAGAAGTTTGAAAACTTCTAACGCACTGTCCGAGAGCAACAAAACATTTCTCGACCCTGCTTGTCTGTGGGTTAACAATCACGGCAGTTACCGTCCTTGGGTTGGCCCTCCTCAGCTCATGCAAATAGACTGGGAGTTCATTTTAAGAGTCTTCGTAAGATCCCATTACGTTCTCCTTAGCGTACCATACATTCTTATAGCTGATAAGAATATTATATTTCTCCTGCATAACCAATATATTATCATTCAACCTTAATCTCATGCACTACTCAATATAACTAATAACCAACTCACTGGCCAACTTACTACTTGCTTGTCAGTGATCACTCTTCATTCATAACATGCCACATGTGTGTTTGGACGTGTCAGTCTTTATTTTAAATATCCCCGCATCATTCACCTTAGATGCATGAACCATCCATTCACTATTATTTTCGAAACACACCACGGTGAATCTCTTGGATGATGAATATGAGACCCTATATTGGAAGTTTTTGAGAATTACAAATTGGCTTAAAACATACTGGCACTGCCTCTTGTCCTTAAATATTTGTCTAGCAGTTATCTCAATCGAGTCATCCAATGAATTCGAATATTCTGACAAATATGCATTGATGAATGCATAATCTTTGAAAGGTATATTAACTTGACTAGTCATGAAGTTTGATGTTCAAGGCAACTCGGGCAATGGAATATTGCTTAGACGTACACATTCGTCATCAATGGTGGAGGATGAAGGCACATGTACTCTTGTAGATAAAGATGATGTCATATATTCATATTTAAGTTTAAGATCAGTTGCCTAGCTAACGCCACATTCCTTACACGGATTTCCATCCTCAAAAGGTACATTAACTTGACCAATCATGAAGTTTTATGTTTAAGGCGGCTCAGGCGGTGGAATGTCGCTTAGACGTACACATTTGTCACTAGTGGTGAATGATGAAGGCACATATACTCGTAAATGCGATGTCATATATTCATATTTTAAGTTAAGGTCAGCTACCCAGCTAATGCTACCTTCCTCACATGGATTTCTAACTAAAGGGGCATCATGTTCAATGACGACATCATGTTCAACACCAGTCCAACCGACGGTGTCTTCGTGTATGGTCTCATTAATGCGTTGCATTGTCTCTATGATTACAGACATGCATGTATTTGGATGCTCCAACTGTGCTTTCAAGAACGCTCGCACATCTTCATCATCTTTAATTTCATATGGAGGGATTGATTGGTTTCAGAATGGGTACAACACTTTCATCCTCATTTGGTGTAGTCTTAATAATCTTGTACATTTTAAATAAAAACTCCTCATATGTAGTCCCGATACTTAAAGTAATATTTTTTTTATACTTTCCACCCTTATATGTGTATCCATTATTTTCACATATTAACTCCCCATCATAAGAGCATATAATAATTCTCACAACCATTAACTGTAAACAAACACGCTAAAATATTATTAGCGAAACGTTACACATTGAAGCTTTTTTTTTTTTTTTTGTCAAAAGAAATTGAGAAATTTCCCTCCATAGACTTCAAAGAGTATGGTGAAATTGATTGAGTTTTTTTTTTTAATTTTAATGTACTTGATCAATTTCACTGAATACAATAATATTTAGAAAGAACTTGATCATTCTCAATGATTATATACTTCATTCCCTCAAATCTTACTTACGAAAAAACTCATTCATTACTCAATGAAATTGATCGAGTTCTCTCTCAATATCATTGTACTTGGTCGATTTCATCAAGTACAATGATATTTAAACAGAACTCAATCAATTTCACTATACTCAGTCAATTTCACCAAGTACAATGATATTCAAGGACCTACGTTTACTCCCGCTAGAGGCTCCCACGGAAACACGTACACACCCGAACCAAAGTGATGCAGGAGATGAAATTAAATATGACATGCAAGAGTTCAAGCTTTAAATTATATCAATTTTAAACAATCATAAAATTTCACATCCTACATACGATCAAATATTCAAAAAAAGGAATCTATGGGGGTCCAAGCCTACACAAGTTTAGGGCTGGATCAAATAAAATTATAAACCAAACAAGCTCAAAGGAGTGTAAGATTCATCCATTCTTTCAAGGGATTGTTCCCCAATTCAAGATATTCACCATGTTTCAATTCGGGGGAGAATCTAGGATTTGTAAAATTGGGAATAATTGGGATTTAGGATTCTTTAGGGTTAAGGACCTAGATTTAAGCTAAAGAGGAGGAAAATAGAGGGGAGATAGAACTTGAGATGAGCCACATGCGTGGACAGCAGCTGGCCCTGGGCGCACGTGTGTGACCACTCGTCCGCGTGTGTGTGGGGCTCACAAATTTGGAAGGCAACTCCTAGGCTAGGATCGGCCAGGGTAGGACTGCCTCCATGCCAAATTTCGTGTCGATCCGATGCACGGTTTGTACGTGGTGCTCCGCCGAAGTTTCAGCCCCTCTGACAAGTCAAAATCTAAAAATATGTTGTAGAAGAAAACTTGGATACGAGAAAGGTTGAATCTGAAGATGGGAGGGATGTAGAAGAAGATGGATGTGGGGTGTAAAGAAGTGGGGATGATTTGGGATGGTCGTAGCTTCTCCACGGTAGTTAGCCCTTCGAGGAAGGGAGAGTTTCGCACCCAATTCGATTATTCAACCCAAAGAGATAGAAAATAAGAAAAATGCAGAATTTTTATTCATAAACTTCATTGAAAATACCTACATGGGGAAGCTTATTTATAAGAAAATCCTAAACCCCAAAAGACAAATTTACCCTTGCTCCATGAGCACACACTAATACTTAAAGCTGAAGTAAATAAAATAATAACTAATCTATGTAATCAAAGCCATTCATGATGTTTCTAATAACGAAAATAGTCAAAACTCAAAATCCTACATCATCTAAGGTAGTGGGCCACGTTCATGAGATCCGATGGTAGAATCTATATGATGATCAGGTCCACTCCAATACTCCATAGCATAGCCCCTAACTATGGAGCCCTTCAAAAATGTCATCGTCGATATAGATCAAAACCGGGGCCCTCCTCCTCCTTGAATATGTGCGTAGGGTGGGGGGGCGTGCACATGATGTCCCCATCACAAAGTCTTACACAAGAACTTAATCGAGTTTGGCAATCAAACTCTTACACTTAATCCTGCACAAGGAATGAGTGTACATAGACTCGATAAATAACGACTTTACTTGTTGAATTAAGTCTCATTAAAGTGTTATCTTGGGTTGCTTGATCGATGCTCTCACGTACTTCAATTAGCTCCCTCCCCTGATCATTAACGCCAATGCTTTGCTCAGGTTTTAGCTCCAAGATCAAATACCTTGCATGAAGTGATCCTTCAAGGTGACTAATGTGATAGGAGGCTTGGTGAATCTCCTACAACTAATGGAAGATTATAATTCCTAAGGATTCACCTAGATGGGTCTTCTAGAGTGTTTAACCATAGGGTATACCAATATAGTTGAGTCTAATATCTAGAAAATGGTGGAGTTCAAGCTCATCTTCAAGGTGGAGGTAGGAATACTCATTAGAATGTTAATCTCAAGGAAGATGATTTAGAATTGATTGGTTTATAGGCTTAGGATGTGAGATATGAATAGAGATGTATACGAGCAGACTAAGGCTCGAGTACTCGCTCGACTCGACTCGGAATACTCGACTCGTCTGAGTTCGAGCCGAGTATGAGCGGGTTTCTCATACTCGTTTAGATTACGAGTAGAGTACGAGTCTAGAGATACTCGACTCGGTACTAGACTCGGTACTCGACTCGTACTCGACCGTATATATATCCATCTCAAAAAAAAATAACCTACGCCCCCCTTTTGCCCATCGTTTTCACAGCGCAGCTCGCCCGTTCAAAAATACCCAAATCCCTTCCCTCCTAACGCCCGTTCAAAAATACTCTCTCCCTCTCTCTCCTCTCGTTCCCCTCCCCTGTGAGGCTGTGAGTCTGTGACCCTACCCGTGCCCGGTGTTGTCTGCCGTCCGGCCCATCCCTCTTCTTCCCTCTTCTTCCCTCTCTCTCTCTCTCTCTCTCTCTCTCTCTCTCTCTCTCTCTCTCTCTCTCTCTCTCTCTCTCTCCCTCACTCCCCTGTCCGGCGGAGCTCGTCCCTGCCGCTCATCCCTACCTGCCATTGTCAGTGCCTGGTGCCCCTGTCCGGTGGTACTCTCTCTCGTTCAGTCGTTACGACGTTCCAAAAAAAAAACCCCAAAAACCCTAACTTGCACGGCCACAATGACCATCTAGCGGTCCCTGCCCTACCCAGTTGCCTTCTCCCTTTCCCTTCTTCTTCCCTCTCTCTCTCTCTCTCTCTCTCTCTCTCTCTCTCAGGCGCTCACATTGCCCTGTCTGACGCCCCTGTCCGCAGCTCGTCACTGCCCTGCCCTGTCCGCAGCCCGTCCCTGCCCTGCCCGGTGCCCGTCCCTGCTGCAGCCCGTCCCTGCTGCAGCTCGTCCCTGACCTGTTTAAGGTTGAAAATTGTTATTTTTTTTTCCTTTTCTTTTCTTAGCATTTCGCATGTGTTTCCTACATGTATAGGTCTATTACATGCTTTCCATGTTTCCTGTGTATCAGTATTAGAAATGATATTGGAAATTACTTTGAGTTTGGAATATTTTTAAACCATTGTTGTGGATAATATTGAATGGAAATATTAAAATAGGTGGACTATCATATTTGGGCGATAAATCATCGTCTACACCATTGTCTATTAATTTAGATCCCATGTTGATTGTCTACACCATTCACTATTAATTTAGATCCCATGTTGATTAACTGGTGGACTATCATATTTGGGCGATAAATCATTATCAAGTGTGAGAAAATAAATTTTAATAATTATAATATAATTGTAATAGTTGAAAACCATTTTCATTTGAAGTATTAGGCCGAGTGTTAAAAACCACTTGATAAGTCTTTGATCCAATCAGATCTCGCTACAAACAGGTTCCCAAGTAAACCTAGTGAACTCTATGTTAGCCAATGCAAGAATTAATGAATCATAATTGACACACCCATCATCACCAACTTTCAATGGCCTCTAAAAAATCTCGTAAAGTAAATCGAAGTTGTTCAATCAAAATATAAGACTTATACATGTCCTCATATCTAGGGATTTATCATCCTTCATACACTATCAAGTCGTTGATCACATGATGAGTCTAGGCTGATGGGTTCTTAAACTATTGACTTAACTTCAATCCTACAATGTAACTATGTAAGTGTTCATGTATTGTTCATGTATATTTTAGGTTATGATTTGGATAATTTAATGTTGTTACTCGTGTTCCATGTTGACTTCGAATGATTTCTTTTGATTTGGTGAATCAGAGCCACGTATAAGTAGGACACACCAAACTTAATATAGTGATTCTTTTATCTTTGTTGGATGCTTAGTAGCTAGAGTTGGGTTTCAATAGCTTAATTGGATTTGGCATTTGGGTTGAGGAATGCTTAGTGCACTCAAGTTATTACACTTGACTTAGCATTCATCTTTCAGATTGCGCTTTCAATTTATTTATTGTTTGATTGTTAGGTTTTATTATTATTTTTATTGTTCTAGTTGTAGTATAAGATAATCAGTTGCCCATTTGAGGATTTCTATGTTGCCAGACATAGACTCAGTGTGTTCTTGGATGCATAGAAATTTTCAAATTGTCCCTTTTTGGACAGTTCAGGGTTAGATAGATTGTAATGTCTTCATTTATTTCAATTTAAATTCATATGCCTGTTCTGGTTTCGTCTTTCCTTTTTCTCTCTGGATATATTTCATATATTTATTTCCGTCATCAAATGTCCACACTTTGTGTTGATGATTGACATGGGAATTAAATACAAGATTAATATATTCTGGAGAGATAAGGGGAGATGCTGCTGAAATTTCGGCGTAGCATTTTAAATTGGAAAATGAAGCATTACAATCCATCTAACTTTGAATGGGTGACTAATTTAGACAGTTAAGTAATTATGCCCGTCTAGCGGTCTAGCCGTCTATGACCCTAGGTATAACCGTATAACATATCGAGAACTTTATTTTATAGATGGCTAGTCAAGACGAAAGCCCAAATACCCCTGGAATGGGTGCATCGGCCACATCTCCTCTAATTATAGAGGGAGATACACATACAGACACGTCAACTGCATGCAAAGGGAAGAAGAAGAGATCAGCAGTGTGGGATGATTTCGAAGATGTGACAGTTAACGGTGTACAGAAGATAAAGTGTAATCACTGCAAAGGGTTATTCAGCAAGATTCCAGGAGGATTTACGACACATCTAATTAGACATTTGAAGACGTGTCCTAAGAAAGCAAGACTCCCTCCTCCTGGCCAACAGACGCTGTCATTTACGAAGTCAGAAGGGGACGACTCCCATGGCGTAGTGTCCACTCATAAGTTTGACAAGGAGAAGCTGAATGAGTTGTTTGCTGGATTAGTGATTTTGGAAGAAAAACCTTTCAGAATGATAGAAAGTAAAGGGTATAGGGCTTTCTGTCAATGCCTTAACCCTCGGGCCGAGAATGTCTCCCGCGTCACAGTGCAGAGAGAAAGCATGAAGATGTACGCAAAGGAGAAGATGAAACTGAAAGAAGTTTTGGCTTCAGTGACAAGAATAACTTTGACTTCTGACTTATGGACGACGTCCAATCAAATAAAAGGATACATTTCATTAACCGCTCACTATGTTGATAAGGATTGGAAACTATGCAAGAGAATTTTGAACTTCAAACACCTTCCTCCTCCACATACTAGTTTACTTATTTCAGATTGCATCTACAGTTGTCTAGAAGGCTAGGGCATTGAGAAGAAAATTTCAACAATAACTTTAGACAATGCTTCAGCAAATGACAGTGTCATTTCATACTTACGTAACCAGTTCAGGGCTACAGGAAATTTATTTTTTGAAGGAAAAATATTTCAGGTCAGATGTTGTGCTCATATTGTAAATTTGATTGTACAAGAAGGGCTGAAAGCAATTGACAACACTATAGAGAACATAAGAGAAAGTGTGAAATATATAAGGGGGTCGCCATCAAGACTTAGTGTATGGAATGACATCATCCAACGTTTGAATGTGCCATCTAAAAAAACGTTGAAGTTGGATGTCTGTACATGTTGGAACTCGACCTATGAAATGTTAGATGCGGCAATGGAATTACAGCTTGCATTTCCTGAATACCCGGCACGTAACAGAACATATTCTTGGTTACCGAGCACAGATGATTGGGCCAAAGCACAATAAGTTCATACATTTCTTAAAGTTTTCTACGATTGCACGAAGATTTTTTCTGGGAATCAGTATCCAACCGCAAATCTGTTTCTTCCGTCTCTTTGGAAGATTAAGGATGCTCTACAGAAAAATGCCAGTGCGGGTCCAGATTTCATACGCCAGATGACAGTTGGTATGAATACGAAGTTCGATAAATACTGGGACGAATGTCATCTGTTGATGTCCTTGGCAGTTGTTCTTGATCCTCGTTGTAATATGGGGTTGGTTAGCTTTATTTTCATGAAGCTTTATACTACTGAAAGAGCGTTAACAGAGACGTCTAAGGTTCGTCAAGCCCTTGAAGATTTGTACAAATCGTATGTTAATACTTTACGTACAGCGGGTGTTGAAGAAAGTAGAGATGTGGATATTTCTGTACCTGGTAATCCGAATGTGCTAAATGAATACATATCATACTTGGCACAAGCACGAATGGGAGTTGATACTAAAGAATCAAAGTTAGAAATGTACCTCAAGGAGCCAATCGTAGTGCGATCCGAATTTGATGTGTTGGAATGGTGGAAGATGAGAGTTAGTGAATCAAAATACCCTACATTATCTGTGATGACACGGGACATATTATCAATACCAATTTTAACAGTGGCATCAGAATCCGCATTCAACACAGGGAGCAGGGTTGTGAGCAAGTATCAAAGCTCGTTTTCGCCAAATACAGTTGAAGCGTTGATTTGTACGCAAGATTGGTTGCGCCTGATATGGGGAGAAGATATGAATGATGATGATGAAGAAGAGGAGATTGAGATTCATGATGAGTCTCTACCTACAGATCAGTAATTATTTTCGATTTTTTAATTTTTTTGGTTGAATGTTGAATGATCTGTAATATTATTTCACTGCAACTGCAAACACGAAAGTGTTGGTCCTTTTGGAATGTAGTTTGGAAGACTTTTAATCTTTGATATTTATTTACATATGTCTGTTCATTTGCTTTTATTTTTTAATTTTGATACATTTATATTGCTTTCTTTTGTTCCTATATCAAGTTCAATTTATTTATCAATATTCTGATTTTTTTTTATTAAAAAATGAATGTAGATATGTCGTCATCTGAGCCATCGACAAACATTTGGGACTATGCTTCCCTAGTTGAATCACCACCAAGGTCTGGAAAACAAAGATTAAGTGTGGTTTGTGTGGCGCAAAGTTTGTGAACAAGACTAATCACTTTCGCTTACACTTGTCATGTCGAGGTGGTGATGCAAAACCATGCCCCAATGCCCCTAAGGATGTCTAAATTCTTTTTCAACCTCTGTTAGATTCGAATAGAAAACCTTCCACTACATCCAAACCTTCTGTTTCTGGATCTAGTACACGAATGACATCCACAAAAGATGTAGAGGAGGAAGCCAGATTAAAAGCTTTAGAGGAAGAACAAATCCAACTCGCCTTAAAACGCAGTATGGAAGATGTTTCTAGACTTCAGCGATATTCGAGTCAAAGACAACACGATGTTGAAGCAGGGTCGAGTTACTCGAGTACGACAAACAAGAAGAAGAAAAAGAGTAACAAATTCAAATTCCTGACTCGTCTTAGTGAATTTTATAGGGCATTGGGTACTACATACAATTCTTCACATAAAGCAAGTTTGAAAAATCTAGTTGAAAGTGTAGAAGAGCACAAATGAAAAATCTCTTCGCCTTCTGACTATGAGGAAGTGAACCAATTTGTATATGGAAAAATAGATAGCAGTTCCGATGGATCAGATGACAATACAGGAAGGCACTCCTCTTATGGAGGTTATTAGTTATAAATTGTCATTTTGAACAATGTAATGTAAATATGCTAATGTAATTATCGAAGTTTTTTAATCATAAATTATGTGCATTTTATATATTTTATTGTTTAGTTTAACTTCGAATTCCAATTGACTCGAACTCGTCTCGAAACTCGCACTCTACTTGACTCGATTTCTGCTCGTACTCGAACTCGCCTCGAAAACTCGGACTCGACTCGACTCGTTTACTGCTCGTACTCGGCTCGTACTCGGGCGAGTAGAGTACGAGCAAGGAGTCCATGCTCGTTGGCCGAGTCCAACGAGCATAGCCGAGTACGAGCATCACTCGGGCGTTAAGAGCCGAGTACGAGTAGGGCAATACTCGACTCGACTCGACTCGACTCGTGTACAACTCTAGATATGAATATGGAATCACCTAGACTTCTATTACTCCAAAACACATTCATTTTCTAGACTTCTATTACTCCAAAACACATTCATTTTCCCAAGAACCGAATTCCCTTTCATAAGAAATTGATTTGTAACAGTTATAAAACGGCTAGTTAATAACTCTGTCGATAAGAATGAAATGGCCTTCGATGGGATCGAAGGTCCTTCGATAGGATCAAACTCTCTGTCGATCCCATCGAGAAAATTTAGAAATATTTTTGTTGGTTGCTAGAATCATTTTTCGATCTGATCAAATGGACCTTCATTGAATCAAGTCCCATTGATAGTCTATTAATGGGATCGAAGACCACTCGAAAACTATTATTTTGGGCATACGATTCTACAACAGAATAGCACATCTTGTAGCCTTATCATGTTTCAATTAGGCTCCTAAGACTAAGGGATGATTAACCAGGTTTACCTATTAGGCATGATCATATAAAGGTTCAAGGGTTGTGGTCATGAAGGCACCTCATTTACCTATTCTTTACTCATTGATGCTCTTTTTCATTTATGCCTTTGGTCTTCAGCTTCTAAAGGCTGGATAGACTAAATGGCACATGGACTCACGTGATTGACAAACAAGGTGCACAAATAAGTGCACAAACATTTTAGGGATTGATTTCCGTGAGGGTTTGTACTTTCGTTCTTTTTAGGGTCGGACATTCATGCGGCCGTGAAGAATTCTTCTTTTATACTCTCCTCTTGGAGAATCCATTCGTAATGAGAGGCTTAGGTTAACAATTTAAAGATATCCTTGAAGTACATGTCCTTGAACTTCTTCTGAAATTTGAAATTCATATCGCCATTGACCAGCTTACCAAATTTGGCCTCAAGCAAGGCCACTAAGCATCAGTTCTTTACTTTTTTGAACTAAGCAATAACCTTCTTACCCATTTTTCATGACAACTTTCCTAGCCGGGAGAGATCGGCCATGGAGACTTCAAGTTTTTTTTTTTTTTTTTTTTCCATGAAATTGCATATGAAGCCCCTCCTCAATATCATACCATATGTGGGTTGAGTTAAGGGGAAGATTTATGTACCACATGAAGTCCACTCCCATTAGGGGAGTTCTCGAATAACCTAAGTTCGAGAAAATTGTTAGTCGAGATTTCATGACACTTCATGGTGAAATGACCTGTGTTCTATTGTGGTCAAATCACCCTTAAAAAGGGTGAATTTCGGGACCCTGTACTCCTTAGGTAGTTTGTAGTATCGGTCGATCCAATTGGGGTAGCGTTTATGGTATATAGGTCGGGTGACCCATTGGTAGTGGGGTTGGATGCCATACTCTTAAATGATCCCAATGACATCGCCACGTCCAAGTGATCGTTGTGGCTACGCAGGGTATTGTATTTACATAGATGGATTTCTAGCCATTGGGGTCTAAAGTACTGGAGGTTTCCCTCGAGTGTCTCAGTCCTTAGATAGCCTTGGGGTATTACTGACACCACAGGAGGTTGCCCCATAGGGTGCTCAACTTTTAGATAATAATATTGCGGTGCCATTAGCACGGGTGGTTGCCCTCTGAGTGGATCAACACCTGCGTAGGGTTACCCCCAAGCATATAGATATTTTGGGGGTCTTCATATTCTTGTTGGCTATAAGGGCGGATGTTTCGGTCATTTCTCCTTACCACCACTAGGGGTGGTATAGTGCAGCCTTATGGTTTAGCCTAACTAATCATCGTAGCTAAAGGTTCAGATGGTTGTTCTACCTCCAAGTCCACGGGAAAATTATCAGTAGGGTAAGAATTCGCCACTATTGGGCACCTCTCGAAGAAGGCTTCTAGTAACCTAACGATGTTCGTTACTTGGGCCCTGGTACTATCTATCGTATGTTGCATGCCCCCTAGCATGTCATAGAGGGTTTCTACAACTTATTCCAGTTTACCATTTTCCTAGGAAGGAAATCTTGTTTCCACATCAATAGGTTCTGCCTGGTATCTCTCATCTTGTGGCTCTTTCGTAGTCTCAGGGAGATTACTAGCATTTGCTCTTAATTTAGCAATCATCTTGTTTTATTGAGAAACTTTGATTTAGCATTGTGTCCCACCAGGCATGCCAAAAAATAATATTATTCAATCTAGACACATGGCCATACGTGTTACGAACGACCTGAATTCTGTCAAACATGTGTGATTAGATTTAGTGTCGAGTATGTTGGAGTGTTATTCAACTCAAATCAATTGAACACATGTGCCTTGACACCGAACAACATGATTAGGACTAGATCTCTAAAGATTGGCCTGATTGTTTAACCACCAATTGTTACAACGATTGGGCAATTTTAGAAGGGGCAGGTTAGTCCTTCTAAATGTGATCTTTTTGCCTAGAAAATAAGATTTTTTTTTTTTTTTTTTCTTCTTCCAATGGTAATAGTAGATCAAGTTTCTCAATGAAGTAATAAAAAAAATTAGACAATTAAAATAAGGTTGGATTGCCAATTTTATTTATTAGAATGCTAGAGTAGTAACGTAAAAAATAATAAATAATAAAATAATAATAATAATAATAATAATAATAATAAAAACCCTAAGAAGAGGAAAGAATAAAATACCTACGACAACTTGTTCTTGTAAAACGATCATGAGAACTACCATACGGTCGTGAAACAGTTGTGGTATGAAGCCAGTAGGATGTGACTGGAGATATATCAAGTAAGAATTTGATAATTTGAGGATCCAACATATGAGTCATGGATATTTAATCTACTCCTATGTGTGTACTACAACGATGTATTAGACAATAGCAAAACTAAGTCAAGAACTACTGACTCCAAATTTGCTACAACATGGTTGGAAGAAAAGGGAGGAACTAAAATAAGAAGCCAAAATTAATAATTGTCCATGGAGAATGGAAGGGATAAGCGATGTCAACCTTAAAGGATTGATTGATTTGTATTGGCAAAGGCCAGGAGCTTCGCCTTGAGAATTGCTTTTATAGACTTTTGAGATACAATGACCATGCGTAAGGTTCCGTGACTTGTGCATAAATCTTCGAATTATGCAGTGGTCGTATCTTGTTACAATATGAATTCCTTATTTGGTGACACTATCGTATGTTATCTGCTTCTATTTTTGGATAGTTTTCATTGTTCGCTCCTGGTTTCTCACAACTTTTGAGGAAATCTTGGGCATCCCCTTTGGGAAATTCCCCTTTCTAAGTTGATCTCGTGGTGACCATGCCATGCATATGTTAGTTACGAAGAATCCGGCAGGTCTTTTAGGAACTTCCTTGACATACTAAGGGTCGCACTTATCCTGTGTACATTAGTCAAGTCCCATGAGAGATGATCGCCTTTTCAAGTCCTAGCTATGTGCACGATTTTGAGCATCAACTCGTTGGTAGTCTCTATTGGATCGAGTACGTTTTTCTCCCATATTCTATACGAGTGTGTCAACACGTGGCGGCTTCTTGTTGGTTGGTGTGGACTGCGTCAAGCCAGGTATAAATAATTGAATCTACTACTTTTGGATTTGTCTATTAATAATGTTGGTGTGCATATGTAGGATGGGTTGAACGGGAGACATAATACATGGGCCCCGCAATCTCAATTCTCGACTATGTTATAAAGAAAAATAATGGTGGGCAGTAACATAATTTCTCCTCTAGAAAAGCACTGCTTGAGAATATCAATTATTTGGTAAAGTCCAAATCCAAATCTAGGCAACTTTGAGTAAAAATCCCATGAAAAATAATAATCAGGGGCTGATGGTCGCCATCTAGTAGGATTGAGTAGATGGAAAAGTTTAATGGAAATCGTTATAAATGTAATTTACTCGAAAAGATTTTAGATAGTACATTGTTACTCATGCATATAGAACTTCTTAATATTCTAATTGAAAATTTGTATATTAATAAACTTTGCTAATTCCACACGCGTATAAAGCCCTACACAACCACGCATAGATTTGCTAAAACCACATGCATATATAGAGCTACACAAACCCACACGTCAAAAATGTACAATTATGAAACACGTGTCTACCAATTGAACCTTACATTAGGTTAGAAACCATTCTTAGATCTATAGCATAAAGAATCAAGGCAATTTCACTCTTTAAGTGGGCCACATCATATAAGGTAAATTACCAGTTTAGAATTCTTTTCCATTGATTTATTGGTTTAGACTCGATGGCTTAATTTTTTATGCCAAAAAAAAAAAAATCACAATAGTGTAGCTCACCTAATGAAAAGCTATATATCACATGTTATATTGTGCTATGTGTGCTTGTGTAGATGCGTGTGGCTACCACACGTCTAAAATTAGTGAACCTTCTATTGAAAACTAGTAATCAGGACTTCACTCGATCTACTAATAAATCAAGACTCGGATGAGTTGACTTAGTGGGTGACTCAGACAAATATCATTAATTTTAATTGAGTTTGACTAAAAAGTTAATAAATATTGAGAAGTAGAAAATTAAATTGATAAAATAGAAGAAGACCTCATTAGATTAATTTAAGGTATGATATGAAGAATTAAAATTTAAAATAGTATATTAAGGATTCGTTTGGGTAGTGGATTCTGCCTAATCAAGATTAATGTAATCCTGATTTGAGTGGGCGCATGTCTTTTATGTAAGATCCGGCATACTAAAGCGATGCTTTCCTCCACATAAACTCAATTAAAGAAGTATTAGAAAAAGAAAAAAGAAAAAAAAAACCAAAAACAAAAAGATGCCGGTTTGGGATTAGACTTAATCACAATCATGTGAAATCCCCACCCAAACAAACCCGAAAATATTAAGATCTTGATGGAAGAAATGTGTGGTAGATAATAGTGAATTGTGGCACATTCACTTAAGAGATCATATGCTTCTAATGGACTAGGAACATCTTAATAAAAACCATGGTTGATAGATACACATTATTGATTTGATGTGCCTCATAGATGTGCAATCCAACTAGTAAGATCTTAGATATCCAACCTTTGGGATTTTTTACAACATTGTTGTAATTTTTAAATAACCTTTTATTTTACGCCACTCATTGAATGATTAGGATCTATTAACATGGGTTAATCAAATCGACGGTCTAGATGATGAAGCATGGCTCAACCCACAGAATATGAATATGCCACATCAGGATGCACATTCAGTGTTAGGGTCCATTGAGCTAGTGGGTCATCATTTTTTTTTTTCGAAACAATCATATGTTGTGCCGGTATCTTCTTCCATTGAGGCACTCGACCACCCCAATCACTAGCTCCAGGTGAGAAAAAAATCAGACTGATTGAATGTTCAAATCCATCCATGAGATGGCCTTCTTTTTATAGTCATTCATTTCTCAAGTGATGGATGCAATGGTTAGGATGGCATGATAAAAGAGAAGCTTCATAAGTATAAACAATCCAAGATTAGGCCTATTGAATGGAAGAATCAAATTGTTGATTAGACCTAGTTTTTATATCAATGATCTTGATATGTACCTTAACCGAATGTGTGGAAGAAATAGAATTGAATAAGATATGAGATGAGACTTGAGAGAAAAGAGAAATAAGGAAGAAAGATTAGAATAGAACAGAGGAAGATAATTGGGAAAGATAAGAGGGAAAGTAGGATTGAAGGATAATTGTTATTTTCTGCCCCCTCCAGGGATTGCATTGTATTCACTTATATAAGCATTACAATAAAGTTCCAATTAAACAACAATAATTATAAAAAAATAACTGACAATTTAAAATAAATAATTAAAACATGAATTTGAATTTGAAAATGATATTTTCAATGAGAATGAGAATTAAAGATTGGAATTTTCAAATTGAAATGGAATTAGAATGGGACATCATCATCTCACCTTCTATCAAAAGAACCTTACCCTCAGGGTTGAAATTAAGAAACCAGGAAGAGAGACTCTCCCAAATCTTCCACGTCCTCCGGGGTCAAAAGAGATGGGATGATCTTCCAGCCACTCTCCCTCTATGAGAAAGAGTTGTTTCTTTTTGCAATGGTGGCCTCAATGGAACTGCTCATCCCCATTATAACATAAACTCCGATTACGTCGTTCCTCCATTTCGGATGGTGTAAGGTGCTTGATGGGAATTGCTTCAGGGGTCGTGGATGGTGTAGGTGTGAATTGTATAACGGCAACTGAGGGAAGAAAACACTCCGTTTGGGAATGGTTGAATATGTTGGCTAGAGCGATCTTTTCTTTCCACATCAATGTCGATATGATATCTTCCATCCAATAATACTATTGAATGGCTTTGCCTTCAAGGTGGAAAGCCGCTAAACCAATCTTCTCATGTGTGGGGGTTTCGTTATAGTGTTTTTTTTTTTTTTTTTACACACGCACACACACTCCCACACACTCACGCCACACGCACACACACCCCACACACACACACCGTGGGATTTCACCACCGTGGGTACTCGAACCCTTGACCCGGTGTTGAAACTCCAAGGAGTCTACCACCCGGGTAAGAGTGAGGACCCTTATAGGTAAAGAAAGCTGAGCCTAGTAGATCCAGCTGAGGAGATCCTCCCCATTGAAGTGGTGGAAATCCACCCCTGTATATATAGTCTGCAACGTGGAAGAAGAGCCAGCTATTATGGGATTATAGGCCATTGGAGGTGTGGGTAGCAATGGAGATGCATGGTGTGTTTAGGGTGACTCGGTTGTCTTGCCGGTGTTAAGTTGCAGAAGTTTCCACAAAGTGTCCTTCAGCTCCGCAAAATTACGGTTTGTTCTGCCATGGCTGCCACTAGTAATTCAAGCTGGTTAATGGATTCCTATATTTTCATCATAATGGATTGTTGTCATCTGATACCAAATGATATGTACCTTAACCAAATGTGTGAAAGAAATAGAATTGAATAAGATATAAGACAACAATTGAGAGATAAGGAAGAAAGATTAGAATAGAATAAGGAGAAAGATAATTGGGAAAGATAGAAGAAAAGCACGATTGAAAGATAATTGTTATTCTCAGCCTCCTCCAAGGAATGCATTGCGTTCAATTATATAAGCATTACAATAAAGTCCCAATTAGACAACACTAATTATAGGTTGAATTTGAAAATGATTTCAAATTCAAATGAGAATTAAAGATTGGAAATTTCAAATTCAAATGAGAATTAAAGATTGGAATTTTCAAATTCAAATGGAATCTGAATGGGGCCTCATCAGATCTTGATAATCCACATGACCTATCGATTTGATTGATGTGGTTTTTCATAGTGCAATGATGCCAACGGCTTAAAGTAGCTTGACATGTTCCATCAGTCCTATGACTTTGGGCATATTGGTTAGGTTATCAGAGCCAACACCATGTCCACCATAAAGGGCTACTTGGAAAAAAGGCTAGAATGAGTGCCGTCATAGAGTGCGTTGCCGCGGATGTTGGTTGTGGCTCGTAGTAGACTATTATGATCCAACAATGTAAAGAGCCTAGCTTGACGTGTTTCATTAGTCCAAGGGTTTTTGGCATATTGGTTAGGTTCTAAAACACATGATGGGTTGTAAATTAAATGAATGTTAGACACAATGAAGCAACCATCTAGATCTCATGATGGGTCGTCAAAGGATCTTGACTGAGCTCAACAGCACCATGCGATTGTCAAATGGCCTGTTCGCCCCGGTTGGATTAGGTGGGTCAATTCCTTCCCTTAGAACCATACTTGAGAGTTTCTTGCCTCACACAATCCAACAGTCGATTCTTTTGGTGTCCCATCTTAATCTACCATATATAACTGAATGAGATTTTTTGTAAATCTATCCCATTTTTTTTCTCAGGTTAACCAGAAGGGGTTAATTACATGAATTTCAAACTCTAATTTTGATCAATAATCAGTTTTATCTTTTCTCCCACCTTCAAAACAAGATAGGCATCTACTCCTATCGTTAGAATTTTCTGAAAGGTATCTCGATTTCATATAGAATCTTTGAAAAGGAAGATTATTCCCCATGTATTTTTATAAGAATAATTTTTAACTGCAACCAGCTTTCTTTACTGGTAGGTTCCCATGGTTGTGTTAGAGTTGGTGGGTTCAAACCTCTTCTTTTCATTTTATTTTTTTCTCATACCCTTTCCACTCCACAAAACCCATAAAGAGTTACACAAAATCCGCTAAAACAATGTTAATTTGTACAAAATATAGACATGCGCACATAAAAATATTTCTACTCCGTTTTGTAATCACATCCAAACACAAACTTCTCACTCATTGATTTCTTTTTGGAGAATTTTTACCGTCTCTTTTAATGAGCAAAACATAATTAATCGCAAACATTTCCCATACTGCTTTTTATTTATTTATTTTACATATATCTTTTTCCTACTCATCCTTCCAATCAACACATATTTAATGAACTCGGAATGGGAAAATATGAAGAAGAAAAAAAAAACTTGTATTAGTCAAGAAAATAAGGTTCTGGATCCCATTTCATGAAACAATATCATATAAGAATTACTCAACAGTCGGTGAAAGATCGGCAGGAGACTCAAAAGAACTCGTTGTGGAATTCAGCTTGGTGTACCACTGGTTCTCTCTGCGGGTAAGAAAGCGTGCCTCTGCATTGAATAATATTGAAAGTTGAGGATGCATTATGCATGTATATGAAAGGAAACAGGAAAAATACAATTCTGCTGACATGATTACTAATAAATAGAAACAAAAAACAAAAAAAATCAAGACACAGTCTCACCTTTTTAGTTGGCCATGGGTTGGCAAATATGAAAGAACTTGTTTCAAACTTCTTATTTTTTAAAGCCGCGTGCTCACCTTAAGCTCATCATAGCTCAAGCCGTTCAAAAAATGCTGGCTATGTTCCGTCCACAACTGCTCTTTTGGGTCAACCTTAACAGGTTGATTTCTCAGAAGTACCAGTTAACCGGGGCATATTTTATTCAATGGTTGATGAGAGAATACAGACAGTAGGTTTATGTTTTCATTTTGTGCAAGTGGCATCCAGATTCAATGATCCAAGCCACTGAAGTGATCAGCCCCATTCTAGATGGCAAATGCATTAAATCTCCTAGAAAGTAAAAATACCAAATTTAAAGTTGGAAGCCAGCAAATCGATGGTTGGTAAGGAAATGCTGAAGTGGCCATATTCAATGGACCAAAGGTTCAATGGATAGGATGTTCTAATCTGGGAAATTATTTCAGTAAATGGGATGTCAACAGACCGGTCCATAACATCGATGGTTTGAATCAATGAACTGCACCTTCTGTTCATATCCTCTGTTTGCACATGGTATAGTACTTCTAACTGTCAAAGGGCACTCTTGGGGGCTTCACTTGGGTTGGAGTGATCTGCTGAACCCTTTCAATTTCCATGGACCAATTATCAAATTCCATAAACTGGGCGCCTTTGCCCATTCAAGGACCAGACAGTAAATTCCTCATATAGACCCATTTGGAGGAACGATATGTGCCATCCACAAGATCACTTCTCCATGGTAGAATTTGCAGCTTGGATGTCTCAAACAGGGACAGAAATTCATTTTCGGTGTACAGAATTGGTCCACAAAGCCCAAATCATATCACCCCACTATCGGTCCGATACAGCCGTATTGTTTATGGAGGAAACCGGTTCACATCGGGCAATATTTTTGGACGGTACTTTAAACCTTGTTCTCAAATGTATACTTGGTGTAGGGTAATTGTGATAGATTGTGAAGCCAAGTTGAGGAGCAAGAAATGGAATTAAAGCACACTACTAGAAATACCCTCAGACCCATGGAGCGGGTCACCCTTGGACCCTGGTGATTGGGGCCCAGCTATACTGGGCCCTCAGATCCAACGAAGAAACAGTGCCTAAGACACTTGCATACAACATCCTATTAGTTGAATGAATCTTCTACTAAGGCAGCTAGACGTTCCTCATTTTGTGATCCTACACTTCTGCACGTTACATTCTAAAAATTGCTTGGTTGGTACTTTTTGCTGCTGCTCCTGCTTCTTACACCAAGCAAAAGAAACCAATTTCCAAAAGAACTCCATCCTAATCCCCCCGTCAGCATTATGACCCTAGTATCTTCCGTTTTGCCTACTTTTGATCTCTTCCTACTGATGTTGCTTGGACACATGGCACAGGCAACAAGTTTCCTAGAGTGTCTAGGAAAGGGACACTTCCATAGTGAAGAATACATGTGTGGTTTTCATAAAGATGCAAGATGGGATATTGCTCTCCTCTCCTCACCTCTATCAGAAGTTACATGCTCAGGAAGGAGTACTCTTCATGGTTGCATGGATGCTTTTTTATCAAATTACCCTTCTAGTGAGTTAGGTATCCGGTTTGAATTACTGGTTTTTTCTTTTCCCTAGCTGGATCAACAATCTGGAGAGATGGGCCCGCCTTTTAGTCATCCAAATCATTCATCTGATGGGCCACTGTTTTGATAGGATCATGGATGAAATATCTCCATCAAACAGTCCTGGCCATCACTGGTGGAAATTTCCTAGTTGCATATGGAGTGGAGGGAATAATTTCATTTTCACTATCCATTTGCATGCCAACAGTTGTACAGCGACAACCATCTTATTTAGTACAAACCAAGTGGAGGGCTGGATCACTGGAAGGTGGGTCCCAGCTGTACAGAGTTCTGGCCAAGACAACGCCAGTCATTGTGGTCAAGCAGTGTAAATTTCTTCTGAAGTATGAGTCCCTGCCTCTACCAGAAATGACATGCATGACCCGAGCAATCAAAGGTTTACTGGACTCTCCAAAACAAATTGAAAAATCTTGGGTGATTCGTACAAGAGATTGAATAGGTGATTCGTGCAAACATGCCGATGTGGCACACATGAATGAGTTTTAGGCCATTCAACAAGTGGTGGACATTGTGAACATGCCGTGGCCCAAAAATGATGATGGTCCACTAATCAGGTGGCCTGTGTATCGGACACACGGACGGTTAGAGGAAGGGGTCTACATTCAGTGTTACCCAGCTGGTGATTGGAATCTTATTTTTGGGCTATGTCATGTTCGCATTGCCACCCACCTCATGAGTTGCCAGGATCCAATGCAAGTTTGTCATCACGTGTGGTGGGTCTCGTCATCATTTGTGAAACAACTAAGGTGCTTTGCCTACTTCACAACAATCCTATGGGAAAATATCAGATGTGGGAATTGGTTCACAAGACTTATATCAGACATTTCCAGCTGTATATTGACTGTGGGCAGAAATCCCTGTTCACATTTACAGTCTACTTTCGAAAAGTCCGGAAACCAAAATTTGAGTGTTCACGGGAATCAGTGGATCACCAAAAAAATAGTACATAGGAATCCTGCCCGCTTACAATGGGAGAGTGGGAGATGTTTGGTACATGATCTAATGTTTTGCTCCATCTATAGGTCTGGTGTCCATTTTGAAATTCAGGGCTCTGAAACGAAAATTACATGTGAGAATGAGTTATGGTATCTTACCAGATACAAAGGCATCCTTGTACTCATCATCATCGTAGACAAACTGTGGGGGTTCTGGAGAACCGATTCCGACAATGGTGCTTCCACTGCAGGAAATCATGTGAAGTGTCAACCACAAGAATGTCTGTAAAAGATTATTATAAAAGATGTCAAGCAATATGTGATGAACAAACACATACAAGGTGTATGCTAGGGGACTTGTATACACTGATCAGAGACATTAACTTGGTGGCCCACCATGTGGATGGACCATATCCCAAAAATCAAGGTGATTGGTACCACCCAATCAGTGGCCTGAAAAGGGGGCAGTCAACTAATAAAGATGAGAAATGGTTGACAATCAATAAGCAAAACTTGCAATGTTCAGATTGGTCAGAGTTTCCAAATCGCTATGCCTTTTGGCCTATAGCCAGCTGCTTGGTGGTCCACCAGATCATTGATCCAAATCACCAGACATGTTTTTCCGGTGTGTATGATGGAACAACGCTTCATAGGCTGAATATGAAGTACTTTTGATGTAGAATTTCTCTAAAACAATTATGCTCTCATTCAGGGTATGTGAATAAGGATTAAGTTTTCCATTGGTACATAGGTTACACTTAAAAAAAATAAAAAATAAATGTTCCATGTCTAAAACACACATGTAAAACACACTAGAACAATGGTCTTGCACATAATTGCATGAAATGTGAAGTCAAGCGGCACCAGGTTAGGGTGCGGGAGTGAGGAAGCTTCTGTTTTGAATTTGTTAGCAAGTATAATCAGCTAGGATGCCTGTTTAGAAGGATTGGGTCTTGCTGCTAAAAGATTGGAACTGTGTTGGTGGGTGGGTGGGTGGGTGGGTGGGAAAAGGCTCTTGAAAACCCAATCAAACTGGGCCAACAAGCTTTTAGACCTTGACCAGCCCAATTACAAATGGGCTTGAATTTTAGGCCTAGGGCCAGCCCTCAAGCCTGATTTGACAACCCAAGTTCACTGAAAAGCAGGCATAGCCCAAAAGCCTGATACGCTAGTCCAGCCCATTGATCTGGTCTATATTACGATGATTAATCTAATAAGATGGAGACTCTAGTAGCACTACGAGAGGCTTACAGATTAGTCTGGTCCCTTTTCAAGGAAATTTAGTCATTGAAGGATGGTCCTTGGAGTTATGTTTTTTGTATTTCCAAAATAAGATCAATTCTGGCCTAATGTTCCAAGGATTGCGAATAGGGTAGCCGATTCTCTTGCCAAAGGAATGACGAGAGGATCACTCAGAATCAGCTCCTCTGCACCCTCGTTTGATGTATACATTTTCTTTTTCCTTAAAGTTTCAGTTACCTTCCAAAAAGAAAGGGGGAAAAAAAAAAAACCGTGGATAAAATGCTTCCCAAAGCAATCTGCTAGCCGAGGGCCCGTTTGGCATTGCATCTAGCAGCTGCAAAATTGATTCTCAAGAAACATATCACTGGGATTGTTTATTGAGAAATGCTAGTGTGAAAATTGCATGTTTGGCAAACATGCATGAGAAAAAAAAAAAAAATCCCCATGAAGGTTTCAATGGTGAGTAGGGGTGCACACGGTTCGGATCCGGTTTCAAAAGGGATGAGAACTAAAGGTGGCCCCCTTCACATGAATGGTCCATATCAACAGCTGGCAGTGACCAATTCATCTATCTCCTTAACTATTCGGTTCCAGTTTCAAAACCGGAACCGAACCGTGTGCACCCCTAATGGTGAGCATTGAATCCTCACTATTTCCTACGGCATAGTCCACTTAAGTCTCATTTTTTTATTAATACCCTAATATGATATGGCAAAATGGATTGACAAAGTGGATCTCGCACGATTGTGGGCCCACATTGCTGCAGGCAGGGGTTATAGGAAAGTCACGTTCATCCGGCTTCTCCAGAGATGAGATTTTCTAAGCCCACGCAAGTGTTTAGAAAGGCACCACTATATTGATGTGTGTGTGTGTGTGGCTCTAAAACACTTGGCTGAAGTTTATTAACCTATTCACTTATTTCCAATATTGGGACCCACCTTCTAAGTGGACCAGATTAATTTTAGGGCAAACATGGTCAGACCAACTGGTGGATGGATCTGATCTCAGACCTACATGCCTTGATGGCACAAGTGTGAAGGTGTACAACTCTACACTCGTGTGCAATTAACATACTTTCCAAGAAGAGAAAGATATTCGATTTTACGAGTGCTTTTCACAAGTTTGTAGGAAGTGGAAGCTACTGCAGGAAACAGGGGGTTAGGCGTTGGGAAAAAAGCACAAATCTGGAAAATTGTTTTTTTTTTTTTTCTTTTAAATTTGATTAATTAAGTGGCTAAAGCAAACACATTTAAAGCCTTAAAAAGTGATTTTCAGAATCAAAATCACAAAGCAAAAAAAAAATGTTTTTGAAAAGCCAAACAAGCCCTAAGCTTGTAGCCCAGCCACTATAATTCACACTAAATTCTAATAACTAATGGATCTAGAGTTCAAAGACTGAGTGCACCAAAAAAAAAAAAAAAAAAAGAGGCATTTGAAATGTTACCTCCCCAACATAAAAACAGAATCATACTGTCCACGGCCAGCTGCAAGCACACATTTTTTCAACAATTTCAAAGATGGCAAGACTTCAAATGCTGGAGGCTCTGGAAAGATCACAGATTAACATAGAATCAATTGTCATATGCCCAAAGAAACGACAAAATGAAAATAGGGAAAGAACCATATATCTTCCAAACGGAACTGCATACCCAAATCATTGGTACAAACATCTTGAGAAATCCTCATTTGTGTAATCTTCTCCAGCAAGGTCAAAGGATCAACTGAACTACTTTGATCCAGCCGAAGGCGCTGCACATTTGAAACTGTTCTCAGAAAAGGAGTTGCACATGTATAACTCAAACAACACAAGGAGCTGTAGATATACTGAATTTAGCATTGCCTTGTAAACTTCACCAGTTGGGCACGCCTGTTGGGGCTTTATCAGGACCATTGGCATGTCCAAAGGTATTGGTGGCGGGATATCTTCAACAACCTGGACGCACAGATCCAAATCCTAGAGGGTCAGCTACTCGAACATCAAATCCCATTATCCCGACTCAGGTGTCTGGTTGTCTTGCCATCACAGTTTTTTCATTTCTTGTTTCTTTTCTTTTCTTTTCTTTTTTTTTTTTTTTTTTTTAGGGCTGTCAATGGGCTGGACTGAGGTCTGTCCAAACCCAGCCCGCAAAGTAAAATCCAGGCCCAAGTCCAAGTCAAACAAAACAGGCCCAAGTCTGGCCCGTGATGATTATGCATGGCCCCCAAGCCCAAGCCCGGCCACCCTCTTTTGTGCAAGATATAGGCTGTTCGTTTGGAGTGCCCAATCATGCTTGATATTGACAAAAACGCCCTTGAAAACTTAAACGGGCAGGGCTGACAGGCTCTTATGCAGCCCAAGCACGGCCCATTGACAGCCCTACCTTTTTCTTTTTAAATAGCTATGCATGAATGTTAAACCCCTGACCTCAACGTTGTGTAATTTGGGGCCATTAAAACAAGAGTCACAGGGAAACCCAAAGCCTCATTGTAGATGGGTTACTTTAGCAATCACATCTAAAGCACATTGAGGTTTTCTGCAATTGGATCTTCTGTAACCAGACTCCCAGCCTCCATAAAAAGTCCTCTTCAATAGAATCCATAATCCATGCATTTGGTAATGTTCATACCTCATGGGTCTCAAAGCTATTACTTAACAACTCTTTCATATTAGCTTACTACAGTCGAAATAAAACTGTGCAATTGCTTAGTTTATATTTACTCATGCAATACATAAATTGAATCTATATTCCCGAAAAGATTCTCCCATTGATTTAGAAAGACAAGCACTACGAGGGAGGGGCGGCCTGTGTGAGGCGGGCCCCACCCGTGTGAAGCGGGTGACTCATGTGAAGTGGAACCTATGTGAAGAGGGGCCCACGAGGGGGGTTCGACCGAGGTCCTAACCCATGGGATGTGGGGCCTAGGCTATGAGATAAAGGGATTGATTCGCCATGCTCTATCAGTTCGAGCTTTTAGGGCATGTGGTTAATTGTCTTGCATCAAAGTGGTATCAGAGCGGGAGGTCTCATGTTTGAGACTCCTCACCGGAGGTGACCACGAGGGGGGTTTGAGCCTAACACTTTATTTAGACTGCGGTTGGATATGCAATTGAATTGAATTGCAATAACTCAATTTAATAAAGAATAACCGACCAAAGTGGGACAGTTCATAATGATCGACTAGACCACAAATTGCAACTACTACGGTTTCAAGTATAAATTTGAAACATGTGGTATTGCAATTACATGTTTGGTTGTGATTATGATTTAAAATAATTTTGCAATTACCTTTCTGCTCAGTTGATTTAATATGATTGTATCATAAAGTTTAAATTTACAAAAAATTCTAGAGATTGTATATTAGCAATAGTTGAGGTCAGATTTAATGTTCAATGGTAATATCTGTGCACTGCGTAACTCTTATGTAGGGGTGGCAACGTCCACTTAAAATCCATCAAGCCCAAGCCTGACCCACTGCTCATAATTAATCGGATCAGTGCTAGACAAACCTAACCTGAGCCAAAGCAACCACTTGGGTTTAAGAATGGAAAATGGGGCCAAAGGTATGCCCAGCCCTACACAATTAGTGGATACATAAAACATGCATACATCATGTGCATGCATCTCTCCTTATTGTCAATTGATTTGTTTCAGTTTTGGGGTCGGGTCGGGTCGGGTCGGGTCATCTAGCCCAGCCCATTGATAAGCCATACGTACAGGTTGGGTTGGGTAAGGTTCAAATGAGCTCGACCCACCGCCTTAGAAGTGGGTCGGACAGGCCTATTGACCCAGAGGCCAATCTGACCCATTGCCACCCCTAACTCTAAGGACAATAGGCATCAATGTTGTGTGCAGCCACAAAGTAATGAAAGAACATTTAAACCAAATGAATGCCCACTCCAAGATAACTGTGGTAAACATACCTCACCTCTACCAGTACAATATGCTGCACCATGAGAGAAAAAGAAGGGAACATCAGAACCAATTTCACCTGACCATTCTTGAAGCTCCTTTTCAATGGCAAGACCACCACTGAACTGATTTGCGGCCCATAATGCAGTCGCAGCATTACTACTTCCACCGCCAAGCCCAGCACCAGTAGGCACTTTCTTATCAAGGTGAATCTGCATTCGTATGTAGAACACACAGTAAGCTTAAATCCAAATTCAAGAAACAATAGTCATTTTAAGAAAATGAATTGATAGTTTTCTAAAGATGCTTATTTAAGAGGTATTTCTTTCTTCTTTTTTCTTCTTTTTTTTCTTTTTTTTTTTTTTTCTTTTTTTTTTTTTTTTTGAGAGATTCATGTGTGAGGTACTCTTTTTTTGAGAGATTCATATATGAGGTATCTTTTTTTGAGAGATTCATATAAGAGGTACTCTATGATGCACAACAGAAAGAAACAACAATTTTTTTGCTCAACCCAAGTAGGGTTAGGGGTGGCAATCAATCTGGTTCAAGCTGGGTCAAGGTCGACCCAAGCCCGACCTATTTACTAAATGGGCTAAAAAATCTTGCCCAAACACGACCCACAACCCATCACCCTCTAACCCGACCCGACCCACTTAAAAGTTCATCAAGCCCGACTTGACCCATTTAATTGTATGGGTCAGGCTCGGCTGACCTGAACCCAATCTGCCATAACCCAACTTAGGTTGAAGAATGAAATATGACACAAAGGCTATGCAACCTAACGCACAAAACGGATACGTGTGTGTGTGTATTCTTCTTCTTTATTTTGTTTTGGATTCTGTGTCGTGCCAAGTTAGGTCATCTAGCCAAATTCATTAATAACCTATATGGTTGGATTGGGTAGGGTTCAACCCAAGCCTGAGTCCTGACTCATTTACTTAAACAGGTCATAATTCAAGCCCGAGCCCGACTTGCTACCCATTGAACTTGCCCGAACCCACCTCAAAAGTGAGTTGGTTCAGTTGACCCGCGGGCCAAACCAACCCATTGCCACCTGTAGCTACGTTACGAGTGTTGCCCACATTTCAGTATCATAAGCAGTTGATTTGATGGGCGCCATCATGGGTCGTGCCATGCTTTATTATCTCCCCAATCACAACATCCTAACCATCTGATGGAAATGGACAACATATGGACCACATTTAACAAGGGCCCCTTGGGACAGATTATCTACTTCATCATATGATTCAAGCTATTAGGCACTTACACATCCATCATGTGTCTCGGCATTCAGTATCTCCCCACCCATATGATGGATGGTCAGATTTTTGAAGGATCACCCCTCCATGTTGCCCCCCATGTGAACAATTTGGATTGCCAAATGTGACCTCATATGTACAGTATTGAGCCAAGCATTATCTATTTCTGCATATGATTCAATTAATTACGCATTTACCCAGAAGAAGTTGTCACTGCCTGTCTTTTTTCTGTAAAGGTTAAGTGCCTTGATAATCTGCAAACGACATGCTGAAAACTTAGTTTCAAGAAGAAACACTTCAAGCTAACAAAAAATAAAGACGTCACTTCCAGCATCCAACAGATAAATGAGGATCGTTGATTTTCAGTGGACTGGATCATGGTTTGAAAAAATCGTCTGATATCACTTGGTATCATCCAATTCATATTGGTTTCGGTCCAAAATTAAATGAGTTTCCATACCGATACGGGACCAAGTACGATTGAGTCACGGTGAGTCATACAGGTTTCAATCCCTAGGTGAGTTGCACTCCGAAACTGCTACTTAAATCCATGGACTAGATGCTTTCAGCCTATGTAGCAAGTGTGACCAGGTCAGCTCAGAGGCACTCTTATCATCCCATTCGCCATTTGGATCGGAAATAACAACGAAACAGGAGCCCGCCTGATGTGGTTCCTGTTTCCTGCTCTGCCCCAAATGCAAGGAAGAAGTGATACCAGTCCTGATTTTAGGTGGATTTCCAAACAGGCCCCAATTGATTCATAACCATGGAACTGTAAAGCTTTTCAAGGCTGAATTAGAGAGAGAGAGAGAGAGATACCAAATTCTTTTCATCAAGTGGGACACCTGTCACATTGGTAGACAAACGATCTTTGCTTTTCATTGGCGATAGAGAAAACTTAATTGTATCCCCTAGACTTATTACCTGGTTTTACAACATGATGCCTGAATTCTTTAAAGACCATTCACAAGTACACCATACATGATATAACTATCACCATACAAAAGTAGACTTATTTCCCAAACCTATCAGTATTAACAAGAGTTAAGATTCAGGAAATTTCAGCAAAGCTATTATTCTTGATTCACATTTTTTTTTACGTAAAAATAAGGAAAATAAAATTATCTCCACTTTTCTTCTTTCATTGTTTCTAACAGCCACTATAAGAGTTTATGCTGGCACAATCACACCCTTATGATGTGTTCATGCATGTCTCTATGGGTGGAGCACCACAAATCATTCATATCCATACTTCCATCCATAAATGTGCCATCCATCAATGTCAATCAAGCTTGTCCAAAATCACCGGGCCCACTATGGACGGGATATTGGCCAAATCTTTTGATGATTGGTTGAACGGACCTGGCTGTCTGAATTTGGTCATCAAATGGACATTTGGAATGAAAAATGGTCAATGACCCAAATTTTTATTTGACATTGTTGTTACAGTCATGTCAGTGCATTAACAGCCACAATCTCAGCCACTATAATGGGTCATATGGGCAATTTAAAACATAAAGAACAAAGAAAATTGTCATAGCTGACCGCAAATTGCCGTAAAAGCCAATAAAAGCTGAATCGTCTGAAGGTCTGATTGGCATTGGCTGGTATATCTGAGCTGAAATCTTTCTGTTGATTCTTCCCCTTTCCCCTGTTGTTGAATGATGCTGCAGTGGAGGAGTTTCAAGTCGGGAATTGGGGAAGTCCTCAACTCTCACAATTTTTGCATAATGTATAAAAGAATACAGTTAAAAAGAAACCATTCTTCCGGTTTCTTTTTCATTTTTTTCTTAAAAATCCTTTCTTTTTTGTTTTCCTCATAAAGTTTTCCAGTAAAATTTCCAAAAATCAGCATCTTGATTAAATGCATGTGTCAAGTTAAAAAATAAATAAATAAACGCCTGTGTTGGAAATTTCTGTAGAAAACAGTATACTTATTCAAGCATCAGATAGAGTTTCTAATACAATCAGCATCCTTCCATTCTACTTCAATTTCCGTAACATGTAAAATAAGAAACATTGAAAAAAACCTTACATGAAACGGAGAAGCCAAATCATGAAATCCATCTTCCCTCTTTCTGGTTATTCTCAAGAAAACATTAATCTGCCACTCCAAAACATCAAAAATTCAAATCCTGAAAAAAAAAAAAAAAAAAAAAACCCAAGGTAATCCCAATTTTCTTTTTATGATAAAGAAAGAAAGAGTACCTTACAGGGAGAGAAAAGAGAGAGCCTTGAAAGGCTTGTGTTCTTATCAACTTCATCTGCTAACCTGTTTATTCTTTCATCTGGATCATACACTATCCAAAACCATAAAATAAAATAAATTAAAAATTAATAATAATAATCAAATATGTGCATTCAAAGAACCACCTTTCTTTCTACTTTTGGTAGTACACCAATACACTTTGGTACTAATCTAATACCAAAAAGTTTTTTTTTTTTTTTTTAAACAATAGAAAGAAAGAAAGAAAGAAAAAAAAAAAAAAAAAAAATCCATTTTGGATTGAAAGACGATAAGGGCATATTACCTCCACCTGTCTTCTGCCTGTTTTTGAATCAGAAGCAGTGGCTCTGACAAATGGGTATCTTTGATTTTGTACTTTTCTATCAAAAGAAGAAGACCTATGTCTGAAAGAAGAAAGAGAAAGATTTGATTTTTTGCAGGAGAGATGTGTGTTGGGTGTACTGCCATTATTCCCAGAAGAAGAGAAGAGAAGGTGTTAACAAAGGAATTGGGTGGAAGCCATTGGTACGAAGGAATATGGGCAGGTCCTGCATTTGAAGGGAGAAGGAGAAGAAGGTGCCCAAATTCATAAAATTTTCATTTTGTCAGGGAAGAAGGTAGCAAGGTGTTGTCAACTCGTGGGAATATACGCATGGGCCTTTTTTGGGCCCATCTGATTATATTTACCCAATGGTCTTTTTGGGCCCATCTGATGTTGTAGTTGTCATTCATCAGAGCGTGCGGCACACATGTTAGAGATGTGAGCCATTGATGATTAAGCATGATAAGCATGCCATGGACCAAAAATAATATTTATATATTAATTAAGCAGGTCAAACTTGTTTAATAAACAAAAATAAGACAAAAATAAAAATAAAAAAGTCTGGTAATAAAAGTTGAACATACATGAGGG
Organism: Magnolia officinalis; assembly: GCA_021015155.1. Taxonomy (NCBI): domain Eukaryota; kingdom Viridiplantae; phylum Streptophyta; class Magnoliopsida; order Magnoliales; family Magnoliaceae; genus Magnolia; species Magnolia officinalis. The sequence continues at coordinate 50,628,835 of JAJHSJ010000014.1, read as the reverse complement.
TAGCGGATTGTATCCTACCCTTGCTCGGCTTTAGCCATGAACAGGTGGATCTGTGTGGGGCCCACTGTAATGTATTTGTTTTTTCCTGCCTGCCATTTCTTTTCTCCTATCATTTTAAGATGTGAGCTTAAAAATAAGGTAGATCTTGTGCTTTTAAGTAGACCACATAACATGTTGACTCTTGCATTTAATTCTCAAATCATTTTAAGATATGAGCCTAAAAATAAAATAAATTTAGTGCAAATCATTTCTCTTGCTCGTCGGTGGTAGACTCTTAGGAGTTCTAACACTCTGTCAAGGGTTTAAGTATTCATAGGTGGTGAAATCCCACAACAGTGTGAGTGTGTGTGGGGATGTGTGCGTGTGGAAGTGGACCATACCACATATGGCACTTGCATGTAATTCTCATATCATTTTAAGATGTGAGCGTAAAAATAGGATAGATACTGTGCTTAAGTGAACCACACCATATATGACTCTTGCATTTAATTCTCGAATCATTTTAAGATGGAAGCCTAAAAATAAGGTAAATATAGTGCTTAAGTGGACCACACCACATATGACTCTTGCATTTAATTATCATATCGTTTTTAGACGTACGTGAGCCTAAAAATAAAGTAGATCTAGTGCTTAAGTGGACAACCTATAAATGACTCTTGCATTTAATTCTTAAATCATCTTAAGATATAAGCCTAAAAATAAGGTAGATCCTGTGCTTAAATGGACCACACCACAAATGACTCTTGTATTTAATGCTTTATACATTTAATACAACCTAATCCCACTATTTTGTGTAGACCATTTGGGCATTGGATCTACCTCATTTTTGGGCTCTTGCCTTGAAATAATGTGAAAAATGAAATGGACAGGTGGACCATACAAATTTGCCTGCTAGTGACTTGAGACGAGCCGGAGGCAATCCACTTCCACACATGGATCACTCATTTAATGAGTGTGTTACCTTGATTTTTGGTACTTAGCATGTTCACATCGCGTCTCCATTCATGAATGGTATAGATCTCTGACATGGCCTGCTGTGGCATAGATCCGCACGTGAATGCTGACGAGGGGTCACTCCATCACCACCTTTTTATTATTTATTTATTTATTAATTATTATTATTTTGGTTCCGGTGGTTGTGGATTGAGTGTATCTACCGTATGGGCCTGAAAAGGCCCATGTTATATATCTGCCCAAGTGACCTTTTTAGCCCATTTGATGTCTCCTAATGGGCTTTCAAAGGCCCATCTGATGATATTGGTTATCAATGGGCTTTTTTAAGCCCACCTGAGCCTTGTTGGGGCCCACCTTTTGGTAACCAAGGCATATGTTGTTGATTGGTACGCCAGGTAGGTAAGCGTGCCCCTCCTGACGTGGGCCAAATACCTTAATTTATAATTTTTAGACCTTCCTGGCCGTCCCATGAAAGTGAAAGACTGCAACCCATGGCCCACGTTTTACGGGATCTGCCTTTATAAATTAAAAATAAAATCACCTGCAGGCAATGTAAGTTGCCAGCCATGCCCTTTTTTTAGCCAACGTAACACTTTTAGGAAATTCGCACCGTTAAAAAGGTAGACCCCATCATCTAGATCTCTCACCCCAAAAATCAGGCTCATCCACTCATTAAATGAACATGTATCTATATGTTGAGTCAGACTACCGGTTATCCATTGATTCCAATGGCATGGTCCAGCTCATGGGGGAAGACCATCCTGATTTTTGTGCAAGGTATGTCTACCGCTTCCATGGTCTGGATGTCGAAGTCCACAAAGCCAGAATCGTTTTGTAGGGCTAGGTCAGGTAAGATATATCACTCTTCACATGCGCAAGATCCAACCAATCAATTCATTGGGCCGCACTGGTCAAGTCCGATCATTAGGTGGGGTCACACGTGCATAGGGAACGCATGGAAGCAAATTGCGTACTGAGTAAACTCTGTGGGGTCTACCGTGATTTATTTATTTCATCCACTCCATCCATCCATTGTAAAAGATAATTTTAAGGTTTAAGGACAAAAATGAATCATATCTAAAGCTCAAGTAGACTACACCACAGGAAAAAGTGTGAATTGAACCTTGAAAACTTCTTGGAGGCCAAAGAAGTTTTGGATAACCTGATATTTGTGTTTTCCCTTCATCCATGCCTTTGCGATCTTATGAACAATTTGGATGACAAATAAACATCACTGTGGGCTACTGGAAGGTTTCAACGGTAGAAATCATTATTCCCACTGTTTCCTTTGGTACGGTAGATATGCTTCAATTTCGGGCTCTAACCCCTAAAATTAGCAGAAAAACGTATGGACTGTGGATGAAGCAGGGGTGACTCGGGTTACCGAACCAGATCGTGTATTACTTAATCTGATTCAGACACGTCCGATTCTTAAAACCATGGTTGTGATTGATGGATGGTTATGATTGATGGGCCCATCTCATGGCAAAATGTGGATGACCCATAGTTATAGACTGGATTTGATGTGTGGCCCAAAAGAAGCCACAAAAATTTTGAAAAAACAAAGTTCAGGTAGGAGAGAGACTCAGTGCCGGGTGCAACTAAAGGCTACAGCCAGAAATTGGTATTTTTTATAGGGTTCTTGAGGTGTATAGACTGCAGGTTTCAGCCAGCAAGTTTATTCGCTGCAACGAAACCTTAATTTGCAAACTAGACCTAGGGTTGTATGGATAAATCTAAAAAGACCAAAATATCCCTCGTTCTACAACTGCTTACCCTAACCGTCCAAGGGTATTTTCGTAAAAATAGCAGCTGACTAACCCTAAAAAGTCGCTTTTCCAATTCTAACTTTCCGCCAAGCTAAAATCCTAAAGGCATCGTACGGACTCGTCTGTTCGCCCTATTATTTTTTTTTTTTATAAGACTACAGACACTTTTTGCTTATGTCTTGAGAAGAGAAATTTTCAACTATACGACCAGTATTTGGCCAACAACCTTTTTAAGCCCACTCGCTTTTTACCTTCCAAGAATACTCTCCAGCTGTATGGCCCCATTTCTCAGGTCGAAAATGCCCCTGCTTTCCTTCCTGAGCCGAATCCTGGTGCTCGAAGACGAGCGCTTACGCTCCTCGAACTCCAAGTTGTACGAACGGTTCAAAAGATATCGACATTGCATGGGCCCACAGATATGTATTTATTATATCCACAACGTTCATCCATATTTCGAGATCATTTGGGAGCATTATCGAAAAAAAATAAAAATCATACCCAAAGATCACCTGGACCACACCACAAAGAGCAACGGCAAAATTGATTTTCACCGTTAAAAATTTCGCAAGGCCCACCACAACATATATTTTCCATCCAATCTATTCATAAGGTTATAAAGACCTGGATGAAGAGGGAAATTTTTTTTTGTAATGATCCAAAACTTCTGTAACCCCTAAAATGGTTTCAATGGTAGACGTTCAATTCCCCAATGCCTTTTAAAGTGTGGTCCACTTGATAGTTAGATTTGTCTTATTTTCCGTCTCAAGCTGTAATACGAGTTCGCCAAAAAGATGGACGGTTTGGATATAACACATATCTCATAATAGGACCCACAAAAAGTGGTGGGATTACAACCAAAAAAAATAATAAAATAATAAAATAAAATAAAAACCAGGAACTTATGGCGACGGGGCTGTCTATGGCTACGGATAATAACCGTAGCCATAGCCCTCACCCCTGCCATTCTGATATATCCTTTTATATGTATTGAAGGTCTTTCAATTAGTCGAAAAAGGTCCAGAACTGTCCAGCAAGTTTGCCTTAAAAATCCTGCAATTTTCGATTAATGGAATGTCTTTCGATTAATCAAAAAAGGTATTTTTACCTTTAGCTACGGATTAAAACTGTAGCCATAACTCTAGTCTGTGCCAATCTGTGAAATTTTTTATTTTTTTTTTTTTTTTTATTTTTTTTTTTACATGGAGAACTTTATTCTACCTACAATTTTCTCAAGTACATATTTATATAAATATGTATATATAAGCATATAAAAAAAAAATTCTCTCTTTTTTTCATTTCTTTCTTTATTCATTTAACAATAATATCTTCTAAACCAAACTTAGTTACTTGATGTACCCTATATGATTTTGGTAGGAGAAGCTAATTTAGCCAACTAACCTAGTTATTTTCCAAGATTCCATCAGGTTGAAGGTCGAAAATCCATTTCATTCACTTTACGGTCAATTTCAATCATGACCGTGAAGTGAAGGGGCATGACCATGAAATGCGCCGGAAATGACCGTGAAGTGCATGGAAATGAGTGTGAAGTGAGGCAAATGGACCATGAAATATGCCAGAAATGACCGTGAAGTGCATGGAAATGAGTGTGAAGTGAGGCGAATGGACCATGAAATGCGCGAAAATGACCGTGAAGTGAAGGGGCATGACCGTGAAATGCGCCGAAATAACCGTGAATCAACATGGAATCGGCGGGGATGACCATGGTATGCATGGAAATGACCGTGAAGTGAAGCGATTGGACCACGAAATGCGCGAAAATGACCGTCAAGTGAAGGGGCGTGACTAGGGCTGAAAGTTGGGCGGGTTCAACCCGACCGACCCGACATTGGGTTGGGCTCAGGCAGGATATTTCGGGTCCGATCTTAAGCTTGGGCTATACAAACACCAACCCGATAAAACTTGGGTTGGGTTCGGGTTGAGGTCTCGGGTTGCCCGACCCAACCCGAACCTGATCAATATATAAGTTACTTATAAATTATAATTGAGTGTGGATCGTTTGTATCGAAGGCACACTAGTGATTTCAAGTCTCATTTGTCCACGTCATTTCCAAGGACTCAAGCTAACAAGATTTGTCAGATTTCTCTCTCTCAAATAGACTTCGTGCTATGCTACATGACTTTTAAAGGGGTAGTTGTCTTATAGACTTTGTTAGATTTCTCTCTCCCAAATAGACTTCGGGTTAGGGTTGAGCACCAACCCGACCCAACCCGCCCGACTTTCAGCCCTAGGCATGACCGTGAAATGCGTCGAAATGACAGTAAATCAACACGGAATAGGTGGGAATGACCGTAATATGCATGGAAATGACCGTGAAGTGAAGCGATTAGACCGCGAAATGCGCGGAAATGACCGTGAAGTGAAGACGCGGGACTACGAAATACGTCGAAATGACCGTGAATCAACACGGAATATGCGGGAATGACCGTGAATGGAAGGGGCATGACCGTGAAATGCGCCAAAATGACCGTGAATCAACACAGAATATGCCGGAATAACCGTGATATGCATGGAAATGGGGGTGAAGTGAAGCGATTGGACCGCGAAATGCACGAAAGTGACCGTGAAGTGAAGATGCGGGACCGCGTAATGCGTCGAAATGACCGTGAATCAACACGGAATATGCGGGAATGACCGTGATATGCATGGAAATGGGAGTGAAGTGAAGCGATTAGACCGTGAAATGCGCGGAAGTGACCGTGAAGTGAAGACGCGGGACCGCGAAATGCGTCGAAATGACCGTGAATCAACACGGAATATGGGGGAATGACCGTGATATGCATGGAAATGGGGGTGAAGTGAAGTGATTGGACCACGAAATGCACGGAAGTGACCGTGAAGTGAAGACGTGGGACTGCGAAATGCGTTGAAATGACCGTGAATCAACACGGAATATGCGGGAATGACCGTGATATGCATGAAAATGGGGGTGAAGTGAACCGATTGGACCGCGAAATGCGCGGAAGTGACCGTGAAGTGAAGACGCGGGACCGCGAAATACGTCGAAATGACCGTGAATCAATACGGAATATGTGGGAATAACCGTGAAGTGAAGGGGCATGACCGTGAAATGCGTCGAAATGACCGTGAATCAACACGGAATATGTGGGAATGACCGTGATATGCATGAAAATAGGGGTGAATGAAGCGATTGGACCGCAAAATGCACGGAAGTGACCGTGAGTGAAGACGCGGGACCGCGAAATGCGTCGAAATGACCGTGAATCAACACGGAATATGCGGGAATGACCGTGATATGCATGGAAATGGGGGTGAAGTGAAGCGATTAGACCGCGAAATGGGCGAAAATGACCGTAAAGTGAAGGGACATGACTGTGAAATGTGTCGAAATGATCATGAATCAACACAGAATATTCGGGAATGACCGTGATATGCATGGAAATGGGGGTGAAGTGAAGCGATTGGACCGCGAAATGCATGGAAGTGACCTTGAAGTGAAGACACGGGATCGCGAAATGCGTCGAAATGACCGTGAATCAACACGGAATATGCGGGAATGACCGTGATATGCATGAAAATGGGGGTGAAGTGAAGCGATTGGACAGCGAAATGCGCCGAAGTGACCGTGAAGTGAAGACGTGGGACCACGAAATGCGTCGACATGACCGTGAATCAACACGGAATATGTGGGAATGACCGTGATATGCATGAAAATGGGGGTGAAGTGAAGCGATTAGACCGCGAAATGCATGGAAGTGACCGTGAAGTGAAGATGCGGGACCGCAAAATGTGTCGAAATGACCGTGAATCAACACAAAATATGCGGGAATGACCATGATATGCATGAAAATGGGGGTGAAGTGAAGCGATTGGACCGTGAAATGCGCGGAAGTGACTGTGAAGTGAAGACGCGGGACCGCGAAATATGTCGAAATGATCGTGAATCAACACAGAATATGCAGGAATGACCGTGAAGTGAAGGAGCATGACCATGAAATGCCCCAAAATAACCATGAATCAACACGGAATATGCCAGAATGACCGTGATATGCAAGAAAATGGGGGTGAAGTGAAGCAATTGGACCGCGAAATGCGCAGAAGTCACCGTGAAGTGAAGACGCGGGACCGCGAAATACGTCGAAATGATCGTGAATCAACACGAAATATGTGAGAATGGTTCCATGCATATCACGGTCATTCCCGCATATTCCGTGTTGATTCACGATCATTTCGACGCATTTCGCGGTCCCACGTCTTCACTTCATGGTCACTTTCGTGCATTTTGCGGTCCAATCGCTTCACTTCACCCCCATTTTCATGCATATCACAGTCATTCCCACATATTCCGTGTTGATTCACGGTCATTTCGATGCATTTCGCGGTCTTGCGTCTTCACTTCACGGTCACTTCCACACATTTCACGGTCCAATCGCTTCACTTCACTCCCATTTCCATACATATCACCGTCATTCCCGCATATTTCGTGTTGATTCACGATCATTTCGATGCATTTCGCGGTCCCGCGTCTTCACTTCATGGTCACTTCCATGCATTTCGCAGTCCAATCGCTTTACTTCACCCTCATTTTCATGCATATCACGGTCATTCCCGCATATTTCGTGTTGACTCACGGTCATTTCGACTCATTTCGCGGTCCCACGTCTTTACTTCACAGTTACTTACGAGCATTTCGCGGTCCAATCGCTTTACTTCACCCCCATTTTCATGCATACCACGGTCATTCCCGCATATTCCGTGTTGATTCACGGTCATTTTGACGCATTTCACGGTCTCGCGTCTTCACTTCACGGTCACCTCCGCGCATTTCGTGGTCCAATCGCTTCACTTCACCCCCATTTCCATGCATATCACGGTCATTCCCGCATATTCCATGTTGATTCACGGTCATTTCAACGCATTTCGCGGTCCCGCGTCTTCACTTCACGGTCACCTCCGCGCATTTCGTGGTCCAATCGCTTAACTTCACCCCCATTTCCATGCATATCACGGTCATTCCCACATATTTCGTGCTAATTCACGGTCATTTCAACGCATTTCACGGTCCCGCATCTTCACTTCCCGATCACTTCCGTGCGTTTCGCAATCCAATCGCTTCACTTCACCCCCATGTCCATGCATATCACGGTCATTCCCGCATATTTCGTGTTGATTCACGGTCATTTCGACGCATTTCGCGGTCCCGCGTCTTTACTTCACGATCACTTCCGCGCATTTCGCGGTCTAATCGCTTCACTTCACCCCCATTTCCATGCATATCACGGTCATTCCCGCATATTCCGTGTTGATTCACGGTCATTTCGACTCATTTCGCGGTCCCGCATCTTTACTTCACGGTCACTTCCGCGCATTTCGTCGTCTAATCGCTTCACTTCACCCCCATTTCCATGCATGTCACGGTCATTCCCGCATATTCCGTGTTGATTCACGGTCATTTCGTCGCATTTCACGGTCATGCCCCTTCACTTCACGGTCATTTCCACGCATTTCACGGTCATGCCCCTTCACTTCACGGTCATTTCCGCGCATTTCGCGGTCTAATTGCTTCACTTCACGGTAGGACCCGGTCGACCCCGACTGTTTCCACTGTGATGGCATTCAATCTCTACTGTTTTCTATTATGGGTCACATCGAGCTTTGGATCTACTTCATTTTTTGGTACATGAGAGTGAAGTAAAGGGAATTGACCTTGAAATGCGTGGAAATGACCGTGTTAGTGAAGGGAATTGACCGTGAAATGCGTGGAAATGACCGTGTTAGTGAAGGTAATTGACCGTGAAATGCGTGGAAATGACCGTGTTAGTGAAGGGAATTGACTGTGAAATGCGTGGACTGGGCTATTTTGGATACAGAATGTTATGGTAGAGTGGTTAAGAAATCAATTCCATACACTTCATGGTCATTTCAATGCATTTCATGGTCATTTCGCTTCAAGTCACGTTCATTTCCATGCATTTCACGGTCATTCCGCTTCACTTCACGGTCATTTCCATGCATTTTGCGGTCAATCCGCTTCACTTCATGGTCATTTCCATGCATTTTATATGCTTATATATACATATTTATATAAATATGTATTTGAGAAAATTGTAGGTAGAATAAAGTTCTCCATGTAAAAAATAAAATAAAAATAAGAAAAAATAAAAAATTTCATAGATTGGTACAGACTACAGCTATGGCTACGGTTATAATCCGTAGCTAAAGGTAAAATACCTTTTTCAATTAATCGAAAGACATTCGATTAATCGAAAATTGCAGGATTTTTGAGGCAAACTCGCTGGACAGTTCTGGACCTTTTTCGATTAGTTGAGAGACCTTCAATATATCGAAGTACAACTCACTGTCTTTTTTTTCCTCTTTCCTGTTGTAATCCCTGCCACTTTTTGTGGGTCCCATTATGAAGTATGTGTTATATCCAAACCGTCCATCTATATGGTGAACTCGTATTAAGGCTTGGGACGAAAAATAAGATAGATCTAGCTATCAAGTGGATCACACTGTAAAAGGCAGTGGAGGATTGAACGTCTACCATCGAAACTCTTCTAGTGGTAAAGAAGTTTTGGATCATTATGAAATTTGTTTTTCCTCTTCATCCAGGTCTTTGTGACCTTATGAATGGATTGGATGGAAAATAAATGTTACGGTGGGCCCTATGAAATTTTTAACAGTGAAAATCAAGTTTCCTACTGCTATTTGTGGTGTGGTCCAGTTGATCTTTGGATATGATTCTTTTTTCCGTTAATGCTCTGAAATGATTTCGAAGTATGGATGAACGGTGTGGATATAATAAATACATCATCGTGGGGTCCATGTGCAGAGCTAGGCATCGGTCCTGTTCGGATTGGATCCGGGCTAACCCGATCCTACCCGAAAGAACTTTGGTCTGACCCGAATTCAAACCGATCCGTTACCGGGTCTAGACTACCTGAGTCGAACAGATCCGAAAGGTGGATTGTCTGATCCGATCCGTGCCCGACTCGGTTTTCCAATTGGGCTAGGTTCTGAATGATCCAGATGTGAGTTATTATATATCAACTGTGCAATCTTGGAGTGGCTGTGTATCAAGTGTCATATGGAGCCGAAGTACCATACGAAAAAAGCTATAAAACAAGAAAACCTTAGTTTTCAATCTCTCTCCTCCTTTCCAGCGTCTCTCTCTCTCTCCTCCGTTTTCAATCTCTCTCTCCTCCGTTTTCAATCTCTCTCCTCCATTTTCAATCTCTATTTGTCCTCCGTTTTCAATCTCTCTCTCTCTCTCCTCCATTCTAGGGTCTTTTTTTCTTATGCTTTTCGCCCAAAATGGAGAAAGGAAACCCTAGGTACGACGCTCTCTCTCTCTCTCTCTCTCTCAGCTATTGATGTTGATGGATGGGAGTATTGTTTCGTTACAGCTGTTGTTTGGGTTCTTTGTATATTTGATTTGTATTTAAAAAAAAAAAAAAAATTTGCTCTGAATGAATGAGAGATTGATTGCTAAAATGTTTTTTTTTTTTGGATATTATTTTGGATCGGATCCAATCAGATCGGATCTGGTCGGATTAGGCCTAATCCGAATCCGAGCCGAAAAGAATTCGGATCTGGATGGAGCTACCCGATCCGCACTGATCCACTCCGTCGATTCGGTTCAAATCGGGTCGAATCGGGTCTGAACGGGTCGAATCCACCGGATCGGATCTGAAATGCCCAGCTCTAGCCATGCGTGTGGAGGAGCGTCAGTGCTCGTCTTCGCACGCCAGCCAATCGGCTTCCCGAAGGGATGAATGACGGGGGTATTTTGGTCCCTTGAAAAGTCGGCCGTACACAGGGAGAGTATTCTTGGAAGCTTTAAAAGGGGTGGGCTTCAAATGGCTGGTGGGCCATATACTGGTCGTACAGTTGGAAATTTCTCTCTTGAGAATGCATGCAAATCACGTTTCATTGCGATATGATGTATTGAAAGAGAACCATTAGTTGTAGTGTTGCTAGTTGGATGAGTGCACCTTCAACCGATGAAGGTGGTGATCTAGACCGTCCATTGCATCCAACAAACATTTTCAGGCTACAACCGATGAAGGTGGTGATCTAGACCGTCCATCACTTCCATTGAATTATACAATTCATCCATAAGTTGGCCTTCTTTTTCTTTTCTTTTTATTACCGTTGATGTTATTATTAGCATTTTCAGGTAAAAGTGATTCTTTAGAAAAAAAAAATTTATATCAACGATCTTGACCGTGTATTTTCTAGACTAGTGATTGGATGGTTAGAATTGTCCAATTGATGTGAATCTTGTATAACTGCCTATGAAATGTGTTCTTCACCAAATGAATAGTTCAAGCATTACTATGCAATTAGGAGCACTTGAAAGTACAGTGCTCTAAGAGTGAGTGTTTGCACGAATACATCCACGCGTGTGAGTGTGTTGCACGAGAAATAGATAAGTCAAGATGCATGTGTGGGAAATTTCCTACTGTACGACACATTTATGGCCCATTCCAACAAATAAGCCCACTTATTTTGAGCTCCTAAGAATAAGCCCAAGCTGTACGGCCCCATTTCTCATGTTGAAAATGCCCCCGCTTTTACGGCCCTCTGATTTTTGAAAGCTTGGGCTCCCTTTGGCTACGGATTATAACCGTAAGCATAATCTGCCGATTGCAAGAGAGTGGATAGCGAGTCGGGATTGACCAGGTCAACCCGGTCGACTGGGTGAGTGGGACAGCGAGTTAGACCCGGTCGACCCCGACTCGCTATCCCACCTTGTTTTTTTTTTTTCAAAAAAATTAGAAGAACTTTTTCTCTCATACGTTGTTCTCTAATACATATTTATATAAATATGTATATATAAGCATTTAATAAATATATCTCTTAAATCAGAATGAGTTACTTGATGTGCCATATAAGATTTTGGGGTAGGAGATGTTACTTTAGCTAACCAACCAACTTATTTTCCAAGATTCCATTAGGTCGATGGTCGAAAATTCATTTCATTCACTTTGCGATTAATTTCAATCAGTTCATTTCATGGTCAATTCCATGCATTTCACGGTCAATCCCCTGCACTTTCATGGTTAATTTGCTTCACTTCACGGTCAATTCACTACATTTCACAGCCAATTCGCTTCACTTCACGGTCAATTCTATGCATTTCACCGTCAATTTGCTTTACTTCACGGTCAATTCCAGCGACCGTGAAGTGCATGGAAATGACCGCGAATCTAAACGGAATCACCAGAAATGACCGTAAAATGCATGGAAATGACTGTGAAGTGAAGGCAATTGACCGTGAAGTGCATGAAAATGACCGTGAATCTAAACGGAATCACCGGAAATGACCGTGAAATGAAATGAAATGACCGTGAAGTGAAGTGAATTGACTGTGAAAGGCATGGAAATGACCGTGAAGTGAAGGGAATTGACCGTGAAGTGCATCGAAATGACCGCGAATCTAACGGAATCGCCAAAATGACCGTGAAATGCATGGTAATGACCTTGAAGTGAAGCGAATTGACCATGAAATGCATGGAAATGTCTGTGAAGTGAAGGGAATTGATTATGAAGTGCATGGAAATGACCGTGAATCTAAATGGAATCGTCGGAAATGACCGTGAAATGAATGAAAATGACTGTTAAGTGAAGCGAATTGACCGTGAAATGCGTGGAAATACCGTGAAGTGAAGGGAATTGACGTGAAGTGCATGGAAAGGACCATGAATCTAAACGGAATCGCTAGAAATGACCATGAAATGCATGGAAATGACTGTGAAGTGAAGCGAATTAACCGTGAAATGCGTGGAAATGACCGTGAAGTGAAGGCAATTGACCGTGAAGTGCATGGAAATGACCGTGAATCTAAACAAAATCGCCGGAAATGACCGTGAAATGCATGGAAATGACCGTGAAGTGAAGCGAATTGACCGTGAAATGCGTGGAAATGATCATGAAGTGAAGGTAATTGACCGTGAACTGCATGAAAATGACCGTGAATCTAAACGGAATCGTCGGAAATGACCGTGAAATGCATGGAAATGACTGTGAAGTGAAGCGAATTGACTGTGAAATACGTGAAAATGACCGTGAAGTGAAGGGAATTGACCGTGAAGTGCATGGAAATGACCATAAATCTAAACGGAATCACCGGAAATGATCGTGAAGTGCATAGAAATGACCCTAAAGTGAAGCGAATTGACCGCGAAATGCGTGGAAATGACCGTGAAGTGAAGGGAATTAACCGTGAAGTGCATGGAATTGACCGTGAATCTAAACGGAATCACCGGAAATGACTGTGAAATGCATGGAAATGACCATGAAGTGAAACGAATTGACCATAAAATGCGTGGAAATGACCTTGAATTGAAGGCAATTGACCGTGAAGTGCATGGAAATGACCGTGAATCTAAACGGAATCGCCGGAAATGACCGTGAAGTGAAGCAAATTGACTGTGAAATGCGTGGACATGACCGTGAAGTGAAGGGAATTGACCATGAAGTGCATGGAAATGACTGCAAATCTAAACGGAATCACCAGAAATGACCGTGAAATGCATGGAAATGAATGTGAAGTGAAGCGAATTGACCGTGAAATGCGTGGAAATGACCGTGAAGTGAAGGGAATTGACCGTGAAGTACATGAAAATAACCGTGAATCTAAACGGAATCACCGAAAATGACCATGAAATGCATGGAAATGACCCTGAAGTGAAGCGAATTGGCTGTGAAATGCATGGAAATGACCGTGAAGTGAAGGGAATTGACCGGGAAGTGCATGGAAATGACGGTGAATCTAAACAGAATCACCGAAAATGAGCATGAAATGCATGGAAATGACCGTGAAGTGAAGCGAATTGATCGTGAAAATGCGTGGAAATGACCGTGAAGTGAAGGGAATTGACCGTGAAGTGCATGGAAATAACCGTGAATCTAAACGGAATCGCCGGAAATGACCGTTAAGTGTAACGCCCTGAAATTCAGAGGTCGAGTAGAAACCCAACTCCCGAGTTCCAATGCATCACTTATGCAACACAATTAATGATGATTGTATGTTGTCCGTATTAGTGCATAAAACATGAATGAGATTAAGCTAAAACAACAAAACATAATCCAGGGACAGTTGAAATACGCAAGCGGAAGGCTGTAATGAAAATATAGAATGTATAAACCAGTATAGGTCTCCAAAGTATGTATGTGTTGCCAGGTCAATAATTACAAGTATTGTTTCAAAATACAAAATGTCAAAAAATGTGATGGTCCACCACAAGTATAAGCCCTGAAGCCCCGTCGATCAGAAAGGTCTATAGAAACCCACCTGAATACTGCATATATGAGAATACCTCCTCATCGTCACAAAAGTCAGGCTTCGCCTCATGGGTCGCATCGTCATCTGCAACTAAGACAGAGTCTGGTTGGTGTTTAAAACACCATCCCAGAATGTGGGAGTGAGTGATCAACTCAGTGGAGCTATACAGCAAAGGTTAACATGTTATCAATTCAGTCAAGCATTAATGATAAAGCAGTACAATCAAACATCCTTAAATACTCTGATTAATGCAAGAATGATATGAAATATTAATGCATGCCCTCGTTTACTCTTCCTCAGCGACTTCATCTCACGATCGCCGCATGAAACCCTTCCTCAGTGCTTGACCTGCTACGCCAAACGCACACGTAATGCAGTGCATGCACGTGATTAGCCAGGTTCTTACTTACGTTTATTCATATAGCAGGATTGGGAAGCTAAGGTACCTCCCTTATATCAATTCTCAAACAATGATCCATTCTAGGGTCGTCAGTCCTAGCTAATCACATATGATGTTACGGTTCTCGGTCGCTACAAAGGGCTCGTCACCCGATCAGTGTAAGCCTAGTTTATACTCTAGTTGCTACGGAAGGCTCGTCGCCTCAACGTAGTCTCAGAGTACGCTCGAGGTCACTATAAAGGGCTCGTCACCTGATCAGTGTCAGCCGACAGCTCGAATACAGTGTCTCATACCACCGTATTCGGCTCACGAGACGATATTGCTCACTGGACACTACGGGGAGGCTCGTCTCCCCAGCGTAGGCCGACAGCTCGACCACGGTGTCCCATACCACCATGTCCAGCTCATGAGTCTTCATGAGTCATGACGTCTTAGAGTGATGAGGTACCAAGGTTAACGGGATTTTCACTGGTGAGTTTAGTACCTTAGGTTCAAGCAGTAGCGTCCAAATATGGTGAACATACATCGGGTCAATCGGGTTACTTGACAAGCTCGACTAGCACGAGCGCAAGTTGAGTTGATCGACATGAAGTGCGTAAGCACTCCGTGTGGCCTAACCACTGTCGACATCCCAAGTACGGCTCGGATTCATCGACCACATCCTGTGTGGCGAACCAACTTCAGCCACCAGTTCGAGGCTTGTTATCGATTGCCTGGACTATATAATAGCCCTGACCACATTCAATTTCAACAAATAATCATATGAGATAATTAAAGTAGTAATGGATCAATAATTCAATTTATACAATCATTTGAGCATTTTATGGAATACAACTTAAACATGAATTCGCACACATGCATTCCATACCTAAACAGACACTATAGTATAAAATACATGGAGGAAATCATACACATAGTTAAGGTAGTTGAGAATCATATCTCAACACTCATACAAAGTACAATTTACCAACTATTAGTTCATTCAGACATTTTTACAAACACTTAGTCTACACATTCCAACATACCTGACGTATGTTGGTTGTCATATGTATTAGGGCAAAACCTTTCACCAAGGAGTTGTCGCCTATGCAACAAACATATATGTACAACAGATAATTATGTCAATCACGAATCCAAAATCCATACGTATTCAATTATTTCAACAAATACATAGAATACACTATACTTGACATAGTTCATACGTATTCATAAAGCGAAACAAACGTCATGTTTGCCATGTGAAATGGCACCCACGTCAGTAATAAATCATTAACCAACATTAAAAGCCTTGAAAACTATAACCTAAACATATACAGTCCGGACCTTACGCCGGTAAAGACGTAACGAATTCAGTTTAATCACTAAGCCTTTGTCTACGGCACAACGGTCACCTATAGCATGAATTAGGTTAGCTATTTCATAACTTACACTATCTGAAACCTTAAAGAAAATTAGGGTTAGGTTTTCTTACCTAAGAATAGGGTTGGTATCGCCCATATAGCGACACAGGAGTGGCGGCTAAGCACGTGGAGCGTCAGGGAAGGATCCCGACATCTATCTCTCACTCTCTCTCTCTCTTCCTCACTTTCTTCTTCTCTTTTCTCCCTTCTCTCCCTTAGGGTTTGGAAAATTTGTATGACATGGGAGAGAGGGGGTTTAAGGGGCTTATATAGGCCCATAACTGATAGAAATGGCCCCAAGGCCATGGTATACTTAGGTTCTAACCAAATGGAGACTGATCCGATCTAACGGAGCGCTTCTGGAGGCCCTTTTTCTGCACGAGGTCGGACTTAAGCTCCCTGACATTGGATGTAGGTCAAACTGAGTTTTCGGTCCGATCAGATTTACAGATCGACTGTGGCGGCCCAGTTTCAGTTCGACGATCATCGATATTTGATCAAGGCCACAAGTACACTGACATGTGTTGAAAATTTCCCCTGATCCGAGGGTGTAATTGGGTCAGATTCTGACGGTCTGAATCCTTAGATTCGGCCGGCAAGTGAAACGACTCAATTCACTTAAGTCTCAGTTCATTTTCTAAAGGTATTTGCTTTTCTCACACACTTCGCTCCGGGCTCAAGTTATGCGTTTCTAGATACTGTTAGGACTTGATTTCCGAGGTGGTTGTGAAGCCCAGTAAGGCAGTCATAACCGTATAGTTTCGTGGTATTCGAACTTTCGACGTGCGGTCCAGGTCTGATACGGAGTTTCGAAGTACTCCCGAGAGCAACCGGGTTTAGGGATGGATCCTAAGTTTTTAGGTAATGTAGCGTCAATGATTCTGCACGTTTTGAGTCTTGCAGATCATATTTAAAGTGATTAGTACTAATCTCACGGGTAATCTAGTTTAGCACTAGTTAATTCTCGCCTAATTTCTAAAGGATTTGGTCCTGAGTGATTTCTGCCTGAGGTGGTACTCGGGTCTTTGTACCGATTTTTTCGAGACGTTACAATCTACCCCCCTTAAAGAAAAATTTCATCCTCAAAATTAGTACCTTTTCGTACTCCTCGAGAATCTGAGGGTAGTTCTTTCGAACCTCGGCTTCAGTTTCCCAAGTAGCCTCTTCCTCAGTGTGATGTGTCCACAGTACCTTCACAAGTGGGATAACCTTGCTACGCAATACCTGCTCCTTCCTGTCTAGAATCCGCGTCGGTCGCAGTACATATGTAGCGTCCTCACTCAACTGCACCTGCTCCCATCTGATAATGTGGGACGGATCATGAACCTATTTCTTCAGCATCGACACATGAAATACGTTGTGCACGCCTACGAGTGGTGTGGAAAAAGCCAGGTGGTACGCTACCACCCCCACTCGATCCAGTATCTGGAATGGGCCAATGAATCTAGGCGTGAGCTCCCCTTCTTCCCAAACTGGAGGACTCCCTTCATTGGGGAAACCTTCAAGAACACATGGTCCCCAACCTCGAACTCTAGCGGTCGTCATCTCGTATTGGTGTAGCTCTTCTGTCTGCTCTATGCTGCCAAAAGTCGACGCCTGATAATGTCGATCTTCTTTGAGGTCGCTTGTACTAACTTGGGTCCAATCAAACTTCTCTCGCCAACTTCCGCCCAACAATGCGGTGCTCTACATGGGCGCCCATACAGTGCTTCGCAGGGAGCCATGTCAATACTCGCCTGAAAGTTGTTGTTGTAAGCGAACTCGACATAAGGAAGACGGTCATCTCAACTGTCCTCGAAATCAAGCACACAAGCTCGCAACATGCCCTCTAACACCTGGTTTACCCGTTCCGTTTGCCCATCAATCTGTGGTTGGAACGCGGTACTGAACTTCAATTTCACACCCATGGCTTCCTGGATACGAGTCCAGAAGATAGATGTGAATCGCGTATCTCGGTCCGACACGATCTCTAGGGGAACTCCATGCAGACGTATAATCTCCTTGATGTACAACCTGGCCAACTCGTCTGTTGAGTTCGAAACTTTAATCGGGAGGAAGTGAGCCGATTTCGTCAACTGATCCACGATCACCCATATGGAATCACACCCCTTCCTCGTCTTCAGCAGCCCTGATATAAAATCCATAGAGATGAAATCTCACTTCCATTCAGCTATGGGCATGGGCTAAAGCAAACCGGGAGGTCGGCGATGTTTGGCCTTGACCTGCTGGCATGTGAGACAACGTGATACATAATCTACTATGTGGGCCTTCATGTTGTCCCACCAGTACGATCTCTTCATATCTCGATACATCTTTGTGCTTCCAGGATGCATTGCCAATTTCGAACTATGTGCCGCCTTGAGAACCTCCTGTTTCAAGTCATGAAGATTTGGGACGATGGGCGGCCACGGTAACTCAAGCCCCCATCCGTACCAACTCTCCATTCGGCGTCCTCATCGTCGCTAGCCTACTCTCGAAGCTCAGACAATCGTTCATCGTCCTTCTGGGCCTCGATGATCCTATCATTAATAAGTGGTCGCCCACGAACGTGCGCGATGCTCTCGAACGGCTCCTCCACGGTGAGTTTCTGCTCGAAGTCTTGCACGAACTCTACCATACCCCATTCTGCCACCATCAGTGGAGCCGCAAACTCTATGGTATTCTTGCTTCTCAACGCCTCAGCCACAGGGTTAGCCCAGATAGTAGGAAACCTCGAATTTGAAGTCCTTCAAGGTTTCCATCCATCGCCGCTGCCTCATATTCAGGTCATGCCGAGTGAATATGTATCTGAGGCTCTTGTGGTCGTAAAAGAGCTCGAACTCCTCTCCGTAGAGGTAATGTCTCCAGAGCTTCAGTGCAAAGATGACGGCTGCCAACTCTAGGTCGTGTGTAGGGTAATTCTCCTCGTGTTTCCTCAACTGTCTCAAGGCGTAAGCAATCACCCTGTCCTTCTGCATAAGGACACAACCCAGACCAACGCGAGACGTGTCGGTATATATAGTATATCTGGCAATACTAGCACAGGGGTGGACGTTAGCTTGTCGTTCAGCTCCTAAAAAGCTGCTTCCGCCTTCTCATTATAGGCGAACTTCAGATCCTTCCGTGTCAACTGAGATAGCGGTCTGACAATCTTAAAGAAGTCCCTAATAAATCGACGGCAATACCCTGCCAAACCAAGAAAGCTCCTCACCTCAGTAACCGAACCGGGCTGCTCCTAGTCCTGAACCGCAGTTACCTTAGCGAGGTCAACTGTTATCTTTTCCTTGGACACCACATGTCCCAGGAACTTGACTTCCTCTTTCTAGAAGTCTCACTTCTTGTACTGTGCGAACAACTAGTTCTTCTTCAGATTATCCAAGACTGCTCGCAGATGTTCCTCGTGTTCTTCCCGACTCTCAGAGTATCAGGATGTCATCTATAAACATGATAATGAATCGGAATAGAAACGGCCAAAACACTCTGTTCATCAGGTCCATGAACATAGCTGGTGTGTTCATAAGGCCGAACGACATCACGAGAAACTCATAGTATCCAAAACTGGTCCTGAAGGCCATCTTCTGCACGTCCTCATCCCTGACGCGTAACTGATGATACCCTGACTGCAGGTCGATCTTTGAGAAGTATCGTGCCCCCTTCAACTCATCAAACAGATCATCTATCCTGGGCCAAGGATACTTGTTCTTCATCGTCACCTGGTTCAGCCTGCGGTAATCAATACATAGTCACGGCGAACCGTCTTTCTTCTTCATGAACAACATAGGTGCTCCCCAAGGAGACACACTGGGTCGTATGAAGCCCACATCTAACAAGCTGTCAATCTGACTCCTTAATTCCTCCATCTCACATGGAGGCATACGATACGTGGGTAAAGAGATGGGTATCGCATCGGACACAAGATCAATCGTAAAATCGATCTTGCGCCGAGGAGGCAGTCCAAGGATCGTCTTGAACACGTCCTTAAACTCCTAGACTACTAGCGTGTTTCCTACGTCAACCCATAAACATGCTCTAGTAAGGTAGTATAACAACCAACATGACAGGGCCAACTGACCTGCACTGGAAAAGTAAAGACCGTGCCCTCAGGTCTGTAGGCTGTCACGACCCGGGTATCGCAATCAATTCTACCTTCATCTCTGTGAGTCAATTCATACCGAGAATGACATCCTAATGATGCAACGGGGTGACAATCAAGTCAATGCCCACTTTTCTGCTCCCTACGTCTATCGAACACCCCTTACACATCTTGGTAATGTCTGAAAGCAACTTGTCAAGCATTTTATACATTTCATACCAAGAGAAGTCTCATGCATTCCATTTACCAAAATTGTCACAATACATGAGACGTAGTAATACACGAATCATGACAGAAGATGCATGTGAGCTAGTCCAAACAAGGCTTCAAACACTAAAACATACTACCAAACTACCACACTACTAAGCCTATCGAGGCCACCCATAGAAACAAGCAAACAAAGTAAAACAAACGACGACTACAAGCACGACTAGTCGTCGGAATCCGGCGATGGTGGAGGTGCACCCTTGTCTTGTACACAACACAGGATTGCCCTCAAGGTACGAGACACCTTCTTAAATTTTCGTTTCATGAAGATCTCAGTCTCTTCAAGCTTAGCTCGGGTCTCACCAAGTTCGGCCTGGACCTGTTCAACCCTTGTCGCAGGGCGGCTTGGCCCTCCTCGATTCGAGCCCAACGGGCATCTAAAGTAGCCCGATCACTATCATGCTCATGTGTAGCAGGAGGAGAGCCCTCATCAGTGTCCTAGGCCTCCTCTTCCTCTTTCTGCTCTCCTTCTTCCTCCATCTCTTCCTTTTCACTCTCCTTATACGCATCGTTGTTTTCCTCGTCCTCGGACCCAACACGTCGTTGTAGCGGCCCAATTCTCATGTTAGCGAGGGTGGTGTCGTTTATAAAGTGAATCGGCATCACCACATCAGGGCAAAGTCTGAAGCCGAACTCGCGAGATAGCTTACATATAAGCCGGCCAAAGGGAAGCGTAGTAGTCGTTCTAGTAGAACGAGTGGCCATGACTATCTCGCGCAGGACGAAGGTAGGCAAGCACAAGTTATCTCCCTGCCTGATACGGTACAAGAAGTCTACCATCAAGCGCGTGCACTCAGTGCGGTTACTCCACCTGGGATATACATTGTATGTGAATATATGGTGGAGTAAGCGGAAATCAGGAGTCATCTTGATCGCTGGAAGGCAAGTGCCTCGGTTACTCCAGTGGACCAAGCGGCCGCAAAGGTATCGCGTGTGGCAGTTCCTTTCACGCGTATTCTTGAAATACTTCTCATCAGCATGCACCTCACCAGGCTGTATTTTCATGACCCGAGCTATCAACTTGACATCGACCACTACTTCCGGCCCTGCCACAGGAACCGTGAACTGCAAAGGCTCCAGCGATGGGTCCAGTATATGGGCGTAGAAGGCTCGGACAGTGTCCACCGTTGTACATGACTTGCCTTCGAATATGGGCCCCCATCCGGCGTCTGACAGGAGGTCCATCATCGGATATAGCCCAAACAGCTTCTCCTCCACATGTGCCTCGAATAGGACCCTACGGCCCTGAAATCTACCATATACAATGCCAGGCTGTAGAGCTCTCTCAATGGGAACCTGGGGATCGAGCTCCAGCTTCGTTCTCAGCTCTTGTGTGGCGCTCGAACTTGGCCCTGCACCCGACCTCTTCCTTGGACGAGTTGGGCGGCTAGGCCCCGCTTAATCCATAGGAGCTCTCTTCTTTCCCATGAGGGAAAGAATGGTGGAGAGAGAGAAAATGACAGCCACAAGCTCAAAAAGAGCCATGGAAACCAAATAGGCTTGTAATGAAGTTGGATTTGGAGACCTTTTTTGAAAGGTGAGACACAAGCTATGAGCTTTGTGCCCAAACGTGTAGAGAACAGGGAAGATGGGAGTAGTAGACGATAGGTTTTTGTTTTCTTTTATAGAGGATGATGGAAAGAGGGAAGATAGTGGAAAAAGTGAAGAAGATGGTGGAATGGAGGCGGGTTTGAGAGAGAAAGACAAGGTTTTGAGGGATTTGGAGAGCTTGGAGTGGTGTGAGGGAGGGAAATGAAGCATAAAAGGGGAATGAAAGAGGTCCCATGTGATTTCGTGGGCCCCACAGCCACCCAACCTTCAGCCCGCCTGGCCCGGTCGCGGCCCGACAGGCCCACTGGCCAATTCGGGGATGCATCCCCGATTCAGGGATGCCATCCATGGTCGCTGGACAGTTGGGGGATGCCTCCCCAATCCGGGGATGCTATCCCCCCCTGGGGACCTCGGATGTGGGCGGGACCCACCTCGGATCCCTCCGATTTTCGTCGTTTGGGCCCCCGAGCCCGTTTGAAGCGTTTTTAGGTCCCATTTGCAAACCAGAATGAGTTGTTTGACGTGCAATATATGATTTTGGGGTAGGAGAAGTTGATCTATCCAACTAACCCATTTTTTTTATGAGATTCTATAAAATTAATGGCCTGAACCCCATTTTAGTCCAAAATTTACTAATTGTAGTAAATTTGAGTTTAAGCATTGTTCTCCATCATTAATCTCGTGACTTAGTGTCCAATATGCAAGGACTTAGGAAAAATTTGACGAATAAAGTGGCAAAAGGTAAGATTTTGAAGGAAATGGGTTAAAAAGGGATTTTGAACTTTTGGATTGAGTTCTGAGAAGCCAGTAAGGTGTCGTGGTCGACCCACTTCCTAAGGACATCTATTTCTAGGTTTGAAATTCGTCAACTAATGATTCAAACCCATCGACTGACAGCCTAGAGTCGACTTAGGTCGCTTTACGTGACCAAAGATACGTTGTGGACTAAATTACAGTATTCAGTCTCGCCTGTCGGTGAAACTTGGGATTCAATGTAGTTTCTAAGTTCCATCGCCCCCTCCCTAAATCAGAGAACGTCGGTGTGTGTCGTGTTACCATAACCCAGGCCCAGTTTAATCCAAATCATGCTTTGATACCAACTTGTAACGCCCTGAAATTCAAAGGTCGAGTAGAAACCCAACTCCCGAGTTCCAACGCATCACTTATGCAACACAATTAATGATGATTGTATGTTGTCCGTATTAGTGTATAAAACATGAATGAGATTAAGCTAAAACAACAAAACATAATCCAGGGATAGTTGAAATATGCAAGTGGAAGACTGTAATGAAAATATAAAATGTATAAACCAGTGTAGGTCTCCAAAGTATGTATGTGTTGTCAGGTCAATAATTACAAGTATTGTTTTAAAATACAAAATGTCATGATGGTCCACTACAAGTATAAGCCCTGAAGCCCCGTCGATCAGAAAGGACTATAGAAACCCGCCTGAATACTGCATATATGAGAATGCCTCTTCATCGTCACAAAATTCAGGCTCCGCCTCATGGGTCACATCGTCATCTGCAACTAAGACAGAGTCTGGTTGGTGTTTAAAATACCGTCCCAGAACGTGGGAGTGAGTGATCAACTCAGTAGATCTATACAACAAAGGTTAACATGTTATCAATTCAGTCAAGCAGTAATGATAAAGCAGTAGAATCAAACATCCCTAAATACTCTGATTAATGCAAGAATGATATGAAATAATAATGCATGCCCTCATGTACTCTCCCTTAGTGACTTCATCTCACGATCGCGGCATAAAACCCTTCCTCAGTGCTTGACCTGCTACGCCAAACGTACTCTGATTAATGCAAGAACGATATGAAATAATGATGCATGCCCTCGCGTACTCTCCCTCAGCGACTTCATCTCACGATCGCGACATGAAACCCTTCCTCAGTGCTTGACCTGCTACGCAAAACGCACACGTAATGCAGTGCATGCACGTGATTAGTCAGGTTCTTACTTACGTTTATTCATACAGAAGGACTAGGAAGCTAAGGTACCTCCCTTATATCAATTCCCAAACAATGATCCATGTTGAGGGTCAAATATTGCATATCAGACCCAGTTATTGCCGGGATTTACGAACAAGATGCTATTTAACAGCCTGATTTACTTGTATTTGTGTTGCAAGGTGACTTTAGGAGCTTTGATTATAAAAGAGCATTAAAAGCATGGATTTAACGCGCAGGCATCACCAAGACAAGGGATGGACTCCAGGGGACCATGATCAACGCCAGAGATCCAAGAAAATCGAGAAACAGAAACTCATGTGGCCTGAATGATGTCCAGAATGCAAGATCACAGGGTTTCCACCATCTGTTCGGCTCAAGACTTCATACATGGCCTGAGGATTATAAGTTAACCGTACATGAAAAAAATCAGCCATTGGATCGCTGCGGAAGAAGCCCAATAGCCAGATCAGCCCATATTTTGTCAAACTAAGGCCCACCTGATCACTAGATATGCTCCAATTTTGGATTTAACGTCTTAAAGTAAATAAGGAAAGGAATGGGCAGATTTGATGTTGCATATACATCAAGTTGGGGCCCACCTCATGCATGCGAAGTGCACATACATGGTGCACTCGCTATGCACCGAATAAAGCAAGTCGGTCAGCGCAACGCTGACCGACGATTTCCTTCAAAAAATAAAAGACGTCACAGCGTCTTCCCTCCCCAGTGCCGGACGGTGCTTGTGGACCCCACACATCATCCAATCGGCTGATTTGAACCGTCCGTTCACTCCATAGGAGGGTTAAGACCATCTTCAAGCTTTTCTTTTAGTCCAATGCACGTACAACAGACAGATCACCGTTCGAACGGACAACCGACGGTGGAGTGAGAAATCAAGTGGGCCACACTGAAATCAAACAAATCTCGTCCTTCCTGGACGGTTTTTCGTCCTGAGTCCAATAGGCGGGGTGGATCTTCCACATGACATCAACCATGGGCTCACCGACCATCACAGAGCGTTAACGCGGAATCTCTATTTCGCAACAGAGAGTTGCGGAAGATCTCCGTGGGCCACCATCTTGCAGAAAAAGATCGATCCAGACCGTCCATGAGTCGCACACGGCCCCTCCCACTGATGCCTAGGTGTCGGACTTCCAGAAGATAGTGGTGACCAGTTTTTAACTGTCCAAACGGCAGGTAGACGACGCCGAGAAAGAGTCCGTGGGCCACACCCAATCCGAGCCAAAATCAACATCTCTGACTGGTTTTCCCTACTTATCTCAGTGAATGGAGTAGATTTTCCATCAGAGCTCGTCTGTGGGGGCTACCAAACATCAGCGTAAAAGTTGTAAAAGTATACACACGTTGCTGCGTAAGAAGCACCGACCTTGCGCCAATCCCACTACCTATAAGAAGGAGAGATAGAGAACGTGGGAGGGCATTCAGATCCTGGGAGAGGCTGGAGCGTGGAGGTGGAGCAGAGAAAGAGACAGGGAAAGTTTACTCTAGTTGTTTTTTTTTTATTTGTTTTTATTTTTCCTTCTTTCATGAGATCTAGTCCACTCATGTGTGGTTAAACCTCTTAGCTAGGGCTAGGAGGTGAAGCTTGTAGCGTGATGGAAGACCTTTAGCCTGTGCCTTTTTGTTTATACTGAACTAATGATGATTTTAGTTTAATTAAGGGAATACTTTTAGTTTTTAATGGTTTGTTGTGACTGAAATTACAATAGATCTGCGATGGCTTTGAGTATTTCTTTCTCTTTTTGATGTCCATGACGCCAGGAAGCCCTGTTGTTCACCATTGTCTCCTGGGCATGGTTGGATGTCGGTACCCTTCCTAACTTTCATGGCATGTTGATGTGGTTGGTAATTAGTCTAATTCTGTTGTTAGCTTTGTCTCCTGGGCATGGTTTGATGATGGAATCCATTCTAATTCATACACCTTTCATCTCTTGAAAACTATATCAAAGGCAGTTCAGTAAATTTTCATAACTCATGATACTGGCATAAGATCTCCCTGATCTCTACAAGTGGATCCTCTGAATCCCTAGTTTCCCTTCTCTGAATTTTCTTAAGTTTTAGATAATTATTCCACCATTATTCTTCAATCATAATCGGTTTAGATTTCATCTTAGCCTAGTTCTAGATCTGGTTATTATCAGATTACGTACAGGTTTCAGTCCCTGTGGATTCGACCTCGGTCTTACCGAGTTTTAGTACTACATCACAACCCTATACTTAGGGAGTGAACAAGTTTTTAGTGCCGTTGCCGGGGACTGACGGCTACGTAATTTGAAATTAATTAGTTTTACAATTAAGAGTAAGATTAGGATTTTACTAACGTTTCTCTTTTATAGGTTTCTGAGATAGCCTTCTAAATTGGTACGCTCTTTCTTAAATCTTCTTTCTTTCTATTTTTAGAATTAAGGTTTGAGTTTTAGAAAATTTTCTAATTTCTTTTTTTCCTATAGTTTTTCCCTTTTTAGAAACTAACCCAACTTTGTTCCCTATTTCCTTTTTAGAATTTTCTATTTCTAGGCATTCTATTTAGAGACTAACTTTCCTGTTTTGTAGGCTTTATAGAAATTTCCAATTTAGTAAGTTCTTCTTAACTTCCACCTTCTACTTTTCAATTTTCTTTCATTACTCACTTACTTTCTAGTTTAGAATTTTCCTAATTTGTTTAGAGGTTCCTACTTTCCTTTTTAGGATTTCTCTTTTCTAAATTTAGAACTTAGTTGATTGCTATTCTTCTTCTTAGGAATTTTCTACTCTTAGGCCTATTATCTTTAGAAACTAACTTGTTTTGTTTTATTTTACAGGTTTTAACGTAGGGACTTCAATTTGGTAACTTCCTTCCAACCCTCTCTTCTTTCTAGTTTTTTCTTTCTTAGGATTAGGTTTAGAAATCAATTGAGGGCTGTGAGTGTTTCATGCCCAAGTGGGCTCATGACAACACTCAACGTCTCTTGACTGAAGGAGGATTAGTCGAGGGGTTAACTGTCCATCGCAGAACTAGACATCGCTCGAATTCCCCTGAGTTAATTGAGGTTATGGCTGCAAATCAACCTCAAGCACTACCTCACCATAGGGATGAGGAAGTATATGACGAGAATGAGGTGCATCAAGCACCCCCGCCTCGTACTTTATGAGATTATTTACAACCGGCGGGGGTGAGTACGCCCTCATGCATGATTTTTCCTGAAAACACAGGACAGATGGACATCAAGCCAGGAGTTATCCAACTCCTTCCTAAATTCCATGGGCTTGAATCAGAAAGTTCATACTTACATTTGAAAGAGTTCGATGAGATTATAGCCACCTTATACTTTCCCAATGTATCCGAGGATACAATCAGGCTTAAACTCTTTCCTTTTTCCTTGAAAGAGAAGGCTAAGACGTGGTTACATTCACAGCGTCCTAGATCCATTGGCACATGGAATGATTTGCAGAGGGAATTCATAAAGAAATTTTTCCCACACCATAAAACGATTACCCTCAGAAAAGCAATCATGAACTTCGCCCAAAAGGAAGATGAAACATTCTACCAATGTTGGGAAAGGTTCAAGGATCTTGTCAGTTCATGCCCACAACACGGTTTTGAAATGTGGCGCATTACAAATTTTTTCTATGATGGACTGACATCTTCCATGCGCCAACTGGTCGAGACAATGTGTAATGGAGAATTCATGAATAAAGAGGTCGATGAGGTATGGGATTATCTCGATAGACTTGCCGAAAATGCACAATCTTGGGACCATTACCCAAAATCAAATACCACGTCTAAGCCAACTCAATCTAAGGAGAAAGGTGGAGTATATCTCCTGAAAGAAGAGGATGATGTAAATTTTAAAGTGACTAATCTCATACGAAGAGTCGAGGCCATGGAAGGAAAGAAGGATAAGGTCAATGAAATTGTTTGCGGCATCTGTGATTGCAACATTCACACAACTGAAAACTGTCCTACAATACCTGCCTTTCGAGGAGTATTGAATGAACAAGCCAATGCCGTAAACAACTATCAAAGACCTTTTACTGGACCTAACTCCAATACGTACAATCCTGGTTGGAAAAATCATCCAAACTTTAGTTGGAGAAATGGGCAAACGGCTACCCCCCAAGGTTTTTTCAATCAAAATCCAATTCAGGGGAAACCTCAAGAAGAACCAGTTCAAAATTCCATACAAGAGCTGGCTCAGGCGATGCGAGGATTTACAAATTTTATGCAAAAGATAGATTCTCGTATGACGGTTATAGAAAAGGGGATGCTTCCTACACAACCTCTCCCCAATCCTAAACCGCAATACGAGATAAATGATCCCAGCTCCTCAAATCAAATGGGGCACGCTAAATCCATCACCACTCTTAGGAGTGGGAAGATCATTGATAAAACCCTTCCGGTTAGGCCCGAAAAGCCTCAAGAACTAGAAGAGGACAATAATGATGGATCTAGTGATACCCCACAAAAATTAGAACCGGAACTTCTAGAGAAGCCAGTTGATCCGTTCCCCCAACGGTTGGTTGCACCAAAACGTCTTTCTAACTCTCAGGATATTCTAGAGGTGTTGAAACAAGTGAAAGTCAACATTCCTCTACTTGATGTCGTAAAACAGATTCTTTCATATGCAAAATTTCTAAAAGACCTATGTACGACCAAAAGACGGCAGAGTATTCAAAAGAAGATTTTCTTAACTGAGAAAGTGAGTGCCATCTTGAAGCAAGACGTGCCGCAGAAATTCAAGGATCCCGGTAGCCCAACCATATCATGTGTAATCGGGAACCATCGAATTGATCACGCACTTCTTGACTTAGGAGCAAGCGTCAATCTGATTCCCTACTCGGTATACAAACAGTTAGGTTTGGGTGAGTTAAAACCCACCCTAACCACACTACAACTTGCCGATCGCTCTGTTCGTGTACCAAGAGGGATTATTGAGGATGTGTTGGTCCAAGTCGATAGATTTTACTACCCTGTAGATTTTATCATCCTGGACACCGAACCCATCAATAACATAAGCACTCAGATTCCCGTCATTCTAGGTCGCCCATTCCTTGCCACATCAAATGCAATTATCAATTGCAGGAATGGTGTCATGACTATGTCTTTCGAAAATTTAACATTGGAGTCAAACATATTTTTCAATCACGGCAACAACTCAGAGGATGATGACGATATCCACGACATCAACATGATTGACTCTTTAGTGGAAGATACGATACCTCTGACCTTATCCTCCGACCTTCTAGAGACGTGCCTAGCCCACTCCCATGAGTTTGATGATGATATGATTAGGGAGACGTGTGCCTTGCTGGATACTGCACCGGTACTTGAAGTTAACCGGTGGAGGCCACAATTTGAAGAATTACCACAAACTGATGTAGTGCCTCTACCGTCTAACCTCAAGGCACCGAAGCTTGACCTAAAACCTTTGCCCTCTGATTTAAAATATGCCTATTTAGGTCAAGATGAGACATACCCGGTGGTGATCTCTGCCCACCTGGAGAAAGAACAGGAGAGTATGCTCATAGCTACTCTCATTCAGTATAAGGGAGCCCTTGGATGGACGATCGCAGACCTCAAGGGAATCGACCCCTCGATTTGTACTCACCGCATATATCTTGAGGATAATGCGAAGACCGCTCGGCAACCACAACGTAGACTAAATCCAAACATGAAAGAAGTGGTTAAGGCCGAGGTTCTTAAACTATTGGATGTGGGTATCATATACCCTATATCTGATAGTCAATGGGTGAGTCCAACTCAGGTGGTTCCTAAGAAGTCCGGGATCACCATCGTAGCCAATGCTAATAATGAACTCGTGCCGACTAGAGTCACTACTGGTTGGAGAATGTGAATTGACTACAGGAAATTAAATACCGTCACGAGGAAAGACCACTTTCCTTTACCATTCATTGATCAGATCCTGGAAAGGTTAGCCTGTCATTCCTATTACAGTTTCCTTGACGGGTATTCGGGCTATAACCAAATTGAAATCGCCCCTGAGGACCAGGAAAAGACCACATTTACTTGCCCCTATGGCACCTTTGCTTACAGAAGGATGCCATTCGGGTTATGTAATGCCCCTGCCACCTTTCAGCGATGTATGCTGAGTATCTTTTCTGACATGATGGGGAAATATCTAGAGGTCTTTATGGATGATTTCTCTGTTTTCGGTTCATCTTTCAGCGAGTGCTTAGAAAATCTCAAATGTGTGCTGAAAAGATGTGAAGAAAAGAATCTGGTACTTAATTGGGAGAAGTGTCATTTCATGGTTCATAAGGGGATTGTCCTTGGACATATCATCTCATCCCAGGGAATTGAGGTAGATAAGGCAAAAATCGATCTTATCTCTAACCTACCTCCACCCAAGAACATCAGGGACGTGCGATCCTTCTTAGGACACGCAGGATTTTACAGGCGATTCATAAAGGACTTTAGTATCCTCTCTCGTCCTTTATGTAATCTTCTTCAAAAGGATGCTCCATACGAGTGGACTGAGCAATGCCAGGAAGCTTTCACCAAGCTTAAAGGCACGTTAACCACTGCACCCATCATGCAGCCACCCGACTGGAGCCTTCCTTTTGAGCTTATGTGCGACGCTTCTGATTATGCTCTTGGAGCGGTTCTATGCCAGAGAAAAGATAAGAGGCCCTACGTCATCCATTACGCGAGTAGGACTTTAAATCCTGCCCAAGTGAACTACTCGACTACGGAAAAAGAACTTTTAGTCGTAGTGTTCGCCTTGGACAAATTTAGGTCCTACCTGATCGGATCTAAGATCATTATCTATACAGATCATGCGGCACTGAAGTATCTTCTTTCTAAGAATGATTCTAAGCCCCGCCTGATACGATGGATCCTTCTACTCCAAGAATTTAATTTGGAAATTAAAGATAAAAAAAGGAGTAGAGAACGTAGTGGCCGATCACCTTTCTCGCCTTAATACCTCTGATTCCCTTGAGGCAACCCATATCAACGACATGTTCCCTGATGAACAACTGTTCAGAGTCTCCCACTCACCTTGGTTCGCTGATATTGCTAATTATCTTGCTACAGGTTTCATACCGACACAGTGGACTGCGCAAGATAAGAAGAAATTCTTCACCGAGGTGCGTAACTTTTTCTGGGATGATCCTTATTTGTTTAAATATTGCCCAGACCAGATCTTAAGGAGATGTGTGCCAGATGATGAGCATCAGAGTGTCATCTCCTTTTGTCACTCACAGGCCTGTGGTGGTCACTTTTCTGCTAAAAAGACCACGGCCAAAATTCTGCAGTGTGGCTTCTATTGGCCCACTATGTTCAGGGACACTCATGAGTTTTGCAAAGCTTGTGAGCGTTGTCAAAAATTGGGAGCATTGTCCTGTCGAAATATGATGCCCTTAAATCCCATCCTTATCATAGAAGCATTTGATTGCTGGGGCATTGATTTCATTGGACCTTTCCCCCAATCCTTTGGAAATCTGTATATTTTGCTCGCCGTAGATTATGTCACTAAATGGGTCGAAGCAATCCCGTGCCGCAACAATGACCATCGCACAATCATTAAATTTTTAAAAGAAAACATCCTGTCGCGGTTCGGAACGCCTCGAGCCATCATTAGTGATGGGGGCTCACACTTTTGTAATAGGCCATTCAAGAGTTTAATGAAGAAATATGGTATCTCTCATAAGGTAAGCACCCCATACCACCCACAGACAAGTGGGCAAGCTGAGATTTCTAATAGGGAGATCAAATATATTTTGGAGAAAACGGTTAACCCTGATCGTAAGGATTGGTCAATCCGATTGACCGATGCCTTGTGGGCTTACCGTACTGCTTTTAAAACCCCTATTGGAATGTCTCCCTTTAGGTCTATGGGAAGGCTTGCCACTTGCCTGTGGAGTTGGAACATAGAGCCTACTGGGCGATCAAAAATCTGAATTTCAATTTGAACAATGCTGGCTCGCTACGCAAACTTCAATTAAATGAACTTGAAGAAATCCGGAACGACGCGTATGAGAACTCGAGAATTTACAAGGACAGGATGAAGGCGTTTCATGACCAACATATTCTACGAAAATCATTCACGCCAGGTCAGAAAGTCCTTTTGTATAATTCTCGATTACATCTCTTTCCGGGTAAGCTTCGATCTCGTTGGACCAGCCCTTACATTGTTGTTACTGCATATCCTCATGGAGCCGTCGAGATAAGAGATCCCGACAATGGCAAGGAATTTAAAGTAAATGGACATCGCTTAAAGCCATTTGTCGAGAAATTTGATTCAGAAGACATGTCCATGCCTCTGACTGATCCTGTTTACCAGGAATGATCTCCTAGTCTGATGGAGGTATAGGTAGGTTTATCGCTTTCATAGGACTAGGGTAGTTTATTGTATTTGTCTGGCTGAAGACGGTAAACTTAGCACTCCTGGGAGGCAACCCAGCTTTTCATTCCATTTTCCTAGTCCAATGTTTGTGGGTAACATTACTGCAAACCCTCACGAGACTACAACTCGTCCACTAGGGGCAACCTAGGGGTTTAAAGGCTTGTTGCATACGCTAAATGCAATCGAGAGCACCTGCGAAAGTGGTATAGGTAGGATTTTATTTTTGTTATTTTTGTGTTGTTATCTCTCTCGTGCTAGCCGGCTTCCATGCTGAGATCTCTTGGAAAGTCTCTCTCAATTCATCATTCAGGTACTATCTTTCCATCACTTCACATTACTTTCGTTGTCCCATGTGCATTGCATGCCTATATCTTTTACATTGAGGATAATGTAGATTTTAGGTTGGGGGTGGGAGATTAGGTTTCCTAATCAGTGTTTTCTTGGTCTTGAGCAAAAATTGTGAAATTTTTTAATTTTTCTTAATTTTTCTGGCATTTCTTGTGAATTTGAAGTGATTTTGATAGCCACCTAGGGTATTTAAAATTTCAAGATTCGTGATGTTGGTAATATATGACTCTTGGATTCAGTATTTGTTAAATTTCACAGTTAAGTTTGAATTGTTAAACCATAATTAGAAGTTGTAAACATTGATTGAGTCATGATCTCACATGTCACATCTCACTTTCACATTAAGGTTTCAATTTGATATTGAAGGGTTGACTTGGTAATCACTAAGCATGGAAGGAACCGGCCTGAAAAATTGCCTGTCATAATCAATTGAAGAAAAAGAAAATACAAATGCCTTTGGAAAGGGGTGGGCGAATAATCTTCACCATAGGTTTGCTCCCTATAGGTGCAGATTTAATTCCCCATGAATGATATGTGAAAAGGGTTGGGTGTACGATCTTCACCATAGGTTTGCTCCCTATAGGTAAGGATTTGATTCCCCTCCTTGACATTACTTTTAATGAAAACAAAAAAACAAAACAAACGGCTGGTAGAATGAAAAGATGATCTATGAGGCAAGTTTTGGTTATCATGAATTCTCTTGTTGATTACCAAGGATATCCTGGAATAGAGAAGTAAATTTTAATAATGATAAGTCGAGATTCGACTATACACGCATGGAACTCAATGTTTAGAATTATTCTAATTGATGGATTAATACTTTGAACTTGATTTTGAAATTTACCATGCGCTTGAGTCCAGGAGAAAGAAATTCCCAACATTCATGAATTTTAAAATTCAAGTATCTGGATTATGTTTCAAAAATCACCTGAGTTCATTGAAATTGTCCTGTAAATCTCAACTTATTTTTCGCATAATTTGCTCGGGACTAGCAAAATGTTGGTTGGGGGTTGTGTTGAGGGTCAAATATTGCATATCAGACCCAGTTATTGCCGGGATTTACGAACAAGATGCTATTTAACAGCCTGATTTACTTGTATTTGTGTTGCAAGGTGACTTTAGGAGCTTTGATTATAAAAGAGCATTGAAAGCATGGATTTAACGCGCAGGCATCACCAAGACAAGGGATGGACTCCAGGGGACCATGATCAACGCCAGAGATCCAAGAAAATCGAGAAACAGAAACTCATGTGGCCTAAATGATGTCCAGAATGCAAGATCACAGGGTTCCCACCATCTGTTCGGCTCAAGACTTCATACATGGCCTGAGGACTATAAGTTAACCGTACACGAAAAAAATCATCCATTGGATCGCAGCGGAAGAAGCCCAATAGCCAGATCAGCCCATATTTTGTCAAACTAGGGCCCGCCTGATCACTAGATATGCTCCAATTTTGGATTTAACGTCTTAAAGTAAATAAGGAAAGGAATGGGCAGATTTGATGTTGCATATACATCAAGTTGGGGCCCACCTCATGCATGCGAAGTGCACATACATGGTGCACTCGCTGTGCACCGAATAAAGCAAGTCGGTCAGTGCAACGCTGATCGACGATTTCCTTCAAAAAACAAAAGACGTCACAGCGTCTTCCCTCCCCAGCGCCGGATGGTGCTTGTGGACCCCACACATCATCTAATCGGGTGATCTGAACCGTCCGTTCACTCCATAGGAGGGCTAAGACCATCTTCAAGCTTTTCTTTTGGTCCAATGCACGTACAACAGACAGATCACCGTTCAAACGGACAACCGACGGTGGAGTGAGAAATCAAGTGGGCCACACTGAAATCAAACAAATCTCGTCTTTCCTGGATGGTTTTTCATCCTGAGTCCAATAGGCGGGGTGGATCTTCCACATGACATCAACCATGGGCTCACCGACCATCACAGAGCGTTAACGCGGAATCTCTGTTTCGCAACAGAGAGTTGCGGAAGATCTCCGTGGGCCACCATCTTGCAGAAAAAGATCGATCCAGACCGTCCATGAGTCGCACACGGCCCCTCCCACTGATGCCTAGGTGTCGGACTTCCAGAAGATAGTGGTGACCAGTTTTTAACTGTCCAAACGGCAGGTAGACGACGCCGAGAAAGAGTCCGTGGGCCACACCCAATCCGAGCCAAAATCAACATCTCTGACTGGTTTTCCCTACTTATCTTAGTGAATGGAGTAGATTTTTCATCAGAGCTCGTCTGTGGGGGCCACTAAACATCAGCGTAAAAGTTGTAAAAGTATACACACGTTGCTGCGTAAGAAGCACCGACCTTGCGCCAATCCCACTACCTATAAGAAGGAGAGACAGAGAACGTGGGAGGGCATTCAGATCCTGAGAGAGGCTGGAGCGTGGAGGTGGAGCAGAGAAAGAGACAGGGAAAGTTTACTCTAGTTGTTATTTTTTTTATTTGTTTTATTTTTCATTCTTTCATGAGATCTAGTCCACTCATGTGTGGCTAAACCTCTTAGCTAGGGCTAAGAGGTGAAGCTTGTAGCGTGATGGAAGACCTTTAGCCTGTGCCTTTTTGTTTATACTGAACTAATGATGATTTTAGTTTAATTAAGGGAATACTTTTAGTTTTTAATGGTTTGTTGTGACTGAAATTACAATAGATCTGCGATGGCTTTGAGTATTTCTTTCTCTTTTTGATGTCCATGACGCCAGGAAGCCCTGTTGTTCACCATTGTCTCCTGGGCATGGTTGGATGCCGGTACCCTTCCTAACTTTCATGGCATGTTGATGTGGTTGGTAATTAGTCTAATTCTGTTGTTAGCTTTGTCTCCTGGGCATGGTTTGATGATGGAATCCATTCTAATTCATACACCTTTCATCTCTTGAAAACTATATCAAAGGCAGTTCAGTAAATTTTCATAACTCATGATACTGGCATAAGATCTCCCTGATCTCTACAAGTGGATCCTCTGAATCCCTAGTTTCCCTTCTCTGAATTTTCTTAAGTTTTAGATAATTATTCCAACATTATTCTTCAATCATAATCGGTTTAGATTTCATCTTAGCCTAGTTCTAGATCTGGTTATTATCAGATTACGTACAGGTTTCAGTTCCTGTGGATTCGACCTCGGTCTTACCGAGTTTTATTACTACATCACGACCCTATACTTGGGGAGTGAACAATCCATTCTAAGGTCGTCAGTCCTAGCTAATCACATACGATGTTACAGTTCTAGGTCGCTACAAAGGGCTCATCACCTGATCAATGTAGGCCTAGTTTATACTCTAGTTGCTACGGAAGGCTCGTCGCCTCAACGTAGTCTCAGAGTACGCTTGAGGTCACTACAAAGGGCTCGTCACCTGATCAGTGTAGGCCGACAGCTTGAATACAGTGTCTCATACCACCGTATTCGGCTCAAGAGGTGATATTGCTTATTGGACACTACGGGGAGAGGCTCGTCGCCCCAGCGTATGCCGACAGCTCAACCAAGGTGTCCCATACCACCATGTCCGGCTCATGAGTCTTAGTGGATCGAGGTACCAAGGTTAACGGGGTTTCCACTGGTGAGTTTGGTACCTTAGGTTTAAGCAGTAGCATCCAAACATGGTGAACATATATCAGGTCAATCGGGTTACTTGACGAGCTTGACTAGCACGAGCGCACGTTGAGTTGATCGACATGAAGTGCGTAAGTACTCCGTGTGGCCTAACCACTGTCGACATCCCAAGTACAGCTCGGATTCATCGACCACATCCTATATGGCGAACCAACTTCAGCCACCAGTTCGAGGCCTGTTACCGATTGCCTGGACTATATAATAGCTCTAACCACATTCAATTTCAACAAATAATCATATGAGATCATCAAAGCAATAATGGATCAATAATTCAATTCATACAATCATTTGAGCATTTTATGGAATACAACTTAAACATGAATTCGCACACATGCATTCCATACCTAAACAGACACTATAGTATAGAATACATGGAGGAAATCATACACATCGTTAAGGTAGTTGAGAATCATATCTCAACACTCATACAAAGTACAATTTACTAACTACTAGTTCATTCAGACATTTTTACAAACACTTAGTCTACACATTCCAACATACCTGACGTATGTTGGTTGTCATATGTATTAGGGCAAAACCTTTCGCCAAGGAGTTGTTGCCTATGCAACAAGCATATATGTACGACAGATATTCATGTCAACCACGAATCCAAAATCCATACGTATTCAATTATTTCAACAAATACATAGAATACACTATACTTGACATAGTTCATACGTATTCGTAAAGCGAAACAAACGTCACGTTTGGCATGTGAAATGGCACCCACGTTAGTAATAAATTATTAACCGACATTGAAAGCCTTGAAAACCATAACCTAAACGTATATAGTCCGCACCTTAAGTTGGTAAACGCGTAACGAACTCAGTTTAATCACTAAGCCTTTGTCTACGACACAACAGTCACCTATAACATGAATTAGGTTAGCTATTTCATAACTTACACTATCTGAAACCCTAAAGCAGATTAAGGTTAGGTTTTCTTACCTAAGAACGAGGTTGGTATCGCCCGAATAGAGACACAGGAGTCGTGGTTAAGCACGTGGAGCGTCAGGGAAGGATCCCGATATCTATCTCTCACTCTCTCTCTCTTTTCCACACTTTCTTCTTCTCTTTTCTCTCTTCTCTCCCTTAGGGTTTGCAAAATTCGTATGGCATGGGAGAGAGGGGGTTTAAGGGGCTTATATAGGCCCAAAACTGATGGAAATGGCCCCAGGGCCATGGTATACTTAGGTTCTAACCAAATGGGGACGTTCCGATCCAACGGAGCGCTTCTGGAGGCCCCTTTTCTGCACGAGGTCAGACTTAAGCTCCCTGACATTGGATCTAAGTCAAGCTGAGTTTTTGGTCCGATCAAATTTACAGATCGACCGTGGCGGCCCAGTTTCAGTTTGATGGTCACCGGTATTCGATCAGGGCCACAAGTTCACTGACATGTGTTGGAAATTTCCCCTGATCCGAGGGTGTAATTGGGTCAGATTTTGACGATCTAAATCCTTAGATTCGGCCCGCAAGTGAAACAACTCAATTCACTTAAGTATCAGTTCATTTTATAAAGGTATTCGCATTTCTCACACACTTCACTCCGGGCTCAAGTTGTGCATTTTTGGATACTGTTAGGACTTGATTTCCAAGGTGGTTGTCAAGCCCAGCAAGGCGGTCATAACCATATAGTTTCATGGTATTCGGACTTTCGACGTGCGGTCCAGGTCCGATACGGAGTTTCGAAGTACTCCCGAGAGCAACCGGGTTTAGGGATGGATCCTAAGTTTTTAGGTAATATAGCGTCAATGATTCTGCACGTTTTGGGTCTGCAGATCATATTTAAAGTGATTAGTGCAAATCTCACGGGTAATCTAATTTAGCACTAGTTAATTCTCACCTAATTTCTAAAGGATTTGGTCCAAAGTGATTTCTGCCTGAGGTGGTACTCGGGTCTTTGTACCGATTTTTCTGAGACGTTACATTAAGTGAAGCGAATTGACCGTGAAATGCGTGGAAATGACCATGAAGTGAAAGGAATTGACCGTGAAGTGCATGGAAATGACCGTGAATCTAAACGGAATCGTCGAAACTGACCATGAAATGCATGGAAACGACCATGAAGTGAAGCGAATTAACCGTGAAATGCGTGAAAATGACCGTAAAGTGAAGGTAATTGACCATGAAGTGCATGGAAATGACCATGAATCTAAACGGAATCGTTGGAAATGACCATGAAATGCATGGAAATGACCGTGAAGTGAAGCGAATTGACCGTGAAATGCATGGAAATGACCGTGAAGTGAAGGGAATTGACCATGAAGTGCATGGAAATGACCATAAATCTAAACGGAATCACCGGAAATGACCGTGAAATGCATGGAAATGACCATGAAGTGAAGGGAATTTACCGTGAAATGCGTGCAAATGACCATGAATCTAAACGGAATCGCCGGAAATGACCGTGAAATGTATGGAAATGACCCTGAAGTGAAGCGAATTGACCGTGAAATGCGTGGAAATGACCCTGAAGTGAAGCGAATTGACCGTGAAATGCGTGGAAATGACCGTGAAGTGAAGGGAATTGACCGTTTAGAAGATATTCTTCTTAAATAGAATCTTGGAAAATAACCAGGTTGGTTGGCTAAAGTAGCTTCTCCTACCCTAAAATCATATATGGTACATCAAGTATCAAAATTTGGTCTAGAAGATATTCTTGTTAAATGAATTAAAAATGAAATGAAAAAGAGAAAGAAATTTTTTTTATATGCTTATATATACATATTTATATAAATATGTATTAGAGAAAATCGTAGGTATTAAAGTTCTTCATGTTATTAAAAAAAAAAAAAAAAAAAAAAAAAAAAAAGTACATAGACTGTGACATTATGGCTACGGTTATAATCCGTAGCCATAGACCCGGTCGACCGGCTCCCAACCTAGTTGACCCCAACTCGCTGGCTACTTTTTTTTTCTTTTCTTTTTTCTGTTGTAATCCCCACTACTTTTTGTGGGTCCCATTATGAGGTATGTGTTATATCCAAACCGTCCATCTATTTGGTGAACTCATATTAAGGCTTGAGACGAAAAATAATATAGATCTAGCTATCAAGTAGGCCACACTATAAAAAGTAGTGGAGGATTGAACGTCTACCATTGAAACCCTTTTAGGGGTCACAGAAGTTTTAGATCAATATGCAATTTGTTTTTCCTCTTCATCCAGGTCTTTGTGACCTTATGAATAGATTGCGTGGAAAATATATGTCATGGTGGGCCCTATGAAATTTTTAACAGTGAAAATCAAGTTTCCCGCTGCTATTTGTGGTGTGGTCTAGTTGATCTTTGGAAATGATTCTTTTTTTCCAATAATGCTCTGAAATGATCCCACAGTTATGTATTTATTATATTCACAAAGTTCATCCATATTTTGAGATCATTTCGGAGCATAAACACATACCTCATAATGGGACCCACAAAAAACAGTGGGGATAACCACAGGAAAATAAAAAGGCAGCAAGTTGGGGTTGACGGGGATGGATCCGGTTGACCGGGTCATTAGCTACGGCTACGACTTATAACCGTAGTGAATCGGCACTCTATATACATTTTATTTTATTTTTACATGGAGAACTTTTTTCTACCTACATTTTTCTCTAATACATATTTATATAAATATGTATATATAAGCACATAAAAAAAACTTCTCGCTTTTTTATTTCATTTCTTTCTTTATTCATTTATGAAGAATATCTTCTCAACCAAAATTAGTTACTTGATGTACCATATATGATTTTGGGGTAGAAGAAGCTACTTTAGCCAACCAACCTGGTTATTTTCCAAGATTCCATTAGGTCGATGGTCAAAAGTCCATTTCATTCACTTCGCGGTCAATTTCATTCACTTCGTGGTGAATTTCATTCACTTCGCTGTCAATTTCATTTACTTCTCAGTCAATTTCAATTACTTCACGGTCAATTCCCTTCATTTCACGGTCAATTCCATGCATTTCATGGTCAATTCCGGTGATTCCCCTTCACTTCACGGTCAATTCAATTCATTTCACGATCAATTCCCTTCACTTCATGGTGAATTCTATGCATTTCGCGGTCAATTCCCTTCACTTCACAGTCAATTCCATGCATTTCACGGTCAATTTCGGCGATTCCCCTTCATTTCACGGTCAATTCAATTCACTTCATGGTCAATTCAATTCAGTTCATGGTCAATTCCCTTCACTTCACGGTCAATTCAATTCATTTCACAATTAATTCCCTTCATTTCACAGTCAATTTCATGCATTTCACGGTCAATTCCGGCGATTCCCCTTCACGGTCAACTCAATTCATTTCACGGTCAATTCCCTTCGCTTCACGGTCAATTCAATTCATTTCACGGTTAATTCCCTTCATTTCACGGTCAATTCCATGCATTTCACGATCAATTCTGGCGATTCCCCTTCACTTCACGGTCAATTCCATGCATTTCACGGTCAATTCCCTTCACTTCACGGTCAATTCAATGCATTTCACTGTCAACTCCCATCACTTCACGATCAATTCCATGCATTTCACGGTCAATTCCCTTCACTTTAAGGTCATTTCCATTCATTTTACAGTCAATTCTGATGATTCTCCTTCGCTTTATGGTCAATTCCCTTCACTTCACGGTCATTTCCATTCATTTCACAGTCAATTCCGGCGATTCCCCTTCACTTCACGGTCAATTCCCTGCATTTCACGGTCAATTCCCTTCACTTTGCGGTCATTTCCATGCATTTCACGGTCAATTCCTTGCATTTCACGGTCAGTTCCCTTCACTTCACGTTCAATTCCATGAATTTCACGGTCAATTCTGATAATTCCACTTCACTTCACGGTCATTTCCATGCATTTCATGGTCAATTCCGATAATTCCGCTTCACTTCGCGGTCATTTTCATGCATTTCACGATCAATTCCATGCATTTCACGGTCATTTCCATTCATCTCAAACATGACCCATTCATGATGGTTTCCTCCATATCAATGACTTGGATAAATATATAGGGTCATGTGGAATAGATGGTTCTTGTGAGCTATTTTGGATGCTCAGCTAAAAGAATAGACTTCTTTAACTTAGCTACAAAATGTTGTAGTTTAACCTAGCTACAATTGGTCATGTGGAATACACTTTCACCATTCCATCCCCATTCCAAAAGCTGACTAAAAGAATCTAAGCTTAGCTACAGAATGTTGTGGTAGAGTGGTTAAGGAATCAATTCCATGCCTTTTACGGTCATTTCGCTTCACTTCACGGTCAATTGAATGCATTTCACGGTCAATTCCCTTCACTTCGCGGTCAATTCAATGCATTTAACGGTCAATTCCCTTCACTTCACGGTCAATTCCATGTATTTCACAAATCCATGTTGTTCATTCATTTGTTTAAATGATTTAAGAAGATGGACCCAAAAATGAAGTAGATCCAAAGCTCAAGTGGGCCACATAATAGAAAATAGTGGAGATTGAATGCCTATATAATAGAAAACAATCGAGGTTGACCGGGTCCTAACCCGGTCGACCGGGTATGTGTACAGCGAGTTGGGTCGACCGGGTATGTGTACAGTGAGTTGGGGTCGACTGGGTTACCAGGTCAGAGCTGGGTCTATGGCTACGGATTATAACCATAGCCATAACCGTAGTTCTATACGATTTTTCTCTTTTTATTTTTTTTTAATTTTAATTTTTATTTTTTACATGGAGAACTTTATTCTACCTACATTTTTCTCTAATAAATATTTATATAAATATGTATATATAAGCATATAAAAAAAACTCTCTTATTTTTCATTTATTTCTTTATTCATTTAACAAGAATATCTTCTAAACCAAAATTAGTTACTTGACGTACCACATATGATTTTGGGGTAGGAGAAGCTACTTTAGCCAACCAACCTGATTATTTTTCACGATTACATCAGATCAATGGTCGAATATCCATTTCATTCACTTCGCGGTCAATTTCATTCATTTCATTCACTTCGCGGTCAATTTCATTCACTTCGAGGTCAATTCCCTTCACTTCACGATCATTTCCATGCATTTCATAGTCAATTCCGGCGATTCTGTTTCATTTCACAGTCAATTCCATGCATTTCACGGTCAATTCCCTTCACTTCACGGTCATTTCCATGCACTTCACGGTCAATTCCCTTCACTTCACAATCATGTCCATGCATTTCACGGTTAATTCTAGCAATTCCCTTCACTTCACGGTCATTTCCATGCATTTCACAGTCAATTTCGACATTCCCCTTCACTTCACGGTCAATTCCATGCATTTCACGGTCAATTTACTTTACTTCACGGTCAATTCAATGCATTTCACGGTCAATTCCCTTCACTTCATGGTCAATTCAATGCATTTCACGAACAATTCCCTTCACTTCACGGTCAATTCCCTTCACTTCAAGGTCAATTCTAGCGATTCCCCTTCACTTCACTGTCAATTCCTTCACTTCACGGTCAATTCGCTTCACTTCACAGTCAATTCCATGCATTTCACGGTCAATTCGCTTCACTTCACGGTCAATTCCGATGATTCCCCTTCACTTCACGGTCAATTTCATGCATTTCACAGTCAATTTCCTTTACTTCACGGTCAATTCAATGCATTTCACAGTCAATTCGCTTCACTTCACGGTCATTTCCATGCATTTCACGGTCATTCCCGGTGATTCCGTATTGATTCACGGTCATTTTCACGCATTTCATGGTCAATTCCCTTCACTTCATGGTCATTTCCACGCATTTCACGGTCAATTAGCTTCACGTCACGGTCATTTTCATGCATTTTACGGTCAATTCGCTTCACTTCACGGTCATTTCCATGCATTTCACGGTCATTCCTGCTGATTTCGTATTGATTCACGGTCATTTCCACGCATTTCACAGTCAATTCCCTTCACTTCATGGTCATTTCCACGCATTTCACGGTCAATTCGCTTCACTTCACGGTCATTTCCATCCATTTCACGGTCATTCCCTGCAATTCCATGTTGATTCACGGTTATTTCCATGAAATGCATGGAAATGACCATGAAGTGAAGCGAATTGACTGTGAATTGTGAGGAAATGACTGTGAAGTGAAGGGAATTGACCGTGAAATGCGTGGAAATGATCGTGAATCAACGCGGAATCACCGGGAATGACCGTTAAATGCATGGAAATGACCGTGAAGTAAAGCAAATTGACCGTGAAATGCGTGGAAATGACCGTGAAGTGAGGGGAATTGACCGTGAAATGCATGGAATGACCGTGAAGTGAGGGGAATTGTCCGTGAAATGCGTGGAAATGACTGTGAATCAACACGGAATCATGGAGAATGACCGTGAAATGCATGGAAATGACCGTGAAGTGAAGGGAATTGACCGTGAAATGAGTGGAAATGACCGTGAATCAACACGGAATCGCTGGGAATGACCGTGAAATGCATGAAAATGACAGTGAAGTGAAGCGAATTGAACGTGAAATGCGTGGAAATGACTGTGAAGTGGAGAGAATTGACCGTGAAATGCATGGAAATGACCGTGAATCAACACGAAATCACCGGGAATGACCGTGAAATGCAAGGAAATGACCGTGAAGTGAAGCAAATTGACCATGAAATGCGTGGAAATGATAGTGAAGTGAAGGGAATTGACCGTGAAATGCGTGGAA
Organism: Magnolia officinalis; assembly: GCA_021015155.1. Taxonomy (NCBI): domain Eukaryota; kingdom Viridiplantae; phylum Streptophyta; class Magnoliopsida; order Magnoliales; family Magnoliaceae; genus Magnolia; species Magnolia officinalis. The sequence goes on along the minus strand of JAJHSJ010000014.1, from coordinate 50,585,210 downwards.
GTGACCTTGAATTAACACAGAATCGTCAGGAATGACCGTGAAATGCATGGAAATGGCTGTGAAGTGAAGCGAATTGACCATGAAATGCATGAAAATGACCGTGACGTGAAGCGAATTGACCGTGAAATGCGTGGAAATGACCGTGAAGTGAAGGGAGATGACCGTGAAATGCGTGGAAATGACCGTGAATAAAGACAGAATCGCCGGGAATGACCGTGAAAAGCATGGAAATGACAGTGAAGTGAAGCGAATTGACCGTGAAATGCGTGTAAATGATCGTGAAGTGAAGGGAATTGACCGTGAAATGCGTGAAAATGACCGTGAATCAACACGGAATCGCCGGGAATAACCGTGAAATGCATGGAAATGACCGTGAAGTGAAGCGAATTGACCGTGAAATGCATGGAAATGACAGTGAAGTGAAGGGAATTGATCGTGAAATGTGTGGATATGACCGTGAATCAACACGGAATCGCTAGGAATGACCGTGAAATGCATGGAAATGACCGAGAAGTGAAGCGAATTGACTGTGAAATGCGTGGAAATGACTGTGAAGTGAAGGGAATTGACAGTGAAATGCGTGGAAATTACCGTGAATCAACACGGAATCGCCGGGAATGACCGTGAAATGCATGGAAATGACCGCGAAGTGAAGTGAATTGAAGGGAATTGACCGTGAAGTGAAGGAAATTGACTGTGAAATGCATTGAAATGACCGTGAATCAACACGGAATCACCGAGAATGACCATGAAATGCATGGAAATGACCGTGAAGTGAAGTGAATTGACCGTGAAATACATGGAAATGACCGTGAAGTGAAGGAAATTGATCGTGAAATGTGTGGAAATGACCGTGAATCAACATGGAATCGCCGGGAATGATCGTGAAATGCATGGAAATGACTGTGAAGTGAAGTGAATTGACCGTGAAGTGAAGGGAATTGACCGTGAAATGCATGAAAATAACCGTGAATAAACACATAATCACCGGGAATGACCGTGAAATGCATGGCAATGACTGTGAAGTGAAGCGAATTGACCATGAAATGCGTAGAAATGACCGTGAAGTGAAGGGAATTGACCGTGAAATGCGTGGAAATGACCGTGAATTAACAAGGAATCGCCGGGAATGACCGTAAAATGCATGGAAATGACTCTAAAGTGAAGCGAATTGACCATGAAATGCGTGGAAATGACCATGAAGTGAAGGGAAGTGACCATGAAATGCTTGGAAATGACCATTAATCAACACGAAATCGCTGGGAAGAACCATGAAATGCATGGAAATGACCGTGAAGTGAAGTTAATTGACCGTGAAATGCGTGGAAATGACCGTGAAGTGAAGGGAATTGATCGTGAAATGCATGGAAATGACTGTGAATCAACACGAAATCACCGGGAATGTTCGTGAAATGCATGGAAATGACCGTGAAGTGAAGCGAATTGACCGCGAAGTGAAGGGAATTGACCGTGAAATGCATGGAATTGACTGAATTGACCGTGAAATGAATGGAATTGATCGTGAAGTGAAGCAAATTGACCGTGAAAGTGAAGGGAATTGACCGTGAAATGCATGGAATTGACCGTAAAATGAAATGAATGAAATTGACAGCGAAATGATTGAAATTGACCGCGAAGTGAATGAAATGAATTTTCAACCATCGACCTGATGGAATCTTGGAAAATAAGTAGGTTGGTTAGCTAAAGTAGCATCTCCTACCCCAAAATCCTATATGGTATGTCAAGTAACTCATTCTGGTTTAAGAGATATGTTTATTAAATGAATAAAGAAAGAAATGAATAAAAAGAGAGATTTTTTTTAAAAAAATATGCTTGTATATACATATTTATATAAATATGTATTAAAGAAAAATGTAGGAGAGAAAAAGTTCTCCTTGTAGAAAAAAATACACAAGTGGAACAGCGAGTTGGGGTCGACCGGGTCAGTGGGACAGTGACTCGGGGTCGACCGGGTTTGGGCCCAGTCGACCCCAACTCACTGTCCACCCTTTTGCAATCGGTGGGTTATGGCTACGTTATAGCTACAGCTATGGCTACGATTATAATCCATAGCCAAAGGGAGCCCAAGCTTTCACACTTCCCGGTCGACCCTGAGTCGCTGTCCACCCTTTTGCAATCAGTGGGTTATGGCTACGTTATAGCTACAGCTATGGCTACGATTATAATCCGTAGCCAAAGGGAGTCCAAGCTTTCCCACTTCAAAAGGCTGAAAAAGCAGGGGCATTTTCGACCTGAGAAATGGGGCCGTACGACTGGGGCTTATTCTTGGGAACTCAAAATAAGTGGACTTATTTTTGGGAATGGGCCATAAATGGGTCGTACAGTAGGAAATTTCTCTCCAAAAAATGAAGAGAAATTTACCACTGTAGACAATACCTTTTATCCAGTTGTTTTTATGAAGGAATACAAACTTAAGTTACCAACTTAGACTAGCACGTGCGAACAGCGAATTTAAGGACAAAAATACCCCTGCTTTTCAAGTAAGCCGATTTATAGCTACGGATTAGGAAGCCCTCTATGGCTACGGATTATAACCGTAGCCATAGGTACCGTAGCTGATCTGACAGCCGACCCCAACAATGGGACAGGACATTGAATCGGGTTGACCCGGTCGATCGGGTAAGTGGGACAGTGACTCGGGGTCGAGCGAGTCAGTGGCATGTGGCTTTTCAAGGCAAAATCAGATGGTTAGCATCACCTTCTCAATGTAATTTTTGAGTTATTCTCCATAATCAATTATCCATGCACCACTCATGTTTTTTTTTTTTTTAATTAGCCATTTTCTTCGATTTTGGAATGAGAAAACTAGTTTGGTTCCATGTCTCTAAATTCAGATTGATCATATAATCCTAGCCATCCAATTGATGGACATCAAATGGAGGGTTGTAGTAAAATAGCCAGTGGTCTAAAATCCAACTATTAATATCACCATCTCAATGCGATATTTGAGTTATGCTTCATCAGCGATTGTGCATGCATTATGTAACTATCAAATTCCTATGTTGGTTGTCTCATTTTGGAGTGGCTATACTGAAAAATCTACATCCCTGATAACCCATGAGTACATAAGCAATGTTGACATGTAGTGGGTGATTAAGGTGGATGATTGCAAAATTTTGTATTGAATGCATTTGTACTTGCACCTTTTACCCGGATAAAATGATGGTCCGTCTCGATGTGTTTTGTCTTTGTTCTACAGCTAAGATATGGATGCAGGTTGATGATCAATCTCAATGTATTTTGTCCTTTCTATATACATGAGATATTGATGTAAATAGTCGCATCTTTATCGAACATGTTAGATTGGTTAATGGCCCGTCTTGCAACCTTAACGATCAAGACTAATTTTCTCAAGAAAACCCAGTTTAACTGCATGTTTTAAAGTCGTTGTGATATCTTGAATATCTGATTGTAATTTGAGGAACATGCATGAACTGATTAACCACTCTATTTATCTAACTTAGGAATTGCTTATTGGTTGGTGGTGAGATAATAATCTTTTCATTTCTTACCAAATAATTCCGAGCAAAAATTCTTTAATTTTCGAATATAAACATTATATCTTGGCTATTGTTTATTGTTTATTGGTACGTTCTCGAGTCATCATTCCTATTGGATTATCATAGACAAAACCCATGTGGTAAATGATATTGAAAATGGAGTTTTTTCAAAAATCGAAAGAGAATTTAACCACTTTTGTAGAAAATCTTAGGTTCTTCAATTTCCTATTTCGTAATAAAAGTATATTGAGATCATACTTTTAAAATACAAATTCGACTCAAACCCTATCGAGTTGAGTCAACTAAAACAAAAACTCAGGCAAGTTTCTTGAAAACACACACTAGTTAAATTGAGCTGGGCAAACATGAAATTGAGCGGGGAAAACATGAAATCGAGCGGGGCAAACTGAAAATTGAGCAGGGCAAACATGAAACTCAGCCCGACAAATATGAAATTCAACAGGGCAAACATGAAATTCAGCGGGGCAAACATGAAATTCAATGGGGGAAACTGGAATTTGAGCGGGGCAAATTAGAAATTGAGCGAGGTAAACTGGAAATTGAGCAAGGCAAACTGGAATTTGAGCGGGGCAAACATGAAATTTAGAGAGGCAAACATGAAATTCAGCGAGGCAAAATTGAATTTCAGCAGGGCAAACTTGAAATTCAGCGGGGCAAACATGAAATTCAGTGGGGCAAACTAGAAATTCAGTGGGGTAAACATGAAATTCAGCGGGGGAAACTGGAAATTAAGCGGGACAAACTAGAAATTGAGCAGGGTAAACTAGAAATTGAGCGGGGCAAATTAGAAATTCACTAGAGCAAACTAGAAATTCAGCGGGGCAAACTGGAATTTGAGCGGGACAAACATGAAATTGAACAGGGCAAACTGGAAATTGAGCGGGGCAAAGATCGGAATATCCGAATAATACATGAAGGGAAATATCCCAAAATGAACATCTCAGTCAATTTATCTCCCTCTTTATAACATATTTTGTTATGGAACCAAAACTTCACCTTGGTTAACTAATAGCACCAATAGCAAGAGTGGCATTACGTTGAAAGATTGGGATGTACTGGTTTTGATTTACATGTTATTATTGTCGATTACATCCAACAAGGCAACAAGGACCCCTTGATTTTTATTTACAAATGGCCTCATTTTTTCTTCACATGATTCTAAGAACAATGGCCATATTGGTTCTCCTACCAATAAAGGATCATTTCACTATTTTCATTTGGTTGAAAGGATCAAAGAATTACCTTCAAGTTATGATTTTGAAACTAATCCTCAAATTCAACTTGTGTGAAGCTAAAGTCCCAACTAGGATTCAATAAATAGTATGCATCCATTGGGTCTATTGATGGATATGTGGCAGCAACTCTCCCAACTTGAGCTTGATGGTTGTGGCTTCCGTTTAGTGTTGTAGAGATGGTACCAACAGATAGCATCCGATAAATCTCCTATTTTCGTAATATCAGAAGATTGTCCCAAGGAAGCATATGTATTCAGCAATCAGTCAAGCATAATATGGCTTATATCCTTTCTTTTTCACACATGCAAAAATATCCTCATGTAGAATGGCAAATAAGCTCTTAAAACATATTCAGCAGCAATAAAAGGATATGGTCATTATTCAAAGAAGATGAACATATCAAGGGAAGAGAACCAGCTTAATAGAACTTCCTACATATGTCGAAAGTTACAATAAGAGGAAATACAAATTCTTTCTCTGGTCCAGTTCAAAGACTGTTTAACCAAATATAACATAGTTTCATTGCCTTCTTTTTTAGGCAACCACATCTTAAGGACAAAAAACTCAGCACTTCCTCTCAAGCCAGAGTATCCCAATGTTGCCTAGCTTGGTACAGGCCTCACACAATCAAAACTCACATAATCAAAACTTAGTGGACTCGGTCGACCCCGCTTATCTAAAAAATAAGTGGACTTGGTCGAACCCGAATATCTGTTCACTTACCCGGTCAACTGGGTCCCAATCTGGTCGACCCCGTTTAGATACCACTAAATAAGTTACTTTTTCTACTTGCAGCAGTAGATAAGTAACTTACTTGAGATAAGTAAGTTTGGTCTATGATATGGTCTTGATCTCTAACCCAGACAGTTGGTTGGTTCAGGTCTTCAACCTGGATGGTTGGATCTTAACTCATTATTCAGATATTTAACTTGGATGGTTTGATCTTTAGTCTGGACCTTCATATGGGCTTAATCTTTAATTGCTTGAAAATGGTACTCCTTGTGGTCTCCCATTAGATGATTTAATCGTCTTTCGTTGGTTGTAGCCCATGGGTGGGCTTAACAGCACCATCTACCAACTTCTCCATCAATTTAACAGTGTGTGCTGCCTTCATAGCTTGTATTACCCGCACAAAAATGTCATGGCTTTAATGAACTAGAATTGAGCGAGGCAACCTAGGAATTGAGCAAGACAAGCTAAAAATTGAGCGAGGGAACCTCGCAATTGAGCGAGGCAACATAGGAATTGAGCGAGGGAAGCTAGAAATTCAGCGAGGCAAGCTAAAAATTGAGCGAGGGAACCTAGGAATTGAGCGAGGGAAGCTAGGAATTGAGCAAGGGAAGCTAGGAATTGAGCGAGGCAACCTAGGAATTGAGCGAGGCAACTTACAAATTGAGCGAGGCAACATAGGAATTGAGCGACGGAAAGTATAAGGTGAGCTAGGGAAACTTGAAATTAGGCGGGGTAAACTAGAAGTTGAGCAAAGCAATCATGAAAGATGAGCACGGAAACATTTACACGTTATGAAATTTAATTCATTATCTATTTTCCTGAAGTATAAATTGTGCGGGGTATATACAACACTATATATAATACAACATTCCACAAAATTTTTCTCTTCATCTCATGCCTACGACAAGTATCATTTACAGGTTACAGACAAACAATCGTACGCTATCGACTTCCTCCAATGTATAGTGAATTTTTGCATGTCTTTCCCTCCAAGGTGCGACTGCTGCACAGTATATCGATGAATTTTATTACAAATATGCCACTGTCAAAACCATTGCATTGCTTCGACACAGATTTCTCTTCTTTGGCGGTCCACGTCTTCCCTTCAAGTGTGGTGACGTCTTCGGTGGCATGGAAGAGAATCGGGAGCGCCTCTGTCATCAATTTGATCTTCTGCTTATACTTTAGGAGAGCATTTGATACTAAGCTATCAATAGTAACAATCTCCCATTGTCTTGGATATAGGACTATCAAGAACCAATGAGACTTATCGTGGTTAACGGGTACATAAACCTGTCCATGTTTAAAAAGTAGGCTATTAATAAAAAAACATGATCAAAGAACACATTACAACCAGGCTTAATGTTATGTGATGAATGCATTACCTGTTCACTATACTAAATCTCCTTGGCGTGTGATTTACCCCAATGCTTGGCAATTGCGATGACATTGTTCATCTTGCCTACCAACTTTCCACATTCCGAAGCAGACTTCGAGTCCCGATATGCCTTTAGAGTCAGCATACTAGTTTGAAGGCATGCCTATTAGAGTCGGCATACTAGTTTGAAGGCATGCCTATTAGAGTCGGCATACTAGTTTGAAGGCATGCCTTTTCATCACTTTCCGTTGATCCCTCCTCACCCTCGTCATCGTTCTCATTACCCTCATTGCTCAATTCTTGGGTTTCGATGACCTACAAAATGTATCAATGTACATATAAGAGTCGGAAAACTTTTAACGATGAATTAAACAACATTCCGTTTTAATTAAACGTTCATGATATCTCACCTGAAAACTATCATGGAGCAAGCAAACGACGTCTGTTTCCCATTCTCGTAGGGTGGGTTCCAAGTTCTTTATTAAGATAGTCTGCAAAAGAACCCAGACTGATGTTAATATACAGAGTGTAAGTGTCAAATCAAGCAAAGTGAATGGCGGAGAAATACATATACTTACACCTTCACTCTAAAAAATTGCATGTATTTTGTTGTACCTCCAACCCTTCCAGCCTCGATATTGAATGAAACGTGGAATTCGCGAGGGAACAAACGAAATAGCACACTCTCATAGGGCCGGTAATCTCTCTACAGCCCATATCTATTTTAATGAGATTGCATGAGGATAAAAATCCACAATTGAATATAATCATGTAGAATAAAGAAAGAGTTCTTACCTGCAAAGGAAAGACACAGCCATATACATTGTAGCGAACCACACTTGATGCCATCACAGCAGCTGTGACCCCTTGCGACATTGTATTGTAGGCCAAACTACCCCAAGGATAGCTATAGAAATCCTCTATGGAGTCCACTAGGTACATACAATCCATGTTACACATAGTTTTCGATTCGGTTCCCCTGACAAAACACTCTACACACATAAGTAGAGCAACTTTCACGACATCCTCGTGCTTATTGGTGTCAACTAATTTATTAAACACATCTAATAAATGCTTCTTAAAAATTGAATATTCTTTGAAGTATTTGTCCATTAATGTACTCCTGATGGGACTTTTTTAGGTATTGTAAGCTCCCCAGTCTTAAGCCCCGTTATGAGGGCGAAATCCATCTCCGTGAATTGCAACAGTGTCCCCCGTATCTTAAATATAAGATCGCCTTTATATCTTACAAGAAGAATGTGAAATAAAGCCCATATAAATTAAAAGGATGAGAGGTGCAATAAGAAGGAAAATAGGGATTACTTGAATAGACTTAGCTGAGTATCATGCTTCTCTAATCCACCCTTCACCGTGTCGAACCACCATCTCAATGAACACTTAGAGGATGAGTTTGGGCGAGACAGCCTAAAAAATTGAGCGAGACAAGGTGAAATTGAGCGAAAAACCTAGAAATTGAGCGAGGGAACTGAGACAATGAGCGAGGGAACCTAGAAATTCAGCGAGGCAACCTATGATTTGAGCGAGGCAACCTAAGAATTGAGCGAGGGAACCTAGGAATTAGGAATTCAGCGAGGCAACCTAGGAATTGAGAGAGGGAAGCTAGAAATTGAGCGAGGGAACCTAGGAATTGAGCAAGGCAACATAGGAATTGAGTGAGGCAACATAGGAATTCAGCGAGGCATCCTAAGAATTAAGTGAAGGAAGCTAGAAATTGAGCGAGGGAACCTATCAATTGAGCAAGGGAATCTAAGAATTCAGCGAGGGAACCTAAAAATTGAGCGAGGCAACGTAGAAATTCAGTGAGGCAACCTAGGAATTGAGCGAGGGAAGCTAGAAATTGAGCAAGGGAACCTAGAAATTCAGCGAGGCAACGTAGGAATTGAGCGAGGGAACCTAGAAATTCAGCGAGGAAACCTAGGATTTGAGCGAGGCAACCTAGGAATTGAGCAAGGGAAGTTAGAAATTGAGCGAGGGAAGCTAGAATTTAAGCGAGGGAACCTAGAAATTCAGCGAGGCAACCAATAAATTGAGCGAGGCAACCGAGGAATTGAGCGAGGTAACGTAGAAATTTAGCGAGGAAACTTAGGAATTGAGCGAGGAAAGCTAGAAATTGAGCGAGGGAAGTTAGAAATTGAGAGAGGGAACTTAGGAATTCAGCGAGGCAACTTATAAATTGAACGAGGCAACCTAGGAATTGAGCAAGGGAAGCTAAAAATTGAGCGAGGCAACCTAGAAATTGAGCGAGGGAACCTAGGAATTGAGCGAGGCAATGTAGATATTCAACGAGGCAACCTAGGAATCAAGCGAGAGAAGCTAGAAATTGAGCGAGGGGACCTAGAAATTCAGCGAGGCAACATAGAAATTCAGTGAGGTAACAAACAGATTGAGCGCTAGCAACAAGCAAGGGCTTTGAAGCCGCAACCATTTTCTTACTGCCTTCACTTGCTCCTCCGTTGTTGGCCTGTCCGCTGGGGCCACGCCCATCTGGTAGCTCCCTATGGCTACGGATTATAACCGTAGCCATAAACGGACTGCCGCGGCGGTAATCTGTGCATTTTTTTACATGGAGAACTTTATTCTACCTACGATTTTCTCTATTACATATTTATATAAATATGCATATAAAAAAAATTCTCTTTTTTTTTCATTTCTTTCTTTATTCATTTAACAAGAATATTTCTAAGCTAAAATTAGTTACTTGACGTACCCTATATGATTTTGGGGTAGGAGAAGCTACTTTAGCCAACCAACCTAATTATTTTCCAAGATTCCATCAGGTCAATGGTCAAAAATCCATTTCATTCAATTCGCGGTCAATTTCATTCATTTCATTTACTTCGCGATCAATTCCATGCATTTCACGGTCAATCCCGGCGATTCCCCTTCACTTCACGATCAAATCCATGCATTTCACGATCAATTCCCTTCACTTCACGGTCAATTCCGTGCATTTCATGGTCAATTCCCTTCATTTCACGGTCAATTCCATGCATTTCACGGTCAATTCTGGCAATTCCCCTTCACTTCATGGTCAATTTCATGCATTTCACGATCAATTCCCTTTACTTCACGATCAATTCAATGCATTTCATGATCCATTCCCTTCACTTCACAGTCAATTCAATGCATTTCACGGTCAATTCCGGCGATTCCCCTTCACTTCATGCTCAATTCAATGCATTTCATGGTCAATTTCCTTTACTTCACGGTCAATTGAATGCATTTCACGGTCAATTCCCTTCATTTCACGGTCAATTCCATGCATTTCACAGTCAATTCTGGTGATTCCCCTTCACTTCACGGTCAATTCCATGCATTTCACGGTCAACTCCCTTTTCGTCATGATCAATTCAATGCATTTCACGATTAATTCCCTTCACTTCATGGTCATTTCCATGCATTTCATGGTCAATGCATGGAATTGACCGTGAAGTAAAGAGAATTGACCGTGAAATGCATGCAATTGATCATGAAGTGAAGGGAAATCGTCGAAATTGACCGTGAAATGCATGGAATTGACCGTGAAATGAAGGGAATTGACCATAAATTGACATTAACTTTTGATCCGAATATCGTTACAGGGCGCACAACCTATCAATATTTATTGAAATAGGCCATCCAATTTAATATATTCAAAGATATCATCCAACCAAAATAAGTCATCCCAATGATTTAAATCTTATGGAGTAGTGTCGAGGTTGAGAATACCCGACCATCTCTACTCTTCTTCCATCCCCCCACTTCTCCATTTTGTCAGTCATCGCATGTGGTATATTTACTACTTTCTTTTACTTCATTTATAGTTTCTCACAACACTTCTCTCTTCAATTCCCTGATTCTCTAGTCTATTCAAGCATAATCTTTGGGAGTGGTTGATTTATCTAGTAAAAAACTTAAATAGGCTAGATCCTTTTCTTTTCTTTGTCGTCTCCCTTAAATAAACGAGTGTTAATATATCGCTTTTGTTTTAATCTCTCAATCCCACTCTTGAGTTGGATATTGCACTACACATTATTATCATTCTCATCATTCTCGCATCTAACATTTGCATCATCACATCTCTCCATTCTCTACCCTTTGCTTCTCCAGTCTATTCTAGTGCATGCTTTGGGGCTTGTAAGTTCTCTAGATCCTGCCATATCAAAACTCGAGCTGACTGGAGTGTTTTTCCTATTTATCTACTATCTTTCTCAGGTAATTAAATGAGTCATGGAAGATCGCCTTTGTTTTAATTCTTCACTCCCACTCCTAAGTTAGATGTCGCACTATTGCATTACATATCATCCATTCATCACACTGTTTAATGCTAAGCTAATCAAATCTCTTATAATTTAGAGTTTCGTAAAGTAAAAAAGTGCACATTCATGCGAGTAGAGAATGTGCCTAATGCCTTCCTTCTCTGTCATCGTGGTCCCTTATTCACAATCTCAAGTCATGGATCATGAGTCATTTTAAAATAAAGAATCCACGTATTCTTTAATTTATAAGGATTCTACAAGGTATAGCTAACTTCAAATGTTTGAGTTAATTGACTAGTTGCGACTCCAAGCCAAACATTTCATACCACGAACCAACCGTGCAAGTAATAGCCTAAAAAGGCCCCCGCGAGTTTGATCCTCGCAATTCTAGCATTCACACCTAACACCACACTTCCTACAATGTCTGAATTACCTTAATATAGATTTCAGTTTGTAGTGAAATGGCATCCTTGGTCGATCGACTGAGGTCCATTGATCGAAAGTTATCAATTTAGGCCAGAAAAAAATCACTAGACAGTTTTGGCCATGTTCGATCGAGCTTCATTCGAGAGTTGTCGAGATAGGCTAGAGATCTCCCTGTATAGTTTTGGTCATGATCGATCCATCGAACGAGATCTGCTTCGATCAATCGACCCGATCGATCGAGATCGATTGAGCTTCAATCGAGCTCTCATATGCGTCTGCTAGTTTAGGCAATTTGGTTTCCAACAGCTCAAGAGCTCTAAGGCTGAGGGATGATCAATTAATGGTTTTCAATTAGGGAACGATCATCTAGAGGCTAGGTTGTTTTGGGTCTAATGTTAGGATCACCAAGGCACCTCAATTTATCTGTTTTCACATCCCTTATGCTTCACGCTCTCTTGTGTATTTCGCCTTCAGCTTCCAAGGGCTCAACCGACTAATTGACACACTTACCTATGTGATTGACAAATAGGTGCATATTTAAGTGTACCAACAAAAATTAGTATATCATGCAATAGAAAGACTTACTGAAATTCAAAGCAGGATCATGTGTATGAGAGAAAAAAGTAATAGAATCATCGAACCATTAAATGAAGTATGTAATAGTCAAATTTATAATGCAAGTATATCACTGGAAATCTTGCGTCTCTAATGGGCACGAACACCACGGTTGTTACCATTGTTTTAATGATGATGACATCTTGTGCCGTCCTACTGCCACCTTTTCTCACAAGTGATGCGATGCTCAACAAACAGACAAATAAAAGAAAATCATCTCGCCGCAGACGTCATAATCGTAATTGGCCAAAAACCTTAGGCAATGAGAGAATTTAAAAATGAGATGAGAGTTTTGGGGGAGGGATTTAAAAGAAGATGAGCCTTAGGGGAGAGTGATTTCAAAATGAGATTAGATTTTTCTTTTAATATAGCTTGGTAGAAGTTTAAGTAGAGTGACCCCTCAAGCATCTGTGTCGGTTCTTATGGGCATGAAAAAGCTCTGTGGGCCCCACCATAATGGACATGTTTTACGTACATCGTCCATCCATTTAGCTTGCTTATTTTAGGGCATAAGAAAAAAAAAATGGTTGATATAAATCTTAGGTGGACCACTCCACAGGAAAGAGTGGTGATTGCACTACAAGAAGAAGCATAATTAGCGGCGCTTTTAAGAGCCGCTATAACTCACTAAAAGCGCCGCTGTTTATTTACGCGGCGCTAAGCAAGCGCCGCTTAATGGGGGTGTCGCTGAAAGATTTTGCGGCGCCAGTATAGTTTCAGCGGCGCATGTCTGAGCGCCGTTTCATATATAGATTTAGCGGCGCTTTTATGGGCACCGGTGTTTCTTACCAAAGCGCCGCCTAAGATTTTAAAGTGCCGATATAATTCTCTCCAAGTGCCGCTAAATTTACTGCTTCTGAACTGTTTCTTCACGGAAGAGCGCTTATTATATATAATTCAATTGAAAAACCTGCATTTTTTTTAATATTTGAAAGAAAAAAAAAATGCAATACAATTAAAACTGAATATTAAACAAAATTTATATTAATTCACAATTAAAACTGAATATTAAACAAAATTTATATTAATTCACAATTAAAAAAAATATAATATTTATTACAAAAAATTAAAAATGGTCTCGAATAAATAAATAAAAACAAATGATCCTCTATATGGTCCACTCGTATCGTCAAAAGGCTGAAGTGCTTGTAGGACTAAATTCAGGCACAATTGATTAAAATCCTGCACACAAGAAAAAAAAAAATCAAAAAGTAGCATTCAACAAATTGATGCATGGAAAATAATCAATCCTTTGATCCTATCCTTAAAAAGTCAAAAACTATCAAGGCAACAAATGTTGTAACTTGAATTCCAATACATCTATTAAAATCCTGAACACAAGAAAAAAAAAAAAAAAAAGTAAAGGGATGCTCTAGCAGCATGCTTGCTGACGGCCTCTCTGCCGGATTCCTCCGTAAGTAGAACTACATGAGATTCTTACCCTCAGGGGCCAATGTATCTGGTATAGGAGGGGACTCATTCTTCATAACCTTGAACATGGCAGCAGCCTGCACCAACATAGCAGAGAATTCTAACCATTTTAATTCATAGGAACAAAAAATCTTGAAAACATAATAAAAAGGCTAGCGAATGAATAAAGAGAGTGTCAATCTTGATATGAAGGCTCCCATTTTACCAATTTATAATCTATTCCTTATATATATGTCATAGAAAACAACACAAGCTCTCTCTGTCATGAAACATTTTCAAAGAAATGTGCTGATTTAGGAACTCTACACCATTGCCAATGTGATTTTGGGACAATGACTTCGAGACAGTGGGTCACACAATTCAATCCGGTTTTAATTTGAGTTCATGTATGTCTCGTGTACATTGTTTGATGAAAGCCCATCCTTGCACCTGATTTCTCCATTAGAAGTAGGTACATGGTCTACACATAAATCAAGTATAAAAAAATTAAAAAATTAAAAAAAAAAAAACTAATTAAGCAAAACTAATCATACTATCCTCATGAAGTTGGTAGCTTTCATAAATCAAGTATGAAATGGACCAAATTTTCCAAGGTGGTAGCTTTAAAAAAAAATCTGCCAGTAGATTAAGCTGAACCCAATGATGATGATGATGATCTGTTTTAGATCAATCAATGGATTAAGATAAACCTGGTGATGATGATGAAATGGAAAGCCACAAGTTCTAATGAAGACTGTTGGCAAAACAAAAGTAATAATGAATGCAGGAAAAAAAGCACACGAGTTTTCTTGTGTGCAATTGTAATTCTCTTGGATATGCAACTCACCACATGAAACAGTAACTCTGCCCCAACTTATACATCAGGTACTAACTATGCCCCAACCAAAAGTCTGACCTAAAGAAAACTAATGCTCTACAGATACCTGATACCAGCGACCTTTTGTTCCAACATACAGTACCCATTCCTTCATCTACACATGAAAACAAAAGAACATTAAGAAAATAGCATCTCACATGCATGCTTCTAAGCAGACCACTCACAACAACTTAGTAAAAGTTGTGAACTACCTAGCATAAATTAACTCAAGAAATTTAGCCAAATTTATAGTTTTGCATCAACTATATGGTCTACTCCTAGCACGAGTGGCATCAAAGGCTACGATCCTCTATATGGTCTACTCCTAGCACGAGTGGCGTCAAAGGCTGAAGTGCTTGTAGGCCTAAATTTAGGCACAATTGATTAAAATCCTGCACACAAGGAAAAAAAAAAGAAAAAGAAAAAGAGAGAGTCAAAAAGTAGCATTCAAATAGGCCTAATAGTACCTACCCATTGACAACCCTACCTACAGCCACACAACCCCTATTGGTTGTCCAGTTATATATAGAAAAAGAAGAAATTATTCCTCATTTGATCTACTTCTTGACATTATCCTAATTACTTGTAGGGTAGACCGAATAAAGCAATAGATATGGAGAGCAAGGACAAAAAGGATCTGAGTTCTAATAATATCAATGAATTCCAATTCATTTCAAGCAATAGAAAATGGTGTTTTTGTTAGTGCTCAGTAAGCATAGAACCAACAGTGTGATCATAATATTCGCTTGCAGAAATACCAATGATCATACTGTTTTTCTATCTAACTTGGACAACTTCATCTAAAGAAAATCAAAACTACATTATATTAGTGAGTGCACTGTTGATATTACTATTGTTCACCCTCTTCACCATCATTTCCCTTTGATAGTTCTTCATATACAATATATGTGTGGATATTTCTTGCTTACAGAATCCTCCCACTACACAACCAAGAAGAATTGTTGGATCCATCATTATCACTGAACTAGAATTTGAAGACAAATCAGTAAATCTTGAAAAAGATCCAAGTATTACCTTTGGCAGTTCACAATTACGTCTGATTGATGATGTTCTCCACCCAACAATATCTTAATTGAAACTTAGCCATGAAAAACAAATATAGTAAAAGCAGGGTGCTTAGGACAAGATAAATAATCAACAGCAGTACAGACGGCAGCAACAAGAAAACTCGAGAAGGGGAGACGATCATAACCGACATTAGAATATACCACTCGACGTCTGAATGCACAAAGAGCAAACCTACATGAGAAAAATCAGGTATCATGATCATGTATCCTAGTTTCTGGAAAAGGACATCTGACAAATTTCTGTGGTTTAGCAAAAGCATCAGAACTGAAATCATGGATGGTAATTAAGCATCAGAAGTGAATAACATAACATGCAGCTCTCTCAAAAAAGGGGACGCCGAAAAGAAATGGAACCTGCAAATGAAGAACAATTCCCCAAAAAGCCCATGAATAAAATGATGCACTATGCCCCATTTGACCTTTTAAAAAAAGAATGAGATGATACATTCAGTTTTCCTTTTCATATGTTAGCTTCCAGACTTTCGGAGGACAATATTAAGGTGTATGAGGTTGATAAATACTGGAACTCCTGCAGATAGATGGGAAGAAATGAAAAATACCTGTTTGTTACCTCTGGAACCAAGATGAGGGGTAGCAACAGTAATAAAATTCATCGCCTCCAGACCAGATATTGTACCTCTTGAATCTTCATCCTGGGCTCCGACTGATTCAATTTCTGAATTTTCTCTTCTAGGGTGTCTATATAGTCTCCCAATTGTATATCTTGCTACCAATCCTCCCACAGAATGTGCAATGAATGCTAAGATTTTTGTATGGTTGCAGCAAACAAACTTAACACATTATGCCCACTAACATTATTTGCAATAGTATGATAGCATCCCAATGGCAAAAACAAAAGTGCAGATGGTTGTCGGCAGATAGTGAATCAATTGGATATCACTTCCGTTTTTGAAATGCTAATTGATTATTAGTAACAGAAAGAGAGAGAATCAAAGAATAATCCAAAGTATATACAATCTCATGAATCTGTAAACACAAAAAATAGAAAAACCAAGAAAAATAAAAACAAAAATTTCAAATAGTAGGATAATTTTTATAAGCTTCAACCACTAACCCATGAAAGAGAGATCCAATTCAAGTGAAAAAAATAAAAAAATATATGCATATATTTTCTGTGTAATAGTCGCATATTGGAGGGTAGAAATATTGTCGGATGCCCTTTTGTAGGAACTTCCTGCCTAGGTGGGGCCCACTGTAATGTTTGTGAGAAATTCACCTGTCCATCCTTTGCTCATCATTCACCTCAAATGCATCTTCTGTAAGCACTTTCAATTCCTCAAGAGAATAAGGATGTTATGAATCTTTGATATCTCTAAACATGATTTAAGATTGTTATGGAAAAACATTCTCATCCCACAAACATTACATACATGCATAGTCAGGCTAGGCTCTTAACATGTCAGGTTAATTACCTCTTTAGATAACTGTTGAGATTTTTATCATTTCCAATACAATTACCTCTTCATCAAGCTAGGCTCTTAACATGATTGTTGAAAGCAAAGCCATAGATTCAGGAATTTGTAGCTGAGATGTTGATTTTCTAGTTTATATAGTATTGTCTCATTTCTAGTTTATAGCAAGGTCAATTGTGAACCACCTGAGTTTTGGATCAAGCTGATTTTAGAATATAACCTTGATCCAAGTGAGTCCCATCTGATGAACAGATTTGATGCAAGATACATTGTTCCATGTGGGTTGGGGTCCCATTTTCATTGTTCCATGTGGTGTGGGACACCTGTGTTGTACGTTTAAATGATTTTTGGCTGCAGGGCATAGAAAGCAGGAATACAACTTGTGGACAGATTTCATCTTACATATACAACATGGTGGTATATGAAGGATGATGTGATCAAGACACCATCCCATGGTAGATTCCTCATTTATAGCATTTAAAAGACCAATAATTTGTACAGAGCAACGAATGAAACAGAGAAGAGCAAAGATACAAGTAAATTGATTCAAATGCTTCAACCTCCTTGCATTCATCAACATTATGTTATGAAGGATGATGTGCAAGTGTATGGACCAAATATGTGAGGATACTTTCACATCATGTTGCATAGAAAGTTGGTGTGCCTTCAGTTGGTAACACATTTGAATAACTTCCATTAAGTTATGTTTGTCCAATGGAATCAATATGACAAAGATACAACAAAGACATTATCTAGTATAAGAAACTTCAACCCCATTCATACAGGCATGAAAATTTACAACATTCAATGAAATGCAGAATAGAGAAATTTTTCCAATTGATTGGTCTGTGGAATAAATTATAAAAAATACTTACCTCTTTAAACTTGAGTGGATGGGATCCAGTTATGCTGAATAAGAAGCCACAAGCATACTTCGCATCCAGAAGCCTTTCCTTTATATATTGGTGTACTTTGCTAAGGAATAGCTTTCTAGCTTGTGGGTTGACACCCTAGCTATGTGCCAAGATAAAGTCAGCTGCCACCAGTGGGAAATATATTAAAATCTCTGGATAAGCAAACATTATCTGCTTTCAGGCAACAACAGGCAATGGAACAATCCACACATTTTATCTTCATACTAAGAGTAGGAATACAATGTTAAGTAAAAAAACATTTCTAACAAACTTTTACAAGAAAGAAAAGCTCTAGAATATGATATCTTAAAGTCAAATAAAAGACGTCAATTGGTATTCTTTTATCCCAGTACTTTGACCGGTGCTGGACAGCTTTTGCTGAAGCAAGCCTTAGATGGGCCTTGTCCATAGTACTGCAAGATGAGAAAATCCTCAGGTATAATGCTACTGTCAGCTACTTAAAACAAGAGATTTAATTCATATGCGAAGGATAAATGTAAAATGAAGGCAAGGATGCCCATCGCCAAGAGATGAAAAAGTTTGTCATGTTAGTAGGCCTACAATACCTTGATTTTATATTCTTTGAAATCTCTCCAAAAGAAAGTATGTTTTTTAGGATTTCCTAAGGTTTTCTATCCCTAGCGGCAGATGAGCATGTTAAGAGATAAAAAGCTTTTCACTAAGGTTTTATGCCAAATATCTGCTATGCAAAACCAAAGAGAAAAACAATGAAGAGTAACAAATTGGGGATATTAGCAGTGAAAACAAACTTTACATGGTAACTGGATTGCAGAAAATCATTATAAAAAATTTAGGGAATTAGTTCTTACATGTGTATGACCTGGCCTGGTTGATTTCAGAGACTCCCATGTCGAATAATCTGGTTTGAAAACTATGCATTAGACCATGTTGCATTCCCAAGTATATACGATGACGAAGATCGCCAAATCTAACAATGCAGCCACCACACTAAATGAATAATAGATATCTAGACATAACCCACCAAGATTATCAGTTTTTCGCTGTATTGAAAAGGAGCAGGGGTGTAAGTCTTGGACATGGTAACTAATGGGTACAAAGGCACAATGATCTAGAGAAATTTTGTACTCACAATCTCATCTACATCATTAGAGAAAAATGATAAATTTTGTACTCACAATCTCATCTCCATTTTCCTTTCCCATACACAGCAGCCCCAACTGATGAGTGGATGGGCCTGATTTCTGCGCCAGGTGAAGTTCATCATGGGGTCCACCTTATGCATGGCTTGGATGTCGAATAGGTGATCTTTTTTTTTTTTTTCTTTTTTTTTTTCTCGAAATTAATCACAGGTTTTCTGTCACTCTACAGAGAAAAAAAATCGGAGAAAAATCACGAAGAAAATTGGACAGTCCGAAGGTCCAATCTAAACCGTCCATTTTCCTTTCTCATGCAGGGAAGCCGCAACCAATGAGCGGACCAGCTTGATTTCTGCACCCGGCAAAGTTCACTGTGGGGCCCACCTCATGCACGGCTCGGATGCCGTATGGGTGATCATTTTCCTCTACATTAATTTCAACTTTCTACCGGAGACAGAAAAATCAGAAAAAAAAGGAAGAAAATCTCGGTAGAAAATCGGACAGTCAGCAGGTCCAATCTAAACCGTCCATGTTCGATTTACATGGCAGCCCAAACCATGAGCGGACCAGCCTGGTTTCTGCACAGGGCAACATTCATCGTGGGGCCCACCTTATGCACGGCTCGGATGTCCCATAGGTCATCATTTTCCTCGAAATTAATTACAGATTTTCTCTCATTCTACTAAGACGAAAATCGGCGAGAGAAAAATCAAAAGAAAAAAAATCTCAACAGAAAATCAGAGAGAAAACCCCATGTTTGCATCGAAATATCTGAAATTACCTTATGATTAGATGTGGTCGTAGATAATCTGCTAATTACTTGAGAGAAAACCCCATGTTTGCATCGAAATCTGTTGTAGCTTGAGAGAAAAATCAGATCCGGTCTGTAGAGAGAGAGAGAGACTAACCGTAGAGGAGAAGAGATGGATTAAGAAAGGGGAAACAAAGAGATGGTCGATTGAGAGAGGGAAAGGGGGAAATAGAGAGAGAGGGTCGATTGAGAAAGGGGAAATAGGTGGAGATGGCGATGGTTGTCGCTGCCTCTACAGAGAGAGAGAGAGAGAGAGAGAGAGAGAGAGAGGAGAGAGAGAGAGAGAGTCGTGAGAGGGGAGCCCAGGGCTTTTCGTACGGTATTTATACCGATCGCAAACCGATGCCCCATTTAAATTAGCGCCGCTGATTAGCCAAATAAATCGTCGGCTAATCCTCATTTTGTTGTAGTGTTGACCGCCCACCATTAAAAAATTCCTAGGGGTCACAAAAGTTTTGGATCAAGCTAAAATTTGTGTTTTACCTTCATCCAATTCCGTTAGACCTAATCAGTAATTTAAAAGACAAATAAACTTTAATGTGTACCCTTGAAAGCTTTTAATGGTGGTCGTTTAATCACAATTGTTTCCTGTGGTTATTAAATGACCACCATTGACAGAATGGTGAAATAGACACCCCCTTGCCCTGACTAATATGACAATGATCAGCAGTCACATATGCTTCAACATTCATATATATAAAACTACATATTATGATCATAACCTTGCTACGACAATACACCAAATAAAAAATAGGTCACAAAGAAACATCAAAAAAAGTTTGTAAGATAGTTAGCCTCACCCAATGGGTTCATTAAGAGAATAATGTGAGTAGCCACTATTAAAAGTTGTATATCAAGCGATTGAAAGATTTTCTAAAATTCAAGAAGGAATCATTTGTACGGGAGAACAAAGTAGCAAAATCATCAAACTATTATACGAAGCATGCAATAGTCAAATTCCTAATGCAATGGCATCATTGGCCATTTTGCGTCCTTTATGGGTGCAAACATTGCGGTTGCCATCATAGTTGCCGCCATTGTTTTGATGATCATGAGGACCCATGCCACCCTGCTGCCGGCTTTTCTCATAAGTGGTGTGATACTCAACAAACAAATTGTAGTGATCAAAGAAAATCGTCTCGCCACAGACGTCACAATTGTAATTGCCCATGGATATTGGGAAAGAGAGGATTTGAAAAGGACATAGGAGTTTTAGGGGAGGAATTTCAACAGAAGATGAACTTTAGGGGAGAGAGATTTCAAAATGAGATAGGGTTTCATCTTTTAACCTAGCTGGGTAAAAGTTTCATACTTGTGGGCGCTGAAAAAGCTCTGTGGGCCTCACCATGCTGGACGTGTTTTAGCTATGTCGTCCATCCATTTTGCCTACTTATTTTAGGGCATGAGCAAAAAATAAGGCTCATCTAAATCTCAAGTGGACCACACCATAGGAAAGAGTAGTGATTGACGGTACATCATTAAAAACTTCCTAGGGGCCACAAAAGTTTTAGATCAAGTTGAAATTTGTGTTTTCCCTTCATCTAGGTCTATGAGACCTAATCAACAGTTAAGATGGCAAATAAACTTTATTGTGGGCCCTAGGAAGCTATTAATGGTGGTCGTTTAATCACAATTGTTTCATGTGGTGATTAAACAACCACCATTAATAGAATGATCAAATGGACACCCCCTTGCCCTAACCTATATGGTAATGATCAACTGTCATATAGGCCCCAATATTCTTGTATATAAAACTACATATTATGATCATAACGTTGCTACAATAATACGCCAAATACAAAATATGCTACAAAGAAACATCAAACAAAGTTTGCAAAATAGTCGGTCTCACCTTATGGTTCTATTAACAGAATAATGTGAGTAGCCACTATTAAAACTAGTATAATGAGTAATAGAAAACTTTACCGAAATTCAAAGCAGGCATCTTGTGTATGGGAGAATAAAGTAACGGAATCATCAATGTTGGGGAAACGATAGAATCACACAGAGATGAATCTAGGATAGCAATCCAAAAGCACTAAGCAAAAAAGGAAGGAGAACACAACGATTTAACATGAAAAACCCTTTTGGGAAAAAACCTCGGCACGAAGCGACAAAATTTCACTATAAAAGTAGATATTACAAAGAAAGAAGGCTTACCAAATTCGAACAACCTCGAATCTCACTCTTGCTACACCCCTTTGAAACCCTAGAACTATATAGAAACCCTTTGAATGCATCTCAATCCCGTTTACACCCATATATATAGCCTTGGAAAGAATCCTATACGAAATCGAAAACAAAATTCGCAATTTTGCGAAAAAATCTGCGCAGAATCTGATTAGATTTAAGGCATTAGATACAACAATCTCCACCATGTCTTCAATCTTCAAACGTGTAGCTCCTTGTTCTCTTCTCTTATCTCTGTCTCGCACAATTACTTCATCAATGCTTTTCGTGCATATTCCGTCTTCCTTTTACGCCATCGCCAAGCCCAAAGAAGTTGCATAGAATTTGAACTTCTTTGTAGGAACAACCTTGGTGAGTGTAAGACCCGTATCCTAGTCCGTACTGTTCCAAAGGCTTCCGCGATCCTTCCGGTCGAATTCCGGCAATCCTTGACCTAAAGCCAACGTTGCGGACGATCCTAAGACGAGACTTGCATGCCAAAGTCGGCTCGACCCGAAACCTATACCTTGGCGACCGCGCCGTCGCCGCGGTTCCAACGCCGCGACTCACGCACCGACCCGATACCCGGTTAGAAGGTGTCGGCCCGCGTTCAGTTTGAGGAAAACGCCCCGCATTGCAAATCCCAAGAGAATATCCCATCAATCACATCAATCTATCAATCAAAGTCAAGTACAAGCAACCCATACCCTAACCTTACCTCTCTCTTACACAAGTACCATAAAGTCAACAAGCACCTTACCCTCATGTCACTCCACCATTACTCCTCTCCCATCACTCCTCTCCCATCACTTCTCTCATTCTCTCTCATTCTCTCTCTTTCTAATTTTTCCCAAGCAAGAATCGGCCATGACATTCCATGGAAGAGAAACTAGTGTGGCCCACCTTCCTATCATCCAATCCCACCCTCCATGATCGATTTCAACCGTTGAAGTCCATCCATTGGAGCTTTAGAGGCTATAGGTGGAAGAAGAAGATAAGATCCTAAGGTGGGTGCTTCTCTCTCTCTCTCTCTCTCTCTCTCTCTCTCTCTCTCCTCTCTCTCTCTCTCTCTCTCTCTCTCTCTCTCCCATTTTGTGTGATGTGTGACCCACTCAGATGGACCCCACCTTGATGTATGACTTATCTGACTTATCCAAACCGTCCAAGTCATGTGGACCTTATTCCCTTTGGTAATGGAAAAACGCAAATATTAAATTGACCCAAGTCAAGTGGGCCACGTCTACGTGGGACCCACCACCTGTGGTCCCCACATGTGGGACCCATCTTGATGAAGTGTACAGTCCAGCGTCCCTGGACGCTGGACGTGGCCTGAAGCACGAAGAGGCAGTGGGTTGTACTCACTGCAGCGTACAAAAAAAAAAAAAAGTGCCAGTACTTTAGCCTTTTTGGGTGGGCCACTCATGCAGGCCCCACCTTGATGTATGGGCCTGATCCATGCCGTCTACCCCATTCCCTGTATCATTTTAGACGTTGAACCGAAAAAAATAAAATGAAACCAATTTGAATCTACGGTGGGCCATATTATAGAAAATTGTGGTTTTGGGTAATTTAAACGGTTAAGGCCCGTTGTGACATCTCTGTACGTCAAAAAAAAAATACTATATATTGGAGTCATTAGGTCTGTTACAGGCCGAGGAGAACAATAGTCGGTGTGGATTTTACTGATGTGGGCCTGACCTGTGAAATACTCCTAGAAATAAATAAATAAATACAAAGGAATAAGGTGTTGACGCTGTTACTGTCAGACGCTCTGCAACGTCCAGCATCCCAGCAGGGTGGGACGGTGGGCCCCACCACAGGCCCCACTGCGATGTATGTTGAACATCCGTACCGTGTATTTGATGGGTTCCCTTTAATCATCGGGTCACCCCAAAAATCATCCATTCACAGCACTTAGGTGGCCCACACCATCTTAAATCCTGTAAGGACATGCTTAACATATAAAAACCGTTGTTGTGAGGGCCACTGTGATGTTTGGGTCTTATCCCACCGTCCAGATGGCTGGACGGTGGGACCCACCATTGATGTATTTATGTTATAGTCATGCTGTCTATCAGGTGAGCCACTGCAGAAATCAGTAGAGATTGAACGTCCACCATTGAAACTTTTCTTTTTGGGCCACAGAAGTTTTGGATCCATATGGAAATTTGTTTTTCCTATTAACTCAGGTATTTGTGGCCTTGTGATCAGATTAGATGGAAGATAAACATTATGGCGGGCCCCACATGGGACCCACGTGTGAAAGGATTGGCTGGTGTACGTAAACACCACCTAATATAGCTGCTGTATTGATGATCAGAGGGTCTGATCGTGTTGTATCTAGGCCGTTCTTGTGGGCCACCTTGATGTTTATGGTCTATTTAGACCGTCCGTGCATGGTCCCACTTGATGTACCTGTTCTTCCAAGCCGTCCACGTGGGACCCAACTTTAAAGCACATGTAGATCAGCACCGTCCAGAGGGTCTGGACGGTGCCATAGGACGCTGTCACACCACCCTCCCTCCCGTATACACAGTATATATGATATATCATTATAAATATTATACAATATATTATATTGTATTAAAAAAATAAATAAATGTTGTGTGGGCCACTCCCACGGGGGACCCACTTGTTTAGATGATGATGGGCTGGTCTTCACACGCACACCAGCTAGCCGTGTATTGACGTTAGTAAGGTCCCTACGACCCAGCTGCTGTAAAGGTCCTATCCACGCCGTCCATTCACCATCTGAACGGGTGGAGCCCACCATGATATATGTTTGTATCCATGCCGTACATTATCATCTGGACGGGTGAAGCCCACCGTGATGTATATTTGTGTCCATCCGGCCGTCCATCCACCTTGCTGGGACGGGCCGGAGCTTTGAGTACCACCTTGTATGTATGTAATGAATCCAGACCGTCCGTCCAGGGGACTGGACGGTGGAACCACCAAATGCATGAAATTTGTATACCTCACACGTGTATAGATTGGCTTGTATGCTTTACACGTGTGTGGATTGGCTAGTATGCCTCACACAAATACATTGGCTGGTATACCTCACACACCATGGAAGCATGTGGGATTCCCTTATGATGCATGTGCTTTATACACTGTCCATCTGTTTGCACAAGGGACCACCCCACACATGTGAAACGTGTGGTGGATGAGACCCACCTTCATGTATGTGTTCCTTATCCCCACCGTCCGTGTATGGACGGTGCTGGTGCTGTACACGGATGATTATAATAATAATAATAATAATAATAATAATAAATATTATAATAATATATTTTATTACTTATGATGGTGGCCCCACGTGGGACCCACCTAGATTAGAAGTGGATTGGCTGATCTACTGCACACTAGCTGTATAGCTGGTGAGGTTGACGTCAGCAAGTCTATGAGGGGCCCACATATGAGGTTAGTGTTGTATCCTCAACGTCCATCAGTTGGGGACGTGGACCCCACTTTGATGTATTTATTCTATATCCCCTCTATCCATCTGTCCAGGGGAGTGTGGGGCCATGTTGATGTATGTATTGCATGTCCACGCCACCCATTTGCCGGGGTCACAATATGATGTATGTGTTTTATCTATACCGTCTGCAGGGAAGTGGGCCCTACTGTGGTGTATGTATTTTATCGACACCATCCAATTGGGACGGGGCCCACCTGAAGTATGTTTGACTCTTGAGTGAGGCCCATGGTGTTATATATTAGGCCTTTGTGCAATGCCATGGGCCCACTATATGTTAGTCTCTATGTGGGTCATTCTTTGGGGGCAATGCGGGTTAAATGACCATATTGTCCAGGTTGATTGTTGAAGCCGGTTATTGATACTGATTACTAGCATGTGATAGCATAGCATCATGATACATGCCCATACGCATCATCCGCATGTTTGTTATGAGATGTGGTTGATCATTACATATGTCATTGAGCATGTTGTTATGAGACTCCCTGATAGGCGGAGGTTATCTCACATGAGCGCACGGTATGCACATGAGTGATGCATGACTGGATTGTATGACTCATGCATCTTGCATTATGATTACTGTACGCCCTAATGACATCAGGGCCGTAGCCTCCACAAGCATATCGTGGATGGCCAGATGGGACACCGGAAATGTTTGGTTCTAGCATACGGGCGCCATAGATGTCCCTGGGTGAAAATCTCTAAACCTCCGTGGCCAGGAGATGACTCCAACGTCGAGACCGAGTGGATATATGAGCGCACGAGGGCCGAATACCAGGAGGCCGCGTCTCCCACTGTGTCGTGGTCGGTTGGAAGGGGGTGTGACCTTACCCGCCTGAGTGAGGGGGCAATATCTAGGTTGAGTTTGACCAGCTTGAGGAATGGGTCCGCTATCGACGAGCCGGGCCCGATATTGGCAGGCGGATAGTGAGGTCTCTTTCACTTACCCAGTTGTGCGTTCGGATAGGGGCGGCAAGCTGGCGTTGAGTGTAATAGACCCCGGTGAACCGTACTGACATGTGGACTTATTGAGCAGGAGTTACATACTCATTCATTCATTCATTCACTATTCACTCGGGCTGGTGGTGCGCAACTATTTGTTATGTGTACCTTCGCATGGCTAGGATTTCGGTTGGGCGCGCGACTAACCTGAGATCAGGAGTTTACCACATTGAGTCTGACTATCCAAATTTAGGTATGGGACTGGTTTGGATAGAAGGCCTTTGTGATGGACCCCGTAGCCTGCGATACTACGTACTGTCATTCCGACTTCACACTCCAGCATGGTCATTTCATTCCCATCGCATATTGCATTACATCTACAGGCATATAACATTTTGGGTTGCTATGTTTCTATACTTATATGACCTAGACAGACTTAGAGGATTGTATATTGCATTGCATCTTCGGCATCTGATATTTGGTCCTTTATGACTCCTTATTTGCATAGCTGCTCTATATTGTGTATTCTGATATTGATTGACTCATGGAATTGTCCGTATTTCTGCTTATTCCGATAATGTACGATTTATGGATTACCTGTAATTTCGGTATTGTATGATGATGACATTATATTGAATACTTGACACTTACCTTGTGCACACACTTACACCACCCTCTAAGCTTTCTATAAGCTTATGCACGATAGATGCGTGCAGGTAATGTTAGGTTGCAGCAGTGTCGAGCTTGGAGCGTACAACAGTCTTCTGGAGCTTGATTTTCGATTTATGTATCTCACTTTCAGCATTGTATTCAAATGATTATATTAGTGGATATGTGATGATGTTGTTGCCTTTGTGAATTGGGTAATCTTGTGGTTATGCTTATTACGAGTTAAATGTACATCAAAAAAATAAAAAAAAAATAAAAAAATCCTCCTTGTAGGATCCCAGGATCGGAAATTTGGCGTATGACGCTAGGAGCCGAGAATGGGGTACTACGGAGGCTGTCGGCACCGGATTCGACGATCGGGATTCTTGTGAATCCGATTTTCGAGTTTGGGGCGTGACAGTGAGCATGTCTATTAGATTCACGCTGGTGTGAATCTTCTCTAGAATTACGCCTCCTCTTTCAAGCACCTATCGGATAAAGTGGTGATGAACATCAATGTGTTTAGTACAAGAGTGATAAACAGAATTTTTAACCAAATTTATAGCGCTTTCGCTGTCACAATTAATCGACACGGCTTCCTTTTGAAGCCCCAATTGATTTATCATGCCTATCAAGTAAACACTTTCCTTAAACGCTTCTGTTACTGCCATATACTCTGCTTAGGTCGTGGAAAGAGCTACTATGGACTGAAGCTTAGACATCCAACTAATTACTCCACCCACTAGAACAAATGATTATCTTGAAGTTAACTTTCTGGAATCCACACTACCTGCATAGTCTGAATCCATATAGCCTACCAACTTTGCCCCTGTCTTCTCAAAAGTTAAGACGTACTCTTTTGTACCTCGAATGTATCGAAGTAGTCATTTCACCGCTTCAAAATGTTGTTTGTCAGGGTTTGACATGTATCTGCTAACAACACTAAATGCCTGTGAAATGTCTGGTCTTGTAACGCCTTGAAAATCGGGGTTCGAGCATAAGCTCAACTCCCGAGTTCCAACGCATCACTTATGCAACATAGATAATGGTGATTAAATGTTGTCCGTATTAGTGCATTAAACATGAGTGGGATTATACCAAAACAACATATCATACTCTAGAGACAATTAAATTACGCAAGCGGAAGACTGTGATAAGTATATAGAGTATATAAGTGATTGTAAGTCTCCCAAGTATGATCATGTTACCGGGTCAATTAATTACACATAAAATTCCAAAATATACAAAAGGTATAATGTCATCTAGTCAACATCCTAGAAATCTTCGTCGATCAGGACACGGTCTACCTAGACCCGCCTGATAACTGCATGTAAGAGAACTCCTCCTCATCAACATACAAGTCCAGCGCTAGCTCGAAAGCATTGCCATCATCTGCATCTACAACAGGGTTTGGTTAGTGTTTAAAGCATCGTCCTAGAACGTGGGAGTGAGTGATCAACTCAGTGGAGCTATAAAGCAAAGGTTAACATGTTATCAATTCAGTTAAGCAGTAATGATAAAACAATAGAGCAAGCATTCCTAAGTACTCTGGTTAATGCAAGGATGATATGTTACATTGATGCATGCCCTCGCCTGCACTCTCTCTTGCGATAACATCTCAGATCGCGGCATGTAACACTCCTGCTGTGCTCAACTCCAACGCCAAAGGCACATGCAATGTGGTGCATGTGCGTGATTAGCCAAGTTCTTAATTATGCATATTCATACAGCAGGATTGGGAAGCTAAGGCACCTCCCTTTATATCATATACCCCAAACATTGTTCCATCTAGGGTCGTCAATCCTAGTAGTCACATACGATATGCAGTTTCCAAGTCGCTACGGAGAGGCTCGTCACCATCAGCGCAGGCCTGATTTGTACTCTAGTTTACTATGGAAAGGCTCGTCACCTCATCGTAGTCCTAGTGTATACTCGAGGTCACTATGGGCTCGTCACCTAATCATAAGCCGACAGCTCGAATACAGTGTCCCATAGCATCGTATTCGGCTCACGAGTTGGTTTACTCACTGGACACTACGGGGAGGCTCGTCGCCCCAATGTAGGCCGACAGCTCGACCACGGTGTCTCGTACCACCATGCCCGGCTCATGAGTCTTAGCGGATAGTGGTACCAAGGTTAAACGGAGTTTTCACTGGTAAGTTGGTACCTTAGATTCAAACAGTAGCGTCCATACATGGTGAACATACATCAGGCTAATCGGGTTACTTGACAAGCTCGACTGGTACGAGCGTACGTCGAGCTGATCGACATGGAGTGCGTAAGCACTCCGCGTGGCCTAACCACTGTCGACTAGTAGTGTACGACTCGGATTCCTCTAACCTATCTGGAGTGGTGAAACGACCTCATCCACTAACTCGCAAATCATTACCGATCGCCTGGACTACATCGTAGCCCCAAACACACCCCAAAACAATTTCATTCGCATGTGACAGTCAAGTACAACATTTGACAATCAATCCACATAGAGATCTTATTTGAGCATTTTACCAAACTCATAGTGTACATGTTGACATACATAGGCATTTCATCAACAAATCACGTAATAGTAAGCTAGGTTCCATACTGGAAACTATAACTATGAATAGGGGAATTGAGAATCCTATCTTTACACCCTTATTACATACATTTAAATGAGCATTTCCTCACTTAGGCATTTTATCAAACACTTATATTACACATTTCAACATACATACATTAGACTAGTTATGACATATATCCTGGCAAGCCCTTTTACAAAGGAGTTGCCACATACACGATAAGCATATATTCATACATGGCAAGCGCAGACCCAAATTCCATATTCATTCAAACCTTTTTACAAGCACTTAGACTACACACCTCAACGTATGTAACGTATGTTGGTTATAACAGGTGTTAGGGAAAATCCTTTCACCAAGGAGTTGTCACACGTATAACAACCATATATTCATGACGAATAATCATGGCAAGCACGAATCCAAATTCCATACTCACTCAATCATACAACAAACACATGGAATACACTATATTCAACATAGTTCATATATATGTGTAAAGCACGGGGAACATCGTATCTAAGCATGTGATAGAATTCAAGTCAATCATAAATCATTAACTGACATTGAAAGCCTTAAAAACCATAACGTAAACATCTATAGTCCACACCTTTCGCCGGTAGACTCGTAACAAACTCAGTTTAAACACTAAGCCTTTATCTACGGCACAACGATCACCTATAGCATGAAATAAGTTAGCTATTTCATCACTTATGCTATAGAAACCCTAAAACAGATTAGGTTTTCTTACCTTAGAACGTTGTCAGAACCACCGAAATAGCGATACAGATGCGGTAGCTAAGTCCGTGGAGTGTTAGGGAAGAATCCCAGAAGCAAACGCCAGCTCACTCTCTCACTTTCTCTCTCTTTCCTCCTCTTTTTACTCTCTTCTCTGTCCTAGGTTTTCCAAATTCGTATGGAATGAGAGAGGGGTAGGTTAAGACACTTATATAGGCCCAAAACTGATAGAAATGACCCCAGGGCCATGGTATACTTAGGTTATAACCAAATAGGGACTGTTTCGATCCAACGGAGCACATCTGGAGGCCCATTTTCTGCATGCGGTCGGATTTAAGCTCCCTGACATTGGATCTAAGTCAAGTTAAGTTTTTGGTCCGATCGAATTTACAGATCGACCGTGGCGGACCAGTTTCAGTTCAACGGTCGCCGGTACTCGATCAGGGCCACAAGTGTTGTCATGCCCCAAACCCAGAAATCGGATTCGCAGGAATCACGATCGCTGAATTCGGTGCCCGACAGCCTCCGTAGTACCCCATTCTCGACTCCTGGCGCCCATACGCCAGATTCCGATCCTGGGATCCTACAAGGAGGATTTATTTTTATTTTTATTTTTATTTTTTCAATGTACATTTAACTCAAAATAAGCATAACCACAAGATTACCCAATTCACAAAGGCAACATCATCATCATCACATATCCACTAATATAATCAGTTGAGTACAATGCTGAAAGGGAAAATACATAATATCGAAAATCAAGCTCCAGAAGACTGTTGTACGCTCCAAGCTCGACACTGCTGCAACCTAACATTACCTGCACGCATCTATCGTGCATAAGCTTATAGAAAGCTTAGAGGGTGGTCTAAGTGTGTGCACAAGGTAAGTGTCAAGTATTCAATATAATGTCATCATCATACAATACCGAAATTACAGGTAATCCATAAATCGTACATTATCGGAATAAGCAGAAATACTGACAAGATCATGAATTATCAAAGTGCGCAGAAATACTGACAAGATCATAAATCACACAATAACAGAATAAGCGGAAATACGGACAATTCTATGAGTCAATCAATATCAGAATACACAATATAGAGCAGCTATGCAAATGAGGAGTCATAAAGAGCCAAATATCAGATGCCGAAGATGCAATGTAATATACAAATCCTGATAAGTCTGTCTAGGCCATATAAGTACAGAAACATAGCAACCCAAAATGTTATATGCCTGTAGATGTAATGCTATATGCGATGAGAATGAAATGACCATGCTGGAGTGTGAAGTCGGGATGATAGTACGTAGTATCGCAGGCTACGGGGTCCACCACAAGGGACTTCTATCCAAACCAGTCCCATACCTAAATTTGGATAGTCAGACTCAACGTGGTAAACTCCTGATCTCAGGTTAGTCGCGCGCCCAACCGAGATCCTTGCCATAACGAAGGTACACAACAATTAGTTGCGCACCACCAGCCCGAGTGGATAGTGAATAAATGAATGAATGAGCATGCAACTCCTACTCAATAAGTCCCATATCAGTACGGTTCCTCTCTGGGATCATCACCGGGGTTTAGTACACTCCAAATGGCACTGCCGCTCTCCCAGCCGCACAGTCCAAGTGGGCGTAAGAAACCTCACTATCCGCCTGGCCAATAGTCTGTCAATACCTATCCGGCACGTCGATAGCGGACTCATTCCTCGAGCTGGTCAGACTCAGCCTAGCAATGCCCCCTACGCTCGGGCGGGTAAGGCCACACCCCCTCCCAACCGACCACGACACAGTGGGAGACGCGGCCTCCTGGTATTCGGCACTCGGGCGCTCATGTATCCACTCGGTCTCGACGTTGGGGCGTCTCCTGGCCACGGAGGTTTAGGAATTTTCACCCAGGGACATCTATGGCGCCCGTATGCCAGAACCAAACATTTTCGGTGTCCCGTCTGGCCATCCACGATATGCCTGTGGAGGCTACGACCCTGATGTCGCTAGGGCGTATAACACACAATGAAAGATGCATGAGTCACACAATCCAGTCATGCATCAATCCTGCGCATACCGTACGCTCATGTGAGATAATCTCCGCCTATCAGGGAATCTCATAACAACATGCTCAATGACATATGCAATAATCAACCACATCTCATAACAAGCATGCAGATGATGCGTATGGGCATGTATCATGATGTTATGCTTTCACATACTCATAATCCGTATAAATAACTGATATCGACAATCGACCTCGACAATGTGGACATTTAACCAACATTGCCCTCAAGGAATGACCCACATAGAGCCTAACATATAGTGGACCCATGTCCTCATATAAGGACCAATTATACAACACCATGGGCCTCTCTCAAGAGCCTACTACACATCACGATGGGCCTCTCACATGGGCCTAATATACATCATACTGGGCCTTACACACGGGCTGAATACACATCGCAATGGGCCTCAAATACGGGCCGTATATACATCACGCAGGCCGAATACACACCACAATGGGGCTCAACTACGGGTTGCATATACATCATATAGGTCTTGACAATCGACCTTGACAATTCGGATATCGGCCTCGACAAATCAGAATCGGCAATCGGCCACGATCGGTAATCGGTCACGATAATCGGTCAATCGGCCACGACAATCATAATCGGTAATCGGCCTCGATCGATAATCGGTCAATCGACCATAACAATTATAATCGGTAATCGGCCTCGACAATCGGAATCGGCAAATCGGCCACGTCAATTGGGATCGATCGATAATTAAAATCGGCAAGTCAGTCATGACGATCAGATCGATCAATAATCAGAATCGTCAAATCGGTCACGGTAATCAGAGTCGGTAATCGGTCATGACAATCGGAATTGGCAATCGACCCCGATATTCGGCCTCGATCGATAATCGGTCAATTGGCCATGACAATCAGAATTGACAATCGGCCACGATCGGCAATCGGTCACGACAATCGGCATTGGCCGAACAATCGACTTAAGGAAAGATCGCAATGTGGATATTCAACCACCATTACTGATCAATGTGGATATTTAACCGACAACACTCCCCAAGGAGTGACCCATATAAGAGATTCATAAACAACGTAACGGGTCATACATGCATCGCATTGGGCCTTAACCATGGGCCTCAAATACATCACAATGGGCCTTACCCATAGGCCACGAATACGTCACAATGGCCTTGCCCATGGGCCTATGATTCAAGCAGATGGGCCCCATCATATGGGCCTCGAATACATAACATGTGGGCCCTACATATGGGTCTCATACTCTCATTAAATGGTCTACAAAAAACATCACAATGGTCATGCCATATAGTCCGAAAATACATCTCAATGGGCTACGACCCATGGTCCTCAATACATGGGCTTCATCATGTTTATAGTGGGCCTGATGGGGCAGCTCATGGTGCGGCAAAACAGATGGGTATACTTCAAGGTGGCCCAACACGTATAGCAGGTGGACCTGCACCTCCAAATGGGCCACCAGATGAACAACTTGGACATGCAACACATATCGAGTGAAATACAAAACATACTTCATGGTGGATTTCCAATGGATGAATGGACGGTGTGACAAACTCAAGCATCAAGGTGGGCCATTGCACAGACGATACATATACAACACTGCATAATGGTGGGGTAGTACATGGCAATACAGATGGACGGCTCGGAGGAATACATATATCGCGGTGGACCTCCAAGCTACTGCTGCACGTGCAGCAGCTGCTGGTCACCATCAAACAGATGGACGGTGGGGATTTAGGACACATCCAGCACGGTGGGTTCTGGAGGACCATGTGGATATAAAACATACATCATAGTGGCCCCACACGAGAGGTGTGGATCCAAAACATTCATCAAGGTGGGATCCCAAAGAAATGGACGGCGTTGATGAGATACATCTGTAAAGGTGGGTCCCACTTTCACACGTACCACACGTGTGGGTGGCCCCTCGTCCCAAAACGGTTGGACGAAATAGATACAACACATGATTCGTTGTCAAGTGGGCCACTGTGGACAGCGTGGAACCAAACACGTTCATTGCAGCAGTCCTCACCGCGTCCATACCACTGGACGGTGTGGATGTAAAACATCTACAGGGTTTATTCCAAATGGACGGTGGACAGAACCCATGCATTGGTGGCTCCCACGTGTGGCCTACCAGATATACACCTATATATATATATATATATATATATATTATATATATATATTATATATATATATATATATATATCATATAACATATACACCTCAACGTCTAGCTCTGGACGTCCCTTAACGGACGGTCTGGATTGCAGGAGCTGTACAGTCGCACATCTTCATGGCAAGTGGGTCCCACGTATGTGTGGGCCACACGTGCCAACAAAGTGGGCCCACGTTTCTGATCAAGCAGATATTTGTGTTTTCACATCGTCCGGGCCCGCTGGACGGCCTGGATAAAACAGATAGATGGCGCTGATACATACATCAAGGGTAGGCCCTACACGTGCAGCTGCTGGACGTGTGGAATTACAACACACGTCACACGTGCAGCCGCTGGACGTGTGGAGTTACAATACATACATCATTGTAGGCTCTCGTCCAGCCAATGGACGATGTAGGTGCAACGCACCAAGTCAAGCAGCCCCATGTGAACGGTTGGATGAAATACTTTCATCAGGTGTGGCCTACTGGCCCACTGTCTAGATGAACGGTTTGGATGTCAGAGGTGGGTCCCACGCTGCATGGATGCAGCACATGTGCAGGCTGTGCGGCAGGAACACATACATTACAGTGGAATCCCACCATCCAGAAAACCTCTCGACGGTGAGGGTAAAACATATAAGTCACGGTGGATCCCACCGTCCCTGATGGACGGTGGATATACATTCCTCATGGTGGACCCCACACGTCCAGTAGATGGACGGTGTGATGAATCACATACATCAGGGTGATGCCACGTCAAGGGCCCACCCATTCTGGGTTCAAGCTGATATTTATGTTTTCAATTCACACAGTCTAGCAGCCTTAGCTGCTGGACGATCCACTGCTGGATAGTGGATCCCATAGGTCCATCAAGGTGGGGCCACATACATGTGGCCCAACAATACATCCATCTAGGTGGCCAAATAAATAGAGAGAGAGATCAGATGGTGGAGGGACCCCGCCATTATGGGTCCCTCATAAGATCACAACACATGCATGAAATAGGTCCCACTCGTCCCAAAATCAAGGGGTTAGATCTACTCTAGAACATCCACAAACAAAGAAGATTCACCCACCTTAGATTTCTCCTTCCTTCTTCCGCCAATGCATGCTAGAGCTCCAATTGAACAATTTCAACGGTTGGGATCAAACTTGGATGGTGGAGATGAGAGATAGGAAAGTGGCCACACAAGCTCTCCCATGGAAGCTTGCTTGGACGTGGGATGCTTGCTTGGAGAATGAGAGAAAATGAGAGAGAGAGAGAGAGAGAGAGAGATGATGGGAGAGGAGTGATGGGAGAGAGATGGTGAGGTGATGGGAAAGTTGACTTTAGGTAAGGGTGATGTAAGAGGGGGATGGGTGCTTGTACTTGATTTGATGGGATGAAGTACTTGACTTATGACATGATTGATGGACATTCTCTTGGGATTGCAAAGCGCGGCGTTTTCCTCGAACTGAACGCGGGCTGACATCTTCTAACCTGGGTATCGGGTCAGTGCGTGAGTCGCGGCGACGGCGCGGTCGCCAAGGTATAGGTTTTGGGTCGAGCCGACTTTGGCATGCAAGTCTCGTCTTAGGATCGTGAGCAACGTTGCCTTTAGGTCGAGGATTGCCGGAATTCGACCAGAAGGATCGCGGAAGCCTTTGGAACAGTACGGACTAGGATACAGGTCTTACAAGTGTGCTGACATGTGTTGAAAATTTTTCCTGATCTGAGGATGTAATTGGGTCAGATTCTGACGGTCTGAATCCTTAGGTTTGGCCAGCAAGTGAGACGACTCAATTCACTTAAGTTCCAGTTCATTTTCTAAAGATATTCGCGTTTCTCACACACTTCGCTCCGGGCTCAAGTTGTGCGTTTCGAGACTCGGTTAGGACTTGATTTCCGAGATGGTTGTCAAGTCCAGCAAGGCGGTCATAACCGTATAGTTTCGAGGTAATCGAACTTTCGGCGTGTTGTCCAGGTCCGATACGGAGTTTCATGATACTCTCGAGAGCAACTAGGTTTAGAGATGGGTCCTCAGTTTTTAGGTAATGTAGCATTAACAGTTCTACTAGTTTTGGGTCTTACAGATCGTATTTAAAGTGATTAGTGCTAATTTCACAGGTAATCTAGTTTAGTACTAATTAATTCTGCTTAATTTTTAAAGGATTTGGTCCTTAGTGATTTCTGCCTGAGGTGGTACTCGGGTCTTTGTACGGATTTTTTCGAGACGTTACAATCTACCCCCCTTAAGAAAAAAATTCGTCCTCGAAATTAATACCTTTTCGTACTCCTCGAGAATCTGAGGGTAGTTTTTTCGAACCTCGGCTTCTGTTTCTCAAGTAGCCTCTTCTTCGGTGTGGTGCGTCCACAGCACTTTCACAAGTGGAATCACTTTACTGCTCAACACATGTTCCTTCCTATCTAGAATACGCGTCGGTCGCAGTACATAAGTAGCATCTTCACTCAACTGTACCTGCTCCCATCTGATAATGTGGGAAGGGTCAGGAACGTATTTCTTCAGCATGGACACATGAAATAGTTTATGCACGCCTACGAGTGGTGTGGGTAAAGCAAGGCGGTAGGCCACCACACCCACTCGGTCTAGGATCTGGAATGGACTAATGAACCTAGGCATGAGCTTCCCCTTCTTGCCAAACTGGAGGACTCCCTTCATGAGGAAAACTTTCAGGAATACGTGGTCCCTAACCTCGAACTCTAGCTGCCGCCACCTCAAATCGGCGTAGCTCTTCTGTCTACTCTGTGCTGCCAGAAGTCGACGCCTGATAATGTCAATCTTCTCTAAGGTCGCCTGAACTAACTCTGGGCCAATCAGGCTCTTCTCGCCAACCTCTACCCAGCAATGCGGTGCCCGACAGGGACGCCCATACAAAGCCTCATAGGGAGCCATCACAATACTTGTCTGGAAGCTGTTGTTATAAGTGAACTCTGCATAAGGGAGACAGTCATCCCAACTGTCCTTAAAATCCAGCACACAAGCTCGTAGCATATCTTCCAACACCTGATTTATCCGTTCCGTCTGCTCGTTAGTCTGTGGGTGAAATGCAGTACTAAACTTCAATTTCACACCCATGGCTTCCTGGATACGAGTCCAGAAGATAGATGTGAATCGCGTGTCTCGGTCCGACATGATCTCCAGGGAAACTCCATGTAGACGCACAATCTCCTTGATGTACAACCTGGCCAACTCGTCTGCGAAGTTCGAAACTCTGATAGGGAGAAAATTAGACGATTTCGTCAATCGATCTACGATCACCCATATAGAATCATGTCCCTTCCTTGTCTTCGACAGCCTTGAGATGAAATCCATGGAAATGAAATTCCATTTCCATTCAGCTATAGGCAAGGGCTGAAGCAAACCAGGAGGTCGGCGATGTTTGGCCTTAACCTGCTAACACGTGAGACAACGTGATACATACTCTGCTATGTGGGCCTTCATGTTGTCCCACCAGTACATAATCTTCATGTCGCGGTACATCTTCGTACTGCCAGGATGCATCGCCATCCTCGAATTGTGAGCAGCCTCGAGAACTTCCTTCCTCAAGTCAGGAAGATTTGGGACACATAGGCGGCCACGGTAACGTAAACCCTTATCCGTACCAACTCTCCACTCAGAGTCTACATCATCACTAAGTTGCTCTCTCATCTTCGTTAATAGCTCGTCGTTTGTCTGAGCCTCAATAATCCTATCATCAATGAGTGGCTGAACCCGAATATGTGCGATGCTCTCGAACGGCTCCTCGACCGTAAGTTTCTGCTCAAAGTCTCGCACAAACTCTAACATATCCCACTCTGCTATCATCAGCGGAGGCGCAAATACTATTGTCTTCTTACAGCTCAATGCGTCTGCCACAAGGTTAGCCTTGCCAGGATGGTAGGATACCTCGAACTTGTCCTTCAAGGTTTTCATCCATCGTCGCTACCTCATATTCAGGTCTCTCTGTGTGAATATGTATCTAAGGCTCTTGTGGTCACAAAAGAGCTCGAACTCCTCTCCATAGAGGTAATGTCTCCAGAGCTTCAGTGCAAAGATGACAGCCGCTAACTCGAGGTCATGTGTAGGGTAGTTTTCCTCGTGTTTCCTCAACTGTCGTGATGCGTAAGCAATCACTCTGTCCTTTTGCATAAGGACACAACCCAAACCAACACGAGACACGTCGGTGTATATAGTATACTTGACCCCTTGTTCTGGCAGTACTAGCACAGGGGCGAACGTGTAACGCCCCGACTTTTCAGGACCCAAGTATATGACCCGTGTCCCAAAAACCTGAGTGTTAACCTTAAAGGATGGTCAAATTCGAGTGTATATTTTTTTCTTCTTTATCAGAGTAAGAAATGAGCGTAGTGTGGACAAATCGACATAAAGGATATTTTCATTATCATTCAAATATATAAGAAGCTACCCATAATGACTTATACAAACCAATGTCTCTGAATTTAACAAGTACAAGATTTACAAGAATTTAATACATGAAGAATAGCAGAAAATATATAAATATAAGCCACAAGATCACGCAGCTCCTCCAGGAAAATACAATCATGCCTCCCTGGCGATCGTACCCTGCTCCTCATCAAGTCTGAACATACATATCACTAAATCCACCTGTACTACCTGTACGGTTGTATATTTGATGGATGAGTGGCCAACTCAGTGTGAACTCCCCTAAGATTACACACCGTCGCATTAGGTAAGAAATAGTATAAAACATCCAGACAACTAAAACAAAGTTAATGCAGTCTTATTAGATGCATGGATGCGTGAATGCAATCAGTCCCAGGTAAAACATCCAGACAGACATATGGGTCGTCACCCATGCAATCATCGACCCGGTTAAACATCCAGACGGTCTATGCCCCGGGTAAAACATCCAGATAGGCGATGTGACTAATCATCAGCACAACACTCGGCGTAATCGCGGGGCATGAAGATCCAGGTCATCATCATAAATCGAATGACTGGTCATAAGTGCAACATTCAGCGTAATCACAGGGCAAAGTGATCCAAGTCATCGTAATATGTCATGCATACGTGATTAGCCAAGTCATTATTAGTCCATTTACAACCAGCCAATTTAGGTAAGTTCAAAGATCACTACGGGGAGTACATGGCCCAGCGTAGGCCGACGGCTTAGGCATAGTGTCCCATGACCACCATCCCCGGCCCATGAGACTACCACCTTAGGATGTTTAATGGTACCCCGTCGACTAGTGGCCAATCATATTACAGTACATGGGGCTTACCATCGCATGGTTACACTGTATAAAACATCGGACCCATCTAGGGCAAATACCAAAACAAAATCACGTAGGGCGAGTATCAAAATATGCCACATAGGGCTGATATCAAAACCATACGATAAAGACCATCTTTAAAAATCATTGGGCACAACAACCCTGGATGGTAGGCCCACATCAATGATCCATCTGGACCACCCACTCAATAACCACCAAGTCGAAGGTCCATTACGATCACAACTAGTCAAGTTACAT
This sequence comes from Magnolia officinalis, assembly GCA_021015155.1. Classification (NCBI taxonomy): domain Eukaryota; kingdom Viridiplantae; phylum Streptophyta; class Magnoliopsida; order Magnoliales; family Magnoliaceae; genus Magnolia; species Magnolia officinalis. Next base: position 50,545,132 of record JAJHSJ010000014.1, on the reverse strand, counting down.
CCCAAGTATGGGTGTACATTCATATGTGGGAATTTTCCACTAATGTACCAGTTTAAGTTCCATAAGCAATCCACAAAATTATATCCACAAGCATGAACAATTATACAGGATAATTGTAAAGCATGTAATACAGTAATCCAATTTCCACCAGCTAACACTTGTGATTATAAAGAGAGATATCAATTATGAATTTAAATAAAAACTATAACTTAAGCTAATGAGAAGATGGAAAGCTTAAGGGGAAGAATCATCACCTGAGGGGTTGTGGCTTCTTTCTTGGTTTAGTCTTCCGAGGCTAGCTAACGGTCCATTGCCGTATAATTGATCACCTAGGATTATTTCCAACCCAAGAACTTGCGTTAATTAATGTTTCAAGACTTTAGCTAACTACCATATGGAGGTTTGAAACGGCCCGTGCATAAGATTGTTTGGGCCTGCCCTATAGTGGTTAGGCACGCCAGGGTTCTGTCTCAACTGGTGATCCAGATTGGGCCTGGAATTTGTCCAAGGCTCAAGCCCAAATTGGACTTGGCTTGGCCCAATCGGCCCAACACTTGTTATCTAAGGGTGGCCTGATAACTGGGGCCGGACCTAAGGATTATGAGCCCACTGTGATGTGTGTTGCGGCCCACCCATTTTTGAATGTGGTGCGGCCCACTGGAACTTTAAATGTGGTGTGGTCCATCAGCGATCTAATGGTGTGGTTCACTGTGGAAGGTGAGGTCCATTGTGTGGCCCACCATCCTGACCACCGATTTTTGGACACACGTTCAACCTAAGACCATTGGATATTTTTCAATTTTAACCGCCAAATAAAAGTCCAGAAATCTAAAAGCTGGATAACTAGATAATGTTAATATTCTGTGAGTTACACAGCTAAACATGATGTTAAAATTTGGACGGTTAATCTGAATTGAGTATATGCCTGGTATGCAATTTCTCAGTAATTTCTGACTGTCTGTGCATCACCTATCACGCTCTTACAGAGTATCAGGGTATTTCTTACCCAAAAATCTCTCATGGTAGCCCATTTACTATGTTCGGACCATTTAACATTTAATGTGCCGTCATGTGGTCCACTGTATTCCATGGTGAGGCCCGCCGTTTGTGTATGTGGGGCTGACCCCAGGCCCACAATGTTTTGGCTGATTCTGGCCCAAGGTTTGGGCCGATTTCGCCCTAGATAGAGACCCATTCCAGGCCTGATTTTAGCATGATCCCAGGCCCACTTGAGGTCTACTTCTATTTAGATTCATGGTCAATCTAAAGGCCTGTTTTTAGCCTCATGTACGACCCATGTTCAGCCCAACTAATCGGGCATTTTCAGCACTGCTCTAGGACCTGAGTGAAGAATGTATGCACCAAACCCAGGCCTGATGCAAGCCTAGTTTCGGTACTAGTTCACGGCCCAGTTCTGGGCTGTTTTCAGCCCAAACGTGCGTCTGGTTTCATCCTGCCTTTAAGCTGGATTTTCAGCTATCTTCAAGCTGAATATTCTGCTGTATTCAAGTTAGAACTTCATCTGTTTTCAAGCTGAATATCCAGCTATTCTCAAGTTGGTTTCAAGCTGAATATTCAGTTAAAGGGGTTTAGATTTAAACCAATGGGAGGTTTAGAAATTTACCCAACAAGCTTGACCTGGCGAGTAGGCTGGGAAATCTTATGTACGGATCCATAGTCTGACCCGCTGGATGATGACCAGAAAAATGACCAGCCACAGCTGGGCGCTCGGATCACGCCGGTGCGGTGCAACAGCAGCCCCCTTTATCTTCATTTCCTTCTTCTCTCTTTCCTCTCCTTCTTCTCTTTTCTTTCCTTTTCTTCCTTCTACTTCCACCACTAGGAATGCCCAGCAAGGCACATGGACCGAACTAGGAATGAGTCAGGACTCACCCAACTCAGACCGAACCCGGTCTCGAATCTGTGTGGCCTGAACTGGTGTGGCACTAAACCGACTGCACGGCTCCTCACTCTCTCTTCTTCTTTCTTTCTTCTTCTAGTTTCTTCCTCTCTCTCTCTCTCTCTCTCTCTCTCTCTCTCTCTCTCTCTCTCTCTCTCTCTCTCTCTCTCTTCTCACACCAGAGTCATCACCAGACAATGAGAGCTCGGAAATGCCATGCCCGAACCGAGTCTGGCTCGGTTTGGAAGGCGGGGAGGATGACCAGTTTTCATGGCAGATCTCCTACCATGATTTCTTTCTTCAATCCGACAGCATGGGAGGGTTCGAATGGATGTTCCGGAGCTCATGGATAAGCTTTTTCAAAGGTTGGTAGTGGTTTGGGCGGTGGGTTCGGATGGAGGAAGAAAACGGCATTTTTCTGTGGGTTGGCGCTGAAGGCTGAGAAGAGGAGCAGCTGTCCAAAATTCTTCCTCTTTTATCTCGAAACCTGGCCTTCTTACACCATTGGATGAGCAATGGATGAATAGGATTTGGTTTTCCTTGCAACAGCCCAAAATACCACCAGTAAGACCCAAACCAGCCGTGGTTTTGGTTTTCTGGGGGCGGAAACTCTCTCCCACGTGGAGAGCTACTCGATGGCTGGGATTTTCCCTTAATCAACGGCCAAGATATGGGGATGAGGGCGGACGCGGATCGCCAAGCTGGAAGAAAGCAGGACTTTCTATTTTTGGGAATTTTGTGTTTTTGGGTTCACTTGCGGTGAGGATTGTGTGTGCACCCAAGCGTAACCTCAAGTGGAACATTGTGGTTTTGGTCGTCAGCTCCCAATAAACAAGATGAGCGGTTTGGATCGTGTACGTGGGCACGATGGTAGGCCACGTTTGCAACAAACGGATACCCTCCGTTTTTCAAAAACGCCTGCAGGCGAGAAAGAAGGAGAGGCCTCTTACCTCTTTTGGCCATGCACGGGTCAGACGGGTCTGACCGGTCTCCCAGGGTCCGTGTATGGCGAGTGCACCACCCATGGTGCACACGCAACGTTTGAGTGGGGTCCATTGTGATGTTTGTGGGAAATCCACTCCGTCCATCCCACTCTATGGGCCTTACAAGAGACCTTGGCCAAAGATCAGATGGGCCCAAGGCTCAGGTGGTCCATACGAATTCATTTTCATCCTTTAAGGGGCAACTACATAGGTTCAGCGGTCAGATCAACCTCCACTCGAGTATCAACGGTCAAAAGCTCCTAGTGCATCATTTGTAGGACCCTTATACATAATGTTAACCATATACTACCATTAATATTAATTTTTTATTACTATTACTATCCTTTATTACTATTACTATTATTTCTTTATTTTATTTTTCATTATTATTATTATTACATTAATAAAAAGGAATAATGTACTTTGTTATATATGTTTAATTGTTATATATTGTTAATCATTTGAATATTAGTGAAAAGGAGCAAGGATTAGTATATCATTTGCATATTATTTGTATAGTTGGATATGTTTTAAATTTTATATTTTATATAAAATCTTAAATTGTTTGAAATACGTTATTTGTTATAAATTTTATTAATTTACGTAATATAGATTTTTATGATTGAAATTCATATAAATATATCACAAGCATATAAGAAATCGATTTATGGTCCTAGGACTTCTTAGGAAGGTCTAAATGAATTCGATCTACTTGATTCAAAACCCAATGGTTGTATTAATGTGAGTTTTAAGTAGGCATGGTATATATCGGGTTTAATGGTGGAGCCCGTGGGTTTAGTCCTAAGCTCTAGTAGTGTGCGGTTGAAATAGGTAGATTTTAAATGAGTAGACAGTGTGTTACACATACATACGCACTTAGATGGTAACGCTCGAGTATCAAAAAGTACGGGACGTTACGGGACGTCAACTTGTCCTTCAGATCCTGAAAAGTTGCTTCTGCCTTCTTGTTCCAGGCGAACTTAAGATCCTTCCGAGTCAACTGAGACAAAGGTCTGGCTATCTTGGAGAAGTCTCGAATGAATCGTCGATAATAACCTACTAGACCAAGAAAACTCCTCACCTCAGTAACCAAACCAGGCTGCTCACAGTCCTGAACTGCAGCTACCTTGGCAAGGTCCACTGTAACGCCTTGAAAATCGGAGATTGAGCAAAGCTCAGCTCCCGAGTTCCAACGCATCACTTATGCAACATAGATAATGATGATTATAATGAGTGCATTGAAACATGAGTGGGATTAAGCTAAACGGCATATCATACTCCAGAGTTAACGTAATTAGGCAAGCGAAAGACTATTATAGATATATACAGTACATAAGTATTTCACAATTTTCAAAGTATGAGTATGTCACCAGGCTGAACATATACATGTGCTGTTTCTAATTTGTACTAAATACCAAAAATATAAAGTGTTCAACTAAATCATATAGCCCTGTAATCCCGTCGAATCAGCACGAGGTCTACATAGACCCGCCTGATAACTGCATGAAGAAGAACTCCTCATCATCATCATAAAAGTCAGGCTTCACCTCGCAAGCGTCGCCATCATCTGCAATTACAACAGAGTCTGGTTGGTGTTTAAAACACCGTCCCAGAACGTGGGAGTGAGTGATCAACTCAGTGGAATCATATAATAAAGGTTAACATGTTATCAACTCAGTCAAGCAGTAATGATAAAACAGACATATCAGACATTCCTAGATACTCTTATTAATGCAAGGATGAAATGTATTCATGATCCATGCCCTCGCCTACACTCCCTCGTGCGACACCATCTTACGGTCGCGGCATGCTTTCTTCCCTCTGTGCTCTTCAACCCGGGGCACATGCAGTGCGATGTTATGAGCGTGATTATCAAGTTTTTATTAGTCATTTTCATACAACAGGATTAGAAAACTAAGGTACCTCCCTTATATCATTTTCCAAACAATGATCCATTCTAGGGTCGTCAGTCCTAGCAAATCTCATACGATGTTACGGTTCTAGGTCACTACAAAGGGCTCATCGCCTCGATGCAGTGTATGCCTAGTTTATACTCTAGTTGCTACGGAAAGGCTCATCGCCTCTTCGCAGTCTCAGAGTATGCTCGAAGTCACTACAAAGGGCTCGTCGCCTTATCAGTGTAGGCCGACAGCTCGAATACAGTGTCCCATACCACCGTATTCGGCTCAAGATCTTTGGTTGCTCACTGGTCACTACGGGTGGACTCGTCGCCCCGGCGTAGGCCGACAGCTCGACCACGGTGTCCCATACCACCATGTCCGGCTCATGAGTCTTAGCGGATCGAGGTACTAAGGTTAACGAGATTCGCTGGTGAGTTTGGAACCTTAGATTCAAGCAGTAGCGTCCAAACATGGTGAACATACATCGGGTCAATCGGGTTACTTGACGAGCTCGACTGGTACGAGCGCACATCAAGTAGATCGACATGAAGTGCGTAAGCACTCCGTGTGGCCTAGCCACTGTCGACAACTCTAGTACGGCTCGGGCTCGTCAAACACGTCCTACGTGGCAAATGAATCTCAGCCACGAACTCAAAGCCTGTTACCAATTGCCTGGACCATAACATAGCCCCATACACATTCAACCTTAACCAATAAGCATGTGAAGTAGTCAGACTAGGAGTAACTAAGTAGTTCAAACATGTTAACAAGCATGTTATGAAATACAACTTAAACAGGAAATCCAAACACATACATTTCACAAGTAAAACGATTAAACTAACCAGCATGCATGGAGGAAAGCATACACATCACTAAGGTAGTTGAGAATCCTATCTCAACACCCACCCAAAGCACTATCTCCTAAGTACTTACTTATATAAGCATTTTCACAAACACCTAGACTACACTTATTAGCCTACATAGCATAAGTTGGCCCAAACATATATTAGGGCAAATCCTTTCGTCAAAGAGTTGTCGCCTATACGACAATCATATATCCATGACAGTTAGTCATGGTGAGCACGAATGCAAATTCTATACTCATTCAGTCATTTTCACAAACACTTAAGCTACACATAATAACATACACAACATATGTTGGTATAACATGTATTAGGGCTAATTCTTTCGCCCAGGAGTTATTATAGATACATCTAGCATACATAGACGGCAGTTAATCATGGCAAACACACTTTCAAATTTTATACGTATACGGTACTTTCTACAAATACAAAGAATACACTAAACTCCACATAGTTCGTATATAACTGAAACATAGAACAGACATCGCATTTTGCATATGAAATAGCATCCACGTCAGGAATCTATCATTTACCGACATTGAAAGCTTTGAAAACCATAACCTATACGTCTATAGTTCACACCTTACGCCGGTAAATGCGTAATGGAGTCAGTTCGTACACTCACGCTTTGTCTACGGCACAACGGCGACCTATTACATGAAATAGGTTAGCTATTTCATTCGTTACTCTATTTGAGTCCTTAGAACGGATTAGGGTTGGGATTCTTACCTAAGAACGAAGTCAGAATCATCGGAATAGCGATACGGTAGTCGTAGTTAAGCACGTGGCATAGTGGGATTAAGTCCCAGGAAAAAATACCAGCAATCCCTCACACTTTCTCTCTCTTTCCTTCTCTCTTTTCTCTTCTCTCTCTCCTAGGGTTGCAATTTTGTATGACATGAGATAGTGAGGGTTTAAGGCCCTTATATAGGCCTAAAACTGATGGAAATGGCCCAGGGCCAAGGTATACTTAGGTTATAGCCAAAGGAGGCTTGTTCCGATCCAACGGAGAACTTCTGGAGGCCCCTTTTCTGCGTGCGGTCGGACTTAAGCTCCCTGACTATGGATCTAGGTCAGGCTAAGTTTTCGGTCTGATTGGATTTACAGATCGACCGTGGCAGACTAGTTTCAGTTCAACGGTCACCGGTACTCGATCAGGGTCACAAGTGCACTGGCATGTGTGGAAAATTTTTCCTGATCCGAGGGTGTATTTGGGTCAGATTCTGACGGTCTGAATCCTTATATGTGGCCCGCAAGTGACACGTCTCAGTTTACTTAAGTTTGGATTTTATTCCTAAAGATATTTACGTTTCTCATACACTTTGCTCCGGGCTCAAGTTGTGCGTTTCTGGACACTGTTAGGACTTGATTTCCGGGATGGTCGTCAAGCCCAGCAAGGCAGTTATAAATGTTTAGTTTTGCGGAAATCGGACTTTCGACGTGCGATCCAGGTTTAATACAGAGTTTCGTGATGCTCCCGAGAGCAACTGGGTAATGAGATTGATCCTAGATTATAGGGTAATGTAGCGTCGATGATTCTGCAAGTTTTGGGTCTTGCAGTTCGTATTTAAAGTGGTCCAAGCGAATTTCTCAACTAATCTAGTTTAGCACTTGTTAATACTCGCCTAATTTCTAAAGGATTTAGTCCTGTATGATTTCTGCCTGAGGTGGTACTGGGGCCTTTGTAGTTTGTATAGAAGGTGATTCAAGCTATTAATACTTAATTAAATTACGCCCCAATCACGACAGAATAAGGTCCTAGGGCAGTTCTACGTCGAAGAACGTCCATTGCCAAGTTAGGAAAATCCAGGGTGTTACATCCACAGTTATTCATTCCTTGGACACTACATGTCCCAAGAACTTGACTTCTTCTTTCCAGAAGTCGCACTTCTTGTACTGTGCGAACGACTGGTTTTTCTTGAGAGTATCGAAGACTGCTCGCAGGTGCCCCTCGTGATCTTCTCGACTCTTAGAGTATATCAATATGTCATTAATAAACACGATGACGAATCGGAATAGAAACGGCCAGAACACCCTGTTCATCAAGTCCGGTGCGTTCGTAAGGCCAAACGACATAACGAGAAACTTATAGTGCCTAAAACTGGTCCTGAAAGCTGTCTTCTGCGCGTCCTCATCCCTAACGCGCAACTGGTGATACCCTGACTGCAAGTCGACCTTCAAAAAATATTGTGCCCCCTTCAACTGATCGAATAAATCATCTATCATGAGCAAAGTATACTTATTCTTCACCGTCGCTTGGTTCAACATACGATAATCAATGCACAATCGCAGTGAACCGTCTTTCTTCTTCACAAACAACACGGGTGCTCCCCAAGGAGACACACTAGGTCGTATAAAGCCTGCATCTAACAGATCATCAATCTGTTTCCTCAATTCCTCTATCTCACATGGAGGCATGCGATACGTGGGTAACGAGATGGGTGTCGCACCAGGCACAAGATCAATCGTAAAATCGATCTCGCGCCGGAGAGGCAATCCAAGTATCGTCCTGAACACGTCCGAGAAATCCTGGACTACTGGCGTGTCCCCCAAAGTCGGACCATCCACATGCTCTAACAAGGTGGCGTAGCAACTGATGCGGCAGTACTAACTGACCTGTACTGGGAATGTAAAGGTCGTGCCCTCAGGTTCATGGGCTGTCACCACCCTAACATCACAATTGATCTCTGCCCTCATCTCCGTGAGCCAATCCATACCGAGAATGACGCCATAGTGACACAATGGAGCGACCATTAGATCAACAAGTACTGTTCTGCTCCTTAGGTCTATCGAACAACCCTTACACATCTTGGTAAAGTCCGAGAAAGTCCCGGTAGTGGTAAGGAGTCTCAACCCAACCATAGGACTAGTTTTCAACCCCAGTCGCTTGACTGTTGCGCATGACACTATAGAGATAGTGGACCTGATGTCCACCAATAAGAAGACTGGTGTACCTTGAACGTGAGTTGTGACTTCAAAAGTCATCGGTGTTGTAACCGCTGTCTCATATGCCTTAGCTGCGAGTGAGTGCACATAAGCCTGCTGCGAATGATTTGGCTACTATACCATAGGTCGCTGAGGCGGCCTGAAGCGAGGTGCAGGCGGCCGAAATGATGGATGTGATGGTGTTGACCGAAGAGGTGAAGCTGTAATCGTCTAAGGAAGCTGACGGTTGATCCTCTGAGGCGGTGAGAAGCCATTGTCCCTCATCTTGGTGAAACAGTACGTGTCAGGGTGGCCCAACCTCTAGCAGTAGGTGTACCATATATCAGGTCGCCTCGGCTGTGTCGGTGGAGCCGTAAGCCTAGGAGGCGAGTCAGTACGGGGCCTCTTTCCGAGGAACGGCCTGCTCGACAGATCTGGTCGAGGCCTCTGAGGCATAGGCACACACGTGCGAGATAATCTGTCCCCGTCCTACTCAGATCGTAGAGACATGCCCACTAGCTTAACATAAGTGGATATGCTAGTGCAACACATCTTCGAGCGAATCTCGGGTCGCAGACCTTCAGAGAAGTGTCACATCCTTATCGGCTGATCGACGAGAATCAAAGGAGCATACCTAGCTAGCTCCATGAACATGTTCTCGTACTCAGTCACTGACATGCCTCCCTGTTGAAGGCGAAGGAACTCACTCTCCTTCTCATGGCGGTACGTGAGGGAGAAATATTTCTCGTGGAAGTGCGTCTTGAAGGCCTCCCACGTCCACCCGTAACCAACTGCAACAGTGCAGAGAACATTGTCCCACCATAAGCTAGCCTCCTTCTCAAACATGAAGGTGACTAGCTCAACCTGCTCCGCTTCAGTATAGTGCAACGGCTTCAGCATCTTAGAGATGCGATCAAGCCAATACTCGGCCTCCTCGGGTCGGTGAGTACCCGCAAAGGTAGGAGGCCACAAGCGCTGGAATCGCTCGAAAAAGCTGCTAATACCCACATTCCTAGCAGGGGGTGCAAATAGAGCAGGCGGAGCCACACCCATGCTTTGAGCAAAGAATCCCCCGAGGGTGGCCAAGAGTTGCTACTACTATTGGTGGTGTTGCAGCTGCTGTTGTTGCATCAATAACATCATCTGCTCCAACCTATCAGTAGGGGGAGCGGCCTAAGGCATGTGAGGCGTCGAGGTGGACGCACGGTTCTGCTCAAGAACCGGTGGTACAACTGGTGGTACCGCAGGCATCGGCCCATTAGTGGGGCCAGTGGCCGGCTAAGAATCCGACATAGTGTCGTGAGTCGAGCCCAAACTGGGCTCCGTCTGGCTATCGCTTAGGGGAGGAGCCCCGTCAATCGAGTCACCAGGAGTGTGACGTACCGTAGTCTGTGTGGCCTTAGGCAGCATTCCCTATATACAACGTAGGGTGCAACCCAGGTCAGATTCAACATATTCACAACTCATCAACACAACATTCACACACAGCTTAAAGAAACTTCATGCATTTCATTTACCAAAATTGTCACAATACATGAGATACAGCGTTACATGAATCATGACATAGGATGCATGTGAGCTAATACAATCAAGGCTTCAAACACTAAAACATACTACCAAACTACCACACTACTAAGCCTATCAAGGCTACACATAGAAATAAGTAAACAAAGCAAGACAAATGATGACTGCATACACGACTAGTCGTCAGAATCCAGCGATGGTGGAGGTGCACCCTTATTCTGTACACAGCACAGGATAGACCTCAAGGTGCGAGACACTTTCTTGAATTTTTGTTTCACGAAGGACCGGGTCTCACTGACCTCTTGTCGCAGGGCAGCCTGACCCTCCTCCAGTTAAGTCAAGCGGGCTTCTATAGCGGCCCGATCACTTCACGCTCCTATGTAGCATGAGGAGAGCCTTCATCAGTGTCATGGGCCTCCTCTTCTTCCTCATCCTACCCTTCTTCTATCTCATTTCTACCTTCCTCATCACTCTTATCCTCTTCACTCTCTGTTTCATCCTCACTGTTGTCGAGTCGGGCTTGACGCTGTCATGGCTCAGTCTCCATATTGTTGAGAGTAGTGTCGTTGATGAAGTGGATCGGCATAGGAACTTCTGTGCCAAGTCTGTAACCGAATTCACGTGCAAGCTTGCATATGAGTTGGCCGAATGGGAGTGAAATGGCTGTCCTAGTAGAGCGTGCGGTCTGAACTATCTCTAGTAGTACATACGTAGGCACGCACAACTTCTCTCCCTACCCAGCTTAGTATAGAAAGTCTACCATCAGACGTGTGCACTCGTTGCGATTTCTCCACCTAAATCTTTTATCTTGAATATCCCTAATAACTGAGTCTTTAGTATGTTGATTTCAGATATATCATGACTGGCGATCAACATATCATTTACATACAATACTAGGATGATAAATTTGATATCACTCGGCGTCTTGTAATAGACACAGTGATTATATTCACTCCAAGTAAATTTCTGACTCATCGTAAAATAATCAAAAATTTTATACCACTGTATAGGCGACTGTTTCAGGCTATACAACGACCTCATTAACCTGCAAACTTTTTTCTTTGCCCCTTTAACTTCGTAGCCTTCTATTTGCTTCATGTAAATCTTCTTTTCCAACTCCCTGTGCAGGAATGCAGTCTTGACACTTAACTGTTCTATCTCGAGATCGTATTGGGCAGCCAGTGCCAACACGAATCTGATAGATACTTGCTTAACCACCGGCGCAAATATATTTATGAAGTTGATTCCTTCTCTCTGAAAATACAAAGATTTTGCGCGGACTGCATAAATTTGAGGTGATTTTCGAAAGTTTCCAACTCGGTGCGAAACTTGGAGTTACAAAACTATAAATAAGAGTCTAGGCATCTTCTAGGGTTTAAGGAGTGGAGCATAAGCGTGGAGGAGCCGTCACCAAGAGTTTTTCTTCCTTTTCCTTAGTTGTTTTTATGTTTTTCTTAAGAGATTCTAGTTCAATCATGTCTACGGTTGGCTAAACCTCTTAGCTAGGGCTAAGAGGTGAAGCTTGTAGCATGTGATGGGATGTTTTCTATTGCTTTGATTCATGTTTAAGTTGAACTATCTTTTATTCTAGTTTGATATTTACAGAATACTTTCAGTTTTTAATAGTTTATTGTGACTCAAATTACAATAGATCTGCGATAGCTTTGAGTATGCTCTTTTCATGTATTGAGATTGTAAAATTAGGTAATCTTGTTGTTCACCATCGTCCCATGGGCATGGTCGGGTGATGAAATCCTACCTAATCTTCCCAAATCTCTTATGATTGATTATGGGATTGGTAAATCATGTTGTTTGTCTCGTCTCCTGGGCATGGTTTTGTGATGGAAACACTTCCAGTTCTCACACCTCTCATCCATTGAGAACTAGGTCAAAGGAAGTTCAGATTTGGTTTACTGATTATCTTTCAACTTGATAAGATGTGACTCTGATTCCAGTTGTGTCATTGAATCAAGCATAGATCTCCCTGATCTCTACAAGTGGATCCTTGGAAACCCTAGTTATCATCTTTGAATTTGTTAGTTTTAATCACTTTAATCACAATTACTCTCTCAAATATTCCAGATTTAGGTTTTCATCTTTTTCTAGTTCTAGTTTTAGTTACTTTCAGAAACGTACAAGTTCAGTCCCTGTGGATTTGACTTCGGTCTCACTGAGATTATTACTACATAGCGACCCTACACTTAGGGTTGTGAACAAAGGTTCACCCCAAAACGCGTTATACCATTTGTAAGACCCGTAACCTAAACCGTACCGTTCAGTCAGCTCCCGCGATTCTACCAGTCGAATTCCGATAACCTTCGACCTGTATTCAACGTTGCGCATGCACCTAAGCCGAGTCCTGCATATCAGAGTCGGGTCGACCCGAAACTTGTACCTTGGCGACCGCGCCGTCGCCGCGGTTCTAACTCCGCGACTCACGCACCGACCCGATACCCAGGCTAAAAGATGTCGGTCAGCGTTTGGTTCGAAGAAACGCCGCACGTTGCGAATCTCGAGGGAATCTCTACGAGATGTCCCATCAATCAATCAATCAAGTACAAGTCAAGTCACACCATACCTCAAGTACACAACCATCCCTCCCTTTTCAAAAGTCCACTCTCTCTTCCATCACCATATCTCCTTTACAAAAATTTCAAAGCAAACCATTCCTCTTTTTACAAAAATCAAACAAACCCATGCCTCATTAACTACACCCATTCCCTCCACCCATTCCTTCCATTACTTCTCTCTCTCCCTCATTCTTTTCTTTAAAAAAAATCCCATGGAAAATTCCATGAGAAATCCAAGCTCTCTCTTTCCCTCTCCCAAAACTCCAAGTGTGGCCCACCCTCTCATCTCTCATCCACACCATTAAAAGTCCATCATCCACCGTTGAACGCGAAGGCAAGGAGCTTACAAGTTTAAGGGAGCAAGAAGGAGGCCAACAAGGTGGGTGTTATACCGTTGCTTTCAATTTTAAGGGCCCACTTGTTGTGGGACCCACATGATGTATGTATTGTTTAAGGGAGGGCCCATTAGTGGAGGGGTCCCTCCCTCCTTCACCGTCACTCTCTCTCTCTCTCTCTTCTTCTCTCTTTTACCCATTGGATGTAGTGGGCCCCACCATTTAGAGTTCCATTTATACCATCCATCATGAATGGTGGGATCCACCATGAAATACCCTGATCCATAGCTCAACTGGTAGACTGAGTGGATATACCTCGTTTCAACACTTGAGGCCTTAGTATCTATCCCTAGTTGAGGTGGCTAATGTGGGTGGGACCCACCATGATGCACGTCCATGTGGGACCCACCGGAATGTATTTGTTTTGCACGCCGTCCAGTGTCTCTGGACGCTGGACTGGCAGCGCCAGTTCGTAAAAAAAAAAAAAAAAAAAGGTGAAAAGAAGGGAAAATTGGAGTGGGCTGCCCGTATAGGCCCCACCTTGATGTATGTGTTTAATCCACGCCGTTCATCCTCTTCCTCATGCTGTTTTAGGCCTTGAGCCAAATTTTTAAGGTGATCTGATCACCAGGTGGGTCATACCCTCTAAAACCATGTGAAAACATGCCAAGACATATAAAAGTGCTTGGTGGGACCCACCTGGAGTTTAGATGCAGCTGAAATTCGATTTGGATGGTCAAATAAGTAGGACACATATAATGGATGGTCTGGATTGTGAATCACATCTCGGTGTGCCCCAAAAAAAAAAAAAAAAAATCAAAAGCAGCAGCAGTGCTGCTGCAGCAGACGTAGGTGGGCGGACGGGCTGGGCCTCACGGCCCAGCTGTGGGCCCCACCATGGTGTGTTTCGACCATCTGCACCGTGCATTTGATGGTTCCTTTTTAAATTGATGGGTATCCCAAAAATCAACCATATATGGAATTCAGGTGGGCCATAACCTCTAAAATCATGAGGAGACATGCCTAAAAGTATAAAATCATTTGGTGGGGCCTACCTGAGTTTTGCATGTGGCTGAAACTTGGTCTAGACCGTCAGCCAAGTGGGACACACATAATGGGTGGGCTGGATCACATCTCGGTGGGCCCTAATATATAAAAATAATAATAATAATAATAATAATAATAATAATAATAAATAATATGAAAACAGCAGCAGCAGACGCTGCTGCTGCTGCTGACAGCGAGCGGACGCAGGCCGCGCCTGCGTGTGGACGGTAGAGGCAGACCCACGGCTCCTGCCGTGGGCCCCACCATGATGTAAGCGTGTCATCCACGCCGTCCATCTATTTTGGCAGATCATTTTAAGGCATGAGCCCAAAAATGAGGTAGATCCTAATCTCAAGTGAACCACATTACAGGAAAACAGTGTCGGTTGGAGGCTCAACCGTGAAAACGGTTGAGTGACGAATGAACATCACGGTGGGTCCTAGTCCTGTGACCTTATGAATAGGTTGGATTTCAAATAAACATTACAGTGGGCCCCTAGGTCTGCGTGACCTCATCAACGTGTGGTTGGAAAATAAATATTATGGTGGACTCCCCCCCTACTCATGTGACCTTATCAACAGGTTGGATAGGAAAATAAACAATATGGCGGGCCTCACATGAGGCTCATGGGCTGATGTGTTTAGGCCCGTCTTGATGTATTTGGGCCCAATATTGAGGCCCACTTTGATATATATAAGGCCTATGTGATTAGGCCCATTTGATACACACTGAGCTTATGTGATTGGGCTCATTTTAACACATTCTCAGGCCCATGGATGATGGCCCATTGCAATGTACCTAAGGCCCATTAGTGAGGTTCATTGAGGTGGCCCACTTGATGAATATAAGGCCTATGAGATACGGCCCATTTGATGTATTTAGGGCCCAGTGGGATATACCTAAGGCACATTGCAATGCGTGATTCCACCAGGATTTACTTAATGGTATTTGGGGTGAGCCGAGCCTCGGGGACAATGTTGGTTTGACGTCCACATTGTACAAGTAATGTTGGTTCGATGTCCACATTATAACTCTCCCTAAGGCCACTGATAGGCCCGTATCTGTTTCATGTAGGCCATCTAGGCCCATCTTCATTGAGAGGATAGTTTATTGCTTTATAACATGTTTAGCACAGCCCATGATTCATGATCATACGCATCATATATATGCTTGAGATGAGGAGTGTCTGATCATAGCATATGCCTTCGGGCAGACTGTTTACGGGCTCCCTGATAGGCGGTGTTGCCCTACATGAGCGCGTGCTTCTCGCAGGATGGTTGCATGATTGGTATTGTGGTTCATGCATTTGCATCTGTATGATTGAGATATGCCCTAGCGACATCAGGGCCATAGCCTCTACAGATATATCGTGGGTGGCTGGTTGGATACCGGAAAAATCTTGTTCTAAGCAATTGGGGCACCATAGATGTCCCTGGGTGAGAGTCCCTGAATCCGATGGTACCAAAGGATGACTCCAACGTCGAGACCGAGTGGATATACGAGCGCACGAGGGCCGAATACCATGAGGCCGCGTCTCCCACTGTGTCGTGGTCGGTTGGAAAGGGGTTTGGCCTTACTCGCCCGAGAGCAGGGGGCATTACTAGGCTGAGTTTGACCAGCTCAGAAATGGGTTCGCTATCGACGTGCCGGATAGGTATTGGCTGACTATTGGCCAGGCGGATAGTGAGGTTTCTTACGCTTACTTGGACTGTGCTGCTTGGAGAGAGACAGTGCCATTTGGAGTGTACTGAACCCCGGTGATTATCCAGACTGAGAACTGTACTGATTTGATGCTCTAGTGAGGAGTTGCATTGGTATGAGGATTGACATGCTTGACTTACATATTGCATCGCATGGCCTTGGTATGGCCGATAGCATTCACATCTTGTATTGCATAGCCTTGGTACGGCTAGTTGCATTTTCGTACTCATCAGCATAATTCTGCATCACTCCGGCATTGCATTCTGAGCACGTTCGCACACACTTACACCGCCCTCTAAGCTTTCTATAAGCTTATGCACGATTGATGCGTGCAGGTGACGCCAGGACGCAGCTGTAGTTTCGCCGCAGTTGGAGCGTGTCGCTGAGCTTTTTTTGGAGTTTGATATTACCATTATCTTGTATTTCCCTTTATACGCACTGTACTCAAAGTTTTTGTTTATAGTGAATTTTGTGATGGTGTTCTTGTGGTTATTGTTCGTGGGTTATGCTTGGTTATGCTCATTACGAATCAAATGGATTATCAGAAATCCTCCTTGTAGCATCCCAGGATCGGAACCTGGTATATGGGTGCCGGGAGCCGAGAATGGGGTACTACGGAGGCTGTCGGCGCCGGATTCGGCGATCGGGAATCTTGTGAGCCCGGTCTCCTAGTTCGGGGCATGACACCATTGAAGGTTGAACCCCACATATAACTCGGATCGAGAGGCACTCCCTTTCCGATATGGGACGAGCGCGCTGCCCCCAACCAACTAGAGCATTATTTTTAAAGCCCGACCAATCCCACATCAAGGACCCGGATGACAACCCACGCTCGGACCACAGTACGGCTGGGCAGACAGAGCGCTCTTGCTTTGATACCAACTGTAACAGCGAGCCCCAGCAGTATACGATTGTCCACTTTGCCCGAGGGTGCACGATTTTGTTCTCAGGGTTAGCCCAAAGCTCACCCCAAAACGTGTTATACCATTGAAGGTTGAACCCCACATATAACCCGAATGGAGAGGCACTCCATTTCTGATGTGGGACGAGCGCGCTGCCCCCAACCAACTAGAGCGCTATTTTCAAAGCTCAACCGATCCCACATCAAGGACCTGAATGACAACCCACGTTCGGACCACAATTCGACTGGGCAGGCACTGCTGTTACTGTTTTAGTCTAGACTAGAGATCGAGAGTGTTTCATGCCCAAATGGGTATGTGAAAACACTCTACGTCTCTTAAGTGAGGGAGGATGAGTTTAAGATTTGTCTATCCATCATCGGATTAAACACACCTTGAGATCCTCTAAGTTAGCAGAAAACATGGTTGACAATCAACCCCACCATCCCGTTGAAGAGCAATAAGATGAAAATGATGTACATAATGCGCCTAAGCCTAAAACACTACGTGATTATTTACAACTAGCGAGGGCGAGTACACCTTCTTGCATTGTGTTTCCACATAATGTAGGAAATGCGGATTTCAAGTTGGGAGTGATCCAACTACTCCCAAAGTTTCATAGACTAGATTTTGAAAGTCCGTATCTATATCTAAAAGAATTTGATGAGATTGTAGTAACTCTACACTTTCATAATGTATCTGAGGACACTTTAAGATTACAGTTGTTCATTTTCTCTTTGAAGGAGAAAGCTAAGTCTTGGCTTCACTCCTTAAGACCGAGATCAATTGGGACATGGGCTGAGATGAACCGAGAGTTCCTTAAAAAGTCTTCCCGATTCATAAGACCAATACACTAAGGAGGGCGATCATGAATTTCTCTCAGAAAGAGGAAGAGAACTTCTTCCAATGCTGGGAGATATTCAAAGACCTTTTGAATTCCTTTTTACATCATGGCTACGAAACATGGCGGGTAATAAGCTTTCTCTACGATGGAATGACTTCGCCCATGCACCAATTTGTAGAGATGATGTGCAATAGAGAGTTCATAAATAAGGATCCCCATGATGTGTGGGATTATTTCGATGCACTTGTTAAAAACGCGCGGTCATGGGATACTTCATCTAAGCTCACTAATCCCAGACCAACTCAGTCTATAGAGAAGGGAGGAATGTACGTCTTAAGGAATAAAGATGATTTGAATGTTATGGTGGCTAACCTCACAAGAAAACTCGAGGTCATGGAACTTAAAAGAGTAAAAACAGTCAAACCCGATGAGACTGCTGAAATTGTTCGTGATATTTATGCTAGTAACGTACATTTAATGCAGGATTGTCCTGCAATTCCTCTTTTCCAAGAGTTATTACACGGGCAATCTAATAGCGTAAACTATTATCAAAGGCCGTTCAGCGCCCCCATCTCAAATACGTACAATTCTAGTTGGAGGAACCATCCAAGCTTTAGTTGGAGGAATAGGCAAACGACCAATATAAAGAGAAATCCTCAATGGACTTTTACTTTAAATTTCAACCCGTTGTTAAATTAGAAAAGAGCCCAAGAGGATCCGTTTCTAAAACACGTCTAAAATCAAGAGATATTCAATCAAAACACATTATAAGCATTCCAAGACCTTAACAAGTCCATTCAAATATTGGAGTCACACATAGTTAGGGAGAAGTGACTTTTCCAATCCAAACTCTACCTAACCCAAAACTACAGTGCAAGATAAGTGACCTGAGCTCTTCAAATCAACATGTGAAACAAGCTAAATCCATTACCACTCTTAGAAGTGGGAAAACAATTGACAAAAGTATACCGACGAGGGCTAAAAAGCCTAAGGACTCTGAAGAACTAAAGAAAGATGATAGGCTTAGCGATGCTTCACATGAGAAAGAAATGGAAAAATTGTACAAGCCGGTTGTTCCATTCCCTCAAAGGTTGATTTCACCAAAACCTCTGTTTAAAACTCAAGATATCTTGGAGGTGCTTAAACATGTGAAAATCAATATTCCTCTATTAGATGTTATTAAACAGATACCATCATATGCCAAGTTTTTGAAAGATCTATGTATGGTCAAGAGGCGGCAAAATATTCAAAGAAAATCTTTTTGACAGAGAAAGTGAGTTTCATCCTCAAACAATATGTGCCCAAAAATATAAAGATCCTGGTAGCCCCACTATCTCTTTTGTGATTAGAAATCACCGGATTGAGCACGCACTACTTAACTTGGGGGCAAGTGTAAATCTGATTCCATGCTCAGTTTATGAGCAGCTTGGTCTCGATAAATTAAAACCCACTAGGACCACACTTCAACTCGCTGATCGTTTAGTTCATATACTGAGAGGGATGATAGAGGATGTGATTGTCCAAGTCAATAAATTTTACCGTATAGTAGATTTTATTCTTTTGGGACACACTAGCATTCAAATTCATGTCATCATTGGCCGACCATTCCTAGCTACACCAAATGTCATTATTAATTATAGGAATGGGATCATGAAACTAACTTTCGGGAACATGACATTAGAATTGAATATATTCAATATGCACAAACAACCCAAGGATGTTGATGATGCCTACAAAGCAAATGTGATTGATTCATTTATGAAAGATAGGTCACTTTTGAACCTATACTCCGAAACTCTAAAGATATGCTTGGCCCACTCCCCTAATTTAGATGATGATATGATTAGGAAGATGGATGCTTTGCTTGATGCTACACCATTACTTGAAACTAATCGATGGAGGCTGGAATTTGAAAAATTACGCCAAATAAAGAAAAAGCCTCTACTGTAGAGTGTTAAGGCACCAAAGCTTGAATATTATGGCATGATTATTTATTTCGATTAAATTTTAAGTTTAGCAATGATTTTCAGTTATGTAAGGTGTGAATGTTTAATTAAATTCGAATGAGAAAAGGTAATATACTGAAAAATAAATAAATTAAATCACGTGCTTGGGATTAAGACCTTGAGTAGCGCTACTTGGGTAACTGAACTAAGGGTGTGACATGGGCCACTCAAAAGTTATGTTACCCTTCAAGGACAGGACACAATGTGCAAAAGTGTCAGTGATTGGGACCAATGATCTAATGGGTCAATGGGTAGATTGGCTATAGTCGAACAATTGTAGTGCTTTTAGTTCAATGAAGTTTTTTTTTCATTTAAATGTGGAGCATTGTTTTTGTACTTTTTCTCAACTTGGTATCAACCTTCCATTTACTATCCATCGTTCATCACATGACACTAATCTTTGACGTGGATTGTTCATTATGTTAGGCCCACATTGGCCCTGTCTTCAATGTGAAACGTTCATTTTTTTGCGGCCTATCTTCAATGTGGACCATCCAATTTGCGAGGTCCACCTGCAATGTGGGCTATCAATCATGCATGGCTCACTTTGGATGTGGGACGTCCCTCATGTTGGACATTGTATGTAATGTCGGGGTGCACCTTTAATGTGGACCGTCCATCATGCAGGATCAACTTGAAGTGGGCAGTCCATCATGTGGGGCCCACCTTGGATGTGGGCCATTCTTCAGTAGGGACGTAGCTTCAGTGGATCCCTTATTGTTGGGCCCACCTTGGATGTGGGCCATTCTTCATTAGGGATGGGGGTTCAAAGTAGCGGATCTGCATACCGGACAGGGCAGATTGGGTTCAAGGGATGGATCTGCAACTGGATGGAGTGGTTCTTCTCTTCCAGTCTTACTCTCTCTTTTCTTTCTTTCTCTTCTTTTCATCCCTCCTCTTTTTTCTTCTTTCCATTGAAGTAGAGTGCTGCAAAAGTAATAGATTCAAAGCGAGTTGCTTTTTACTCTGGTACACTGTTATGGTTAAAACACTGACACTCATATAAAAGTGTATCGAATCACACATTCATTCAACCTAAATCATACATTTATTTTTTTTTGGGAACCACGAACGATACTCATGTCTGATTTATGGTAATGTCTTTTCTAAATTAGAATTGTTGGCTATTATTCAGTTAAGTGGTAATCTAATATTCTCAAATCTGTTATTTACATAAACATGTCAATATAATTTTTGACTGATTGTATATTTAAATTGTGGATCAAAATATTGACATTTCAAATTAACCTAGTGCATGTGTTTCTATATCTACTTTTCTAGAGTATCAAAGCTTTTCTTTGAAACTAACGCTGGAAGATCTAAACAGCTTCATCCTACACAATAATTTTTTTTGTGCTAATGTTTCACTTAGGTGGAAAACCCAAGCTGTGAAAATGGTGGAAAACACAGGAATTTCAGCTGGAAAACTTTGTAAGAAATAAACACATGCCTGTTACATGTGCTTTTGAGAGGATTTTACATGTAGATGGAGGTTTAATACTTAATGGTTGTCGAGTTTGGCTGGCCTTCTATTTGATGAAAAGATTCAACGGATGATGGAAGTTCAATCTACAGACAAGCAGCAATTGAAGATCGTGTATTCCACATGTGGCATGTTCCAATTGTTCTTCAACCTAAAATCACAACCTCAGTGTAAAAAAAAAAAAAAAAAAAAGCAATTTATTTTGTCCATATAGGTAGTATTGAGATGCTTCAATTAGAGAACTATAGATCGGGCGACAACATGGATGTGTACTTCCAAAGTATTGTGTGATCCTAAATTCCTAATTGAGGATGGGAAGATTGGTGAGATGTCTCCAATAGGTTATGGATAGGTAGATGAAGTGGAGATGTACTTGGAAGAGTGTTGTGTGATTATTTGCAACATCAAAACGAAGGGCCTGTTTGGTTGCCACTTAAAAATGAGTTCACCTTGTTTTAGCTAACAGTACTTTTGTATTAGAGATTTTAGTAAGGACTTCAAGTAGGGATTTTTACTGCAAAATAGTTTTAGCAAAAAGTGCCTAGACATTTTGAAATTACAGGAACATGCTTTCTGAAGGTTGAAATGACCAAAAATGTCCTCATCCACTTTTCCTTTTAAAGAGATGGAGAGTATATATGGTTTGTAGTAAAAGGGCTGAATTAATAGGTTGGTTTAGGGAATTGAGGTACATTTGGGATGAATATTGGGACAAAAATTGTGAAAAGAAGATGAGAAAAAGGAGAGAAAAGTGAAAGAGAAAAATCCCAGGAGCAAAACCTGCTCCAATACCGATTTAATGCAACTAGATTAAAGAAGAAACTGATTGCAATCAACATACCGAGTTGATTGTAAGACTAAGATCAAGCTCAACAGTCCTTCAACCACCCCTCCCCCCTTTATTCAAACAACTAACAAGAGAATTTGGTCAAAGTGAATACCGTTTAACTCTATTTTATTCCGTAGGTCTAAGTCCTTATAAAGACTGCTTACAATCTTTAACATGAATCTATGGAGTCTAAAAATAGGATTCTTAGCTATCCAAGATCTCCAAAATAGGAAAAAATCTTTAAACAAGAAAATCAAAATAAGCTTATTTCCTAAGATAGTATTTCTAAAATAAGAAAGCACTTAAGTGAGAAAAATCTAAGATTAGTTATTTCCTAACATAGACATATGAGAGAAAAATAAATTTCTAATACAAAGATATGAAAGAAAAGGAAACTAGAGATAGGGTAAAAAAGCAAAGTGGGCCTTGTGCACACGTGTGGAGCATGTGCATGTGGGATGTGGGGTGATTGGATCAAAATGAGAGGAGAACGTACTCTTGGTTACTTATAGAGCATAGTCCCATTGCATGTTAAATAGATCTCCAAGAACTTACGTTAGAGGATTGGCTAACATTTCTTTCTTTCTTTGGTAGCTGCCAGCTACGGTCTCTTCATGCCTAGTGGCATCTTTCATATGGGGATACTTACCTCAATATGCTTTCATCTATCATATTATATGTGATCTTTCATAGCCTTCCGGAGGGCATAAACTTCTATCCTTGTGAGCATCCTATTAAGACCCTTCTCACATTGGTGAATAAAACAGAATGCAAATGCTTACCTTGCTAAAGACACATGGATTTTTGGAAGAACATGACTGCAATTCCAATGGCTAAAATTGATACTGAAGCAGTGGAACTGCATTCTTTCATCCATTGTCTCCATCCTTGAAAGATGAAACGGGTCCTCGAGATAAAGAATGAGCTCCCACTCTATGTCATCAGTCTTGTTTGTCAATTTCACATAAGACGCTTCGCTGACATCCACTTAAGCAGCATTCTAACACCTTTGCTACAATCAGGGGAAGAGTTCCAGCAAGATTAACAGCAAAAGCTGAGATAATGAAAGAAAGAAAAGAAAAGAAAAAAAAAACCTTCCATAATCTGAATTTTAACTCTTATACAGCTAAAGTTCCAACTTTTACCTAATGAGCCTGTGGTTTGGTACTCAAGACCACTGGACTGTTGCGTCGCACCCTAGATGGACTTTCCTAAAATTTCCTCCACATGACGATCTTATCCTTTTAATTTGTCACCAATAAGTAGACAGTTAAAACCAAGACAAGCTGCTTGATCATCCGATCTGGGAGATTTTTGGGGCATGGTCTATCCATAGTGGAATGCAACATCCCAATGGTTTGTCCTACCAGATGATGTGTTTCACTTGTTAGAAGTTAAAACTGTATATACTGTGCTGCGATTTTGGTCACATGTCATATAATTCCTCCCCATGTTAGCTTAATTAACTCTATGAAACTATTTCTTCTGAAGCTGAAGCTGAAATGGTCATTGCTCAGATTTATTGAGAAGAGTGGCTTTTTCTCATTTGCTTAAGGTGTAATTTCATTATTCGTTTGATAATAATTGCTGTGTTACGGTGTCCCTCGTACAGTTTAAGCCAAATGAAGAGATCCAGCAAGAAGGAACGTAGAAGGACGAGAAGAAAGGATGAGAAGAAAGAAGCTGAACATCTTCGAAATAACTCCATCCAAAAAGACAGAAATTGTTGAATATAGACCTTGGTCTGACCTTCCAATAGATCTTCTAGAGTCGATCGCATTGCATCTCTTTTGAGCAGATTTTGTTCATCTGATCTCCTCCTCTAGAAATTGGCGATCAATTGCCCCACCGAGCCTAATCACAAAACGGCATCTCTCATTGCTCAGTAGCCGTGGCTTGCCATTTCTCAGAAATCACTCGCCATGGCTCATGTATTTTGGGAAAGACGATGGCATGTGTAACTTCTTGGATCCTTTGTACAATGAGAGATATTTCATCAATATCTCAGAGCTTTCTGGTTCAACAATTTGTTTCTGCAAGGATGGTTGGGTGTTCATGTGCAGAGGCAAACACTCTGTGTTCCTTTTCAATCCCTTTATCAAAGCGAAGATTGAACGTCCGGATTTGGAATATCCTAACATATTCAATTGCATCACCTTCTCATCCACACCAACTTCTTCAGATTCCACAATTTTTGCTGTTAATACTCTTGGTGGTTCTGTTACTATATACATTTGTCATCGTGGGGACGTCTTGGACTGAGGACTATTTGCCTAGTAATTTGCCATTCGCGATGTCTTACTCAAATCCGGTTTTCAAGGATGAGGTTTTCTATGTCTTGGGACATAATGGGGTACCGGGGGTCTTTGATCCAAAGCGATTCACTTGGACTATTCTTGCGAAGCCCAAGCCACTGAAATTCTGTAACTGTCATGAAACACTTTTATGTAAGTGGGAATATTATTTGGTAGAATCGAGAGGCGAGCTATTAATGGTGGTTATCGGTTTTTCTGGGACTCCTATTCAAGTTTTTAGACTGGAAGCTTCAGAGATGGAGTGGGTGAAGATGGAAACCTTGGAAGATCGAATACTATTTGTAGGTCGATGGACTTCTCTCTCCTCCACAGCATTAGGGAAAGGGATGGAAAATAAGATCCATTTTCCTATTGCCAGCGGTGAAGATCGTGTTTTCTACTCGCTTAAGGACAGTAGATGCTATCCTAACAGAGATTTTTATGAGTGTGACGAATATGTTTATAGCACTAGGATTGAACCGAGGTGGTTTCAACCTTCAGCTGAAGAGCTCAATTGGCGTCAAACCTTAGTAGGACAAGGGTCTCAACAGAGATAATTTTCTTTGAAAATCAGTATTAATTATCTTACTTGTTTAAACTATATTTTCTTTGGAGGAAAATGGTAAAAATATTCTTTTATTATTTATATCTCATTTAGCTACAATCTGGTGAATTCTGCAATTTGATTTTTGAACATAAATTCTACAATTTGATAAATTGTATAAACCTGCAAAGCCTTGGTTGGTGCACTTTGGTTATCGATTCAAAGTAGACGCATTGCCAATGGTCAATTTTGAATCTATGATCAATTAGGACAAGTGGGGGCTATTTAATAATAAATAAATAAAAAGTAATCACAGAACCCAACCCTATAGACTGTAGTCACATGTGGGACCAAGTGTGGAGCCCAGTGAATGGTTTGCATATTATATAGGCCAAATGTTTGTAATGGTAGGGCCCTAAAGGTGCCCAGAGCTGCTGATCAGGGAAGCGGATTGCGTACTAATTAACTCGGTACTCAGGGTACTGAGTAACTCGGTACTCAGCGTACTAACTCAGTATGCTAAGAGTACTGAGTAAACTGTGGGCCCCATTATGATTCATCTTTTATCCACACCATCCATTCATTTTACCAGATAATTTTAGGGCGTAAGCCCAAAATCTGTTGTGTGGTCAGGTTGGAGGGACTGATCTTTAATTGTGTCTATAGTGTTCAAGTCAGGCAGTCCCCACATCTAATGGGTCGTGGTGCATGGATGGCTCTAACATGTTCTTGTAGAAGTCCATTTTTTGTATGACATGGCCCGGACGTTGAGAGGACCAGCTTGTTTTTTGGCAACAGGGTTCTACCTGGAATTCCAACCTAAATGGACAGCTTGGATCTCACATGAGGCCATATGGCCCGGACATTGAGAGGACCAGCATGAATTTTGGCAACAGAATGAAAACGATGTTACACATTCAAATGAAAAAGAAAAAAAACACCCTGATCCATAGCTCAAGTGGTAGACTGAGTGAAAGATACCTTGTTTCAACACTTAGGGGGGCGTGCTTGGGTTTAAGTGGGATTAGGTGGGAGTGGAATTATCAAAATGTAATGATTACACTGTGTAAGGAATCGTCATCTAATCCCATGGCCCGGATGCCATCCCACTTCATGTTTGGGAAGTGGATTGGCTACTCATCTTACCAGTACCGGTCGGTGCTCTTGGGCCCCATCATGATGTATGTGCTTCATCCATGCCGTCCACCCACTCCTCCATGTCATTTTATTGTATGAGCTCAAAAATCAGTTTGATCCAAATCTCAAGTGGACCGCACAGTTGGCCCTAGGAGGTTTTTAATGGTGTAATTTAATCACTAATGTTTTCCCATGGTGTGGTCCACCTGAGATTTATATCTATCTCATTTTTGGGATCAATCCCTAAAAGTATTTCAAAATGGATGGACGGCATGGATAAAACACATACATCATGGTGGGGTCCACATAGCACCGGCCACTATCCACACGAAACCAGAGTAGGACGCTAATTCCAAGAAGGGGCTTCACAACCCATACCTAATGTGAGTCCCAAACAGGACGTTGGGATGATCCATGAGATCATAAAACCCACTCCCGCCTAATCCCACTTAAACCCGTGCACGTGTCGATTCCCTAGTGGGGGTGGCTAACAGTGATGTGTGAACCGACAGTGGGGTGCATGTACTGGTAAAATCACTGCAATTGTTTGAGTATGGCCCTCTCATCGACATGTTGACCCATCAGATCAGTGGTCTGATTACTTAACACCTTTGCACATTTATGTCCCATCTTGAAGGTGCCATAACTTTTCGGTGGTCCATTTCTTGGTTGGATTGTTGGCATATCTATTTATGTATGATGTGTTCAGGCTATATTGGATTACCATGGCTCTAGGAAGTACCTTTTGCAATAGTATATGAATTTTTTCAGCTTCAAATTTTCTTCTTCCTAAAAAAAAAAAGAGATAAAGAAGGATTTTTACATGATATTCTCTCATTAATATATTATTTACATCCTTGTACTTATTTAAACTAACTTTTCATTAAGCCATGTCATTAATAAGTTAATGGATTTGCCCCTTTGGATACCATCAAATAAGTTACTTTTTCTACTTACAGCAGTAGATAAAAAACTTATTTGAGATAAGTTTGGTTTGTGATCAATTATAAATAGCTTTTTTATTTAAAGTTAATTAATTGGTCTAATAAGTAAAAATCAAGATAAACTACTTAAGGCATCGGTAGCTTATTGGAAGTATCTTAACTTCTAAACACCCCCTAAATTGCCCACCAAAGTATTATTTAAATAGATATATTATAATGGATTGGTTTGCATGTTTCCAAATTCAATGCAATTGTTGCTGCTGATTCTGGATTTTCATTTTCCAATGATCCAAACTGTTCATTGGATGAGCCACACCATGGACGAGAATGCCCAAAAAGGAAACTATTAGTTTGGATTGTTTAGACCATTTGACCTTTTGACTCGCTTTCTCTAAACATGTGTCATCTCCTTAGCCATTGATTTTTGGAAATTTGCCGGGAGCAGGCCTTCCAATTTTGAAGATACCCCAAGGGTCGGAAGTTTCTATTGACTCCCACCTACCAATATTTATGGGGGTCACCACCAATATTTGTGACAAATCCACTCTGTTCACTAGTTTTACTAGTCCGTGTTAGAACACATCTTTAAAATGAGGTGGAGGGGGCATTTGGATCTTAAGGTTAAGTAAGCTACTTATGCCACTAGCTTATCTTGGTTTCTACTTAAGTTACTTAAAATGAGTTATGCTACAAGCAGCTTATCTTGGTTTCTCCTTATTTAGTAGGTTTATATGTTTGATAAACAACATACTTATTATAAAAATAAATAAATAAAATAGAAAAGCATTTTTAGTTTCCAACATCATGAATATTTATCCCTCATGTCTTTTTGGTCTCCCTCACATCCACTGTCTATCATGTGGGCCCTGTTGGGGGCCTTGCACAAAACCTTAGGATCTAGCCCTCAAGAACAAACCAGAATTATGGATAATAAAGCAATGAAAACAATCAATGCATCAATCACACACCACACAAGAGATTTTTACGTGGAAAACCCTCAAAGAGGTAAAAACCACGGGACCTTGTCTAGATCAACAATCCACTATGAAGTAGAACGTTACAACCTTTTTCACTCACGCAGGAGTGAATAAACAATGAGAGAAATAGAGAAAACGGAGAGATCTAACCGATTACGAGGACATAGAAGCACTGAGATATAGATTGCACAGTAGATAACCTCCATGAGCAGAACCTCCCTTCTATAAGCTTTCTCTCTCTCTTCCTCTCTTTCTCTCTTTCTCTCACCTTTTGATTAGCCCTAAATCCTTTAGAAAATCCCTTGCAAAGCTTTAGAAAACCCTCTTGCATACCTAGAAAACCCTAGGCAACCCCTTTTATAGTTTAGGAAACTTCCCTTTCGCATCCTGGTTGCGAAAAGACTCAAATCCGCAGTTTCGCGCAAAATCGCGGAACAAACTGCGTAACCTTTGACTAGTCCTGGAAATTCCAGGACTGGTCTTAGCCTCCTTCGACTGGTCGAAGCCTGTCCACGACCAGTCGAAGCCCACCTTCGACTGGTCTTGAAAATTCTAGGATTGGTCTTAGCCTCATAGAAAAACAGCACGAACTCACTGGACTTTGAGTCGTGCCAATACTCGAACCTACGACCGGTCTAGTGCCTCCTACGACCGGTCGAGCGGGGCTCAGGACCGGTCGAAGACGAGGAAAAAACCCCATCAGGCCCGCCTTTGATGTGGGTCGTCCATCACGCGGGGCCCACCTTGGATATGGAACATTCATCATTAGGAGCTGACCTTTAATATGCACCGTCCATTATGTAGCGCTCACCTTTGATGTTGGCCATCCATCATGTGGGGCCCACCATCAAAGTTATTGTCCATCATGTGGGGGTCACCTTCAATATCCACTGTCTATCAATATCCACTGCCCATCATGGTTTCCAAACAGGCAGACAAAGCACTACTGAAGTGAATTTGTGGTCCTCCAGCAGGGCCTTGTGAATTGGTGAAAGAGCTACTGCATTAACGATATGGCCTACCCTAAATACGCCATGTAATGTCCATTTTCCATTGTAAAGATTATGTTATTAAGAAATGGAATTGAACATAAATTGTTGATTATTATTTAATTTTCTCTGTCTATAAATTGAATAGCTAGGATCATTTGTAGCATCTCATACTTAACCCATGGTCTGACACTGTTAATTTCATCGAAAAAGAAGAATAAAACAAAGATAAATATGATGGGGTTTTTTGCCCCGTGCTCGACCAGTCGTGAGCCCTGCTCGACCGGTCGAGGGCTGGTACGACCAGTCGTGGGAGTCGAGTCGTAGCTCGACTCAAAGTCCAGCGAGTTCGGATTATTTTTCTCCGGGGTTCTCGACCGGTCGTAGGTGACCCACGACCGGTCGTAGGTGAGCTACGACCAATCGTAGGAGGCTAAGACCAGTCCTGGAATTTCCAGGACTAGTCGAAGGTTACGCAGTTTGTTCCGCGATTTTGCGCGAAACTGCGAATTTGAGTCCTTTCGCAACTGGGATGCGGAAAGGAGTTTCCCAAAACTATAAAAGGGGTTGCCTAGGTTTTTTCTAGGTATCACAAAATAGCAAGAGGGTTTCCTAAAGCTTTACAAGGTATTTGCTAAAGGGTTTAGGACTATCAAAGGTGAGAGAGAGGGAGAAAGAGAGAGAGGAAGCTTATAGAAGGGAGGTTCTGCTCGTGGAGGTTCTCTACTTTGCAATCTACATCTCAGCGCTTCTATGTCCTCGTAATCGGTTAGATCTCTCCGTTTTCTCTATTTCTCTTATTGTTTATCCACTCCTGCGTGAGTGAAGAAGGTTGTAAACGTTCTACTTCATAGTGGATTGTTGATCTGGACGAGGTCCCGTGGTTTTTACCTCTTTGAGGGTTTTCCACGTAAAAATCTCTTATGTGGTGTGTGATTGGTGCTTTGATTTATTTCATTGCATTATTATCCATAATTCTGGTTTGTTTCGGGAGGCTAGATCCTAAGGTTTGTGCAAGGCATCCCAACAAAGTGGTATCAGAGCTAAGTTCATTAAACGGGTAGGATCGGTTTTGAATTATGGAAGGTGGCTCAAGGATGATCAGCCTCAATGGTTCTAACTGGACCATATGGAAGGCTAAGATGGAGGACTTGCTTTATTGCAAGGACCTATATTCTTCAATCTCAGGCATATCAGCAAAATCCAAGGATATGACTGATGATGATTGGAAGAAGATGGACCGAAAGGCGGTGGGGTTTATTAGACAATGGTTGGATGATTTTGTGTTCCACCATGTGTCTACGGAAACCTCAGCCGAAAGCCTATGGCTAAAATTACAAGGGCTGTATGGGAGGAAGACAGCCGGTAATAAGATATTTCTGATAAGGTGACTTGTGAATCTCAAGTTCAAGGATAGTGGTTCTGTGGCCGAGCACATGAATGAGGTCAGCAATATAGTGAACCAACTCACCTCTATGAAGATGGTCGTGGATGATGAATTGCAGGCTTTACTATTGCTTAGTTCATTGCCTGACAGTTGGGAGACATTGGTGGTGTCTCTAAGTAACTCCGCGCCAGACGGAAAGATATCCATGGAACAGGTAACTAGCTGTCTCTTTAATGAAGAGACAAGGAGGAAGTCTCAGGGGTCTACTCAGCAAGAGGCTTTTGTGACGCAGGAACGGGGGAGAGGAAAGAACGGGAAGGGCGGGAAGGCCCGAGATAAATCAAGAGGCAAGTCGAGCAACAGAAAAGATGTTGAATGCTGGAATTGTGGCAAGAAGGGCCACTATAAGCATGAATGTCGTAAGAACGACAAGAAAGGAAAAAGGAAGGAAGATGAATCAGATTCCACTGCGGTCGCTTCAGATGGCGACGTTGTTATTATTCTTTCAGCAGATCATGATGTGTGTCTCACAGATACCAGTCAGGACATCGATTGGGTGATTGACTCGGGAGCTTCTTTTCATGCGACTCCGCACAGGGACTTCTTCACAAGCTACAAGTCAGGCGACTTAGGGACCGTAAGGATGGGAAATTCTGGCGTATCAAAGATCGTGGGAGTTGGTGATATTTGTGTGAAAACTGATGTGGGCTGCACATTGGTTCTCAGGGATGTGAGGCATATCCCAGACCTTCGCCTCAACTTGATGTCGACGAGAAGGTTGGATGATGATGGCTATGAAAGCCGGTTCGCTGGTGGGCACTGGAAGCTCATCAAGGGTTCGTTGATCGCAGCCAGAGGAAAGAAGTGTTACACCCTGTATAAGGCAAGTGTCAGTGTATGCAAGGGTGGGTTGAACGCAGCGGAAGATTCAGCTATTGACATGTGGCACAGGCGTCTAGGTCACATGAGTGAAAAAGGGCTTCAGGTACTAGCAAAGAAGCAGCTCCTTCCAGACGTGATAGGTATGCCTCTTAAAACCTGTCTTGATTGTTTATCAGGGAAACAGCATAGAGTTTCATTCGTTAAAAATGCTTCTCATGTTAATAAAGTGCATGCATTAGATTTGGTTTATTCTGATATTTGTGGTCCTATGAGGACAAAAACCTTGGGTGGGGCATTGTATTTTGTTACTTTTATAAATGATGCATCTAGGAGGGTTTGGGTTTATGCTTTGAAATCCAAGGACGAGGTCTTTGGTGTGTTTAAATTGTTTCATGCTATGGTCGAGAGAGAGACAGGTAGACCATTGAAGTGCATCCGCACTGACAATGGTGGTGAATACATTGGCGACTTTCACGAGTACTGCAAGTCCCAGGGTATACGACATGAACAGACCGTTCCCAAGACCCCCCAGCATAATGGTGTAGCTGAGCGAATGAATCGCACCATTGTTGAGAGAATCAGATGCATGTTATCCCATGCGAAGTTGCCAAAGACGTTCTGGGGAGAAGCAATGCGCACGGCGGTGTATTTGATAAACAGGTCTCCATCAGCCCCGTTGAATGGAGAAGTGCCTGAGAAGGTGTGGACTGGACATGATCCATCGTACAGTCATCTCAGGGTATTTGGATGCAGGGCATCCATTCACGTACCAAAGGACGAGAGGTCCAAACTCGATATGAAGATCAGGCAGTGTGTGTTCTTAGGGTACGGTGATGAAAAATTCGGTTACGGGTTATGGGATCTGATCGAGAAGAAGCTCGTCAGGAGCAGAGATGTGGTTTTCTTTGAAGATCAGTGTATCGAAGACATTGGTAAGCCAGAGAAGAACCAGCCTAGTTCAGGTGAGCTAGAGGACATGGATCCGATTACTCCTCCCGTGGTGCCTGATGACGGGGGAGTACAGCAAGGTGCAGAGGACGAGGGAGTTCCTTCAGAAGATGGACCAGGGGAGCAGCCCCCACTTGATCCACCGGTTGAGCCACAGGTGAGGAGGTCATCTAGAGTGGTTGAAAGCTATGCAAGAGGAGATGGAATCCTTGCATAAGAACCACACCTATGACATGGTGAAACTGCCTAAGGGCAAGAAAGCTCTGAGCAACAAGTGGGTGTTCAGGAAGAAGATTGAGCAGAAGAATTCACAGACGAGGTTCAAGGCCAGACTTATGGTGAAAGGGTTTGGTCAGAGGAAAGGCATAGACTTCGAGGAGATATTCTCACCAGTGGTGAAGATGACATCCATACGGGTGTTGCTTAGGTTGGCGGCTAGCATGGATCTGGAGATAGAGCAGTTAGATGTTAAAACTGTCTTTCTCCATGGTGACCTGGAAGAAGAGATCTACATGCACCAACCAGAGGGGTTTGAAGTCAAGGGCAAGGAACATATGGTGTGTAGGCTGAGGAAGAGCTTGTATGGGCTAAAACAAGCTACACGGCAATGGTACAAGAAGTTCGATTCGTTCATGTTACAGCGTGGGTATGACAGAACGGAGTCGGACCACTGTGTGTTCACGCGTAAGTTCTCAGACGGTGATTTCTTAGTTCTGCTGTTATATGTTGATGACATGCTCATCATGGGAAAAGACATCAAGAAGATTGACAGACTGAAACAGGAGTTGGGCAAGTCTTTTGCGATGAAAGACTTGGGCCCGGCTAGACAGATCCTAGGAATGGAGATAACCCGTGACAGAGGCAGCAGGAAACTTTGGCTGTCACAAGAGCGGTATATTGAGAAAGTCCTAGAGCAGTTCAATATGAATGCAGCGAAGCCGGTCAGTACTCCACTGGATGGTCACTTCAGATTAAGCGACAGACAGTGTCCCAAGACGAAAACAGAGGTGGAAGAGATGCAGAAGATACCCTACGCGTCAGCTGTAGGAAGTTTGATGTATGCTATGGTGTGTACACGCCCAGACATAGCATATGCGGTTGGTGTTGTCAGCCGGTATCTTGCCAATCCTGGCAAAGAGCATTGGGCAGCGGTAAAGTGGATATTGAGGTATCTAAGAGGCTCATCCAGGTTGAGCCTATGTTATGGTGACGGTAAACCTGTGTTAGAGGGCTACATAGATGCAGATATGGCAGGTGACATAGACTCCGGGAAGTCTACATTGGGGTTCATGTTCACGTTTGCAGGGGGAGCAGTCTCTTGGCAGAGCAAGCTACAGAAGGTCGTAGCATTGTCGACGACAGAGGCCGAGTATATTGTAGTCACAGAGGCATGTAAAGAGATGCTTTGGATGAAGAGGTTCCTACAGGAACTTAGCCTGAAGCAGGAGGAGCACGTGGTCTATTGCGATAGTCAGAGTGCTATACACTTGAGCAAGAATCCAAGTCAGCATTCCAAGTCGAAGCACATAGAGATTCGGTATCACTGGATCAGGGATACTTTGGAACAAAAGGTATTACAGCTTGAGAAGGTCCACACGGACGATAATGGTCAGACATGATGACCAAGGCTTTGCTCAAAGGCAAGTTTGAGGTTTGTAGAAACCTGGCTGGCTTGAAGAAGGTGGATCCCTCCCGGGTCAAAAAGGGAGAGATTTGATGGGGTTTTTTGCCCCGTGCTCGACCAGTCGTGAGCCCTGCTCGACCGATCGAGGGCTGGTACGACCAGTCGTGGGAGTCGAGTCGTAGCTCGACTCAAAGTCCAGCGAGTTTGGACTATTTTTCTCCGGGGTTCTCGACCGGTCGTAAGTGACCCACGACCGGTCGTAGGTGAGCTACGACCAGTCGTAGGAGGCTAAGACCAGTCCTGGAATTTCCAGGACTAGTCGAAGGTTACGCAGTTTGTTCCGCGATTTTGCCCGAAACTGCGAATTTGAGTCCTTTCGCAACTGGGATGCGGAAAGGAGTTTTCCAAAACTATAAAAGGGGTTGCCTAGATTTTTTCTAAGTATCACAAAATAGCAAGAGGGTTTCCTAAAGCTTTACAAGGTATTTGCTAAAGGGTTTAGGACTATCAAAGGTGAGAGAGAGAGAGAGAAAGAGAGAGAGGAAGCTTATAGAAGGGAGGTTCTGCTCGTGGAGGTTCTCTACTTTGCAATCTACATCTCAGCACTTCTATGTCCTCGTAATCGGTTAGATCTCTCCGTTTTCTCTATTTCTCTTATTGTTTATCCACTCCTGCGTGAGTGAAGAAGGTTGTAAACGTTCTACTTCATAGTGGATTGTTGATCTGAACGAGGTCCCGTGGTTTTTACCTCTTTGAGGGTTTTCCACGTAAAAATCTCTTGTGTGGTGTGTGATTGATGCTTTGATTTATTTCATTGCATTATTATCCATAATTCTGGTTTGTTTCGGGAGGCTAGATCCTAAGGTTTGTGCAAGGCATCCCAACAAAATATGCACGATGAGATTCACGAGCACCCTATGCTCCATGTGAACTAGCACATTTCTGTATGATGAGATGTAAAAAATTGAATTTTTTTAGGTACATTCATTAGGTGGCTCCACTGATGACGTGGCTTGAGCATAAGCTGGTCCACTCATCAAGTAGGTACTTGTGCCAAAATAATGGATTAATAAAAGAGCTCACGAATTTTTCACATTCAACATATACAAAAGGCCACCTAATAAGTGGATCATCCATTATGTGGGCGCATGTTAATACAGGTGCTAAAATATGGGACCACCTTATATGTGGACAGTCCATCACGTAGGGATTCCTTTGACATGGAAAGAGAGGGGGTAGAAAAGTGAAAAATTGAAAAGCTAAAATAAAAATATTTAGGGAGATAAATAGCTTTCAACACATAAGTTACACAAAGTCTCTCTCTCTCTCTCTCTCTCTCTCTCTCTCTCTCTCTCTCTCTCTAAGGGAGTCTTAGGCTCGGGCCGGTGAGACCCATAGGTTTAGAGTGGATGTGAGTCCTATCTTGCTTGACCGAAGGGATTTCACCTGCCCGAGTCTAATGTATCCTACTCTCATGTGGGTTTTGGAAGAACTCATTGGATACCTTTTAGGTGGAGAGGGACTCCTATCGCATACTCGCATCTACCTTCTCCTTAGGAAAGGGGGGTTAGATATCAGTGAGTGTTTTTCTATCCAATGGGTAGTTATTCTGTGTAAAAGAGCACAGTTGAGAAGAAAGAGTTTGAGCAACTAAAAGGTCGCCGGCCTACTTCCACAAGCAGGTAGGAAATCCGCAAAAAGATATATGGGGTTGTCTAATCAAAACCATTGGTAGGAACTAACTTAAGTAATAATAATAATAAAAAAAACCTTTGTGGCCCTTTGATGGTGAATAAACATTGTTTCTAATGTCATGGTCCACCTGAGAACTGGACATGATTCATTTATGGGTTTGTGTCCTAAAATGATCTCAAAAAATTGACAGCTAGCAGTCTCTATTGTAAGAGTCGTACTTTCTTGGGTGAGGCCAATGTGGTACCTAATCGACTCTAAGTGTGTGTTGAAGTTAGCTATGAGTCAGCTAAATTTAGCTACACGCTTGTGTGATATTTCGAAATAAATTCAATACATATGGTTTGAAACTACAAATCACTATATAAATTTATGTATAAGTCCCACCATGATATTTGTTGATGCAGAAATCCAGTCGCCCCTTCTCCTGGCTCCTGAACCTGCATGAAGAGCGGACAAAGAAGACCCTGACTTGTATGCTAGGGACTCTCCGATGGCAAAGTAAGGAAATTGGGTTTAGTTGGATACACAGGGGTTAGGGCTAGAGATTGTGTGCACCTCTTCTTTCGAGGACCTTCTCTTATATAGGTAGGAAGAGGCAGTGGCGTTATAACAACCCCTACTTTTCTGTACTCGGGTATTATCATGAGAACCCAACTAGTATAAATACAATCTCGATTTATGTGAACATTCACACTTTGGCCTAAGTCCAACCGTCGAGATGGTGGAGGAACTACGAGAGTTGAGATTAACCGTCCAACTAATATGTAGGGGAATCTAATTGTAGGAGTGATCATCAGATCTAGAGCTATATATCTACCTCAAGTCAGATGTGTAGCCTATCTTAAGTTGATACCTTAATAATTCATTTTAAATGTGATGTAATTGTACATATGTACTATAATACAAAGTAATTTTATAATTATTCGTAATAATAAATATGTTACATGAATTATTCAATCATGTATATTATTTGAACTATATATAAAATAAATTGTACGCCAACACATTATCATATATTTGACGTATATTTACATCTTTAACTATATACTATTGTAGTATATATATATAAAATATATATCACTTTATATTAATTTTACTATACTATATGTGCCGTATGCATGTATAATCACAAAAATATCTCAACTGGCAGACTGAGTGGAAATGCCTCGTTTCAACACTTAGGTCTTGGTATCGATCCCTAGCGAGGGTGGCTAACATGGAGTGTGTGTACTGACATGGGTGTGTACTAACAATCTAACGCAAAAAAAAAAAGAAAGAAAGTATAATCACAAAAATACATATTATGCTAAACAAACATGTAAATGTATTCTTATTACATAATCAGAAATATAAATTACTAATATATATTATAATCAATATATAATAAAATTGTATTTGTTAGCTATAGTACACTTTGAATATTATTATTAATATTTATACATATATAAAAGGAAAAAAATATATACATAGGTATATAATATTATAAATTAAACACTTTATTAATTGATAAATAATTATTAATATAAAATGTAAAATAAATACAATGTATTATAAGTTGTATATACGTTTATAATAAATACTATATTATATACTAATGAGATTTTTATTACTTAGTATATATTAAAATTTGAAACTAATGGAAGGTTTGGATTCCATTTAAGATTACCATGTGCCACGCAAACCACCAATCAAACACAAAATTGAAGTGTATGGCCCACCTAAGCCATGGATCTACCCCATCCTTTGGACTGGACCCTAATATGGGCTGAAAAAACGAATGAACGAAATGGATCTCTGTTAGGCCAACCCTGTGGGCCCCACCTTTGTTGTGTGTGCACAACCTATGCGTGCACCCGCCGTGCACTGGACTGGAGGTCCAGTCAGATCGACCCGATCTCCAGAGAGTTTTTCTCTCATTTTCTCCCGCCGAAGAAAGCATTTGAAAAACGCCATCATTTGAGTTGGGCATGGCCCACCAATGGTCGATCCAAACCGTCCATTTCGTTCAGAGGCCATGGATAACCTAAATGATGGTTGATCCAGCCGTTGGATTGCACACGTGTACACACAAAATCAGCCTTAAATCAGGCTAACAAACACACTCGTTTCTAAAACGGGAAATCTCCGTTTTTTGGCTTTCCACGCTGGCAATCCGCGTGAAAACTTTTCCTGAAATCTCAGCCACCCGGTTGAGTGAATCTCAGCCCTTCCTTTTAGGGTTCTCTCAACTATAGCAATAGTTTTCAACTTCTGCCGCTGTTGAAGCTAAAACACTTAAGAGCGTTAATCGCCGTCCATTTTGTGGGTCCCATTGTGCTCCTTGATCGTATCCACGCCGTCCACGAGTGATGGATAGGAAGATTAGCCATCCATCAGTGGTTTACCATTACCGATGGAATCATCTTCTCCGTTAGCTGGCAAAACCCACCACCTCCTGGTGGGCCCCATTTAGTGATCTGGGACGTCCATCAGATGGACCATCATGCCAGAAACACATCCATGTGGAATTCCACTCGATCAGCAATTCTCGGGGCGTTTAGTTTGTGTGAAAACGCAAACTACGGCTAATCCCGGATTAGCATTCTAAACCCCAAAAGGTTGCTAACGTGGCTTATAAAAGCCCTCCCTTTAGGGCAGCCATCCGAAAAGGAAAGGAAAAAAAAAAAAAGAAAACGCGAAAGAGAAACGAAAGAGGGAGGAATCGAGCGCCGCTGCCGCTGCCGCTGCCGCACCAGGTTGGGTCGGGCCGACTCATTCCAGGAGTTGCTGGGATGGAGAGAAAGGAGAAGAAAGGAAAGAAGAAGAAGAAAGAAAGAAAACCAGATAGTAGGCGGGAGAGATGAAGAGCTGTCCGACCTACTGTTGCACTAAATGTTGCCGCACCAGCTCGTGTTGCTGCTGAGCTCGGGTCGAGCCAACAAGGGTTGGGTCGGGCATGCTCCAGACCGGGCTGGAGAGAGAGAGAGAGAGAGAGAGAGAGAGAGAGAGAGAGAGAGAGAGAGAGAGAGAGAGAGAGAGAGAGAGAGAGAGAGAGAGAGAGAGAGAGAGAGAGAGAGAGAGAGAGAGAGAGAGAGAGAGAGAGAGAGAGAGAGAGAGAGAGAGAGAGAGAGACTCGCTGCTGAGTTGAGTCCGAGTTGACTCGGTCCAGATTCTTGCTGGACATTCCAGCAATTTATACAAACAAAAAAAAAAGGAAAGAAGAAGAAGGAAAAAAAAGAGAGGAATAGAAGAGGGAGAGAGAGATAGTTTGATTCCTTGAGGCTGCCGGGTCGACTCGGCTGAAACCGAGTCTGACTGGACCGAGTTGGGTTTAGTCCTGATTCGGGTTGGATACTTGCTGGAGTTCCAGCAGGGAAGAAAGAAAAAGAGGAGCATGGGAAGAAGAGATATAAGAGAGAAAGAAAGAAGGGAGAGTTTGAGTTCGGGAGGTGAGTCGACTTGACGATCTTGCTGTTTAAACTAAATTGAGGCCATGACAAGGATGAGTCAACAACTAGGTGAGCTGATTCTCTTGTCACCTTCTAGTAGTATAAATAAATAAATAGTAGTAATAATAATATGCCAGGTTATTTATCTTCTTGTGTTGGTTGAGTATAGGTATTCAGTAGAGACTACCATAGTTCGCTCTCATCGAAGTCAAGTTGGTTTGGACATTGCTATTGGACTCAAGTTGATTCCATCTCATAATTAATCAAAGGTGAGGACTCACCCATTGAGCTTCCCACTTAAGTTCATTAATCGTAGAAGATGCCTTAATCCTTCCCATCAAATATCTCCTAAAGTTTCTTGATTGGCAAATGAAGCAGTTGCATAACTTACATTAACAATTCACAAAACAGATTAGAAGTGCCAAAAAAATGTTGCATATTTCTACGTCTCCTGAGAACCTCCTTTTTTTATTTTTATTTTTTTTACTACGAATACTTGCTGGATTAGGTTCTAACGAATCCTTAGGGAACTCATTGGGATTACGTCTCAGGAAATTGTTGAGTAGAACATTGAAACTCACAAATTAAATTAGATAAGACCAAAATGATGCCATTAAGTATAGATAATGAAAGGCTAAAACACAAACTCCAAGAAATAGCTTTGTAGCAGGCCTCCCTTATAAAACTCAAGATTGGATGGACAATATTTGAAGAACAGTCATAGAGATCAATGAATAATGCCTGCTCCTTGATTTAAATAAAGTTTGAAAAAAAAAACGGATAGAGAAATTATAAATTAGGCATGTGTATTGATACTGGGTTTGACATGGAGGTTGTGTTTGGATGTCCAAAAGGAAATGGTCACTTTTAGGGCATATTTGGATGCATTGATTCTGTAGATAATGTAATTATTACCAAATGAGAATTTCTATGGCCATTGTAGAAAATAGGATTCCAAAATTGGGGTGATAGGTTGGACAACTAGTGGGAATTAGACAACTATCACCTTATTCCTTGTGCCAGAGAAGTCTGACAACCAATAAGAGTAATGCTTACTATACATGTATCCAAATAGCCCTATGAAAAACAATTTCCATATCTTCATGGATTTAGTGTATCAAAAAACACCTTAGTACTCCCTTTTTCACTATAAAAGCCTTTTGTAGACCTAGTTGCAAGTAGATCTAAAGATTTGGCATCTTTGCTATTTTAGACGTATGGCTCAACACAATCAAACAAGAGATTGACATGTGGACTTCAAAACCTAACATGAAACCAAACATTTTTGTTGAACACTTGAACTAAAAAAAATAAATTAAAGACCCCAAATCTCTGAAGATGTTCTTTTACACGCTGTATGCATGACTTAGACTAGACTGCTAGACATAGAAGCTTATGGATTTGTGGGCCACAGCCACAACCTCCATTGTTGGATGCACAAACATACCAAGGTCATTTAAACCCATCTCGATTGGTCTTGTGGACCTAATAGTCGAATCAGAAAGTTGATTCAAGAACAGATATGCTGCATGCTCTTGTTCTGGTCCAGCTTCTTGATTAACCAATCTGGACACTTAATGTGATCTATATCAACAATCTAGATAGTTGAATTACCTAGATCTATGATTTGGACAGTTGGATCTGCCAGATCTTAGGGGGTGTTTGGCGCATGGTATTGGAAGGGATTAAGTGGGACGGGATTAAAAAACCAAATGAGTGGTATTGTCAGGTTTTGTCATGGAATTGCAGGGGGCTTTGCTGTGTTCCATGGCTATTTGGATTGCATGGAAGAACACAATCCAACCTACAATATCTGCATGTTTCTGTTTGGATGGAAGTGTGGGCTTGGGTCATGTAAGGATCATAATCCACTCCTGTTTGGATACTGAAATGAAAGGTCCCCACGGTGATAGATTTCATAAATCCACCACAATGAGTGGTGTTGTATCATTTAAAGATGATAACTTTCTCATGCTCGGGAGGAGAATCACATTGACACTGCCCTCGACTGCCTTGATGTTTATTGCAAGGCCCCAGCCTTGAAAATTAATTGGAGTTGGACTTCTGGAGTCTGTCTTATGAATCCAAAACCCCGTTGGGCTCGCAAATCTCAGTGGAAGTGGTGTGACCTTATTGACTTTTCTTTCACCCCTGTGGGTATCCCAACTTCATGCTTCCCCTTACTAGATTTGACAGGATCTTCTTTTCAATGCAAGCCAAAGCTCTCGAGCGGGATAGTAGACCTCTTCCTTTGATAGAAAATTCATGGTTAGTACACGATTTCTACACTCGGTTCATATTTCTCTCTTCTTTCATGGCACCATCTAAGGCAGAAACTTGGAGATTATTCAAGACTTGATGAGCCGGGTCAATGTTCTAAGGTAAGGGATTGTTATTTCTCTAGCGTTGCTTGTGATGCTTGCCTTCATATCGAGGAAAATTGTGGAATTGAATTCCCGAATGCTTATGAATTTGCAATACCAATTCTTGGCGGGTAAGTGTGTGCTTAGGAGCGTTCAAGGGGAGGAGCCGTGGAAACTTCTATTTAGACACATGCTCTCTAAAGGTTGTTTGAAGAAGTCCAAGGCATGCCCAAATATACACTGGTTTTTTGATAGTTTCAACCCATCTCTATAAGAGGCTCGCTTGATTGTCCTAAAGCTTAAAGCAAAGAAAGCTTGGAGACCTAAAGGACTACTTGAATTGGTCTCCCAGTGTACTTTCAATCATCAAGGAAAAGCTTAAAACATTTGGTCTCCTGTCTATTTTTAGACCTATGAATATCACAATCAAATAAGAGATAGACACATGAATTTCAAAATCCAAAAGGAAACTAAATAGATATAAAGACTCCAAATCTCACAAACTTCTTTTATACACCTTATGCCTAACCTGGACACAGACTAGTGAGTGATGCGCATGCCCGACAGCCACATCGCAAATTCGTGGATGCACACAGTGTGCTAAGGTCTTCTATCCCCATCCATTTGGACTCGAACCCAATGGTCCATTTGGGGCATTGAATTGGAACCATATCTTTTTTAGGCACTTGATCTAGTATAGATAGCTGATCAAATGAATATGGTCACTCAATGCATTCCAAACCAGAAATCTGGATGATTTAAATCGTGGAATGTGCCTAATTTACGCCTAAACATCTATTGGCCAGGTCATGTGCCTCAATGTATTCTTGGAATGTTCTTACGTCTTGGATTCATCACCCCTCCCATGTGTTTTTTACCCCCTGAAGGATAGGATTTATTAGAAGAAGAGAAGAAGGAAA
Organism: Magnolia officinalis; assembly: GCA_021015155.1. Taxonomy (NCBI): domain Eukaryota; kingdom Viridiplantae; phylum Streptophyta; class Magnoliopsida; order Magnoliales; family Magnoliaceae; genus Magnolia; species Magnolia officinalis. The sequence goes on along the minus strand of JAJHSJ010000014.1, from coordinate 50,503,190 downwards.
TACGCCCTCAAAAGACAAGGGAGAGAAGTTTCCTTTCTAGATAAACTGTCTGCTCCAAACAACATAATTTTAGGTATATTGCCCACTAACATTTCGGCTCATGAGGTAGTTAATTTGGAATTGCATACGTGTATGCCTAGGTTATAGTTGCCATGTGTTGTATGGACAGTCATATTTTAACAAAGTATCTCTTATTTTTCTCCTTTTCCTTCTTTTTTAAAGGAACCAAAGTATGGCTGTTTTTCTACTGGTCAAAGTAGTTAGATGTCCCTTTCATTGACATTCAACTCATGTTGAGGGTCGAATATTGCATATTAGATCCCGGTTATTAGTTTTTTTTACGAACATGATACTGTTTAATGCCCCATTTTAATTGTGTTTGTAATGCAAGGTGAATCTAGGAGCATGAACGGGAAAGGATGCAAAAAGTATGGATTTAACGCTCGAGCATCACCAAGGCAATGGACGGGACTCCATGGGATCAAGATTGAAGAATTTACACACCTAGGATCCAAGAAAATCAAGCCATTTAGGTTAAAGAGGCCCAAAAGTTGTCCAAGATGCAAGATCACAGGGTTTCCACTATCCGTTCGGCTTGAAACTTCACATATGGCCTGAGGGCCATAAATTAACCGCACATATCAAATTTCAGCCATTGGATCTCCCTGGAAGTGGCTCAACGGACAGATCAGATTACATATCAATGATTTGAGGCCCACCTGAGATCTGGATATACTTCCAATTCGGTCTCAACCCCTTAAATGGGGAGACAAAATGAATGGATGGATTGGATTTCGTAAAACCATCATGGTGGGCCCCAATTGAGATGGTGTGTACCATGCACATGGGTACTCGATGTGCACCGGACCAGCCCGTTCAGTCCAGGTCGGTTTGACTGAACATATCCAGAAATGGAAATTTTTGTTTTCGTTGGCGTGAAACAGGGGTACCGTTGGATCGTTAGTAGGCCTCCATCATGGCCTATGAAAACGATCTGAACCGTCCATCATGTAGAGGCGCTCGTTTTGGTCAGAACCATGTTGACTGTTTTCAGCCATACACGCGCACGTGCCGATCACAACAATCACAAGAAATTCATTCACAGTCGTTGGAGCAAGATCACTTCAGTCGGCCACATCTACAGACATTCAAAACTGACCATTCTCGACCAAAATTCCGAGAGAAATTCGGTGGACGGCATGGATTTCTCTAAAAAACATCTGAAGTGGGCCCCACCGAGAGTTCAGTGTCGGCTTGCGTAAAGAGCTTGCGTCCGTGAAAAAAAGGCAATTTCGGGACTTTATGGTCCACTGCCTTTGATTGATTTAATGATCCGGACTGTCCAGAGGATGTAAACGGTGGGGCCAACCCCATCCACGATGCTAGATTTCAACAATAGGCTAATCTACCAAACACAAGCTATTTTTGAGTTTTGAGCTGCGTAAAACAGGGAGTGCGTAATGCCTTACGCACTCCACCGACTTGCCTCTTACGCATGTCTCCACCGCCTCTATACCCAACCGACAATCCTCCATTAACCTATAAAATAAAGAGACGTCAGAGAGAGTAGGAGGGAGTCCTTGGGAGATCCAAGTTTTGGTGGACGTGGAAGTGGAAGAGCAGATCCAGATCTGCTGGTTGTGGAAAAGAGAGAGAGGAAGAAAGAACGAGAAAGAGAGAGCTCAAAGGGATATGCTTCTCAACTATAGTTTTCTTCTTTCCAATTGAATCATTGTTCCATTCCATGAGTTTTTAATTTCTTAGCTAGGGCTGAAATGAAGCCCCTAATTTGAATGACTCTTGTTTATTGTTGATTTCATTCGTAATTGATTGATTTATTTCTTTCTCTAGTGTGATTAAATGAAAATTTCATACCTCTCTAATCTATGAGTTTAACCAAAGTCTAGATGTGGATATTGTTTGGAATCTTATTCTAAGTATGCTTGTGTCTGACCATGAACAGGTTTCCTACAGAGAAAGAAATAGAAATCTACATCTTATTCATGCCTGACCATGGATGGAAAGATGTGATCCTTGTGCTTCAAGGGAATTATACATCCTGTGTGCCTGACCAAGGACACAGATTGTGCTTTATTTAGTAAATTTATCAATCTGAATTAGGGTGAATCAACAGGTAAAACAAGAGTTAGGATAACTAGGGGTGAATTCAAAAGTCCTAGTGTTCTCCTTGATTGAATTTTCCTTCTTGTTCTCAGTTATTTTTCATTGATTTTTGTTAGTTTACTTAATAACTAGCTAAACTATTTGTTGAATTAGTTAAGAAGAATCATAAAATTTGAATTGTGACAACCAGTCCTAGTGGGAACGATCTCGTAATACGTACCGTATCTACACCTGATTCGTATACTTGCGAGTTTAAAATAATTTAAATCAGGTTGGTTTAAATAAAACATTAAGTTTTTGGCGCTGTTGCCGGTGACTGTTTCGGTCCAATTGGATTTAGGATTCTCTCTTATCATAATTCATAGCCTCAGGATTTTTCTCGCATCATTTTAGAAAACTTAATTTATTTTTGTTTTTATTTTCTACAGGAATTGAAGAAGGAAGCTGAAAAAGAAAAAATTATCTTCAAAGTGAAGGAGAAGCTCCTAGATTCTTCTGAAATCAATCATCTCCTTTTTCAGGTTCTTTTTTCCAATTCTTGTTTGCATAGATTCATCTTGTTTTTAGGAATTCATAAATTTTTAGCTCTAGTTTTATTTCTCTTAGGTTGCATCTTAGTTTAGTTTTCTTTCATACATTGCAGTAATTCAGTTTATGCTAGGACGTAGATCTCTGAACATAGAACTAGCACCTTTTGATCCTGAAATAGAAAGAACATTTCGTAGAATATTTAAAAACATTTTATTTGAAATGGCGGACGAGAATGGAATTAAAGCTCTTAGAGATTATTCAGCTCCTGCCCAATTTAATGCACCTTCATGCATAGTGTTGCCAAAAGGGGTCTTTGCTAGCGGTTACTACGGGGAGGCTCGTCACCCTAACGTAGGCCGACAGCTCGGTCATAATGTCCCATTCCACCATGCTCGGCTCTCAAGACTTGTGGGCCGCAACTAGCGGTTTGTTAGTGAGTGCAAACAGACACAGGGTGCCTCAGGTTTAAGCAGGCGTATACAAACATGGTTAATGTACATGGATGGCCAACTGGTGGGCTGATTTGTCCCCACGCGATGAATTACGAGTTGTACGGCTTGAGAGCAACGTCTAAGTAGTCTAACTACAGTCGACAACACACAGTTTGACTAGTCGGGCCAAATGTACCCGTGGGTGGGCCTATCTGAAGGGCTGCCCAAGAGGGTTTTGAATTGTTGGCCGATCCAAAGAGGGAACAATGTATAGATGCAATATAATAAAGTAGAAGTTGATCTACTTGTAGTTGTGAGAGAATTAGGTATGTATAACGATGAACCACATTCACTATCAGTACACAAGTTACTGTTTATAAGAATTCAGGGTATTTCCTGATGGACATGTACATGGGCCTAGGTTTTAAGAGAACATGAAAGGGAATGAGCACTATAGCCGAATATAGGAAGAATTTAAACATACTTGGAGAATGTGGGCAGTCAATTCACCCACTCCATACATGTGAGAGACATGCATCTGAATTTATCTTTCTAGGTAAAATTGGGGATATTATAACCAGAAATTCCACATTTGTCAACAAATCAATAATGCAGACAATTAATTATACGACAACACACTTTGAACTTAAACCTGGGGTCATACAATTGTTGCCCTCCTTCTATGGTTTAGATAAGGAGGATCCATATCATCATGTGAAAGAATTCCTAGACATTTGCTCTACCTTTAGGTTCCAAAACTTTTCAGATGATTCGATCCATTTGCGCTTTTTTCCTTTTTCTTTGAAGGATAAGGCGAAAGCATGGTTGAATTCTCTAGAAGTCGGGTTTATCACTACATGGGACCAACTGTCTAAGAAGTTCTTAAACAAGTTCTTCCCTGTTCACAAAACTGATGCTCTCCGTAGAGAAATTACTAATTTCACACAAAAAGAGGGTGAGTACTTTCATGAATGTTGGGAAAGATGGAAGGACTTGCTTCTTAAATGTCCACACCATGGTTTTGAGAAGTGGCAACAGGTTCAATACTTCTATGACGGTCTGACACCCCAAAATCGTCGCATGGTTGATGCCACCAGTGGAGGGTCATTCCAGATCTTTATGCCAAAATTGATAGCCTGACACAGAAAGTTGATGCTTTATTGTTAAATAATGGACCTCCAAAAACAACTCAAATCGAGTCATGAGCCATATGTTTCAGTCCTGCCCATCTTACGTAGTCTTGTCCATCTGGTGCAGCATTTCCAGAATCTCTCTGAACAAGTGCATGTTATGAATACTTTTCGGAGAACTGGGAATGATCCGTACTCAGACACCTACAACCCAGGGTGGGCTAGACACCTAAATTTTTCTTGGGCAAAAAGACCACAACAAGGAGGACCATCTAGAAATCCTCCTATGCAACCTTACCCCCAAGTTGGTAGTCAACATCTTCAACAGTTTCCGCAATATCAACAACTCCCTTCACAATCTAGGAAACCATCCCTTGAAGATACACTCAATGTGTTTATGCAGAGTTCTCTTCAATTTCAAAAAGACACCCAACAAACTCTACAAGCTAACCAGCAAAGCTTACATGCAAATGCGCAATCCATTGCCAAGCTGGAACTACAGTTGGGTCAACTTGCTACCACATTGAGTGAGAGAGAGAAGGGCAAGTTCCCTAGCCAACCTGTGGCAAATCCAAAAGGATAGTATGAAATTGACTCTAATTCAAATCAAGAACAATATTATGAGCAAGCCAAATCAATCATTACCCTTAGGTCCGACAAACAGATCGAGAACAAAGTAGAGATGCCTAGGGAAGAATCAAATTCCAAATTGGAAGACCAAAATGAAGCGGAGAGACATACTAGTGCATCCAAAGTCCAAAAGCACTCTAACTTTTCAGGAACCACTCATGTGCCATCTTATGTGCCTAAAGCACCTTTTCCTCAACGTCTGGCACCAGTTAAGAAAGGAAACAACTTTAATGATATATTGGAGATGTTTAAGCAAGTGCAAATTAACATTCCGTCGCTTGATGCTATCAAGCAAGTCCTTGCTTACGCTAAGTTTCTTAAAGATTTATGCACTCAAAAGTGTAAGCTGAATGTTCACAAGGTCTTCCTTGCGGAGCAACTCAGCTCCATAAGTCAATACAACACTCCTAAATTTAGGGATCCAGGAGCTCCTACCATTTCTTGCGTCATAGGAGATCATAAGATTGAGAAGGCATTGCTTGATTTAGGGGTGAGCGTTAATTTGTTGCCATATTCTGTATATGAGCAACTAGGACTTGGTGAGTTGAAATCAACTAAAATAACACTAAAACTAGTTGATAGATCTGTCAAGGTGCCCCGTGGTATTATTGAGGATGTGCTTATTCAGGTTGATAAGTTTTATTTTCCAGTGGATTTCATCGTTCTAGATACTCAGCCTGTCCAAAATCCTACTAGTCAAATCCCGGTTATCCTGCGACGTCCATTCTTAGTCACATCCAATGCTATCATAAATTGCAGGAATGAAGTTATGAAGTTGTCTTTTGGTAACATGAAGATTAAACTCAATGTTTTCAATGCTGGACAACAACTAACAGACTCGGATGATATATTTGAAGTGAACATGATTGAGAGTCTAGTGCATGACTCTTTCCTTAAATCTTCCGAAGACGCTCTTGAGACTTGTTTAGCACATTTTGACATAGATTTTGACATAGAAAGTTCCATCCAAGAAGTCAATGCATTATTTGACTCTAATCCTGAAATGGATACTACAAAATGGAAAGCTAAAGTGGAACTTCTTCCACCATTTGAGTCTAAATTGGTCTCGTCTATTGAGAAACCACCCGAACTTGACCTTAAACAATTACCTGAAACTCTCAAGTATGCATTTTTAGGCCATTCTGAAACCCGGCCTGTCATCATAGCTTCTAACCTTGATAAGGAACAGGAGGGTAAGTTGCTTAATGTTCTTATAGAACATAAGGCAGCTATTGGGTGGACACTAACTGTCATAAAGGGAATAAGCCCCACTGTGTGTATGCATCGTATTCATCTTGAAAAAAATGCAAAAATGTCGTGTGAAATGCAAAAGAGGCTTAACCCTAACATGAAAGAGGTCGTTCGAGCGGAGGTGCTTAAATTGTTAGATGTTGGTATCATTTACCTCATTTCAGATAGCACGTGGGTCAACCCAGTTCAAGTTGTTCCCAAAAAGTCTGGGATTACGGTGGAAAAAAATGATGATAATGAGTTAGTGCCAACCCGCATGACTATGGGTTGGCGAGTTTGTATTGATTACCGTAAACTGAACTTGGTCACAAGGAAGGATCACTTTCCTCTTCTTTTCATAGATTAGATGCTTGAGAGATTGGCAGTGCATAGCTACTATTGTTTTCTGGATGGTTATTCCTGGTATAATCAGATTCCCATTGCTCTCGAGGATCAAGAGAAAACCACATTTACTTGTCTTTTTGGTACATATGCCTAACGGCGTATGCCATTTGGGTTGTGTAATGCGCCTGCTACTTTTCAACAATGCATGATGAGTATTTTTTCAGACATGGTTGAGCGTTTCCTCGAGATTTTCATGAATGATTTTTCAATTTTTGGTTTTTCATTTGATGAATTTTATACCATCTATCTCGTCTTGGAAAGATGTAAAAAAATGAACCTGGTATTGAATTGGGAAAAGTGCCATTTTATGGTTCAAAAAGGGATTGTACTCGGGCATGTTGTTTCAAGTAAAGGCATTGAAGTTGATAAAGCCAAGATTGATTTAATTTATAGTCTTCCTCCACCTAGAACGGTGAAGGAGATTAGATCGTTCTTAGGGCATGCAGGGTTTTACAGGAGATTCATTTAGGATTTTAACAAAATTTCTCGACCCTTATGCAATTTATTAGCCAAAGATGTTGCATTTGTCTTTAATGATGATTGTCAGAAAGCTTTTGATAAGTTGAAGCATTTATTAACTTCTGCTCCAATCATCCAACCACCTAATTGGAGTTTACCTTTTGAGCTTATGTGTGATGCTTCTGATTATGCTGTTGGACCATCTTAGGACAAAGATTGAACAAAATGCCTCATGTCATTTATTATGCTAGTAGGACTCTAAATGATGCTCAACTTAACTACTCTACCACTGAAAAAGAATTGTTGGCATTGGTATTTGCTATAGACAAATTCAGGTAGTATCTCATAGGATCAAAGGTTATAGTGTTTTCAGATCATGCAACATTGAAATATCTTCTTTCTAAAAAAGATGCTAAACCTCGATTGATTCGTCGGATTCTCTTGCTACAAGAATTCGACATTGAAATTCGGGATAAAAGGGTTCTGAAAATGTGGTCGTAGACCACTTGTCTAAACTTGTCTTGGAGTCTACAGTGGATCCTTTGCCAATGAACGAGTCTTTCCCTGATGAACAACTTTTAGTTATTTCTCAATTACCTTGGTATGCAGATATTGTAAATTATCTTGTTACAAGTCAATTTCCTTCTCATTGGACTAAACAGGATAAATCCAAATTTCTTGCTGAGGTTAAACATTTCTTTTGGGATGACCCATACTTATTCAAACTTTGTCCTGACCAGGTTATTAGGAGATGTGTGCCTGAGAGTGAGTTTCATAGTATAATCTCTTTTTGTCATGACCATGCATGTGGTGGTCATTTTGGTTCAAAGAAAACAACTGCGAAAGTTTTACAAAGTGGATTTTATTGGCCTACACCTTTTCGAGACACCCACGCCTTTTGTTCTACATGTGATAGATGCCAACGTACGGGTAATATTTCCCGCAGGAACATGATGCCACTTACCAATATTCTCATTGTTGAGATATTCGATGTTTGGGGTATTGACTTCATGGGTTCATTTCCCCCGTCATTCGGTTATATGTATGTCCTTGTGGTTGTCGACTATGTCTCGAAGTGGATTAAAGCAGTGCCATGTAAAACGAATGATCACAAAGTTGTGGTCCGCTTCTTGAAAGAAAATATCTTTTCTCGTTTTGGTACTTCTCGAGCAATTATAAGTGATGGGGGTACTCATTTTTGCAATAAACCGTTTGAATCTTTAATGAAGAAATATTCCATCACCCATAAAGTTGTAACGCCATACCATCCACAAACAAGTGGTCAAGTAGAGGTTTCGAATTGGGAGATTAAACAAATTTTAGAGAAAATGGTTCGCCCTGATCGTAAGGATTGGTCGCAACGTCTGAATGATGCTCTTTGGGCGTATTGTACGGCTTTCAAAACCCCAATTGGAATGTCTCCCTATAGGCTTGTCTTTGGGAAAGCATGTCACTTGCTTGTGGAATTAGAACATCATGCTTATTGGGCCATCAAAACCTTTAATTTTGACTTAAACAAGGTTGGATCGCATCGTAAACTTCAGCTTAATGAGTTGGAAGAAATTTGAAATGAGGCATATGAGAATGCAAAAATTTATAAAGAATAAACAATTTTTTCATGACAAATCAATTCTTCGCAAGACATTTGAACCAGACCAGAATGTATTATTGTATAATTCCAGGTCACGTCTCTTTCCTGGAAAATTACGTTCGCAATGGTATGGTCCTTATCAGGTAGTAAAAGTATTTCCTCATGGAGCAGTTGAGATTAAAAATCTAAAGGACGAGAATATTTTCAAAGTAAATGGTCAATGGCTGAAACCATATTTGGAGGATTTGGTTAATCAAGATGTTGAGAAAATTTATTTGGAGGACCTAGGTAATCAAGATTGATTAATTCATGGTCCATGGTTGCTTTCATTGCTTGTCTGGTTGAAGACGTTAAACTTAGCGCTCCTGGGAGGCAACCCAACCTTTCATTTCATTTCTTTTTCCTAGTTAGTTAGTTCAATGTTTGTGGGTAACATTACTGCAAATCCTCACGAGACTACAACTCGTCCACTAGGGGCAACCTAGGGGTTTAAAGGCTCGTTGCATACGCCAAATGCAATCGAGAGTACCTACGAAAGTGGTATAGGTAGGATTTTATTTTCGTTATTTTTATTTTGCTTGAGGACTAAAATAACTTCTCTTTCAATTTCATTGTCTCATGTGCATTGTATGCTCATCTCTTTTACATTGAGGACAATGTAGATTTTAGGTTGGGGGTGGGAGATTAGGTTACCTAATCAGTATTTTCTTGGTCTTGAGCAAAAATTGTAAAATTTTTTAAAATTTTCTAGAATTTCTTGTGAATTTGAAGTGATTTTGACGGCAATCTTGGATTTAGAATTAAAAGATACATGATATTAGTAATTTATGACTCTTGGATTCAGTTGTCTGTTAGATTTCACAGTTAAGTTCAAGTTATTAATCCATGATTAGAAGTTGTAAATATTGATTGAGTCATGATTTCACATATCACATCTCGCTTACACATTAAGGTTCCGGTTCGATATTGAATGATTAACTTAGTAATCACTAAGCATGAAAGGAACCAGCCTGAAAAGATTTTAGCATCAGTTTATAAAGAAGAATTGAAAGGGTTAGTCGAATAATCTTCACCATAGGTTTGCTCCCTATAGATGAAGATTTGATTTCCCAAGGTTGACATTTGGAACAGGTTGAGCTACTGGTTTTCACCATAGGTTTGCTCCCTAGAGGTGAAGATCTGATTCCCCTCGACGTTACTTTAAAATTAAAAAAAGAAAAAGAAAAAAAGAAGAAAAGAAGAAGTCAAAATCTGGAAGAATGAAAGAATAATCTATGAGGCACGTTTAGTTTTTGGGTGTCCTGAATGCTCTTGTTGCTTACCAATGGTATCATGAATTGGCGAAATGAATTTTAATGATGATAAGTCGAGATTACACTATACACTCATGAAACTCAATGTTTAGAATTGTTCTAAGATTAATATTTTGAACTTGATTATGAAGTTTACCGTGAGCTTGATTCCAGGAGAAAATACTGCTCACCAGTCATGAATCTTAGAATTTTCGCATCTCGACTATTTTTTTCACAAGTCACTTGGGTTTACAGGAATTGTCTTGTATTTCTGAAAATATTTTTTGCATACTTTGCTCGAGACTAGCAAAATGCTGGTTGGGGGTTGTGTTGAGGGTTGAATATTGCATATTAGACCCCAGTTATTACTTGCTTTTACGAACATGATACTGTTTAATGCCCCATTTTAATCGTGTTTGTAATGCAAGGTGAATCTAGGAGAGTGGACAGGAAAGGATGCAAAAAGTATGGATTTAACGCTCAAGCATCACCAAGGCAATAGACGGGACTCCATGGGATTAAGATTGAAGAATTTACACACCCAGGATCTAAGAAAATCAAGCCATTCAGGTTAAAGAGGCCCAAAAGTTGTCCAAGATGCAAGATCACAGGGTTTCCACCATCCGTTCGGCTTGAAACTTTAGATATGCCTGAGGACCATAAATTAACCGTACATATCAAATTTCAGCCATTGGATCTCCTTGGAAGTGGCCCGACGGACAGATCAGATTACATATCAGTGATTTAAGGCCCACCTGAGATCTGGATACTTCCAATTCGGTCTCAACCCCTTAAATGGGGAGAGACTGAATGGATGGATTGGATTTCGCAAAAGCACCATGGTGGACCCCGATTGAGATGGTGTGTGTACCATGCACAGGGGTACTCGATGTGCACCGGACCAACCCGTTCGGTCCAGGTCGGTTTGACCGACCATATCCAGAAATGGAAATTTCCGTTTTCGTTGGCATGAAACAGGGGTACCGTTGGATCGTTAGTAGGCCTCCATCATAGCCTATGAAAATGATCTGAACGGTCCATGTAGAGGCGCTTGTTCTGGTCAGAACCATGCTGACTGTTTTCAGCCATACACGCGCACGTGCCGATCACAACAATGACAAGAAATTCATTCACAGCCGTTGGAGCAAGATCACTTCAGTGGGCCACATCTACAGACATTCAAAACTGACCATTCTCGACCAAAATTTCGAGAGGAATCCAGTGGACGGCGTGGATTTCTCTAAAAAACATCCGAAGTGGGCCCCACTGAAAGTTTAGTATCGGCTTGCGTACAGAGCCTGCGTTCGTGAAAAAAAGGCAATTCTGGGACTTTATGGTCCACTAACTTTGATCGATTCAACGATCCGGACCGTCCAGAGGATGTAAAAGGTGGGGCCAACCCCATCCACGAAGCCAGATTTCAACAATAGGCTGTAAAGGCATCCCGAAAATCCACCAAACGCAAGCTATTTTTGAGTTTTGAGCTGCGTAAAACAGGGAGTGCGTAACGCCTTACGCACTCCACCGCCTCGCCTCTTACGCATGTCTCCACCGCCTCGCCTCTTACGCATGTATCCACCGCCTCTATTCCCAGCCGACCATCCTCCATCAACATATAAAAGAAAGAGACGTCAGAGAGAGTAGGAGGGAGTCCTTGGGAGATCCAAGTTTTGATGGACGTTGAAGTGGAAGAGCAGATCTAGATCTGGTGGTTGTGGAAAAGAGAGAGAGGAAGAAAGAACGAGAAAGAGAGAGCTCAAAGGGATGTGCTTCTCAACTATAGTTTTCTTCTTTCCAATTGAATCATTGTTCCATTCCATGAGTTTTTAATTTTTTAGCTAGGGCTGAGATGAATCCCCTAATTTGAACGACTCTTGTTTATTGTTGATTTCATTCATATTTGATTGATTTATTTATTTCTCTAGTGTGATTAAATGAAAATTCCATACCTCTCTAATTTATGAGCTTAACCAAAGTCTAGATGTGGATGTTGTTTGGAATCTTATTCTAGGTATGCTTGTGTCTGACCATGAACAGGTTTCCTACAGAGAAAGAAATAGGAATCTACATCTATTCATGCCTGACCATGGATGGAAAGATGTGATCCTTGTGCTTCAAGGGAATTATACATCCTGTGTGCCTGACCAAGGACACAGAGTGTGCTTTATTTAGTAAATTTATCAATCTAACAAGTAAAACAAGAGTTAGGATAATTAGGGGTGGATTCAAAAGTCCTAGTGTTCTTCTTGATTGAATTTTCCTTATTGTTCTCAGTTATTTTTCATTGATTTTTGTTAGTTTACTTAATAACTAGCTAAACTATTTGTTGGATTAGTTAAGAAGAATCATAAAATTCAAATTGTGACAACCAGTCCTCGTGAGAAGGATCTCGTAATACGTACTGTATCGACACTTGATTTGTATACTTGCGAGTTTAAAATCATTTAAATCAGGTTGGTTTAAATAAAACATCAACATAAATCTAAATAAATGCTGTAACTTCCTTTCCCCTCTTCTTTCCCTCAACCTATCACTATATTCTCCACCTCGCCCTTCATTCTACTCAAGCTTCATTCCTACTAATGTTGATCGAAGAAGTTTTCACAATTTTTGATAAACTTAACCACATTATCAATTTCCTCATGTTTTTATTTTGTTTCTTTTTCTTTTTGCTATAGTTGCCTTATGGTTTTCAAAGGGAAAATAGTCATCTCAATATGTGTGCAAGAGGATCCATGTTCCTCAAAAAGTTTCTTTATAAGCAATCATGGGTTGCGTTATGGTTTTCAAAGGGAAATTGGTCATCTTAAAAAGTTTCTTTGTAAGCAATCGATGCTTCCTTTGCAAAAGCCGCCCAATCCTCGACTAATGTAATAGCCCTAGAAATCACCTCATTCACGATGCTATCTAGTTGCATGACTATGCTAGAACTTTAAGACTCATATGCATCAATAGTCTACTGTGTGGTAATTTCTTGAGAGATTAATTGAGAAACATCACATGTGTGTGGGTGTGAGAGACTGAGAGTGTGTATTGAGCATTTAAAAAAAAAAACCCACATATTATATAGGGAGAGTGTAATATTGATATAGTTGGGAGACTGTAATCACTGCAAGTATCTCTCAACCCACATTCACAGAATCAGAAGCATGATAAAAAAGAGGGAAAAATGTTTTTGGTCAAAGTAACCTAGCAACAAATAGATGAGAGCATTATTGAAGTAGACAGGGGCGATCATCGTTGTGACCATCTCTCACTCGGCTGCATTCTGCTGCTGCTGCAGGTGACAATTTTCAGCTTCTTTCATCTTGGATTTCTTCTCCTTGTTAAACGCATCGCGATGCTCATGATATAACTGCAGTCTTGCAAACTTGCTACTCCCATAGTCGGGACATGGGCCGCAGAGGCTTTTGTTTTTCTTATCGTTCTTCTTGTTAGACGTGGGAGTAGTGAGTTTGCAAAATTCTTCAGCAAACCATCCATTTCTCATTTCTTATCTCCCATCTCCCGCAAATCCCGGCAAACCCTAGATCCTTGCGACTAAAAACGACTAACAAGAAGAACGATAAGAAAAACAAAAGCCCTTACGGCCCATGTTTTGACTGTGGGAGTAGAGAGTTTGCAAGACTGCAGTTGTATCATGAGCATCACGATGCGGGTGACAAGGAGAAGAAATTCAAGATGAAAGAAGCTGAAAATTGTCACCTGCAGCAGCAGCAGATGCAGCTAAGTGAGAGATGGTCATAACGATGATCGCCCCTGTCTACTTCAATAATGCTCCATCTGTTTGTTGCTTGGTTACTTGGAACAAAAATACTTTTCCCTCTTTTTTATCATGCTTCTGATTCTGTGAATGTGGGTTGAGAGATACTTGCAGTGATTACAGTTCCCCAACTATATTAATATTGCACTCTCCCTATATAATATTTGTGGGTTTCTTTTTTTTTTTTTTTTAATGCTCAATACATACACTCTCAGTCTCTCACACCCACACACATGATATTTCTCAATTAATCTCTCAAGAAATTACCACACAATTGTAAATTGTTATTGTTTAGCCCATTAACCTCTTGATTCCTACACGAATCAGACAATACATGATATCATATGCTGTTCAAAGTCCAAATGACAGATATGTGCTACTTCATAAATTTCAGTATGGTGGCTACCTTTTTTTTTTACTGCCACTTCTTGTCAGATTCTAATTTTCTCAACTATCTAAATAGTTTACAACAAAATTGGTCATGTCAAAGACTAGCACCAACTTGTAGCATTGATGAACAATGTCCCTTATCATAGCAGAACAAACAAAACAAAGAAGAAACGCCATACCCCTTAGGTTTACCTATATGGAGCCGCCGTCACAGTATAATGTGTATCTGCCCTTAGTGCCTCTATCCCTCCCTCATACATATATATAAACACAAATACATGTGTGTATATACATATGTATATGTATATATTGTAAAACCCAAGGAGACTGTGTAGTGTGTGTGAGTGATCTAGGGTCCCTTCCCTGGTTGTCTTGCCTAAAGCCTTACTAAGGCATGAAGAAACTAATAGTGCCATCAAGGTATTGACAGTTACATCGTCAAGAATATTTCATAGACTCGTGATATTAGTGTATTTTAGGTCTTTGCATCATGTGCTTATTAAAAATCTAAAAGATAGAGTTTCATCACAGATTGAAGGGGACGGTGTTGAAGTCGATAGGGGACAGTGGTGATCGCTGCTGCCAACACATCTCTCGACGCGTGGCTCACTCGCCCTGACTCACGCCACGTGCATTTGCCCGCTCCTGATTACGGTGCTTTGTTTTTTATCCTTCTTGTAATTTTGCACGTGCTCAGTTAAGTCGTTCATCCGTTCGAAGTTCTTTTTTCCGCATTCCTTGCATTTTCCATAGTTGATTTTGATGCTTTCTTTGTTCTCATTCTTCTTAACATCCTTCTTCTTACCACCCCTCTTCCGATTCTTCTTGAAAGCCATTTTCGGGAAGGTGGATTTGGACGAACGAAGGGTTTGGAAGAACGAAGGGTAGTGTTGGAGGAACGAAGGAATTGGAAGAATGAACGGTTCGAGAGCTTGGGGTTTAAGGTCTGGCTGGTGGCCACCAGTATAAGGTGGCTAGTTGTCGGTGCTGTGGGCCCTACCATGATGTGTGTATTTTATCTACGTCGACCATTCATTTTCCAGATCATTTCAAGTCTTTGATCCCAAAACTGAGGTGAATCTAAATCTCAGGTGGACCACAACAAAGGAAAACAGTAGTGATTGAATTTCCACCATTAAAAATCTCATAGGGTCCACTGCAATGTTTATTGGACATCCAACCTGTTGATTATGTCATACAAGATGAAGGAAAAATTAAATATAAGCTTGATCCACTCATACAGGTTGGATGTCCAATAAACATTACAGTGGACCCTATGAGATTTTTAATGGTGGAAATTCAATCATTACTGTTTTCCTTTGTTGTGGTCCACCTGAGATTTAGATTTGCCTCAGTTTTGGGATCAAAGACTTGAAATGATATGGAAAATGGATGGCCGGCATAGATAAAATACATATATCATGGTAGGGCCCACAGCACCAACAACTAGCCACCTTATACTGGCAACTACCAGCCAGACCCCAAACCGTCGAACCGTTCGTTCTTCCAATCCCTTCATTCCTCCAACACTACCCTTCGTTCTTTCAAACCCTTCGTTCGTCCAAATCCACCTTCCCGAAAATGGCTTTCAAGAAGAATCGGAAGAGGGGTGGTAGGAAGAAGGATGTTAAGAAGAATGAGAACAAAGAAAGCATCAAAATCAACTATGGAAAATGCAAGGAATGCGGAAAAAAGAACTTTGAACGGATGAGCGACTTAACTGAGAACGTGCAAAATTGCAAGAAGGATAAAGAAACAAAGCACCGTAATCAGGAGCGGGCAAATGCACGTGGCGTGAGTCAGGGCGAGTGAGCCACGCGGTGAGAGATGTGTTGGCAGCAGCGATCACCACTGTCCCCTATCGACTTCAACACCGTCCCCTTCAATCTGTGATGAAACTCTATCTTTTAGATTTTCAATGAGCATATAATGCAAAGACCTAAAATACACTAATATCACGAGTCTATGAAATGTTCTTGATGATGTAACTGTTAATACCTTGATGACACTATTAGTTTCTTCATGCCTTAGTAAGGCTTTAGGCAAGACAACCAGGGAAGGGACCCTAGATCACTCACACACACTACACAGTCTCCTTGGGTTTTACAATATATACATATACATATACACACATGTATTTGTGTTTATATATATGTATAAGGGAGGGATAGGGGCACTAAGGGCAGGTACACATTATACTGTGACGGCGGCTCCATACAGATAAACCTAAGGAGTATGACGTTTCTTTTTTGTTTTGTTTGTTCTGTTATGATAAGAGACATTGTTCATCAATGCTACAAGTTGGTGCTAGTCTTTGATATGGTCAATTTTGCTGTAAACTATTTAGATAGTTGAGAAAATTAGGATCTGACAAGAAGTGACAGTAAAAAAAAGGTAGCCCCCATACTAAAATTTATGAAGTAGAACATATCTATCATTTAGACTTTGAACAGCATATGATGTCATGTATTGTCTGATTCGTGTAGGAATCAAGAGATTAATGGGCTAAACAATATCAATCTAAAAAAAAAAATGGACCCAGATAAGTTCACTGGTGGAGATTATGAGATCCCAATATACATGGGCGAAACAAATGCTTGTGAATATCGCAACTTTTGTGTGTCAAGAATTTCAGAAACCTTCTGTTCAAGATGGTGTATGTTGCAACTTATCTGAAAGCAATGACTGACCATTCATGTTGATGTCGTCAGAGTATTGAATCATGCCAGCTAAGTCTTGTTTCAAGATGGATTCAAATCAATAGTAGGAGCGGAATGAGAAATTTCAACCTCTTATTTGCAAGGAAACTGTGGTTATCTTATGATGGCCATTAGAAGGACCTACATGATAAATTCTCCAGAGGGAAGAGTGAGGACAAGAGCGGACGTGAGGCGGTCCTTCAACTCTATAAATGCTTGCTCACAGGCGTCACTCCACACAAACCCCGCGCCCTTCCAGGTCAACCTGGTCAGCGGTGCTGCGATACAGGAGAATCCCTCAATAAAGCGTCGATAATATCCCGCCAAGCCAAGAAAACTGTGGAGCTCGGTCGCGTTCGTGGGCTGACCCTACTGACGCACTGCATCTATCTTCGAGGGGTCCACTGCGACACCCTCTCTCGTCACCACGTGACCGAGGAACTTCACCTCCTCCTGCCAAAACACACTTCTCCAGCTTCGCATAGAGCTGGTGGGCACGAAGGGTTTGCAAAGCAATCTCCAAATGCTGATCGTGGTCCTCGCGGGTCCTCAAATAGATTAGAATGTCGTCGATGAAGACCACAACAAACGGATCGAGTTAAGGACGGAAGACCCCATTCATCAATTGCATGAAAACGACGGGCGCATTGGTCAGTCCGAAGGACATGACCTGAAACTCATAGTGATCATAGCACGTCCTGAAAGCTGTCTTCGGGATGTCCTCCTCTCGGACTCGAATCTGATGATAACCGGACTGCAAGTCAATCCTCGAAAAGAACCGTGCACCCTACAGCTGAATCGGGGTTGGGTCTGGCTTATGGATGCGGTTTGGCCAGTGACGCTGTCAGTGGCTAGTGGTCGGTTCTGTGGGCCCTACCAAGCCAGAGAAGTGTTCTCCCAATGCATATTCCATCGTTGGAACTTTGGGAATATGTGTTGCATTTGACCGAGCTAGAGAATTGGTCACCCAATGCAATGTATAAAGCAACAAGGATTTTCTCATCAAATTTGGGTGTAAGAAAGGCCCAACGCTTCTACGATCTTGTCTTGCTTCCACGGGTTAGAGAAGACATTCAAATGAACGAAAGGCTTCATTTTGCCCTCTATCAAGCATTGATGAAGTCTCTTTACAAGCCAGCAGCCTTCTTCAAGGGGATTTTGCTACCACTATGTGAGGTATGGCTTTCAATACAATTTGAGCTACAAATCTTTGATATGTTCATCAAATGAATTGATAATCTGAGGGAGCAATCATATGTGTGCATCCTAAAATCAAATCATGGTTTGTTATTGGATCATAGGTTTTCCAGCCTATCTTTAAGCTTCTCATTGTGGGTAAGGCTCTGTTTGGTAGCGGGACTAAAAGTAAATTGTTGTAGGAACATTTCCTGCCAGTCTTTGTTATTGGCCTTTTCCCATGGGAATTGTAATTTTGAACAAGTTCAGAAATCTTGG